>JAYKTQ010000154.1:0-600000 GCA_036010785.1 Ammospiza maritima maritima
AGTAAGCCTGGAACTCAGGGCTTCCTAGTTAAAAAAATCCTAGCCCTAGGCCGAACCCCAACCCTAAGACGAGAAAGGCAAATCAGCCAGGAATTAGGCATGTCCCCAAGGAAAAAGCTGTGGAGGCAGGCACGTTGTGGTACTTTTGCGCTCTTCTTGGCTAGTCCTTCGCAGCTGCTGTGTTCTTGGAACTCAGGGCTTTCTGGTTAATAGAACTCTTACCCTAGGCGTAACTCAAACCTTAACCCTAGGAAGGAAAATCAGCCTATGGTTCGGGATGGTCTCATGAGAATAGCAGCAGAGGCAGCCAAGTTGTGTCACTTCTGCGGCCCTCTTGGGATGCCTTTAACAGGTGCAGTGTGCCTGGAGCCCAGGGCTTCCTGGTTTTAAAAGTGCTAGGCCTAAGCCTAACAGTAACCCTAGGAAGGTAAATCAGCCGCGTATTAGGGTTCTTCCTAAGGGAAAAGCTGTGAAAGCAGCCATGTTGTGGCACTTTTGCACACCCTTTGGGATGCCTTTGGCAGATGCAGTAAGCCTGGAACTCAGGGCTTCCTGGTTAAAAAACTCCAAGCCCTAGGCTGAACCCTAACCCTAACCCTAGGCAGATAAATCAGCCTAGGTATAGGGATGGTGCCAAGGAAAAAGCTGTGAAAGCTGCCATGTTGTTGCACTTTTGTACTCCCCTTGGGATGCCTTGAACAGCTGCAGTGTGCCTGGATCTAAGGGCTTCCTAGTTTTAAAAATCCTAGGCCTAGGCCTAAGCCTTACAGTAACCCTGGGAAGTGAAATCAGCCTGGTGTTAAGCTTCTTGCCAAGGAAAAAGCCGTGAAAGCAACCATGTTGGGGTACTTTTGCACTCCCTTTTGGATGCCTTTCACAGCTCCAGTGTGCCTGGAACTCAGGGCTTCCTGATTTTAAAAATCCTAGCCCTAGGCCGAACCCCAAGCCTAAGACGAGAAAGGCAAATCAGCCAGGAATTAGGCATGTCCCCAAGGAAAAAGCTGTGGAGGCAGGCATGTTGTGGTACTTTTGCGCTCTTCTTGGCTAGTCCTTCGCAGCTGCTGTGTTCTTGGAACTCAGGGCTTTCTGGTTAATAGAACCCTTACCCTAGGCGTAACTCAAACCTTAACCCTAGGAAGGAAAATGAGCCTATGTTTCAGGATGGTCTCATGGAAATATCAGTGGTGGCAGCCAAGTTGTGTCACTTTTGCGCTCCCCTTGGGATGCCTTTCGCAGCTGCAGTGTGCCTGGAGCCCAGGGCTTCCTGGTTTTAAAAGTCCTAGGCCTAAGCCTAACAGTAACCCTAGGAAGGTAAATCAGCCGCGTATTAGGGTTCTTCCTAAGGGAAAAGCCGTGAAAGCAGCCATGTTGTGGCACTTTTGCACTCCCTTTGGGATGCATTTCGCAGCTGCAGTGTGCCTGGAGCCCAGGGCTTCCTGGTTTTAAAAGTCCTAGGCCTAAGCCTAACAGTAAACCTAGGAAGGTAAATCAGCCGCGTATTAGGGTTCTTCCTAAGGGAAAAGCCGTGAAAGCAGCCATGTTGTGGCACTTCTGCACTCCCTTTGGGATGCCTTTGGCAGATGAAGTAAGCCTGGAACTCAGGGCTTCCTAGTTAAAAAAATCCTAGCCCTAGGCCGAACCCCAACCCTAAGACGAGAAAGGCAAATCAGCCAGGAATTAGGCATGTCCCCAAGGAAAAAGCTGTGGAGGCAGGCATGTTGTGGTACTTTTGCGCTCTTCTTGGGATGCCTTCGCAGCTGCTGTGTTCTTGGAACTCAGGGCTTTCTGGTTAATAGAACCCTTACCCTAGGCGTAACTCAAACCTTTACCCTAGGAAGGAAAATCAGCCTATGGTTCGGGATGGTCTCATGGAAATATCAGTGGTGGCAGCCAAGTTGTGTCACTTTTGCGCTCCCCTTGGGATGCCTTTCGCAGCTGCAGTGTGCCTGGAGCCCAGGGCTTCCTGGTTTTAAAAGTCCTAGGCCTAAGCCTAACAGTAACCCTAGGAAGGGAAATCAGCCGAGTATTAGGGTTCTTCCTAAGGGAAAAGCCGTGAAAGCAGCCATGTTGTGGCACTTTTGCACTCCCTTTGGGATGCCTTTGGCAGATGCAGTAAGCCTGGAACTCAGGGCTTCCGGGTTAAAATCTCCAAGCCCTAGGCTGAACCCTAACCCTAACCCTAGGCAGATAAATCAGCCTAGGTATAGGGATGGTGCCAAGGAAAAAGCTGTGAAAGCTGCCATGTTGTTGCACTTTTGTACTCCCCTTGGGATGCCTTGAACAGCTGCAGTGTGCCTGGAGCTAAGGGCTTCCTAGTTTTAAAAATCCTAGCCCTAGGCCTAAGCCTTACAGTAACCCTGGGAAGGGAAATCAGCCTCGTGTTAGGCTTCTTGCCAAGGAAAAAGCCGTGAAAGCAGCCAAGTTATGGCACTTCTGCACTCCCTTTTGGATGCCTTTCACAGCTCCAGTGTGCCTGGAAGTCAGGGCTTCCTGATTTTAAAAATCCTAGCCCTAGGCCGAACCCCAACCCTAAGACGAGAAAGGCAAATCAGCCAGGAATTAGGCATGTCCCCAAGGAAAAAGCTGTGGAGGCAGGCATGTTGTGGTACTTTTGCGCTCTTCTTGGGTAGTCCTTCGCAGCTGCTGTGTTCTTGGAACTCAGGGCTTTCTGGTTAATAGAACCCTTACCCTAGGCGTAACTCAAACCTTAACCCTAGGAAGGAAAATCAGCCTATGGTTCAGGATGGTCTCATGAGAATAGAAGCAGAGGCAGCCAAGTTGTGTCACTTCTGCGGCCCTCTTGGGATGCCTTTCGCAGCTGCATGTGCCTGGAGCCCAGGGCTTCCTGGTTTTAAAAGTCCTAGGCCTAAGCCTAACAGTAACCCTAGGAAGGTAAATCAGCCTGGTGTTAGGCTTCTTGCCAAGGAAAAAGCCGTGAAAGCAGCCATGTTGTGGCACTTTTGCACTCCCTTTTGGATGCCTTTCACAACTCCAGTGTGCCTGGAACTCAGTGGCTTCCTGATTTTAAAAATCCTAGCCCTAGGCCGAACCCCAACCCTAAGACGAGAAAGGCAAATCAGCCAGGAATTAGGCATGTCCCCAAGGAAAAAGCTGTGGAGGCAGGCATGTTGTGGTACTTTTGCGCTCTTCTTGGGTAGTCCGTCGCAGCTGCTGTGTTCTTGGAACTCAGGGCTTTCTGGTTAATGGAACCCTTACCCCAGGCGTAACTCAAACCTTAACCCTAGGAAGGAAAATCAGCCCATGGTTCGGGATGGTCTCATGGAAATATCAGTGGTGGCAGCCAAGTTGTGTCACTTTTGCGCTCCCCTTGGGATGCCTTTCGCAGCTGCAGTGTGCCTGGAGCCCAGGGCTTCCTGGTTTTAAAAGTCCTAGGCCTAAGCCTAACAGTAACCCTAGGAAGGTAAACCAGCCGGGTATTAGGGTTCTTCCTAAGGGAAAAGCCGTGAAAGCAGCCATGTTGTGGCACTTCTGTACTCCCTTTGGGATGCCTTTGGCAGATGCAGTAAGCCTGGAACTCAGGGCTTCCGAGGTAAAAAAATCCTAGCCCTAGGCCGAACCCCAACCCTAAGACGAGAAAGGCAAATCAGCCAGGAATTAGGCATGTCCCCAAGGAAAAAGCTGTGGAGGCAGGCACGTTGTGGTACTTTTGCGCTCTTCTTGGGTAGTCCTTCGCAGCTGGTATGTTCTTGGAACTCAGGGCTTTCTGGTTATAGAACTCTTACCCTAGGCGTAACTCAAACCTTAACCCTAGGAAGGAAAATCAGCTATGGTTCGGGATGGTCTCATGAGAATAGCAGCAGAGGCAGCCAAGTTGTGTCACTTCTGCGGCCCTCTTGGGATGCCTTTAACAGGTGCAGTGTGCCTGGAGCCCAGGGCTTCCTGGTTTTAAAAGTCCTAGGCCTAAGCCTAACAGTAACCCTAGGAAGGTAAATCAGCCGCGTATTAGGGTTCTTCCTAAGGGAAAAGCTGTGAAAGCAGCCATGTTGTGGCACTTTTTGCAAACCCTTTGGGATGCCTTTGGCAGATGCAGTAAGCCTGGAACTCAGGGCTTCCTGGTTAAAAAAACTCCAAGCCCTAGGCTGAACCCTAACCCTAACCCTAGGCAGATAAATCAGCCTAGGTATAGGGGATGGTGCCAAGGAAAAAGCTGTGAAAGCTGCCATGTTGTTGCACTTTTTGTACTCCCCTTGGGATGCCTTGAACAGCTGCAGTGTGCCTGGATCTAAGGGCTTCCTAGTTTTAAAAATCCTAGGCCTAGGCCTAAGCCTTACAGTAACCCTGGGAAGTGAAATCAGCCTGGTGTTAAGCTTCTTGCCAAGGAAAAAGCCGTGAAAGCAACCATGTTGGGGTACTTTTGCACTCCCTTTTGGATGCCTTTCACAGCTCCAGTGTGCCTGGAACTCAGGGCTTCCTGATTTTAAAAATCCTAGCCCTAGGCCGAACCCCAACCCTAAGACGAGAAAGGCCAAATCAGCCAGGAATTAGGGCATGTCCCCAAGGAAAAAGCTGTGGAGGCAGGCATGTTGTGGTACTTTTGCGCTCTTCTTGGCTAGTCCTTCGCAGCTGCTGTGTTCTTGGAACTCAGGGCTTTCTGGTTAATAGAACCTTACCCTAGGCGTAACTCAAACCTTAACCCCTAGGAAGGAAAATGAGCCTATGTTTCAGGATGGTCTCATGGAAATATCAGTGGTGGCAGCCAAGTTGTGTCACTTTGCGCTCCCCTTGGGATGCCTTTCGCAGCTGCAGTGTGCCTGGAGCCCAGGGCTTCCTGGTTTTAAAGTCCTAGGCCTAAGCCTAACAGTAACCCTAGGAAGGTAAATCAGCCGCGCATTAGGGTTCTTCCTAACGGAAAAGCCGTGAAAGCAGCCATGTTGTTGGCACTTTTGCACTCCCTTTGGGATGCATTTCGCAGCTGCAGTGTGCCTGGAGCCCAGGGCTTCCTGGTTTTAAAAGTCCTAGGCTAAGCCTAACAGTAAACTAGGAAGGTAAATCAGCCGCGTATTAGGGTTCTTCCTAAGGGAAAAGCCGTGAAAGCAGCCATGTTGTGGCACTTCTGCACTCCCTTTGGGGATGCCTTTGGCAGATGAAGTAAGCCTGGAACTCAGGGCTTCCTAGTTAAAAAAATCCTAGCCCTAGGGCGAACCCCAACCCTAAGACGAGAAAGGCAAATCAGCCAGGAATTAGGCATGTCCCAAGGAAAAAGCTGTGGAGGCAGGCATGTTGTGGTACTTTTGCGCTCTTCTTGGGATGCCCTTCGCAGCTGCTGTGTTCTTGGAACTCAGGGCTTTCTGGTTAATAGAACCCTTACCCTAGGCGTAACTCAAACCTTTACCCTAGGAAGGAAAATCAGCCTATGGTTCGGGATGGTCTCATGGAAATATCAGTGGTGGCAGCCAAGTTGTGTCACTTTTGCGCTCCCCTTGGGATGCCTTTCGCAGCTGCAGTGTGCCTGGAGCCCAGGGCTTCCTGGTTTTAAAAGTCCTAGGCCTAAGCCTAACAGTAACCCTAGGAAGGGAAATCAGCCGAGTATTAGGGTTCTTCCTAAGGGAAAAAGCCGTGAAAGCAGCCATGTTGTGGCACTTTTGCACTCCCTTTGGGATGCCTTTGGCAGATGCAGTAAGCCTGGAACTCAGGGCTTCCGGGTTAAAATCTCCAAGCCCTAGGCTGAACCCTAACCCTAACCCTAGGCAGATAAATCAGCCTAGGTATAGGGATGGTGCCAAGGAAAAAGCTGTGAAAGCTGCCATGTTGTTGCACTTTTGTACTCCCCTTGGGATGCCTTGAACAGCTGCAGTGTGCCTGGAGCTAAGGGCTTCCTAGTTTTAAAAATCCTAGCCCTAGGCCTAAGCCTTACAGTAACCCTGGGAAGGGAAATCAGCCTGGTGTTAGGCTTCTTGCCAAGGAAAAAGCCGTGAAAGCAGCCAAGTTATGGCACTTCTGCACTCCCTTTTGGATGCCTTTCACAGCTCCAGTGTGCCTGGAAGTCAGGGCTTCCTGATTTTAAAAATCCTAGCCCTAGGCCGAACCCCAACCCTAAGACGAGAAAGGCAAATCAGCCAGGAATTAGGCATGTCCCAAGGAAAAAGCTGTGGAGGCAGGCATGTTGTGGTACTTTTGCGCTCTTCTTGGGTAGTCCTTCGCAGCTGCTGTGTTCTTGGAACTCAGGGCTTTCTGGTTAATAGAACCCTTACCCTAGGCGTAACTCAAACCTTAACCCTAGGAAGGAAAATCAGCCTATGGTTCAGGATGGTCTCATGAGAATAGAAGCAGAGGCAGCCAAGTTGTGTCACTTCTGCGGCCCTCTTGGGATGCCTTTCGCAGCTGCATGTGCCTGGAGCCCAGGGCTTCCTGGTTTTAAAAGTCCTAGGCCTAAGCCTAACAGTAACCCTAGGAAGGTAAATCAGCCTGGTGTTAGGCTTCTTGCCAAGGAAAAAGCCGTGAAAGCAGCCATGTTGTGGCACTTTTGCACTCCCTTTTGGATGCCTTTCACAACTCCAGTGTGCCTGGAACTCAGGGCTTCCTGATTTTAAAAATCCTAGCCCTAGGCCGAAACCCCAACCCTAAGACGAGAAAGGCAAATCAGCCAGGAATTAGGCATGTCCCCAAGGAAAAAGCTGTGGAGGCAGGCATGTTGTGGTACTTTTGCGCTCTTCTTGGGTAGTCCGTCGCAGCTGCTGTGTTCTTGGAACTCAGGGCTTTCTGGTTAATAGAACCCTTACCCCAGGCGTAACTCAAACCTTAAACCTAGGAAGGAAAATCAGCCTATGGTTCGGGATGGTCTCATGGAAATATCAGTGGTGGCAGCCAAGTTGTGTCACTTTTGCGCTCCCCTTGGGATGCCTTTCGCAGCTGCAGTGTGCCTGGAGCCCAGGGCTTCCTGGTTTTAAAAGTCCTAGGCCTAAGCCTAACAGTAACCCTAGGAAGGTAAACCAGCCGGGTATTAGGGTTCTTCCTAAGGGAAAAGCCGTGAAAGCAGCCATGTTGTGGCACTTCTGTACTCCCTTTGGGATGCCTTTGGCAGATGCAGTAAGCCTGGAACTCAGGGCTTCCGAGGTAAAAATCCTAGCCCTAGGCCGAACCCCAACCCTAAGACGAGAAAGGCAAATCAGCCAGGAATTAGGCATGTCCCCAAGGAAAAAGCTGTGGAGGCAGGCACGTTGTGGTACTTTTGCGCTCTTCTTGGGTAGTCCTTCGCAGCTGCTGTGTTCTTGGAACTCAGGGCTTTCTGGTTAATAGAACTCTTACCCTAGGCGTAACTCAAACCTTAACCCTATAAAGGACAATCAGCCTATGGTTCGGGATGGTCTCATGAGAATAGCAGCAGAGGCAGCAAAGTTGTGTCACTTCTGCGGCCCTCTTGGGATGCCTTTTACAGCTGCATGTGCCTGGAGCCCAGGGCTTCCTGGTTTTAAAAGTCCTAGGCCTAAGCCTAACAGTAACCCTAGGAAGGTAAATCAGCCGCGTATTAGGGTTCTTCCTAAGGGAAAAGCCGTGAAAGCAGCCATGTTGTGGCACTTCTGCACTCCCTTTGGGATGCTTTTGGCAGATGTAGTAAGCCTGGAACTCAGGGCTTCCTAGTTAAAAAAATCCTAGCCCTAGGCCGAACCCCAACCCTAAGACGAGAAAGGCAAATCAGCCAGGAATTAGGCATGTCCCAAAGGAAAAAGCTGTGGAGGCAGGCATGTTGTGGTACTTTTGCGCTCTTCTTGGGTAGTCCTTCGCAGCTGCTGTGTTCTTGGAACTCAGGGCTTTCTGGTTAATAGAACCCTTACCCTAGGCGTAACTCAAACCTTAACCCTAGGAAGGAAAATCAGCCTATGGTTCGGGATGGTCTCATGGAAATATCAGTGGTGGCAGCCAAGTTGCGTCACTTTTGCGCTCCCTTGGGATGCCTTTCGCAGCTGCAGTGTGCCTGGAGCCCAGGGCTTCCTGGTTTTAAAAGTCCTAGGCCTAAGCCTAACAGTAACCCTAGGAAGGTAAATCAGCCGGGTATTAGGGTTCTTCCTAAGGGAAAAGCCGTGAAAGCAGCCATGTTGTGGCACTTTTGCACTCCCTTTGGGATGCCTTTGGCAGATGCAGTAAGCCTGGAACTCAGGGCTTCCTAGTTAAAAAAATCCTAGCCCTAGGCCGAACCCCAACCCTAAGACGAGAAAGGCAAATCAGCCAGGAATTAGGCATGTCCCAAAGAAAAAGCTGTGGAGGCAGGCATGTTGTGGTACTTTTGCGCTCTTCTTGGCTAGTCCTTCGCAGCTGCTGTGTTCTTGGAACTCAGGGCTTTCTGGTTAATAGAACCCTTACCCTAGGCGTAACTCAAACCTTAATCCTAGGAAGGAAAATCCGCCTATGATATGGGATGGTCTCATGGAAATATCAGTGGTGGCAGCAAAGTTGTGTCACTTTTGCGCTCCCCTTGGGATGCCTTTCGCAGCTGCAGTGTGCCTGGAGCCCAGGGCTTCCTGGTTTTAAAAGTCCTAGGCCTAAGCCTAACAGTAACCCTAGGAAGGTAAATCAGCCGCGTATTAGGGTTCTTCCTAAGGGAAAAGCCGTGAAAGCAGCCATGTTGTGGCACTTCTGCACTCCCTTTGGGATGCCTTTGGCAGATGCAGTAAGCCTGGAACTCAGGGCTTCTTAGTTAAAAATCTCCAAGCCCTAGGCCGAACCCCAACCCTAAGACGAGAAAGGCAAATCAGCCAGGAATTAGGCATGTCCCCAAGGAAAAAGCTGTGGAGGCAGGCATGTTGTGGTACTTTTGCGCTCTTCTTGGGTAGTCCTTCGCAGCTGCTGTGTTCTTGGAACTCAGGGCTTTCTGGTTAATAGACCTCTTACCCTAGGCGAAACTCAAACCTTAACACTAGGAAGGAAAATCAGCCTATGGTTCGGGATGGTCTCATGAGAATAGAAGCATAGGCAGCAAAGTTGTGTCACTTCTGCGGCTCTCTTGGGATGCCTTTAACAGGTGCAGTGTGCCTGGAGCCCAGGGCTTCCTGGTTTTAAAAGTCCTAGGCCTAAGCCTAACAGTAACCCCAGGAAGGTAAATCAGCCGGGTATTAGGGTTCTTCCTAAGGGAAAAGCTGTGAAAGCAGCCATGTTGTGGCACTTTTGCACACCCTTTGGGATGCCTTTGGCAGATGCAGTAAGCCTGGAACTCAGGGCTTCCTGGTTAAAAAACTCCAAGCCCTAGGCTGAACCCTAACCCTAACCCTAGGCAGATAAATCAGCCTAGGTATAGGGATGGTGCCAAGGAAAAAGCTGTGAAAGCTGCCATGTTGTGGTAGTTTAGTACTCCCCTTGGGATGCCTTGAACAGGTGCAGTGTGCCTGGATCTAAGGGCTTCCTAGTTTTAAAAATCCTAGCCCTAGGCCTAAGCCTTACAGTAACCCTGGGAAGTGAAAGCAGCCTGGTGTTAAGCTTCTTGCCAAGGAAAAAGCCGTGAAAGCAACCATGTTGTGGCACTTTTGCACTGCCTTTTGGATGCCTTTCACAGCTCCAGTGTGCCTGGAACTCAGGGCTTCCTGATTTTAAAAATCCTAGCCCTAGGCCGAACCCCAACCCTAAGACGAGAAAGGCAAATCAGCCAGGAATTAGGCATGTCCCCAAGGAAAAAGCTGTGGAGGCAGGCATGTTGTGGTACTTTTGCGCTCTTCTTGGGTAGTCCTTCACAGCTGCTGTGTTCTTGGAACTCAGGGCTTTCTGGTTAATAGAACCCTTACCCTAGGCGTAACTCAAACCTTAACCCTAGGAAAGAAAATCAGCCTATGATTCGGGATGGTCTCATGGAAATATCAGTGGTGGCAGCCAAGTTGTGTCACTTTTGCGCTCCCCTTGGGATGCCTTTCGCAGCTGCAGTGTGCCTGGAGTCCAGGGCTTCCTGGTTTTAAAAGTCCTAGGCCTAAGCCTAACAGTAACCCTAGGAAGGTAAATCAGCCGCGTATTAGGGTTCTTCCTAAGGGAAAAGCCGTGAAAGCAGCCATGTTGTGGCACTTCTGCACTCCCTTTGGGATGCCTTTGGCAGATGCAGTAAGCCTGGAACTCAGGGCTTCCTAGTTAAAAATATCCTAGCCCTAGGCCGAACCCCAACCCTAAGACGAGAAAGGCAAATCAGCCAGGAATTAGGCATGTCCCCAAGGAAAAAGCTGTGGAGGCAGGCACGTTGTGGTACTTTTGCGCTCTTCTTGGGAAGTCCTTCGCAGCTGCTGTGTTCTTGGAACTCACGTCTTTCCGGTTAATAGAACCCTTACCCTAGGCGTAACTCAAACCTTAACCCTAGGAAGGAAAATCAGCCTATGGTTCGGGATGGTCTCATGCAAATATCAGTGGTGGCAGCCAAGTTGTGTCACTTTTGCGCTCCCCTTGGGATGCCTTTCGCAGCTGCAGTGTGCCTGGAGCCCAGGGCTTCCTGGTTTTAAAAGTCCTAGGCCTAAGCCTAACAGTAACCCTAGGAAGGTAAATCAGCCGAGTATTAGGGTTCTTCCTAAGGGAAAAGCCGTGAAAGCAGCCATGTTGTGGCACTTTTGCACTCCCTTTGGGATGCCTTTGGCAGATGCAGTAAGCCGGGAACTCAGGGCTTCCGGGTTAAAATCTCCAAGCCCTAGGCTGAACCCTAACCCTAACCCTAGGCAGATAAATCAGCCTACGTATAGGGATGGTGCCAAGGAAAAAGCTGTGAAAGCTGCCATGTTGTTGAACTTTTGTACTCCCCTTGGGATGCCTTGAACAGCTGCAGTGTGCCTGGATCTAAGGGCTTCCTAGTTTTAAAAATCCTAGCCCTAGGCCTAAGCCTTACAGTAACCCTGGGAAGGGAAATCAGCCCGGTGTTAGGCTTCTTGCCAAGGAAAAAGCCGTGAAAGCAGCCATGTTGTGGCACTTCTGCACTCCCTTTGCGATGCCTTTGGCAGATGCAGTAAGCCTGGAACTCAGGGCTTCCTAGTTAAAAAAATCCTAGCCCTAGGCCGAACCCCAACCCTTAGACGAGAAAGGCAAATCAGCCAGGAATTAGGCATGTCCCCAAGGAAAAAGCTGTGGAGGCAGGCATGTTGTGGTACTTTTGCGCTCTTCTTGGGTAGTCCTTCGCAGCTGCTGTGTTCTTGGAACTCAGGGCTTTCTGGTTAATAGAACTCTTACACTAGGCGAAACTCAAACCTTTAACCTAGGAAGGAAATCTGCCTATGGTTCAGGATGGTCTCATGAGAATAGAAGCAGAGGCAGCCAAGTTGTGTCACTTCTGCGGCCCTCTTGGGATGCCTTTAACAGCTGCATATGCCTGGAGCCCAGGGCTTCCTGGTTTTAAAAGTCCTAGGCCTAAGCCTAACAGTAACCCTAGGAAGGTAAATCAGCTGGGTATTAGGGTTCTTCCTAAGGGAAAAGCCGTGAAAGCAGCCATGTTGTGGCACTTTTGCACTCCCTTTGGGATGCCTTTGGCAGATGCAGTAAGCCTGGAACTCAGGGCTTCCTGGTTAAAAAACTCCAAGACCTAGGCTGAACCCTAACCCTAACCCTAACCCTAGGCAGATAAATCAGCCTAGGTATAGGGATGGTGCCAAGGAAAAAGCTGTGAAAGCTGCCATGTTGTTGAACTTTTTTACTCCTCTTGGGATGCCTTGAACAGATGCAGTGCAGCCTGGAGCTAAGGGCTTCCTAGTTTTAAAAACCCTAGCCCTAGTCCTAAACCTAACAGTAACCCTGGGAAGGGAAATCAGCCTGGTGTTAGGCTTCTTGCCAAGGAAAAAGCCGTTAAAGCAGCCATGTTGTGGCACTTTTGCACTCCCTTTTGGATGCCTTTCACAGCTCCAGTGTGCCTGGAACTCAGGGCTTCCTGATTTTAAAAATCCTAGCCCTAGGCAGAACCCCAACCCTAAGACGAGAAAGGCAAATCAGCCAGGAATTAGGCATGTCCCCAAGGAAAAAGCTGTGGAGGCAGGCATGTTGTGGTACTTTTGCGCTCTTCTTGGGAAGTCCTTCGCAGCTGCTGTGTTCTTGGAACTCAGGGCTTTCTGGTTAATAGAACCCTTACCCTAGGCGTAACTCAAACCTTAACCCTAGGAAGGAAAATCAGCCTATGTTTCGGGATGGTCTCATGGAAATATCAGTGGTGGCAGCCAAGTTGCGTCACTTTTGCGCTCCCCTTGGGATGCCTTTCACAGCTGCATGTGCCTGGAGCCCAGGGCTTCCTGGTTTTAAAAGTCCTAGGCCTAAGCCTAACAGTAACCCTAGGAAGGTAAATCAGCCGGGTATTAGGGTTCTTCCTAAGGGAAAAGCCATGAAAGCAGCCATGTTGTGGCACTTCTGCACTCCCTTTGGGATGCCTTTGGCAGATGCAGTAAGCCTGGAACTCAGGGCTTCCTGGTTAAAAAACTCCAAGACCTAGGCTGAAGCCTAACCCTAACCCTAGGCAGATAAATCAGCCTAGGTATAGGGATGGTGCCAAGGAAAAAGCTGTGAAAGCTGCCATGTTGTTGCACTTTTGTACTCCCCTTGGGATGCCTTGAACAGCTGCAGTGTGTCTGGAACTAAGGGCTTCCTAGTTTTAAAAACCCTAGCCCTAGGCCTAAGCCTTACAGTAAGCCTGGGAAGGGAAATCAGCCTGGTGTTAAGCTTCTTGCCAAGGAAAAAGCCGTGAAAGCAACCATGTTGTGGCACTTCTGCACTCCCTTTGGGATGCCTTTCACAGCTCCAGTGTGCCTGGAACTCAGGGCTTCCTGACTTTAAAAATCCTAGCCCTAGGCCGAACCCCAACCCTAAGACGAGAAAGGCAAATCAGCCAGGAATTAGGCATGTCCCCAAGGAAAAAGCGGTGGAGGCAGGCATGTTGTGGTACTTTTGTGCTCTTCTTGGGTAGTCCTTCACAGCTGCTGTGTTCTTGGAACTCAGGGCTTTCTGGTTAATAGAACCCTTACCCTAGGCGTAACTCAAACCTTCACCCTAGGAAGGAAAATCAGCCTATGGTTCGGGATGGTCTCATGAGAATAGCAGCAGAGGCAGCCAAGTTGTGTCACTTCTGCGGCCCTCTTGGGATGCCTTTAACTGCTGCATGTGCCTGGAGCCCAGGGCTTCCTGGTTTTAAAAGTCCTAGGCCTAAGCCTAACAGTAACCCTAGGAAGGTAAATCAGCCGCGCATTAGGGTTCTTCCTAAGGGAAAAGCCGTGAAAGCAGCCATGTTGTGGCACTTCTGCACTCCCTTTGGGATGCTTTTGGCAGATGCAGTAAGCCTGGAACTCAGGGCTTCCTAGTTAAAAAAATCCTAGCCCTAGGCCGAACCCCAACCCTAAGACGAGAAAGGCAAATCAGCCAGGAATTAGGCATGTCCCCAAGGAAAAAGCTGTGGAGGCAGGCATGTTGTGGTACTTTTGCGCTCTTCTTGGGAAGTCCTTCACAGCTGCTGTGTTCTTGGAACTCAGGGCTTTCTGGTTAATAGAACCCTTACCCCAGGCGTAACTCAAACCTTAACCCTAGGAAAGAAAATCAGCCTATGGTTCGGGATGGTCTCATGGAAATATCAGTGGTGGCAGCCAAGTTGTGTCACTTTTGCGCTCCCCTTGGGATGCCTTTCGCAGCTGCAGTGTGCCTGGAGCCCAGGGCTTCCTGGTTTTAAAAGTCCTAGGCCTAAGCCTAACAGTAACCCTAGGAAGGTAAATCAGCCGCGTATTAGGGTTCTTCCTAAGGGAAAAGCCGTGAAAGCAGCCATGTTGTGGCACTTCTGCACTCCCTTTGGGATGCCTTTGGCAGATGCAGGAAGCCTGGAACTCAGGGCTTCCGAGTTAAATAAATCCTAGCCCTAGGCCGAACCCCAACCCTAAGACGAGAAAGGCAAATCAGCCAGGAATTAGGCATGTCCCCAAGGAAAAAGCTGTGGAGGCAGGCATGTTGTGGTACTTTTGCGCTCTTCTTGGGTAGTCCTTCGCAGCTGCTGTGTTCTTGGAACTCAGGGCTTTCTGGTTAATGGAACTCTTACACTAGGCGAAACTCAAACCTTAACCCTAGGAAGGAAATCTGCCTATGGTTCAGGATGGTCTCATGAGAATAGAAGCAGAGGCAGCCAAGTTGTGTCACTATTGCGGCCCTATTGGGATGCCTTTAACAGCTGCATATGCCTGGAGCCCAGGGCTTCCTGGTTTTAAAAGTCCTAGGCCTAAGCCTAACAGTAACCCTAGGAAGGTAAATCAGCTGGGTATTAGGGTTCTTCCTAAGGGAAAAGCCCTGAAAGCAGCCATGTTGTGGCACTTTTGCACTCCCTTTGGGATGCCTTTGGCAGATGCAGTAAGCCTGGAACTCAGGGCTTCCTGGTTAAAAAACTCCAAGACCTAGGCTGAACCCTAACCCTAACCCTAGGCAGATAAATCAGCCTAGGTATAGGGATGGTGCCAAGGAAAAAGCTGTGAAAGCTGCCATGTTGTTGCACTTTTTTACTCCTCTTGGGATGCCTTGAACAGATGCAGTGCAGCCTGGAGCTAAGGGCTTCCTAGTTTTAAAAATCCTAGCCCTAAGCCTAAGCGTTACAGTAACCCTGGGAAGGTAAATCAGCCTGGTGTTAGGCTTCTTGCCAAGGAAAAAGCCGTGAAAGCAACCATGTTGTGGCACTTTTGCACTCCCTTTTGGATGACTTTCACAGCTCCAGTGTGCCTGGAACTCAGGGCTTCCTGATTTTAAAAGTCCTAGCCCTAGGCCGAACCCCAACCCTAAGACGAGAAAGGCAAATCAGCCAGGAATTAGGCATGTCCCCAAGGAAAAAGCTGTGGAGGCAGGCATGTTGTGGTACTTTTGCGCTCTTCTTGGGTAGTCCTTCGCAGCTGCTGTGTTCTTGGAACTCAGGGCTTTCTGGTTAATAGAACCCTTACCCTAGGCGTAACTCAAACCTTAACCCTAGGAAAGAAAATCAGCCTATGGTTCGGGATGGTCTCATGGAAATATCAGTGGTGGCAGCCAAGTTGTGTCACTTTTGCGCTCCCCTTGGGATGCCTTTCGCAGCTTCAGAGTGCCTGGAGCCCAGGGCTTCCTGGTTTAAAAAGTCCTAGGCCTAAGCCTAACAGTAACCCTAGGAAGGTAAATCAGCCGCGTATTAGGGTTCTTCCTAAGGGAAAAGCCGTGAAAGCAGCCATGTTGTGGCACTTCTGCACTCCCTTTGGGATGCCTTTGGCAGATGCAGTAAGCCTGGAACTCAGGGCTTCCTGGTTTAAAATCTCCAAGACCTAGGCTGAAGCCTAACCCTTACCCTAGGCAGATAAATCAGCCTAGGTATAGGGATGGTGCCGAGGAAAAAGCTGTGAAAGCTGCCATGTTGTTGCACTTTTGTACTCCCCTTGGGATGCCTTGAACAGCTGCAGTGTGCCTGGATCTAAGGGCTTCCTAGTTTTAAAAATCCTAGCCCTAGGCCTAAGCCTTACAGTAACCCTGGGAAGGGAAATCAGCCTGGTGTTAGGCTTCTTGCCAAGGAAAAAGCCGTGAAAGCAGCCATGTTGTGGCGCTTTTGCACTCCCTTTTGGATGCCTTTCACAGCTCCAGTGTGCCTGGAAGTCAGGGTTTCCTGATTTTAAAAATCCTAGCACTAGGCCGAACCCCAACCCTAAGACGAGAAAGGCAAATCAGCCAGGAATTAGTCATGTCCCCAAGGAAAAAGCTGTCGAAACAGGCATGTTGTGATACTTTTGCGCGCTTCTGGGGTAGTCCTTCGCAGCTGCTGTGTTCTTGGAATTCAGGGCTTTCTGGTTAATAGAACCCTTACCCTAGGCGTAACTCAAACCTTAACCCTAGGAAGGAAAATCAGCCTATGATTTGGGATTGTCTCATGGAAATATCAGTGGTGGCAGCCAAGTTGTGTCACTTTTGCGCTCCCCTGGATGCCTTTAACAGCTGCAGTGTGCCTGGAGCCCAGGGCTTCCTGGTTTAAAAGTCCTAGGCATAAGCCTAACAGTAACCCTAGGAAGGTAAATCAGCCAGGTATTACGGTTCTTCCTAAGGGAAAAGCTGTGAAAGCAGCCATGTTGTGGCACTTTTGCACTCCCTTTGGGATGCCTTTGTCAGATGCAGTAAGCCTGGAACTCAGGGCTTCCTGGTTAAAAAACTCCAAGCCCTAGGCTGAACCCTAACCCTAACCCTAGGCAGATAAATCAGCCTAGGTATAGGGATGGTGCCAAGGAAAAAGCTGTGAAAGCTGCCATGTTGTTGCACTTTTGTACTCCCCTTGGGATGCCTTGAACAGCTGCAGTGTGCCTGGATCTAAGGGCTTCCTAGTTTTAAAAATCGTAGCCCTAGGCCTAAGCCTTACAGTAACCCTGGGAAGGGAAATCAGCCTGGTGTTAGGCTTCTTGCCAAGGAAAAAGCCGTGAAAGCAGCCATGTTGAGGCACTTTTGCACTCCCTTTTGGATGCCTTTCACAGCTCCAGTGTGCCTGGAACTCAGGGTTTCCTGATTTTAAAAATCCTAGCACTAGGCCGAACCCCAACCCTAAGACGAGAAAGGCAAATCAGCCAGGAATTAGGCATGTCCCCAAGGAAAAAGCTGTGGAGGCAGGCACGTTGTGGTACTTTTGCGCTCTTCTTGGGTAGTCCTTCGCAGCTGCTGTGTTCTTGGAACTCAGGGCTTTCTGGTTAATAGAACCCTTACCCTAGGCGTAACTCAAACCTTAACCCTAGGAAGGAAAATCAGCCTATGGTTCGGGATGGTCTCATGAGAATAGCAGCAGAGGCAGCCAAGTTGTGTCACTTTTGCGCTCCCCTTGGGATGCCTTTCGCAGCTGCAGTGTGCCTGGAGCTCAGGGCTTCCTGGTTTTAAAAGTCCTAGGTCTAAGCCTAACAGTAACCCTAGGAAGGTAAATCAGCCGCGTATTAGGGTTCTTCCTAAGGGAAAAGCCGTGAAAGCAGCCATGTTGTGGCACTTCTGCACTCCCTTTGGGATGCCTTTGGCAGATGCAGTAAGCCTGGAACTCAGGGCTTCCTGGTTAAAAAACTCCAAGCCCGTGGCCGAACCCTAACCCTAACCCTAGGCAGATAAAACAGCCTAGGTATAGGGATGGTGCCAAGGAAAAAGCTGTGAAAGCTGCCATGTTGTTGCACTTTTGTACTCCCCTTGGGATGCCTTGAACAGCTGCAGTGTGCCTGGATCTAAGGGCTTCCTAGTTTTAAAAATCCTAGCCCTAGGCCTAAGCCTAACAGTAACCAAGGGAAGGGAAATCAGCTTGGTGTTAGGCTTCTTGACAAGGAAAAAGCCGTGAAAGTAACCATGTTGTGGCACTTTTGCACTCCCTTTTGGATTCCTTTCACATCTCCAGTGTGCCTGGAACTCAGGGCTTCCTGATTTTAAAAATCCTAGCCCTAGGCCGAACCCCAACCCTTAGAAGAGAAAGGCAAATCAGCCAGGAATTAGGCATGTCCCCAAGGAAAAAGCTGTGGAGGCAGGCATGTTGTGGTACTTTTGCGCTCTTCTTGGGAAGTCCTTCGCAGCTGCTGTGTTCTTGGAACTCAGGGCTTTCTGGTTAATAGAACCCTTACCCTAGGCGTAACTCAAACCTTAACCCTAGGAAGGAAAATCAGCCTATGGTTCGGGATGGTCTCATGAGAATAGCAGCAGAGGCAGCCAAGTTGTGTCACTTCTGCAGCCCTCTTGGGATGCCTTTCGCAGCTGCAGTGTGCCTGGAGCCCAGGGCTTCCTGGTTTTAATAGTCCTAGGCCTAAGCCTAACAGTAACCCTAGGAAGGTAAATCAGCCGCGTATTAGGGTTCTTCCTAAGGGAAAAGCCGTGAAAGCAGCCATGTTGTGGCACTTTTGCACTCCCTTTGGGATGCCTTTGGCAGATGCAGTAAGCCTGGAACTCAGGGCTTCCTAGTTAAAAATATCCTAGCCCTAGGCCGAACCCCAACCCTAAGACGAGAAAGGCAAATCAGCCAGGAATTAGGCATGTCCCCAAGGAAAAAGCTGTGGAGGCAGGCATGTTGTGGTACTTTTGCGCTCTTCTTGGGTAGTCCTTCACAGCTGCTGTGTTCTTGGAACTCAGGGCTTTCTGGTTAATAGACCTCTTACCCTAGGCGCAACTCAAACCTTAACCCTAGGAAGGAAAATCAGCCTATGGTTCAGGATGGTCTCATGAGAATAGAAGCAGAGGCAGCCAAGTTGTGTCACTTCTGCAGCCCTCTTGGGATGCCTTTAACAGCTGCATATGCCTGGAGCCCAGGGCTTCCTGGTTTTAAAAGTCCTAGGTCTAAGCCTAACAGTAACCCTAGGAAGGTAAATCAGCCGGGTATTAGGGTTCTTCCTAAGGGAAAAGCTGTGAAAGCAGCCATGTTGTGGCACTTTTGCACTCCCTTTGGGATGCCTTTGGCAGATGCAGTAAGCCTGGAACTCAGGGCTTCCTGGTTAAAAAACTCCAAGCCCTAGGCTGAACCCTAACCCTAACCCTAGGCAGATAAATCAGCCTAGGTATAGGGATGGTGCCAAGGAAAAAGCTGTGAAAGCTGCCATGTTGTTGCACTTTTGTACTCCCCTTGGGATGCCTTGAACAGCTGCAGTGTGCCTGGAGCCCAGGGCTTCCTAGTTTTAAAAATCCTAGCCCTAGGCCTAAGCCTAACAGTAACCAAGGGAAGGGAAATCAGCCTGGTGTTAGGCTTCTTGCCAAGGAAAAAGCCATGAAAGCAACCATGTTGTGGCACTTTTGCACTCCCTTTTGGATGCCTTTCACAGCTCCAGTGTGCCTGGAACTCAGGGCTTCCTGATTTTAAAAGTCCTAGCCCTAGGCCGAACCCCAACCCTAAGACGAGAAAGGCAAATCAGCCAGGAATTAGGCATGTCCCCAAGGAAAAAGCTGTGGAGGCAGGCATATTGTGGTACTTTTGCGCTCTTCTTGGCTAGTCCTTCGCAGCTGCTGTGTTCTTGGAACTCAGGGCTTTCTGGTTAAAAAAACACTAACCCTAGGCGTAACTCTAACCCTCACCCTAGGAAGGAAAATCAGCCTATGGTTCGGGATGGACTCATGAGAATAGCAGCAGAGGCAGCCAAGTTGTGTCACTTTTGCGCTCCCCTTGGGATGCCTTTCGCAGCTGCAGTGTGCCTGGAGCCCAGGGCTTCCTGGTTTTAAAAGTCCTAGGCCTAAGCCTAACAGTAACCCTAGGAAGGTAAATCAACCGGGTATTAGGGTTCTTCCTAAGGGAAAAGCCGTGAAAGCAGCCATGTTGTGGCACTTCTGCACTCCCTTTGGGATGCCTTTGGCAGATGCAGTAAGCCTGGAACTCAGGGCTTCCTAGTTAAAAATATCCTAGCCCTAGGCCGAACCCCAACCCTAAGACGAGAAAGGCAAATCAGCCAGGAATTAGGCATGTCCCCAAGGAAAAAGCTGTGGAGGCAGGCATGTTGTGGTACTTTTGCGCTCTTCTTGGGTAGTCCTTCACAGCTGCTGTGTTCTTGGAACTCAGGGCTTTCTGGTTAATAGACCTCTTACCCTAGGCGTAACTCAAACCTTAACCCTAGGAAGGAAAATCAGCCTATGGTTCAGGATGGTCTCATGAGAATAGAAGCAGAGGCAGCCAAGTTGTGTCACTTTTGCGCTCCCCTTGGGATGCCTTTCGCAGCTGCAGTGTGCCTGGAGCCCAGGGCTTCCTGGTTTTAAAAGTCCTAGGCCTAAGCCTAACAGTAACCCTAGGAAGGTAAATCAGCCGGGTATTAGGGTTCTTCCTAAGGGAAAAGCTGTGAAAGCAGCCATGTTGTGGCACTTTTGCACTCCCTTTGGGATGCCTTTGGCAGATGCAGTAAGCCTGGAACTCAGGGCTTCCTGGTTAAAAAACTCCAAGCCCTAGGCTGAACCCTAACCCTAACCCTAGGCAGATAAATCAGCCTAGGTATAGGGATGGTGCCAAGGAAAAAGCTGTGAAAGCTGCCATGTTGATGCACTTTTGTACTCCCCTTGGGATGCCTTGAACAGCTGCAGTGTGCCTGGAGCCCAGGGCTTCCTTGTTTTAAAAATCCTAGCCCTAGGCCTAAGCCTAACAGTAACCAAGGGAAGGGAAATCAGCCTGGTGTTAGGCTTCTTGCCAAGGAAAAAGCCATGAAAGCAACCATGTTGTGGCACTTTTGCACTCCCTTTTGGATGCCTTTCACAGCTCCAGTGTGCCTGGAACTCAGGGCTTCCTGATTTTAAAAGTCCTAGCCCTAGGCCGAACCCCAACCCTAAGACGAGAAAGGCAAATCAGCCAGGAGTTAGGCATGTCCCCAAGGAAAAAGCTGTGGAGGCAGGCATATTGTGGTACTTTTGCGCTCTTCTTGGGTAGTCCTTCGCAGCTGCTGTGTTCTTGGAACTCAGGGCTTTCTGGTTAAAAAAACACTAACCCTAGGCGTAACTCTAACCCTCACCCTAGGATGGAAAATCAGCCTATGGTTCGGGATGGACTCATGAGAATAGCAGCAGAGGCAGCCAAGTTGTGTCACTTTTGCGCTCCCCTTGGGATGTCTTTCGCAGCTGCAGTGTGCCTGGAGCCCAGGGCTTCCTGGTTTTAAAAGTCCTAGGCCTAAGCCTAACAGTAACCCTAGGAAGGTAAATCAACCGGGTTTTAGGGTTCTTCCTAAGGGAAAAGCCGTGAAAGCAGCCATGTTGTGGCACTTCTGCACTCCCTTTGGGATGCCTTTGGCAGATGCAGTAAGCCTGGAACTCAGGGCTTCCTGGTAAAAAAACTCCAAGCCCTAGGCTGAACCCTAACCCTAACCCTAGGCAGATAAAACAGCCAAGGTATAGGGATGGTGCCAAGGAAAAAGCTGTGAAAGCTGCCATGTTGTTGCACTTTTGTACTCCCCTTGGGATGCCTTTCGCAGCTGCAGTGTGCCTGGATCTAAGGGCTTCCTAGTTTTAAAAATCCTAGCCCTAGGCCTAAGCCCAACAGTAAGCCTGGGAAGGGAAATCAGCCTGGTGTTAGGCTTCTTGCCAAGGAAAAAGCCGTGAAAGCAACCATGTTGTGGCACTTTTGCACTCCCTTTTGGATGCCTTTCACAGCTCCAGTGTGCCTGGAACTCAGGGCTTCCTGATTTTAAAAATCCTAGCCCTAGGCCGAACCCCATCCCTAAGACGAGAAAGGCAAATCAGCCAGGAATTAGGCATGTCCCCAAGGAAAAAGCTGTGGAGGCAGGCATGTTGTGGTACTTTTGCGCTCTTCTTGGGAAGTCCTTCGCAGCTGCTGTGTTCTTGGAACTCAGGGCTTTCTGGTTAATAGAACCCTTACCCTAGGCGTAACTCAAACCTTAACCCTAGGAAGGAAAATCAGCCTATGGTTCGGGATGGTCTCATGAGAATAGCAGCGGAGGCAGCCAAGTTGTGTCACTTTTGCGCTCCCCTTGGGATGCCTTTCGCAGCTGCAGTGTGCCTGGAGCCCAGGGCTTCCTGGTTTTAAAAGTCCTAGGCCTAAGCCTAACAGTAACCCTAGGAAGGTAAATCAGCCGGGTATTAGGGTTCTTCCTAAGGGAAAAGCCGTGAAAGCAGCCATGTTGTGGCACTTCTGCACTCCCTTTGGGATGCCTTTGGCAGATGCAGTAAGCCTGGAACTCAGGGCTTCCTAGTTAAAAAAATCCTAGCCCTAGGCCGAACCCCAACCCTAAGACGAGAAAGGCAAATCAGCCAGGAATTAGGCATGTCCCAAAGGAAAAAGCTGTGGAGGCAGGCACGTTGTGGTACTTTTGCGCTCTTCTTGGCTAGTCCTTAGCAGCTGCTGTGTTCTTGGAACTCAGGTCTTTCTGGTTAATAGAACCCTTACCCCAGGTGTAACTCAATCCTTAACCCTAGGAAGGAAAATCAGCCTATGGTTCGGGATGGTCTCATGGAAATATCAGTGGTGGCAGCCAAGTTGTGTCACTTCTGCGGCCCTCTTGGGATGCCTTTCGCAGCTGCATGTGCCTGGAGCCCAGGGCTTCCTGGTTTTAAAAGTCCTAGGCCTAAGCCTAACAGTAACCCTAGGAAGGTAAATCAGCCGCGTGTTAGGGTTCTTCCTAAGGGAAAAGCCGTGAAAGCAGCCATGTTGTGGCACTTCTGCACTCCCTTTGGGATGCTTTTGGCAGGTGAAGTAAGATTGGAACTCAGGGCTTCCTAGTTAAAAATATCCTAGCCCTAGGCCGAACCCCAACCCTAAGACGAGAAAGGCAAATCAGCCAGGAATTAGGCATGTCCCCAAGGAAAAAGCTGTGGAGGCAGGCTTGTTGTGGTACTTTTGCGCTCTTCTTGGCTAGTCCTTCGCAGCTGCTGTGTTCTTGGAACTCAGGGCTTTCTGGTTAATAGAACCCTTACCCCAGGCGTAACTCAAACCTTAACCCAAGGAAGGAAAATCAGCCTATGGTTCGGGATGGTCTCATGGAAATATCAGTGGTGGCAGCCAAGTTGTGTCACTTTTGCGCTCCCCTTGGGATGCCTTTCGCAGCTGCAGTGTGCCTGGAGCCCAGGGCTTCCTGGTTTTAAAAGTCCTAGGCCTAAGCCTAACATTAACCCTAGGAAGGTAAATCAGCCGCGTATTAGGGTTCTTCCTAAGGGAAAAGCCGTGAAAGCAGCCATGTTGTGGCACTTCTGCACTCCCTTTGGGATGCCTTTGGCAGATGAAGTAAGCCTGGAACTCAGGGCTTCCGAGTTAAATAAATCCTAGCCCTAGGCCGAACCCCAACCCTAAGACGAGAAAGGCAAATCAGCCAGGAATTAGGCATGTCCCCAAGGAAAAAGCTGTGGAGGCAGGCATGTTGTGGTACTTTTGCGGTCTTCTTGGGTAGTCCTTCGCAGCTGCTGTGTTCTTGGAACTCAGGGCTTTCTGGTTAATAGAACCCTTACCCTAGGCGTAACTCAAACCTTAACCCTAGGAAGGAAAATCAGCCTATGGTTCGGGATGGTCTCATGGAAATATCAGTGGTGGCAGCCAAGTTGTGTCACTTTTGCGCTCCCCTTGGGATGCCTTTCGCAGCTGCAGTGTGCCTGGAGCCCAGGGCTTCCTGGTTTTAAAAGTCATAGGCCTAAGCCTAACAGTAACCCTAGGAAGGTAAATCAGCCGGGTATTAGGGTTCTTCCTAAGGGAAAAGCCGTGAAAGCAGCCATGTTGTGGCACTTCTGCACTCCCTTTGGGATGCCTTTGGCAGATGCAGTAAGCCTGGAACTCAGGGCTTCCTGGTAAAAAAACTCCAAGCCCTAGGCTGAACCCTAACCCTAACCCTAGGCAGATAAATCAGCCTAGGTATAGGGATGGTGCCAAGGAAAAAGTTGTGAAAGCTGCCATGTTGTTGCACTTTTGTACTCCCCTTGGGATGCCTTGAACAGCTGCAGTGTGCCTGGATCTAAGGGCTTCCTAGTTTTAAAAATCCTAGCCCTAGGCCTAAGCCTTACAGTAACCCTGGGAAGGGAAATCAGCCTGGTGTTAAGCTTCTTGCCAAGGAAAAAGCCGTGAAAGTAACCATGTTGTGGCACTTTTGCTCTCCCTTTGGGATTCCTTTCACAGCTCCAGTGTGCCTGGAACTCAGGGCTTCCTGATTTTAAAAATCCTAGCCCTAGGCCGAACCCCAACCCTAAGAAGAGAAAGGCAAATCAGCCAGGAATTAGGCATGTCCCCAAGGAAAAAGCTGTGGAGGCAGTCATGTTGTGGTACTTTTTCGCTCTTCTTGGGTAGTCCTTCGCAGCTGCTGTGTTCTTGGAACTCAGGGCTTTCTGGTTAATAGAACCCTTACCCTAGGCGTAACTCAAACCTTAACCCTAAGAAGGAAAATCAGCCTATGGTTCGGGATGGTCTCATGAGAATAGCAGCAGAGGCAGCCAAGTTGTGTCACTTCTGCGGCCCTCTTGGGATGCCTTTAACAGCTGCATGTGCCTGGAGCCCAGGGCTTCCTGGTTTTAAAAGTCCTAGGCCTAAGCCTAACAGTAACCCTAGGAAGGTAAATCAGCCGGGTATTAGGGTTCTTCCTAAGGGAAAAGCCGTGAAAGCAGCCATGTTGTGGCACTTTTGCACTCCCTTTGGGATGCCTTTGGCAGATGAAGTAAGCCTGGAACTCAGGGCTTCCTAGTTAAAAAAATCCTAGCCCTAGGCCGAACCCCAACCCTAAGACGAGAAAGGCAAATCAGCTAGGAATTAGGCATGTCCCCAAGGAAAAAGCTGTGGAGGCAGGCACGTTGTGGTACTTTTGCGCTCTTCTTGGGTAGTCCTTCGCAGCTGCTGTGTTCTTGGAACTCAGGGCTTTCTGGTTAATAGAACACTTACCCTAGGCGTAACTCAAACCTTAACCCTAAGAAGGAAGATCAGCCTATGATTCGGGATGGTCTCATGAGAATAGCAGCAGAGGCAGCCAAGTTGTGTCACTTCTGCGGCCCTCTTGGTATGCCTTTAACAGCTGCATGTGCCTGGAGCCCAAGGCTTCCTGGTTTTAAAAGTCCTAGGCCTAAGCCTAACAGTAACCCTAGGAAGGTAAATCAGCCGCGTATTAGGGTTCTTCCTAAGGGAAAAGCCGTGAAAGCAGCCATGTTGTGGCACTTCTGCACTCCCTTTGGGATGCTTTTGGCAGATGCAGTAAGCCTGGAACTCAGGGCTTCCTAGTTAAAAATATCCTAGCCCTAGGCCGAACCCCAACCCTAAGACGAGAAAGGCAAATCAGCCAGGAATTAGGCATGTCCCCAAGGAAAAAGCTGTGGAGGCAGGCATGTTGTGGTACTTTTGCGCTCTTCTTGGGTAGTCCTTCGCAGCTGCTGTGTTCTTGGAACTCAGGGCTTTCTGGTTAATAGAACCCTTACCCTAGGCGTAACTCAAACATTAACCCTAGGAAGGAAAATCAGCCTATGGTTCGGGATGGTCTCATGAGAATAGCAGCAGAGGCAGCCAAGTTGTGTCACTTTTGCGCTCCCCTTGGGATGCCTTTCGCAGCTGCAGTGTGCCTGGAGCCCAGGGCTTCCTGGTTTTAAAAGTCCTAGGTCTAAGCCTAACAGTAACCCTAGGAAGGTAAATCAGCCGCGTATTAGGGTTCTTCCTAAGGGAAAAGCCGTGAAAGCAGCCATGTTGTGGCACTTCTGCACTCCCTTTGGGATGCCTTTGGCAGATGCAGTAAGCCTGGAACTCAGGGCTTCCTGGTTAAAAAACTCCAAGCCCGAGGCCGAACCCTAACCCTAACCCTAGGCAGATAAAACAGCCTAGGTATAGGGATGGTGCCAAGGAAAAAGCTGTGAAAGCTGCCATGTTGTTGCACTTTTGTACTCCCCTTGGGATGCCTTGAACAGCTGCAGTGTGCCTGGATCTAAGGGCTTCCTAGTTTTAAAAATCCTAGCCCTAGGCCTAAGCCTAACAGTAACCAAGGGAAGGGAAATCAGCTTGGTGTTAGGCTTCTTGACAAGGAAAAAGCCGTGAAAGTAACCATGTTGTGGCACTTTTGCACTCCCTTTTGGATTCCTTTCACATCTCCAGTGTGCCTGGAACTCAGGGCTTCCTGATTTTAAAAATCCTAGCCCTAGGCCGAACCCCAACCCTAAGAAGAGAAAGGCAAATCAGCCAGGAATTAGGCATGTCCCCAAGGAAAAAGCTGTGGAGGCAGTCATGTTGTGGTACTTTTTCGCTCTTCTTGGGAAGTCCTTCGCAGCTGCTGTGTTCTTGGAACTCAGGGCTTTCTGGTTAATAGAACCCTTACCCTAGGCGTAACTCAAACCTTAACCCTAGGAAGGAAAATCAGCCTATGGTTCGGGATGGTCTCATGAGAATAGCAGCAGAGGCAGCCAAGTTGTGTCACTTCTGCAGCCCTCTTGGGATGCCTTTCGCAGCTGCAGTGTGCCTGGAGCCCAGGGCTTCCTGGTTTTAATAGTCCTAGGCCTAAGCCTAACAGTAACCCTAGGAAGGTAAATCAGCCGCGTATTAGGGTTCTTCCTAAGGGAAAAGCCGTGAAAGCAGCCATGTTGTGGCACTTTTGCACTCCCTTTGGGATGCCTTTGGCAGATGCAGTAAGCCTGGAACTCAGGGCTTCCTAGTTAAAAATATCCTAGCCCTAGGCCGAACCCCATCCCTAAGACGAGAAAGGCAAATCAGCCAGGAATTAGGCATGTCCCCAAGGAAAAAGCTGTGGAGGCAGGCATGTTGTGGTACTTTTGCGCTCTTCTTGGGTAGTCCTTCACAGCTGCTGTGTTCTTGGAACTCAGGGCTTTCTGGTTAATAGACCTCTTACCCTAGGCGCAACTCAAACCTTAACCCTAGGAAGGAAAATCAGCCTATGGTTCAGGATGGTCTCATGAGAATAGAAGCAGAGGCAGCCAAGTTGTGTCACTTCTGCAGCCCTCTTGGGATGCCTTTAACAGCTGCATATGCCTGGAGCCCAGGGCTTCCTGGTTTTAAAAGTCCTACGTCTAAGCCTAACAGTAACCCTAGGAAGGTAAATCAGCCGGGTATTAGGGTTCTTCCTAAGGGAAAAGCTGTGAAAGCAGCCATGTTGTGGCACTTTTGCACTCCCTTTGGGATGCCTTTGGCAGATGCAGTAAGCCTGGAACTCAGGGCTTCCTGGTTAAAAAACTCCAAGCCCTAGGCTGAACCCTAACCCTAACCCTAGGCAGATAAATCAGCCTAGGTATAGGGATGGTGCCAAGGAAAAAGCTGTGAAAGCTGCCATGTTGTTGCACTTTTGTACTCCCCTTGGGATGCCTTGAACAGCTGCAGTGTGCCTGGAGCCCAGGGCTTCCTAGTTTTAAAAATCCTAGCCCTAGGCCTAAGCCTAACAGTAACCAAGGGAAGGGAAATCAGCCTGGTGTTAGGCTTCTTGCCAAGGAAAAAGCCATGAAAGCAACCATGTTGTGGCACTTTTGCACTCCCTTTTGGATGCCTTTCACAGCTCCAGTGTGCCTGGAACTCAGGGCTTCCTGATTTTAAAAGTCCTAGCCCTAGGCCGAACCCCAACCCTAAGACGAGAAAGGCAAATCAGCCAGGAATTAGGCATGTCCCCAAGGAAAAAGCTGTGGAGGCAGGCATATTGTGGTACTTTTGCGCTCTTCTTGGCTAGTCCTTCGCAGCTGCTGTGTTCTTGGAACTCAGGGCTTTCTGGTTAAAAAAACACTAACCCTAGGCGTAACTCTAACCCTCACCCTAGGAAGGAAAATGAGCCTATGGTTCGGGATGGACTCATGAGAATAGCAGCAGAGGCAGCCAAGTTGTGTCACTTTTGCGCTCCCCTTGGGATGCCTTTCGCAGCTGCAGTGTGCCTGGAGCCCAGGGCTTCCTGGTTTTAAAAGTCCTAGGCCTAAGCCTAACAGTAACCCTAGGAAGGTAAATCAACCGGGTATTAGGGTTCTTCCTAAGGGAAAAGCCGTGAAAGCAGCCATGTTGTGGCACTTCTGCACTCCCTTTGGGATGCCTTTGGCAGATGCAGTAAGCCTGGAACTCAGGGCTTCCTGGTAAAAAACCTCCAAGCCCTAGGCTGAACCCTAACCTTAACCCTAGGCAGATAAAACAGCCAAGGTATAGGGATGGTGCCAAGGAAAAAGCTGTGAAAGCTGCCATGTTGTTGCACTTTTGTACTCCCCTTGGGATGCCTTGAACAGCTGCAGTGTGCCTGGATCTAAGGGCTTCCTAGTTTTAAAAATCCTAGCCCTAGGCCTAAGCCCAACAGTAACCAAGGGAAGGGAAATCAGCTTGGTGTTAGGCTTCTTGACAAGGAAAAAGCCATGAAAGTAACCATGTTGTGGCACTTTTGCACTCCCTTTTGGATTCCTTTCACATCTCCAGTGTGCCTGGAACTCAGGGCTTCCTGATTTTAAAAATCCTAGCCCTAGGCCGAACCCCAACCCTAAGAAGACAAAGGCAAATCAGCCAGGAATTAGGCATGTCCCCAAGGAAAAAGCTGTGGAGGCAGGCATGTTGTGGTACTTTTGCGCTCTTCTTGGGAAGTCCTTCGCAGCTGCTGTGTTCTTGGAACTCAGGGCTTTCTGGTTAATAGAACCCTTACCCTAGGCGTAACTCAAACCTTAACCCTAGGAAGGAAAATCAGCCTATGGTTCGGGATGGTCTCATGAGAATAGCAGCAGAGGCAGCCAAGTTGTGTCACTTCTGCAGCCCTCTTGGGATGCCTTTCGCAGCTGCAGTGTGCCTGGAGCCCAGGGCTTCCTGGTTTTAATAGTCCTAGGCCTAAGCCTAACAGTAACCCTAGGAAGGTAAATCAGCCGCGTATTAGGGTTCTTCCTAAGGGAAAAGCCGTGAAAGCAGCCATGTTGTGGCACTTTTGCACTCCCTTTGGGATGCCTTTGGCAGATGCAGTAAGCCTGGAACTCAGGGCTTCCTAGTTAAAAATATCCTAGCCCTAGGCCGAACCCCAACCCTAAGACGAGAAAGGCAAATCAGCCAGGAATTAGGCATGTCCCCAAGGAAAAAGCTGTGGAGGCAGGCATGTTGTGGTACTTTTGCGCTCTTCTTGGGTAGTCCTTCACAGCTGCTGTGTTCTTGGAACTCAGGGCTTTCTGGTTAATAGACCTCTTACCCTAGGCGTAACTCAAACCTTAACCCTAGGAAGGAAAATCAGACTATGGTTCAGGATGGTCTCATGAGAATAGAAGCAGAGGCAGCCAAGTTGTGTCACTTCTGCAGCCCTCTTGGGATGCCTTTAACAGCTGCATATGCCTGGAGCCCAGGGCTTCCTGGTTTTAAAAGTCCTAGGTCTAAGCCTAACAGTAACCCTAGGAAGGTAAATCAGCCGGGTATTAGGGTTCTTCCTAAGGGAAAAGCCGTGAAAGCAGCCATGTTGTGGCACTTTTGCACTCCCTTTGGGATGCCTTTGGCAGATGCAGTAAGCCTGGAACTCAGGGCTTCCTGGTTAAAAAACTCCAAGCCCTAGGCTGAACCCTAACCCTAACCCTAGGCAGATAAATCAGCCTAGGTATAGGGATGGTGCCAAGGAAAAAGCTGTGAAAGCTGCCATGTTGTTGCACTTTTGTACTCCCCTTGGGATGCCTTGAACAGCTACAGTGTGCCTGGAGCCCAGGGCTTCCTTGTTTTAAAAATCCTAGCCCTAGGCCTAAGCCTAACAGTAACCAAGGGAAGGGAAATCAGCCTGGTGTTAGGCTTCTTGCCAAGGAAAAAGCCATGAAAGCAACCATGTTGTGGCACTTTTGCACTCCCTTTTGGATGCCTTTCACAGCTCCAGTGTGCCTGGAAGTCAGGGCTTCCTGATTTTAAAAATCCTAGCCCTAGGCCGAACCCCAACCCTAAGACGAGAAAGGCAAATCAGCCAGGAGTTAGGCATGTCCCCAAGGAAAAAGCTGTGGAGGCAGGCATATTGTGGTACTTTTGCGCTCTTCTTGGGTAGTCCTTCGCAGCTGCTGTGTTCTTGGAACTCAGGGCTTTCTGGTTAAAAAAACACTAACCCTAGGCGTAACTCTAACCCTCACCCTAGGATGGAAAATCAGCCTATGGTTCGGGATGGACTCATGAGAATAGCAGCAGAGGCAGCCAAGTTGTGTCACTTTTGCGCTCCCCTTGGGATGCCTTTCGCAGCTGCAGTGTGCCTGGAGCCCAGGGCTTCCTGGTTTTAAAAGTCCTAGGCCTAAGCCTAACAGTAACCCTAGGAAGGTAAATCAACCGCGTTTTAGGGTTCTTCCTAAGGGAAAAGCCGTGAAAGCAGCCATGTTGTGGCACTTCTGCACTCCCTTTGGGATGCCTTTGGCAGATGCAGTAAGCCTGGAACTCAGGGCTTCCTGGTAAAAAAACTCCAAGCCCTAGGCTGAACCCTAACCCTAACCCTAGGCAGATAAAACAGCCTAGGTATAGGGATGGTGCCAAGGAAAAAGCTGTGAAAGCTGCCATGTTGTTGCACTTTTGTACTCCCCTTGGGATGCCTTTCGCAGCTGCAGTGTGCCTGGATCTAAGGGCTTCCTAGTTTTAAAAATCCTAGCCCTAGGCCTAAGCCCAACAGTAGCCTGGGAAGGGAAATCAGCCTGGTGTTAGGCTTCTTGCCAAGGAAAAAGCCGTGAAAGCAACCATGTTGTGGCACTTTTGCACTCCCTTTTGGATGCCTTTCACAGCTCCAGTGTGCCTGGAACTCAGGGCTTCCTGATTTTAAAAATCCTAGCCCTAGGCCGAACCCCATCCCTAAGACGAGAAAGGCAAATCAGCCAGGAATTAGGCATGTCCCCAAGGAAAAAGCTGTGGAGGCAGGCATGTTGTGGTACTTTTGCGCTCTTCTTGGGAAGTCCTTCGCAGCTGCTGTGTTCTTGGAACTCAGGGCTTTCTGGTTAATAGAACCCTTACCCTAGGCGTAACTCAAACCTTAACCCTAGGAAGGAAAATCAGCCTATGGTTCGGGATGGTCTCATGAGAATAGCAGCGGAGGCAGCCAAGTTGTGTCACTTTTGCGCTCCCCTTGGGATGCCTTTCGCAGCTGCAGTGTGCCTGGAGCCCAGGGCTTCCTGGTTTTAAAAGTCCTAGGCCTAAGCCTAACAGTAACCCTAGGAAGGTAAATCAGCCGGGTATTAGGGTTCTTCCTAAGGGAAAAGCCGTGAAAGCAGCCATGTTGTGGCACTTCTGCACTCCCTTTGGGATGCCTTTGGCAGATGCAGTAAGCCTGGAACTCAGGGCTTCCTAGTTAAAAAAATCCTAGCCCTAGGCCGAACCCCAACCCTAAGACGAGAAAGGCAAATCAGCCAGGAATTAGGCATGTCCCAAAGGAAAAAGCTGTGGAGGCAGGCACGTTGTGGTACTTTTGCGCTCTTCTTGGCTAGTCCTTCGCAGCTGCTGTGTTCTTGGAACTCAGGTCTTTCTGGTTAATAGAACCCTTACCCCAGGTGTAACTCAAACCTTAACCCTAGGAAGGAAAATCAGCCTATGGTTCGGGATGGTCTCATGGAAATATCAGTGGTGGCAGCCAAGTTGTGTCACTTCTGCGGCCCTCTTGGGATGCCTTTCGCAGCTGCATGTGCCTGGAGCCCAGGGCTTCCTGGTTTTAAAAGTCCTAGGCCTAAGCCTAACAGTAACCCTAGGAAGGTAAATCAGCCGCGTGTTAGGGTTCTTCCTAAGGGAAAAGCCGTGAAAGCAGCCATGTTGTGGCACTTCTGCACTCCCTTTGGGATGCTTTTGGCAGGTGAAGTAAGATTGGAACTCAGGGCTTCCTAGTTAAAAATATCCTAGCCCTAGGCCGAACCCCAACCCTAAGACGAGAAAGGCAAATCAGCCAGGAATTAGGCATGTCCCCAAGGAAAAAGCTGTGGAGGCAGGCATGTTGTGGTACTTTTGCGCTCTTCTTGGGTAGTCCTTCGCAGCTGCTGTGTTCTTGGAACTCAGGGCTTTCTGGTTAATAGAACCCTTACCCCAGGCGTAACTCAAACCTTAACCCTAGGAAGGAAAATCAGCCTATGGTTCGGGATGGTCTCATGGAAATATCAGTGGTGGCAGCCAAGTTGTGTCACTTTTGCGCTCCCCTTGGGATGCCTTTCGCAGCTGCAGTGTGCCTGGAGCCCAGGGCTTCCTGGTTTTAAAAGTCCTAGGCCTAAGCCTAACAGTAACCCTAGGAAGGTAAATCAGCCGGGTATTAGGGTTCTTCCTAAGGGAAAAGCCGTGAAAGCAGCCATGTTGTGGCACTTCTGCACTCCCTTTGGGATGCCTTTGGCAGATGCAGTAAGCCTGGAACTCAGGGCTTCCTGGTAAAAAAACTCCAAGCCCTAGGCTGAACCCTAACCCTAACCCTAGGCAGATAAAACAGACAAGGTATAGGAATGGTGCCAAGGAAAAAGTTGTGAAAGCTGCCATGTTGTTGCACTTTTGTACTCCCCTTGGGATGCCTTGAACAGCTGCAGTGTGCCTGGATCTAAGGGCTTCCTAGTTTTAAAAATCCTAGCCCTAGGCCTAAGCCCAACAGTAAGCCTGGGAAGGGAAATCAGCCTGGTGTTAAGCTTCTTGCCAAGGAAAAAGCCGTGAAAGCAACCATGTTGTGGCACTTTTGTACTCCCTTTTGGATGCCTTTCACAGCTCCAGTGTGCCTGGAACTCAGGGCTTCCTGATTTTAAAAATCCTAACCCTAGGCCGAACTCCATCCCTAAGACGAGAAAGGCAAATCAGCCAGGAATTAGGCATGTCCCCAAGGAAAAAGCTGTGGAGGCAGGCATGTTGTGGTACTTTTGCGCTCTTCTTGGGAAGTCCTTCGCAGCTGCTGTGTTCTTGGAACTCAGGGCTTTCTGGTTAATAGAACCCTTACCCTAGGCGTAACTCAAACCTTAACCCTAGGAAGGAAAATCAGCCTATGGTTCAGGATGGTCTCATGAGAATAGAAGCAGAGGCAGCCAAGTTATGTCACTTCTGCGGCCCTCTTGGGATGCCTTTCGCAGCTGCATGTGCCTGGAGCCCAAGGCTTCCTGGTTTTAAAAGTCCTAGGCCTAAGCCTAACAGTAACCCTAGGAAGGTAAATCAGCCGGGTGTTAGGGTTCTTCCTAAGGGAAAAGCCGTGAAAGCAGCCATGTTGTGGCACTTCTGCACTCCCTTTGGGATGCTTTTTGCAGATGAAGTAAGACTGGATCTCAGGGCTTCCTAGTTAAAAAAATCCTAGCCCTAGGCCGAACCCCAACCCTAAGACGAGAAAGGCAAATCAGCCAGGAATTAGGCATGTCCCCAAGGAAAAAGCTGTGGAGGCAGGCACGTTGTGGTACTTTTGCGCTCTTCTTGGCTAGTCCTTCGCAGCTGCTGTGTTCTTGGAACTCAGGGCTTTCTGGTTAATAGAACCCTTACCCTAGGCGTAACTCAAACCTTAACCCTAGGAAGGAAAATCAGCCTATGGTTCGGGATGGTCTCATGGAAATATCAGTGGTGGCAGCCAAGTTGCGCCACTTTTGCGCTCCCCTTGGGATGCCTTTCGCAGCTGCAGAGTACCTGGAGCCCAGGGCTTCCGGGTTTTAAAAGTCCTAGGCCTAAGCCTAACAGTAACCCTAGGAAGGTAAATCAACCGGGAATGAGGGTTCTTCCTAAGGGAAAAGCCGTGAAAGCAGCCATGTTGTGGCACTTTTGCACTCCCTTTGGGATGCATTTGGCAGTTGCAGTAAGCCTGGAATTCAGGGCTTCCTGGTTAAAAACTCCAAGCCCTAGGCTGAACCCTAACCCTAACCCTAGGCAGATAAATCAGCATATGTATAGGGATGGTGCCAAGGAAAAAGCTGTGAAAGCTGCCATGTTGTGGTACTTTAGTACTCCCCTTGGGATGCCTTGAACAGCTGCAGTGTGCCTGGATCTAAGGGCTTCCTAGTTTTAAAAGTCCTAGGCCTAAGCATAACAGTAACCCTAGGAAGGTAAATCAGCCGCGTATTAGGGTTCTTCCTAAGGGAAAAGCCGTGAAAGCAGCCATGTTGTGGCACTTCTGCACTCCCTTTGGGATGCCTTTGGCAGATGAAGTAAGCCTGGAACTCAGGGCTTCCTAGTTAAAAATATCCTAGCCCTAGGCCGAACCCCAACCCTAAGACGAGAAAGGCAAATCAGCCAGGAATTAGGCATGTCCCCAAGGAAAAAGCTGTGGAGGCAGGCATGTTGTGGTACTTTTGCGCTCTTCTTGGGTAGTCCTTCGCAGCTGCTGTGTTCTTGGAACTCAGGGCTTTCTGGTTAATAGAACTCTTACCCCAGGCGGAACTCAAACCTTAACCCTAGGAAGGAAAATCAGCCTATGGTTCGGGATGGTCTCATGAGAATAGCAGCAGAGGCAGCCAAGTTGTGTCACTTCTGCGGCCCTCTTGGGATGCCTTTAACAGCTGCATGTGCCTGGAGCCCAGGGCTTCCTGGTTTTAAAAGTCCTAGACCTAAGCCTAACAGTAACCCTAGGAAGGTAAATCTGGCGGGTATTAGGGTTCTTCCTAAGGGAAAAGCCGTGAAAGCTGCCATGTTGTGGCACTTCTGCACTCCCTTTGTGATGATTTTTGCAGATGCAGTAAGCCTGGAACTCAGGGCTTCCGAGTTAAATAAATCCTAGCCCTAGGCCGAACCCCAACCCTAAGACGAGAAAGGCAAATCAGCCAGGAATTAGGCATGTCCCCAAGGAAAAAGCTGTGGAGGCAGGCATGTTGTGGTACTTTTGCGCTCTTCTTGGGTAGTCCTTCGCAGCTGCTGTGTTCTTGGAACTCAGGGCTTTCTGGTTAATAGAACTCTTACCCTAGGCGTAACTCAAACCTTAACCCTAGGAAGGAAAATCAGCCTATGGTTCGGGATGGTCTCATGGAAATATCAGTGGTGGCAGCCAAGTTGTTTCACTTTTGCGCTCTCCTTCGGATGCCTTTCGCAGCTGCAGTGTGCCTGGAGCCCAGGGCTTCCTGGTTTTAAAAGTCCTAGGCCTAAGCCTAAGAGTAACCCTAGGAAGGTAAATCAGCCGGGTATTAGGGTTCTTCCTAAGGGAAAAGCCGTGAAAGCAGCCATGTTGTGGCACTTCTGCACTCCCTTTGGGATGCCTTTGGCAGATGCAGTAAGCCTGGAACTCAGGGCTTCCTGGTAAAAAAACTCCAAGCCCTAGGCTGAACCCTAACCCTAACCCTAGGCAGATAAAACGGCCAAGGTATAGGGATGGTGCCAAGGAAAAAGCTGTGAAAGCTGCCATGTTGTTGCACTTTTGTACTCCCCTTGGGATGCCTTGAACAGCTGCAGTGTACCTGGAACTAAGAGCTTCCTAGTTTTAAAAATCCTAGCCCTAGGCCTAAGCCCAACAGTAAGCCTGGGAAGGGAAATCAGCCTGGTGTTAGGCTTCTTGCCAAGGAAAAAGCCGTGAAAGCAACCATGTTGTGGCACTTTTGCACTCCCTTTTGGATGCCTTTCACAGCTCCAGTGTGCCTGGAACTCAGGGCTTCCTGATTTTAAAAATCCTAGCCCTAGGCCGAACCCCATCCCTAAGACGAGAAAGGCAAATCAGCCAGGAATTAGGCATGTCCCCAAGGAAAAAGCTGTGGAGGCAGGCATGTTGTGGTACTTTTGCGCTCTTCTTGGGAAGTCCTTCGCAGGTGCTGTGTTCTTGGAACTCAGGGCTTTCTGGTTAATAGAACCCTTACCCTAGGCGTAACTCAAACCTTAACCCTAGGAAGGAAAATCAGCCTATGGTTCGGGATGGTCTCATGAGAATAGCAGCGGAGGCAGCCAAGTTGTGTCACTTTTGGGCTCCCCTTGGGATGCCTTTCGCAGCTGCAGTGTGCCTGGAGCCCAGGGCTTCCTGGTTTTAAAAGTCCTAGGCCTAAGCCTAACAGTAACCCTAGGAAGGTAAATCAGCCGGGTATTAGGGTTTTTCCTAAGGGAAAAGCCGTGAAAGCAGCCATGTTGTGGCACTTCTGCACTCCCTTTGGGATGCCTTTGGCAGATGCAGTAAGCCTGGAACTCAGGGCTTCCGAGTTAAAAAAATCCTAGCCCTAGGCCGAACCCCAACCCTAAGACGAGAAAGGCAAATCAGCCAGGAATTAGGCATGTCCCCAAGGAAAAAGCTGTGGAGGCAGGCATGTTGTGGTACTTTTGCGCTCTTCTTGGGTAGTCCTTCGCAGCTGCTGTGTTCTTGGAACTCAGGGCTTTCTGGTTAATAGAACCCTTACCCTAGGCGTAACTCAAACCTTAACCCTAGGAAGGAAAATCAGCCTATGGTTCGGGATGGTCTCATGAGAATAGAAGCAGAGGCAGCCAAGTTGTGTCACTTCTGCAGCCCTCTTGGGATGCCTTTAACAGCTGCAGTGTGCCTGGAGCCCAGGGCTTCCTGGTTTTAAAAGTCCTAGGCCTAAGCCTAACAGTAACCCTAGGAAGGTAAATCAGCCGCGTATTAGGGTTCTTCCTAAGGGAAAAGCCGTGAAAGCAGCCATGTTGTGGCACTTCTGCACTCCCTTTGGGATGCTTTTGGCAGGTGAAGTAAGATTGGAACTCAGGGCTTCCTAGTTAAAAATATCCTAGCCCTAGGCCGAACCCCAACCCTAAGACGAGAAAGGCAAATCAGCCAGGAATTAGGCATGTCCCCAAGGAAAAAGCTGTGGAGGCAGGCATGTTGTGGTACTTTTGCGCTCTTCTTGGCTAGTCCTTCGCAGCTGCTGTGTTCTTGGAACTCAGGGCTTTCTGGTTAATAGAACCCTTACCCTAGGCGTAACTCAAACCTTAACCCTAGGAAGGAAAATCAGCCTATGGTTCGGGATGGTCTCATGGAAATATCAGTGGTGGCAGCCAAGTTGTGTCACTTTTGCGCTCCCCTTGGGATGCCTTTCGCAGCTGCAGTGTGCCTGGAGCCCAGGGCTTCCTGGTTTTAAAAGTCCTAGGCCTAAGCCTAACAGTAACCCTAGGAAGGTAAATCAGCCGGGTATTAGGGTTCTTCCTAAGGGAAAAGCCGTGAAAGCAGCCATGTTGTGGCACTTCTGCACTCCCTTTGGGATGCCTTTGGCAGATGCAGTAAGCCTGGAACTCAGGGCTTCCTAGTTAAAAAAATCCTAGCCCTAGGCCGAACCACAACCCTTAGACGAGAAAGGCAAATCAGCCAGGAATTAGGCATGTCCCCAAGGAAAAAGCTGTGGAGGCAGGCATGTTGTGGTACTTTTGCGCTCTTCTTGGCTAGTCCTTCGCAGCTGCTGTGTTCTTGGAACTCAGGGCTTTCTGGTTAATAGACCTCTTACCCTAGGCGAAACTCAAACATTAACCCTAGGAAGGAAAATCAGCCTATGGTTCGGGATGGTCTCATGAGAATAGAAGCAGAGGCAGCCAAGTTGTGTCACTTCTGCGGCCCTCTTGGGATGCCTTTAACAGGTGCAGTGTGCCTGGAGCCCAGGGCTTCCTGGTTTTAAAAGTCCTAGGCCTAAGCCTAACAGTAACCCTAGGAAGGTAAATCAGCCGGGTATTAGGGTTCTTCCTAAGGGAAAAGCTGTGAAAGCAGCCATGTTGTGGCACTTTTGCACACCCTTTGGGATGGCTTTGGCAGATGCAGTAAGCCTGGAACTCAGGGCTTCCTGGTTAAAAAACTCCAAGCCCTAGGTTGAACCCTAACCCTAACCCTAGGCAGATAAATCAGCCTAGGTATAGGGATGGTGCCAAGGAAAAAGCTGTGAAAGCTGCCATGTTGTGGTACTTTAGTACTCCCCTTGGGATGCCTTGAACAGCTGCAGTGTGCCTGGATCTAAGGGCTTCCTAGTTTTAAAAGTCCGAGGCCTAAGCCTAACAGTAACCCTAGGAAGGTAAATCGGCCGGGTATTAGGGTTCTTCCTAAGGGGAAAGCCGTGAAAGCAGCCATGTTGTGGCACTTCTGCACTCCCTTTGGGATGCCTTTGGCAGATGAAGTAAGCCTGGAACTCAGGGCTTCCTGATTTTAAAAATCCTAACCCTAGGCCGAACTCCATCCCTAAGACGAGAAAGGCAAATCAGCCAGGAATTAGGCATGTCCCCAAGGAAAAAGCTGTGGAGGCAGGCATGTTGTGGTACTTTTGCGCTCTTCTTGGGAAGTCCTTCGCAGCTGCTGTGTTCTTGGAACTCAGGGCTTTCTGGTTAATAGAACCCTTACCCTAGGCGTAACTCAAACCTTAACCCTAGGAAGGAAAATCAGCCTATGGTTCAGGATGGTCTCATGAGAATAGAAGCAGAGGCAGCCAAGTTATGTCACTTCTGCGGCCCTCTTGGGATACCTTTCGCAGCTGCATGTGCCTGGAGCCCAGGGCTTCCTGGTTTTAAAAGTCCTAGGCCTAAGCCTAACAGTAACCCTGGGAAGGGAAATCAGCCGCGTATTGGGGTTCTTCCTAAGGGAAAAGCCGTGAAAGCAGCCATGTTGTGGCACTTTTGCACTCCCTTTGGGATGCATTTGGCAGATGCAGTAAGCCTGGAATTCAGGGCTTCCTGGTTAAAAACTCCAAGCCCTAGGCTGAACCCTAACCCTAACCCTAGGCAGATAAATCAGCATATGTATAGGGATGGTGCCAAGGAAAAAGCTGTGAAAGCTGCCATGTTGTCGTACTTTAGTACTCCCCTTGGGATGCCTTGAACAGCTGCAGTGTGCCTGGATCTAAGGGCTTCCTAGTTTTAAAAGTCCTAGGCCTAAGCCTAACAGTAACCCTAGGAAGGTAAATCAGCCGCGTATTAGGGTTCTTCCTAAGGGAAAAGCCGTGAAAGCAGCCATGTTGTGGCACTTCTGCACTCCCTTTGGGATGCTTTTGGCAGGTGAAGTAAGATTGGAACTCAGGGCTTCCTAGTTAAAAATATCCTAGCCCTAGGCCGAACCCCAACCCTAAGACGAGAAAGGCAAATCAGCCAGGAATTAGGCATGTCCCCAAGGAAAAAGCTGTGGAGGCAGGCATGTTGTGGTACTTTTGCGCTCTTCTTGGGTAGTCCTTCGCAGCTGCTGTGTTCTTGGAACTCAGGGCTTTCTGGTTAATAGAACTCTTACCCCAGGCGTAACTCAAACCTTAACCCTAGGAAGGAAAATCAGCCTATGGTTCGGGATGGTCTCATGAGAATAGCAGCAGAGGCAGCCAAGTTGTGTCACTTCTGCGGCCCTCTTGGGATGCCTTAACAGCTGCATGTGCCTGGAGCCCAGGGCTTCCTGGTTTTAAAAGTCCTAGGCCTAAGCCTAACAGTAACCCTAGGAAGGTAAATCAGCCGGGTATTAGGGTTCTTCCTAAGGGAAAAGCAGTGAAAGCAGCCATGTTGTGGCACTTCTGCACTCCCTTTGGGATGATTTTTGCAGATGCAGTAAGCCTGGAACTCAGGGCTTCCGAGTTAAATAAATCCTAGCCCTAGGCCGAACCCCAACCCTAAGACGAGAAAGGCAAATCAGCCAGGAATTAGGCATGTCCCCAAGGAAAAAGCTGTGGAGGCAGGCATGTTGTGGTACTTTTGCGCTCTTCTTGGGTAGTCCTTCGCAGCTGCTGTGTTCTTGGAACTCAGGGCTTTCTGGTTAATAGAACTCTTACCCTAGGCGTAACTCAAACCTTAACCCTAGGAAGGAAAATCAGCCTATGGTTCGGGATGGTCTCATGGAAATATCAGTGGTGGCAGCCAAGTTGTGTCACTTTTGCGCTCCCCGTGGGATGCCTTTCGCAGCTGCAGTGTGCCTGGAGCCCAGGGCTTCCTGGTTTTAAAAGTCCTAGGCCTAAGCCTAACAGTAACCCTAGGAAGGTAAATCAGCCGCGTATTAGGGTTCTTCCTAAGGGAAAAGCCGTGAAAGCAGCCATGTCGTGGCACTTCTGCACTCCCTTTGGGATGCCTTTGGCAGATGCAGTAAGCCTGGAACTCAGGGCTTCCTGGTAAAAAAACTCCAAGCCCTAGGCTGAACCCTAACCCTAACCCTAGGCAGATAAAACAGCCAAGGTATAGGGATGGTGCCAAGGAAAAAGCTGTGAAAGCTGCCATGTTGTTGCACTTTTGTACTCCCCTTGGGATGCCTTGAACAGCTGCAGTGTACCTGGAACTAAGAGCTTCCTAGTTTTAAAAATCCTAGCCCTAGGCCTAAGCCCAACAGTAAGCCTGGGAAGGGAAATCAGCCTGGTGTTAGGCTTCTTGCCAAGGAAAAAGCCGTGAAAGCAACCATGTTGTGGCACTTTTGCACTCCCTTTTGGATGCCTTTCACAGCTCCAGTGTGCCTGGAACTCAGGGCTTCCTGATTTTAAAAATCCTAGCCCTAGGCCGAACCCCATCCCTAAGACGAGAAAGGCAAATCAGCCAGGAATTAGGCATGTCCCCAAGGAAAAAGCTGTGGAGGCAGGCATGTTGTGGTACTTTTGCGCTCTTCTTGGGAAGTCCTTCGCAGCTGCTGTGTTCTTGGAACTCAGGGCTTTCTGGTTAATAGAACCCTTACCCTAGGCGTAACTCAAACCTTAACCCTAGGAAGGAAAATCAGCCTATGGTTCGGGATGGTCTCATGAGAATAGCAGCAGAGGCAGCCAAGTTGTGTCACTTTTGCGCTCCCCTTGGGATGCCTTTCGCAGCTGCAGTGTGCCTGGAGCCCAGGGCTTCCTGGTTTTAAAAGTCCTAGGCCTAAGCCTAACAGTAACCCTAGGAAGGTAAATCAGCCGGGTATTAGGGTTCTTCCTAAGGGAAAAGCCGTGAAAGCAGCCATGTTGTGGCACTTCTGCACTCCCTTTGGGATGCCTTTGGCAGATGCAGTAAGCATGGAACTCAGGGCTTCCGAGTTAAAAAAATCCTAGCCCTAGGCCGAACCCCAACCCTAAGACGAGAAAGGCAAATCAGCCAGGAATTAGGCATGTCCCCAAGGAAAAAGCTGTGGAGGCAGGCATGTTGTGGTACTTTTGCGCTCTTCTTGGGTAGTCCTTCGCAGCTGCTGTGTTCTTGGAACTCAGGGCTTTCTGGTTAATAGAACCCTTACCCTAGGCGTAACTCAAACCTTAACCCTAGGAAGGAAAATCAGCCTATGGTTCAGGATGGTCTCATGAGAATAGAAGCAGAGGCAGCCAAGTTGTGTCACTTCTGCAGCCCTCTTGGGATGCCTTTAACAGCTGCATGTGCCTGGAGCCCAGGGCTTCCTGGTTTTAAAAGTCCTAGGCCTAAGCCTAACAGTAACCCTAGGAAGGTAAATCAGCCGGGTATTAGGGTTCTTCCTAAGGGAAAAGCCGTGAAAGCAGCCATGTTGTGGCACTTCTGCACTCCCTTTGGGATGATTTTTGCAGATGCAGTAAGCCTGGAACTCAGGGCTTCCGAGTTAAATAAATCCTAGCCCTAGGCCGAACCCCAACCCTAAGACGAGAAAGGCAAATCAGCCAGGAATTAGGCATGTCCCCAAGGAAAAAGCTGTGGAGGCAGGCATGTTGTGGTACTTTTGCGCTCTTCTTGGGTAGTCCTTCGCAGCTGCTGTGTTCTTGGAACTCAGGGCTTTCTGGTCAATAGAACCCTTACCCTAGGCGTAACTCAAACCTTAACCCTAGGAAGGAAAATCAGCCTATGGTTCGGGATGGTCTCATGGAAATATCAGTGGTGGCAGCCAAGTTGTGTCACTTTTGCCCTCCCCTTGGGATGCCTTTCGCAGCTGCAGTGTGCCTGGAGCCCAGGGCTTCCTGGTTTTAAAAGTCCTAGGCCTAAGCCTAACAGTAACCCTAGGAAGGTAAATCAGCCGGGTATTAGGGTTCTTCCTAAGGGAAAAGCCGTGAAAGCAGCCATGTTGTGGCACTTCTGCACTCCCTTTGGGATGCCTTTGGCAGATGCAGTAAGCCTGGAACTCAGGGCTTCCTGGTAAAAAAACTCCAAGCCCTAGGCTGAACCCTAACCCTAACCCTAGGCAGATAAAACAGCCTAGGTATAGGGATGGTGCCAAGGAAAAAGCTGTGAAAGCTGCCATGTTGTTGCACTTTTGTACTCCCCTTGGGATGCCTTGAACAGCTGCAGTGTGCCTGGATCTAAGGGCTTCCTAGTTTTAAAAATCCTAGCCCTAGGCCTAAGCCCAACAGTAAGCCTGGGAAGGGAAATCAGCCTGGTGTTAGGCTTCTTGCCAAGGAAAAAGCCGTGAAAGCAACCATGTTGTGGCACTTTTGCACTCCCTTTTGGATGCCTTTCACAGCTCCAGTGTGCCTGGAACTCAGGGCTTCCTGATTTTAAAAATCCTAACCCTAGGCCGAACCCCAACCCTAAGACGAGAAAGGCAAATCAGCCAGGAATTAGGCATGTCCCCAAGGAAAAAGCTGTGGAGGCAGGCATGTTGTGGTACTTTTGCGCTCTTCTTGGGAAGTCCTTCGCAGCGGCTGTGTTCTTGGAACTCAGGGCTTTCTGGTTAATAGAACCCTTACCCTAGGCGTAACTCAAACCTTAACCCTAGGAAGGAAAATCAGCCTATGGTTCAGGATGGTCTCATGAGAATAGAAGCAGAGGCAGCCAAGTTATGTCACTTCTGCGGCCCTCTTGGGATGCCTTTCGCAGCTGCATGTGCCTGGAGCCCAGGGCTTCCTGGTTTTAAAAGTCCTAGGCCTAAGCCTAACAGTAACCCTAGGAAGGTAAATCAGCCGGGTATTAGGGTTCTTCCTAAGGGAAAAGCCGTGAAAGCAGCCATGTTGTGGCACTTCTGCACTCCCTTTGGGATGCTTTTTGCAGATGAAGTAAGACTGGATCTCAGGGCTTCCTAGTTAAAAAAATCCTAGCCCTAGGCCGAACCCCAACCCTAAGACGAGAAAGGCAAATCAGCCAGGAATTAGGCATGTCCCCAAGGAAAAAGCTGTGGAGGCAGGCACGTTGTGGTACTTTTGCGCTCTTCTTGGGTAGTCCTTCTCAGCTGCTGTGTTCTTGGAACTCAGGGCTTTCTGGTTAATAGAACTCTTACCCTAGGCGTAACTCAAACCTTAACCCTAGGAAGGAAAATCAGCCTATGGTTCGGGATGGTCTCATGAGAATAGCAGCAGAGGCAGCCAAGTTGTGTCACTTCTGCGGCCCTCTTGGGATGCCTTTCGCAGCTGCACTGTGCCTGGAGCCCAGGGCTTCCTGGTTTTAAAAGTCCTAGGCCTAAGCCTAACAGTAACCCTAGGAAGGTAAATCAGCTGGGTATTAGGGTTCTTCCTAAGGGAAAAGCCGTGAAAGCAGCCATGTTGTGGCACTTCTGCACTCCCTTTGGGATGATTTTTGCAGATGCAGTAAGCCTGGAACTCAGGGCTTCCGAGTTAAATAAATCCTAGCCCTAGGCCGAACCCCAACCCTAAGACGAGAAAGGCAAATCAGCCAGGAATTAGGCATGTCCCCAAGGAAAAAGCTGTGGAGGCAGGCATGTTGTGGTACTTTTGCGCTCTTCTTGGGTAGTCCTTCGCAGCTGCTGTGTTCTTGGAACTCAGGGCTTTCTGGTTAATAGAACTCTTACCCTAGGCGTAACTCAAACCTTAACCCTAGGAAGGAAAATCAGCCTATGGTTCGGGATGGTCTCATGGAAATATCAGTGGTGGCAGCCAAGTTGTGTCACTTTTGCGCTCCCCTTGGGATGCCTTTCGCAGCTGCAGTGTGCCTGGAGCCCAGGGCTTCCTGGTTTTAAAAGTCCTAGGCCTAAGCCTAACAGTAACCCTAGGAAGGTAAATCAGCTGGGTATTAGGGTTCTTCCTAAGGGAAAAGCCGTGAAAGCAGCCATGTTGTGGCACTTCTGCACTCCCTTTGGGATGCCTTTGGCAGATGCAGTAAGCCTGGAACTCAGGGCTTCCTGGTAAAAAAACTCCAAGCCCTAGGCTGAACCCTAACCCTAACCCTAGGCAGATAAAACAGCCTAGGTATAGGGATGGTGCCAAGGAAAAAGCTGTGAAAGCTGCCATGTTGTTGCACTTTTGTACTCCCCTTGGGATGCCTTGAACAGCTGCAGTGTGCCTGGATCTAAGGGCTTCCTAGTTTTAAAAATCCTAGCCCTAGGCCTAAGCCCAACAGTAAGCCTGGGAAGGGAAATCAGCCTGGTGTTAGGCTTCTTGCCAAGGAAAAAGCCGTGAAAGCAACCATGTTGTGGCACTTTTGCACTCCCTTTTGGATGCCTTTCACAGCTCCAGTGTGCCTGGAACTCAGGGCTTCCTGATTTTAAAAATCCTAACCCTAGGCCGAACCCCAACCCTAAGACGAGAAAGGCAAATCAGCCAGGAATTAGGCATGTCCCCAAGGAAAAAGCTGTGGAGGCAGGCATGTTGTGGTACTTTTGCGCTCTTCTTGGGAAGTCCTTCGCAGCTGCTGTGTTCTTGGAACTCAGGGCTTTCTGGTTAATAGAACCCTTACCCTAGGCGTAACTCAAACCTTAACCCTAGGAAGGAAAATCAGCCTATGGTTCAGGATGGTCTCATGAGAATAGAAGCAGAGGCAGCCAAGTTATGTCACTTCTGCGGCCCTCTTGGGATGCCTTTCGCAGCTGCATGTGCCTGGAGCCCAGGGCTTCCTGGTTTTAAAAGTCCTAGGCCTAAGCCTAACAGTAACCCTAGGAAGGTAAATCAGCCGGGTATTAGGGTTCTTCCTAAGGGAAAAGCCGTGAAAGCAGCCATGTTGTGGCACTTCTGCACTCCCTTTGGGATGCTTTTTGCAGATGAAGTAAGACTGGATCTCAGGGCTTCCTAGTTAAAAAAATCCTAGCCCTAGGCCGAACCCCAACCCTAAGACGAGAAAGGCAAATCAGCCAGGAATTAGGCATGTCCCCAAGGAAAAAGCTGTGGAGGCAGGCACGTTGTGGTACTTTTGCGCTCTTCTTGGGTAGTCCTTCTCAGCTGCTGTGTTCTTGGAACTCAGGGCTTTCTGGTTAATAGAACTCTTACCCTAGGCGTAACTCAAACCTTAACCCTAGGAAGGAAAATCAGCCTATGGTTCGGGATGGTCTCATGAGAATAGCAGCAGAGGCAGCCAAGTTGTGTCACTTCTGCGGCCCTCTTGGGATGCCTTTCGCAGCTGCACTGTGCCTGGAGCCCAGGGCTTCCTGGTTTTAAAAGTCCTAGGCCTAAGCCTAACAGTAACCCTAGGAAGGTAAATCAGCCGGGTATTAGGGTTCTTCCTAAGGGAAAAGCCGTGAAAGCAGCCATGTTGTGGCACTTCTGCACTCCCTTTGGGATGCCTTTGGCAGATGCAGTAAGCCTGGAACTCAGGGCTTCCTGGTAAAAAAACTCCAAGCCCTAGGCTGAACCCTAACCCTAACCCTAGGCAGATAAAACAGCCTAGGTATAGGGATGGTGCCAAGGAAAAAGCTGTGAAAGCTGCCATGTTGTTGCACTTTTGTACTCCCCTTGGGATGCCTTGAACAGCTGCAGTGTGCCTGGATCTAAGGGCTTCCTAGTTTTAAAAATCCTAGCCCTAGGCCTAAGCCCAACAGTAAGCCTGGGAAGGGAAATCAGCCTGGTGTTAGGCTTCTTGCCAAGGAAAAAGCCGTGAAAGCAACCATGTTGTGGCACTTTTGCACTCCCTTTTGGATGCCTTTCACAGCTCCAGTGTGCCTGGAACTCAGGGCTTCCTGATTTTAAAAATCCTAACCCTAGGCCGAACCCCAACCCTAAGACGAGAAAGGCAAATCAGCCAGGAATTAGGCATGTCCCCAAGGAAAAAGCTGTGGAGGCAGGCATGTTGTGGTACTTTTGCGCTCTTCTTGGGAAGTCCTTCGCAGCTGCTGTGTTCTTGGAACTCAGGGCTTTCTGGTTAATAGAACCCTTACCCTAGGCGTAACTCAAACCTTAACCCTAGGAAGGAAAATCAGCCTATGGTTCAGGATGGTCTCATGAGAATAGAAGCAGAGGCAGCCAAGTTATGTCACTTCTGCGGCCCTCTTGGGATGCCTTTCGCAGCTGCATGTGCCTGGAGCCCAGGGCTTCCTGGTTTTAAAAGTCCTAGGCCTAAGCCTAACAGTAACCCTAGGAAGGTAAATCAGCCGGGTATTAGGGTTCTTCCTAAGGGAAAAGCCGTGAAAGCAGCCATGTTGTGGCACTTCTGCACTCCCTTTGGGATGCTTTTTGCAGATGAAGTAAGACTGGATCTCAGGGCTTCCTAGTTAAAAAAATCCTAGCCCTAGGCCGAACCCCAACCCTAAGACGAGAAAGGCAAATCAGCCAGGAATTAGGCATGTCCCCAAGGAAAAAGCTGTGGAGGCAGGCACGTTGTGGTACTTTTGCGCTCTTCTTGGGTAGTCCTTCTCAGCTGCTGTGTTCTTGGAACTCAGGGCTTTCTGGTTAATAGAACTCTTACCCTAGGCGTAACTCAAACCTTAACCCTAGGAAGGAAAATCAGCCTATGGTTCGGGATGGTCTCATGAGAATAGCAGCAGAGGCAGCCAAGTTGTGTCACTTCTGCGGCCCTCTTGGGATGCCTTTCGCAGCTGCACTGTGCCTGGAGCCCAGGGCTTCCTGGTTTTAAAAGTCCTAGGCCTAAGCCTAACAGTAACCCTAGGAAGGTAAATCAGCCGCGTATTAGGGTTCTTCCTAAGGGAAAAGCCGTGAAAGCAGCCATGTTGTGGCACTTCTGCACTCCCTTTGGGATGATTTTTGCAGATGCAGTAAGCCTGGAACTCAGGGCTTTCGAGTTAAATAAATCCTAGCCCTAGGCCGAACCCCAACCCTAAGACGAGAAAGGCAAATCAGCCAGGAATTAGGCATGTCCCCAAGGAAAAAGCTGTGGAGGCAGGCATGTTGTGGTACTTTTGCGCTCTTCTTGGGTAGTCCTTCGCAGCTGCTGTGTTCTTGGAACTCAGGGCTTTCTGGTTAATAGAACTCTTACCCTAGGCGTAACTCAAACCTTAACCCTAGGAAGGAAAATCAGCCTATGGTTCGGGATGGTCTCATGGAAATATCAGTGGTGGCAGCCAAGTTGTGTCACTTTTGCGCTCCCCTTGGGATGCCTTTCGCAGCTGCAGTGTGCCTGGAGCCCAGGGCTTCCTGGTTTTAAAAGTCCTAGGCCTAAGCCTAACAGTAACCCTAGGAAGGTAAATCAGCCGCGTATTAGGGTTCTTCCTAAGGGAAAAGCCGTGAAAGCAGCCATGTTGTGGCACTTCTGCACTCCCTTTGGGATGCCTTTGGCAGATGCAGTAAGCCTGGAACTCAGGGCTTCCTGGTAAAAAAACTCCAAGCCCTAGGCTGAACCCTAACCCTAACCCTAGGCAGATAAAACAGCCTAGGTATAGGGATGGTGCCAAGGAAAAAGCTGTGAAAGCTGCCATGTTGTTGCACTTTTGTACTCCCCTTGGGATGCCTTGAACAGCTGCAGTGTACCTGGAACTAAGAGCTTCCTAGTTTTAAAAATCCTATCCCTAGGCCTAAGCCCAACAGTAAGCCTGGGAAGGGAAATCAGCCTGGTGTTAGGCTTCTTGCCAAGGAAAAAGCCGTGAAAGCAACCATGTTGTGGCACTTTTGCACTCCCGTTTGGATGCCTTTCACAGCTCCAGTGTGCCTGGAACTCAGGGCTTCCTGATTTTAAAAATCCTAGCCCTAGGCCGAACCCCATCCCTAAGACGAGAAAGGCAAATCAGCCAGGAATTAGGCATGTCCCCAAGGAAAAAGCTGTGGAGGCAGGCATGTTGTGGTACTTTTGCGCTCTTCTTGGGTAGTCCTTCGCAGCTGCTGTGTTCTTGGAACTCAGGGCTTTCTGGTTAATAGAACCCTTACCCTAGGCGTAACTCAAACCTTAACCCTAGGAAGGAAAATCAGCCTATGGTTCGGGATGGTCTCATGAGAATAGAAGCAGAGGCAGCCAAGTTATGTCACTTCTGCAGCCCTCTTGGGATGCCTTTAACAGCTGCATGTGCCTGGAGCCCAGGGCTTCCTGGTTTTAAAAGTCCTAGGCCTAAGCCTAACAGTAACCCTAGGAAGGTAAATCAGCCGCGTATTAGGGTTCTTCCTAAGGGAAAAGCCGTGAAAGCAGCCATGTTGTGGCACTTCTGCACTCCCTTTGGGATGCTTTTTGCAGATGAAGTAAGACTGGATCTCAGGGCTTCCGAGTTAAATAAATCCTAGCCCTAGGCCGAACCCCAACCCTAAGACGAGAAAGGCAAATCAGCCAGGAATTAGGCATGTCCCCAAGGAAAAAGCTGTGGAGGCAGGCATGTTGTGGTACTTTTGCGCTCTTCTTGGGTAGTCCTTCGCAGCTGCTGTGTTCTTGGAACTCAGGGCTTTCTGGTTAATAGAACTCTTACCCTAGGCGTAACTCAAACCTTAACCCTAGGAAGGAAAATCAGCCTATGGTTCGGGATGGTCTCATGGAAATATCAGTGGTGGCAGCCAAGTTGTGTCACTTTTGCGCTCCCCTTGGGATGCCTTTCGCAGCTGCAGTGTGCCTGGAGCCCAGGGCTTCCTGGTTTTAAAAGTCCTAGGCCTAAGCCTAACAGTAACCCTAGGAAGGTAAATCAGCCGGGTATTAGGGTTCTTCCTAAGGGAAAAGCCGTGAAAGCAGCCATGTTGTGGCACTTCTGCACTCCCTTTGGGATGCCTTTGGCAGATGCAGTAAGCCTGGAACTCAGGGCTTCCTGGTAAAAAAACTCCAAGCCCTAGGCTGAACCCTAACCCTAACCCTAGGCAGATAAAACAGCCTAGGTATAGGGATGGTGCCAAGGAAAAAGCTGTGAAAGCTGCCATGTTGTTGCACTTTTGTACTCCCCTTGGGATGCCTTGAACAGCTGCAGTGTGCCTGGATCTAAGGGCTTCCTAGTTTTAAAAATCCTAGCCCTAGGCCTAAGCCCAACAGTAACCCTGGGAAGGGAAATCAGCCTGGTGTTAGGCTTCTTGCCAAGGAAAAAGCCGTGAAAGCAACCATGTTGTGGCACTTTTGCACTCCCTTTTGGATGCCTTTCACAGCTCCAGTGTGCCTGGAACTCAGGGCTTCCTGATTTTAAAAATCCTAACCCTAGGCCGAACCCCAACCCTAAGACGAGAAAGGCAAATCAGCCAGGAATTAGGCATGTCCCCAAGGAAAAAGCTGTGGAGGCAGGCATGTTGTGGTACTTTTGCGCTCTTCTTGGGAAGTCCTTCGCAGCTGCTGTGTTCTTGGAACTCAGGGCTTTCTGGTTAATAGAACCCTTACCCTAGGCGTAACTCAAACCTTAACCCTAGGAAGGAAAATCAGCCTATGGTTCAGGATGGTCTCATGAGAATAGAAGCAGAGGTAGCCAAGTTATGTCACTTCTGCGGCCCTCTTGGGATGCCTTTCGCAGCTGCATGTGCCTGGAGCCCAGGGCTTCCTGGTTTTAAAAGTCCTAGGCCTAAGCCTAACAGTAACCCTAGGAAGGTAAATCAGCCGGGTATTAGGGTTCTTCCTAAGGGAAAAGCCGTGAAAGCAGCCATGTTGTGGCACTTCTGCACTCCCTTTGGGATGCTTTTTGCAGATGAAGTAAGACTGGATCTCAGGGCTTCCTAGTTAAAAAAATCCTAGCCCTAGGCCGAACCCCAACCCTAAGACGAGAAAGGCAAATCAGCCAGGAATTAGGCATGTCCCCAAGGAAAAAGCTGTGGAGGCAGGCACGTTGTGGTACTTTTGCGCTCTTCTTGGGTAGTCCTTCTCAGCTGCTGTGTTCTTGGAACTCAGGGCTTTCTGGTTAATAGAACTCTTACCCTAGGCGTAACTCAAACCTTAACCCTAGGAAGGAAAATCAGCCTATGGTTCGGGATGGTCTCATGAGAATAGCAGCAGAGGCAGCCAAGTTGTGTCACTTCTGCGGCCCTCTTGGGATGCCTTTCGCAGCTGCACTGTGCCTGGAGCCCAGGGCTTCCTGGTTTTAAAAGTCCTAGGCCTAAGCCTAACAGTAACCCTAGGAAGGTAAATCAGCCGCGTATTAGGGTTCTTCCTAAGGGAAAAGCCGTGAAAGCAGCCATGTTGTGGCACTTCTGCACTCCCTTTGGGATGATTTTTGCAGATGCAGTAAGCCTGGAACTCAGGGCTTTCGAGTTAAATAAATCCTAGCCCTAGGCCGAACCCCAACCCTAAGACGAGAAAGGCAAATCAGCCAGGAATTAGGCATGTCCCCAAGGAAAAAGCTGTGGAGGCAGGCATGTTGTGGTACTTTTGCGGTCTTCTTGGGTAGTCCTTCGCAGCTGCTCTGTTCTTGGAACTCAGGGCTTTCTGGTTAATAGAACTCTTACCCTAGGCGTAACTCAAACCTTAACCCTAGGAAGGAAAATCAGCCTATGGTTCGGGATGGTCTCATGGAAATATCAGTGGTGGCAGCCAAGTTGTGTCACTTTTGCGCTCCCCTTGGGATGCCTTTCGCAGCTGCAGTGTGCCTGGAGCCCAGGGCTTCCTGGTTTTAAAAGTCCTAGGCCTAAGCCTAACAGTAACCCTAGGAAGGTAAATCAGCCGCGTATTAGGGTTCTTCCTAAGGGAAAAGCCGTGAAAGCAGCCATGTTGTGGCACTTCTGCACTCCCTTTGGGATGCCTTTGGCAGATGCAGTAAGCCTGGAACTCAGGGCTTCCTGGTAAAAAAACTCCAAGCCCTAGGCTGAACCCTAACCCTAACCCTAGGCAGATAAAACAGCCTAGGTATAGGGATGGTGCCAAGGAAAAAGCTGTGAAAGCTGCCATGTTGTTGCACTTTTGTACTCCCCTTGGGATGCCTTGAACAGCTGCAGTGTACCTGGAACTAAGAGCTTCCTAGTTTTAAAAATCCTAGCCCTAGGCCTAAGCCCAACAGTAAGCCTGGAAGGGAAATCAGCCTGGTGTTAGGCTTCTTGCCAAGGAAAAAGCCGTGAAAGCAACCATGTTGTGGCAATTTTGCACTCCCTTTTGGATGCCTTTCACAGCTCCAGTGTGCCTGGAACTCAGGGCTTCCTGATTTTAAAAATCCTAGCCCTAGGCCGAACCCCATCCCTAAGACGAGAAAGGCAAATCAGCCAGGAATTAGGCATGTCCCCAAGGAAAAAGCTGTGGAGGCAGGCATGTTGTGGTACTTTTGCGCTCTTCTTGGGAAGTCCTTCGCAGCTGCTGTGTTCTTGGAACTCAGGTCTTTCTGGTTAATAGAACCCTTACCCTAGGCGTAACTCAAACCTTAACCCTAGGAAGGAAAATCAGCCTATGGTTCGGGATGGTCTCATGAGAATAGCAGCGGAGGCAGCCAAGTTGTGTCACTTCTGCAGCCGTCTTGGGATGCCTTTAACAGCTGCATGTGCCTGGAGCCCAGGGCTTCCTGGTTTTAAAAGTCCTAGGCCTAAGCCTAACAGTAACCCTAGGAAGGTAAATCAGCCGGGTATTAGGGTTCTTCCTAAGGGAAAAGCCGTGAAAACAGCCATGTTGTGGAACTTTTGCACTCCCTTTGGGATGCCTTTGGCAGATGAAGTAAGCCTGGAACTCAGGGCTTCCTAGTTAAAAAAATCCTAGCCCTAGGCCGAACCCCAACCCTAAGACGAGAAAGGCAAATCAGCCAGGAATTAGGCATGTCCCCAAGGAAAAAGCTGTGGAGGCAGGCGCGTTGTGGTACTTTTGCGCTCTTCTTGGGTAGTCCTTCGCAGCTGCTGTGTTCTTGGAACTCAGGTCTTTCTGGTTAATAGAACTCTTACCCTAGGCGTAACTCAAACCTTAACACTAGGAAGGAAAATCAGCCTATGGTTCGGGATGGTCTCATGAGAATAGAAGCAGAGGAAGCCAAGTTGTGTCACTTCTGCGGCCCTCTTGGGATGCCTTTCGCAGCTGCATGTGCCTGGAGCCCAGGGCTTCCTGGTTTTAAAAGTCCTAGGCCTAAGCCTAACAGTAACCCTAGGAAGGTAAATCAGCCGCGTATTAGGGTTCTTCCTAAGGGAAAAGCCGTGAAAGCAGCCATGTTGTGGCACTTCTGCACTCCCTTTGGGATGCCTTTGGCTGAAGCAGTAAGCCTGGAACTCAGGGCTTCCGAGTTAAAAAAATCCTAGCCCTAGGCCGAACCCCAACCCTAAGACGAGAAAGGCAAATCAGCCAGGAATTAGGCATGTCCCCAAGGAAAAAGCTGTGGAGGCAGGCAAGTTGTGGTACTTTTGCGCTCTTCTTGGCTAGTCCTTCGCAGCTGCTGTGTTCTTGGAACTCAGGGCTTTCTGGTTAATAGAACCCTTACCCTAGGCGTAACTCAAACCTTAACCCTAGGAAGGAAAATCAGCCTATGGTTCGGGATGGTCTCATGGAAATATCAGTGGTGGCAGCCAAGTTGTGTCACTTTTGCGCTCCCCTTGGGATGCCTTTCGCAGCTGCAGTGTGCCTGGAGCCCAGGGCTTCCTGGTTTTAAAAGTCCTAGGCCTAAGCCTAACAGTAACCCTTGGAAGGTAAATCAGCCGCGTATTAGGGTCCTTCCTAAGGGAAAAGCCGTGAAAGCAGCCATGTTGTGGCAGTTTTGCACACCCTTTGGGATGCCTTTGGCAGATGAAGTAAGCCTGGAACTCAGGGCTTCCTAGTTAAAAATATCCTAGCCCTAGGCAGAACCCCAACCCTAAGATGAGAAAGGCAAATCAGCCAGGAATTAGGCATGTCCCCAAGGAAAAGCTGTGGAGGCAGGTACGTTGTGGTACTTTTGCGCTCTTCTTGGGTAGTCCTTCGCAGCTGCTGTGTTCTTGGAACTCAGGTCTTTCTGGTTAATAGAACTCTTTCCCTAGGCGTAACTCAAACGTTAACCCTAGGAAGGAAAATCAGCCTATGGTTCAGGATGGTCTCATGAGAATAGAAGCAGAGGCAGCCAAGTTATGTCACTTCTGCGGACCTCTTGGGATGCCTTTAACAGCTGCATGTGCCTGGAGCCCAGGGCTTCCTGGTTTTAAAAGTCCTAGGCCTAAGCCTAACAGTAACCCTAGGAAGGTAAATCAGCCGCGTATTAGGGTTCTTCCTAAGGGAAAAGCCGTGAAAGCAGCCATGTTGTGGCACTTCTGCACTCCCTTTGGGATGGTTTTGGCAGGTGAAGTACGACTGGAACTCAGGGCTTCCTAGTTAAAAAAATCCTAGCCCTAGGCCGAACCCCAACCCTAAGACGAGAAAGGCAAATCAGCCAGGAATTAGGCATGTCCCCAAGGAAAAAGCTGTGGAGGCAGGCATGTTGTGGTACTTTTGCGGTCTTCTTGGGTAGTCCTTCGCAGCTGCTGTGTTCTTGGAACTCAGGGCTTTCTGGTTAATAGAACCCTTACCCTAGGCGTAACTCAAACCTTAACCCTAGGAAGGAAAATCAGCCTATGGTTCGGGATGGTCTCATGAGAATAGCAGCGGAGGCAGCCAAGTTGTGTCACTTCTGCAGCCCTCTTGGGATGCCTTTAACAGCTGCATGTGCCTGGAGCCCAGGGCTTCCTGGTTTTAAAAGTCCTAGGCCTAAGCCTAACAGTAACCCTAGGAAGGTAAATCAGCCGGGTATTAGGGTTCTTCCTAAGGGAAAAGCCGTGAAAGCAGCCATGTTGTGGCACTTCTGCACTCCCTTTGGGATGCCTTTGGCAGATGCAGTAAGCCTGGAACTCAGGGCTTCCGAGTTAAAAAAATCCTAGCCCTAGGCCGAACCCCAACCCTAAGACGAGAAAGGCAAATCAGCCAGGAATTAGGCATGTCCCCAAGGAAAAAGCTGTGGAGGCAGGCATGTTGTGGTACTTTTGCGGTCTTCTTGGGTAGTCCTTCGCAGCTGCTCTGTTCTTGGAACTCAGGGCTTTCTGGTTAATAGAACTCTTACCCTAGGCGTAACTCAAACCTTAACCCTAGGAAGGAAAATCAGCCTATGGTTCGGGATGGTCTCATGGAAATATCAGTGGTGGCAGCCAAGTTGTGTCACTTTTGCGCTCCCCTTGGAATGCCTTTCGCAGCTGCAGTGTGCCTGGAGCCCAGGGCTTCCTGGTTTTAAAAGTCCTAGGCCTAAGCCTAACAGTAACCCTAGGAAGGTAAATCAGCCGCGTATTAGGGTTCTTCCTAAGGGAAAAGCCGTGAAAGCAGCCATGTTGTGGCACTTTTGCACACCCTTTGGGATGCCTTTTGGCAGATGAAGTAAGCCTGGAACTCAGGGCTTCCTAGTTAAAAATATCCTAGCCCTAGGCAGAACCCCAACCCTAAGATGAGAAAGGCAAATCAGCCAGGAATTAGGCATGTCCCCAAGGAAAAGCTGTGGAGGCAGGTACGTTGTGGTACTTTTGCGCTCTTCTTGGGTAGTCCTTCGCAGCTGCTGTGTTCTTGGAACTCAGGTCTTTCTGGTTAATAGAACTCTTTCCCTAGGCGTAACTCAAACCTTAACCCTAGGAAGGAAAATCAGCCTATGGTTCAGGATGGTCTCATGAGAATAGAAGCAGAGGCAGCCAAGTTATGTCACTTCTGCGGCCTTCTTGGGATGCCTTTCGCAGCTGCATGTGCCTGGAGCCCAGGGCTTCCTGGTTTTAAAAGTCCTAGGCCTAAGCCTAACAGTAACCCTAGGAAGGTAAATCAGCCGCGTATTAGTATTCTTCCTAAGGGAAAAGCCGTGAAAGCAGCCATGTTGTGGCACTTCTGCACTCCCTTTGGGATGCCTTGAACAGCTGCAGTGTGCCTGGATCTAAGGGCTTCCTAGTTTTGAAAATCCTAGCCCTAGGCCGAACCCCAACCCTAAGACGAGAAAGGCAAATCAGCCAGGAATTAGGCATGTCCCCAAGGAAAAAGCTGTGGAGGCAGGCATGTTGTGGTACTTTTGCGCTCTTCTTGGGTAGTCCTTCGCAGCTGCTGTGTTCTTGGAACTCAGGGCTTTCTGGTTAATAGAACTCTTACCCTAGGCTTAACTCAAACCTTAACCCTAGGAAGGAAAATCAGCCTATGGTTCGGGATGGTCTCATGGAAATATCAGTGGTGGCAGCCAAGTTGTGTCACTTTTGCGCTCCCCTTGGGATGCCTTTCGCAGCTGCAGTGTGCCTGGAGCCCAGGGCTTCCTGGTTTTAAAAGTCCTAGGCCTAAGCCTAACAGTAAGCCTAGGAAGGTAAATCAGCCGCGTATTAGGGTTCTTCCTAAGGGAAAAGCCGTGAAAGCAGCCATGTTGTGGCACTTCTGCACTCCCTTTGGGATGCCTTTGGCAGATGCAGTAAGCCTGGAACTCAGGGCTTCCTGGTAAAAAAACTCCAAGCCCTAGGCTGAACCCTAACCCTAACCCTAGGCAGATAAAACAGCCTAGGTATAGGGATGGTGCCAAGGAAAAAGCTGTGAAAGCTGCCATGTTGTTGCACTTTTGTACTCCCCTTGGGATGCCTTGAACAGCTGCAGTGTGCCTGGATCTAAGGGCTTCCTAGTTTTAAAAATCCTAGCCCTAGGCCTAAGCCCAACAGTAACCCTGGGAAGGGAAATCAGCCTGGTGTTAGGCTTCTTGCCAAGGAAAAAGCCGTGAAAGCAACCATGTTGTGGCACTTTTGCACTCCCTTTTGGATGCCTTTCACAGCTCCAGTGTGCCTGGAACTCAGGGCTTCCTGATTTTAAAAATCCTAACCCTAGGCCGAACCCCAACCCTAAGACGAGAAAGGCAAATCAGCCAGGAATTAGGCATGTCCCCAAGGAAAAAGCTGTGGAGGCAGGCATGTTGTGGTACTTTTGCGCTCTTCTTGGGAAGTCCTTCGCAGCTGCTGTGTTCTTGGAACTCAGGGCTTTCTGGTTAATAGAACCCTTACCCTAGGCGTAACTCAAACCTTAACCCTAGGAAGGAAAATCAGCCTATGGTTCAGGATGGTCTCATGAGAATAGAAGCAGAGGTAGCCAAGTTATGTCACTTCTGCGGCCCTCTTGGGATGCCTTTCGCAGCTGCATGTGCCTGGAGCCCAGGGCTTCCTGGTTTTAAAAGTCCTAGGCCTAAGCCTAACAGTAACCCTAGGAAGGTAAATCAGCCGGGTATTAGGGTTCTTCCTAAGGGAAAAGCCGTGAAAGCAGCCATGTTGTGGCACTTCTGCACTCCCTTTGGGATGCTTTTTGCAGATGAAGTAAGACTGGATCTCAGGGCTTCCTAGTTAAAAAAATCCTAGCCCTAGGCCGAACCCCAACCCTAAGACGAGAAAGGCAAATCAGCCAGGAATTAGGCATGTCCCCAAGGAAAAAGCTGTGGAGGCAGGCACGTTGTGGTACTTTTGCGCTCTTCTTGGGTAGTCCTTCTCAGCTGCTGTGTTCTTGGAACTCAGGGCTTTCTGGTTAATAGAACTCTTACCCTAGGCGTAACTCAAACCTTAACCCTAGGAAGGAAAATCAGCCTATGGTTCGGGATGGTCTCATGAGAATAGCAGCAGAGGCAGCCAAGTTGTGTCACTTCTGCGGCCCTCTTGGGATGCCTTTCGCAGCTGCAGTGTGCCTGGAGCCCAGGGCTTCCTGGTTTTAAAAGTCCTAGGCCTAAGCCTAACAGTAACCCTAGGAAGGTAAATCAGCCGGGTATTAGGGTTCTTCCTAAGGGAAAAGCCGTGAAAGCAGCCATGTTGTGGCACTTCTGCACTCCCTTTGGGATGCCTTTGGCAGATGCAGTAAGCCTGGAACTCAGGGCTTCCTGGTAAAAAAACTCCAAGCCCTAGGCTGAACCCTAACCCTAACCCTAGGCAGATAAAACAGCCTAGGTATAGGGATGGTGCCAAGGAAAAAGCTGTGAAAGCTGCCATGTTGTTGCACTTTTGTACTCCCCTTGGGATGCCTTGAACAGCTGCAGTGTACCTGGAACTAAGAGCTTCCTAGTTTTAAAAATCCTAGCCCTAGGCCTAAGCCCAACAGTAAGCCTGGGAAGGGAAATCAGCCTGGTGTTAGGCTTCTTGCCAAGGAAAAAGCCGTGAAAGCAACCATGTTGTGGCAATTTTGCACTCCCTTTTGGATGCCTTTCACAGCTCCAGTGTGCCTGGAACTCAGGGCTTCCTGATTTTAAAAATCCTAGCCCTAGGCCGAACCCCATCCCTAAGACGAGAAAGGCAAATCAGCCAGGAATTAGGCATGTCCCCAAGGAAAAAGCTGTGGAGGCAGGCATGTTGTGGTACTTTTGCGCTCTTCTTGGGTAGTCCTTCGCAGCTGCTGTGTTCTTGGAACTCAGGGCTTTCTGGTTAATAGAACCCTTACCCTAGGCGTAACTCAAACCTTAACCCTAGGAAGGAAAATCAGCCTATGGTTCGGGATGGTCTCATGAGAATAGCAGCGGAGGCAGCCAAGTTGTGTCACTTCTGCAGCCCTCTTGGGATGCCTTTAACAGCTGCATGTGCCTGGAGCCCAGGGCTTCCTGGTTTTAAAAGTCCTAGACCTAAGCCTAACAGTAACCCTAGGAAGGTAAATCAGCCGGGTATTAGGGTTCTTCCTAAGGGAAAAGCCGTGAAAGCAGCCATGTTGTGGCACTTCTGCACTCCCTTTGGGATGCCTTTGGCAGATGCAGTAAGCCTGGAACTCAGGGCTTCCGAGTTAAAAAAATCCTAGCCCTAGGCCGAACCCCAACCCTAAGACGAGAAAGGCAAATCAGCCAGGAATTAGGCATGTCCCCAAGGAAAAAGCTGTGGAGGCAGGCATGTTGTGGTACTTTTGCGGTCTTCTTGGGTAGTCCTTCGCAGCTGCTCTGTTCTTGGAACTCAGGGCTTTCTGGTTAATAGAACTCTTACCCTAGGCGTAACTCAAACCTTAACCCTAGGAAGGAAAATCAGCCTATGGTTCGGGATGGTCTCATGAGAATAGAAGCAGAGGCAGCCAAGTTGTGTCACTTCTGCGGCCCTCTTGGGATGCCTTTCGCAGCTGCATGTGCCTGGAGCCCAGGGCTTCCTGGTTTTAAAAGTCCTAGGCCTAAGCCTAACAGTAACCCTAGGAAGGTAAATCAGCCGGGTATTAGGGTTCTTCCTAAGGGAAAAGCCGTTAAAGCAGCCATGTTGTGGCACTTCTGCACTCCCTTTGGGATGCCTTTGGCTGAAGCAGTAAGCCTGGAACTCAGGGCTTCCGAGTTAAAAAAATCCTAGCCCTAGGCCGAACCCCAACCCTAAGACGAGAAAGGCAAATCAGCCAGGAATTAGGCATGTCCCCAAGGAAAAAGCTGTGGAGGCAGGCAAGTTGTGGTACTTTTGCGCTCTTCTTGGCTAGTCCTTCGCAGCTGCTGTGTTCTTGGAACTCAGGGCTTTCTGGTTAATAGAACCCTTACCCTAGGCGTAACTCAAACCTTAACCCTAGGAAGGAAAATCAGCCTATGGTTCGGGATGGTCTCATGGAAATATCAGTGGTGGCAGCCAAGTTGTGTCACTTTTGCGCTCCCCTTGGGATGCCTTTCGCAGCTGCAGTGTGCCTGGAGCCCAGGGCTTCCTGGTTTTAAAAGTCCTAGGCCTAAGCCTAACAGTAACCCTTGGAAGGTAAATCAGCCGCGTATTAGGGTCCTTCCTAAGGGAAAAGCCGTGAAAGCAGCCATGTTGTGGCACTTTTGCACACCCTTTGGGATGCCTTTGGCAGATGAAGTAAGCCTGGAACTCAGGGCTTCCTAGTTAAAAAAATCCTAGCCCTAGGCCGTACCCCAACCCTAAGACGAGAAAGGCAAATCAGCCAGGAATTAGGCATGTCCCCAAGGAAAAAGCTGTGGAGGCAGGCACGTTGTGGTACTTTTGCGCTCTTCTTGGGTAGTCCTTCTCAGCTGCTGTGTTCTTGGAACTCAGGGCTTTCTGGTTAATAGAACTCTTACCCTAGGCGTAACTCAAACCTTAACCCTAGGAAGGAAAATCAGCCTATGGTTCGGGATGGTCTCATGAGAATAGCAGCAGAGGCAGCCAAGTTGTGTCACTTCTGCGGCCCTCTTGGGATGCCTTTCGCAGCTGCAGTGTGCCTGGAGCCCAGGGCTTCCTGGTTTTAAAAGTCCTAGGCCTAAGCCTAACAGTAACCCTAGGAAGGTAAATCAGCCGCGTATTAGGGTTCTTCCTAAGGGAAAAGCCGTGAAAGCAGCCATGTTGTGGCACTTCTGCACTCCCTTTGGGATGCCTTTGGCAGATGCAGTAAGCCTGGAACTCAGGGCTTCCTGGTAAAAAAACTCCAAGCCCTAGGCTGAACCCTAACCCTAACCCTAGGCAGATAAAACAGCCTAGGTATAGGGATGGTGCCAAGGAAAAAGCTGTGAAAGCTGCCATGTTGTTGCACTTTTGTACTCCCCTTGGGATGCCTTGAACAGCTGCAGTGTACCTGGAACTAAGAGCTTCCTAGTTTTAAAAATCCTAGCCCTAGGCCTAAGCCCAACAGTAAGCCTGGGAAGGGAAATCAGCCTGGTGTTAGGCTTCTTGCCAAGGAAAAAGCCGTGAAAGCAACCATGTTGTGGCAATTTTGCACTCCCTTTTGGATGCCTTTCACAGCTCCAGTGTGCCTGGAACTCAGGGCTTCCTGATTTTAAAAATCCTAGCCCTAGGCCGAACCCCATCCCTAAGACGAGAAAGGCAAATCAGCCAGGAATTAGGCATGTCCCCAAGGAAAAAGCTGTGGAGGCAGGCATGTTGTGGTACTTTTGCGCTCTTCTTGGGTTGTCCTTCGCAGCTGCTGTGTTCTTGGAACTCAGGTCTTTCTGGTTAATAGAACCCTTACCCTAGGCGTAACTCAAACGTTAACCCTAGGAAGGAAAATCAGCCTATGGTTCAGGATGGTCTCATGAGAATAGAAGCAGAGGCAGCCAAGTTATGTCACTTCTGCGGCCCTCTTGGGATGCCTTTAACAGCTGCAGTGTGCCTGGAGCCCAGGGCTTCCTGGTTTTAAAAGTCCTAGGCCTAAGCCTAACAGTAACCCTAGGAAGGTAAATCAGCCGCGTATTAGGGTTCTTCCTAAGGGAAAAGCCGTGAAAGCAGCCATGTTGTGGCACTTCTGCACTCCCTTTGGGATGGTTTTGGCAGGTGAAGTAAGACTGGAACTCAGGGCTTCCTAGTTAAAAAAATCCTAGCCCTAGGCCGAACCCCAACCCTAAGACGAGAAAGGCAAATCAGCCAGGAATTAGGCATGTCCCCAAGGAAAAAGCTGTGGAGGCAGGCATGTTGTGGTACTTTTGCGCTCTTCTTGGGTAGTCCTTCGCAGCTGCTGTGTTCTTGGAACTCAGGGCTTTCTGGTTAATAGAACCCTTACCCTAGGCGTAACTCAAACCTTAACCCTAGGAAGGAAAATCAGCCTATGGTTCGGGATGGTCTCATGAGAATAGCAGCGGAGGCAGCCAAGTTGTGTCACTTCTGCAGCCCTCTTGGGATGCCTTTAACAGCTGCATGTGCCTGGAGCCCAGGGCTTCCTGGTTTTAAAAGTCCTAGGCCTAAGCCTAACAGTAACCCTAGGAAGGTAAATCAGCCGGGTATTAGGGTTCTTCCTAAGGGAAAAGCCGTGAAAGCAGCCATGTTGTGGCACTTCTGCACTCCCTTTGGGATGCCTTTGGCAGATGCAGTAAGCCTGGAACTCAGGGCTTCCGAGTTAAAAAAATCCTAGCCCTAGGCCGAACCCCAACCCTAAGACGAGAAAGGCAAATCAGCCAGGAATTAGGCATGTCCCCAAGGAAAAAGCTGTGGAGGCAGGCATGTTGTGGTACTTTTGCGGTCTTCTTGGGTAGTCCTTCGCAGCTGCTCTGTTCTTGGAACTCAGGGCTTTCTGGTTAATAGAACTCTTACCCTAGGCGTAACTCAAACCTTAACCCTAGGAAGGAAAATCAGCCTATGGTTCGGGATGGTCTCATGGAAATATCAGTGGTGGCAGCCAAGTTGTGTCACTTTTGCGCTCCCCTTGGAATGCCTTTCGCAGCTGCAGTGTGCCTGGAGCCCAGGGCTTCCTGGTTTTAAAAGTCCTAGGCCTAAGCCTAACAGTAACCCTAGGAAGGTAAATCAGCCGCGTATTAGGGTTCTTCCTAAGGGAAAAGCCGTGAAAGCAGCCATGTTGTGGCACTTTTGCACACCCTTTGGGATGCCTTTTGGCAGATGAAGTAAGCCTGGAACTCAGGGCTTCCTAGTTAAAAATATCCTAGCCCTAGGCAGAACCCCAACCCTAAGATGAGAAAGGCAAATCAGCCAGGAATTAGGCATGTCCCCAAGGAAAAGCTGTGGAGGCAGGTACGTTGTGGTACTTTTGCGCTCTTCTTGGGTAGTCCTTCGCAGCTGCTGTGTTCTTGGAACTCAGGTCTTTCTGGTTAATAGAACTCTTTCCCTAGGCGTAACTCAAACCTTAACCCTAGGAAGGAAAATCAGCCTATGGTTCAGGATGGTCTCATGAGAATAGAAGCAGAGGCAGCCAAGTTATGTCACTTCTGCGGCCTTCTTGGGATGCCTTTCGCAGCTGCATGTGCCTGGAGCCCAGGGCTTCCTGGTTTTAAAAGTCCTAGGCCTAAGCCTAACAGTAACCCTAGGAAGGTAAATCAGCCGCGTATTAGTATTCTTCCTAAGGGAAAAGCCGTGAAAGCAGCCATGTTGTGGCACTTCTGCACTCCCTTTGGGATGCCTTGAACAGCTGCAGTGTGCCTGGATCTAAGGGCTTCCTAGTTTTGAAAATCCTAGCCCTAGGCCGAACCCCAACCCTAAGACGAGAAAGGCAAATCAGCCAGGAATTAGGCATGTCCCCAAGGAAAAAGCTGTGGAGGCAGGCATGTTGTGGCACTTTTGCGGTCTTCTTGGGTAGTCCTTCGCAGCTGCTGTGTTCTTGGAACTCAGGGGTTTCTGGTTAAAAGAACCCTTACCCCAGGCGTAACTCAAACCTTAACCCTAGGAAGGAAAATCAGCCTATGGTTTGGGATGGTCTCATGAGAATAGAAGCAGAGGCAGCAAAGTTGTGTCACTTCTGCGGCCCTCTTGGGATGCCTTTAACAGCTGCATGTGCCTGGAGCCCAGGGCTTCCTGGTTTTAAAAGTCCTAGGCCTAAGCCTAACAGTAACCCTAGGAAGGTAAATCAGCCGGGTATTAGGGTTCTTCCTAAGGGAAAAGCCGTGAAAGCAGCCATGTTGTGGCACTTCTGCACTCCCTTTGGGATGCTTTTTGCAGATGAAGTAAGACTGGATCTCAGGGCTTCCTAGTTAAAAAAATCCTAGCCCTAGGCCGAACCCCAACCCTAAGACGAGAAAGGCAAATCAGCCAGGAATTAGGCATGTCCCCAAGGAAAAAGCTGTGGAGGCAGGCACGTTGTGGTACTTTTGCGCTCTTCTTGGGTAGTCCTTCGCAGCTGCTGTGTTCTTGGAACTCAGGGCTTTCTGGTTAATAGAACTCTTACCCTAGGCGTAACTCAAACCTTAACCCTAGGAAGGAAAATCAGCCTATGGTTCGGGATGGTCTCATGGAAATATCAGTGGTGGCACCCAAGTTGTGTCACTTTTGCGCTCCCCTTGGAATGCCTTTCGCAGCTGCAGTGTGCCTGGAGCCCAGGGCTTCCTGGTTTTAAAAGTCCTAGGCCTAAGCCTAACAGTAACCCTAGGAAGGTAAATCAGCCGCGTATTAGGGTTCTTCCTAAGGGAAAAGCCGTGAAAGCAGTCATGTTGTGGCACTTTTGCACACCCTTTGGGATGCCTTTGGCAGATGAAGTAAGCCTGGAACTCAGGGCTTCGTGGTAAAAAAACTCCAAGCCCTAGGCTGAACCCTAACCCTAACCCTAGGCAGATAAAACAGCCAAGGTATAGGGATGGTGCCAAGGAAAAAGCTGTGAAAGCTGCCATGTTGTTGCACTTTTGTACTCCCCTTGGGATGCCTTGAACAGCTGCAGTGTACCTGGAACTAAGAGCTTCCTAGTTTTAAAAATCCTAGCCCTAGGCCTAAGCCCAACAGTAAGCCTGGGAAAGGAAATCAGCCTGGTGTTAGGCTTCTTGCCAAGGAAAAAGCCGTGAAAGCAACCATGTTGTGGCACTTTTGCACTCCCTTTTGGATGCCTTTCACAGCTCCAGTGTGCCTGGAACTCAGGGCTTCCTGATTTTAAAAATCCTAGCCCTAGGCCGAACCCCATCCCTAAGACGAGAAAGGCAAATCAGCCAGGAATTAGGCATGTCCCCAAGGAAAAAGCTGTGGAGGCAGGCATGTTGTGGTACTTTTGCGCTCTTCTTGGGAAGTCCTTCGCAGCTGCTGTGTTCTTGGAACTCAGGGCTTTCTGGTTAATAGAACCCTTACCCTAGGAGTAACTCAAACCTTAACCCTAGGAAGGAAAATCAGCCTATGGTTCAGGATGGTCTCATGAGAATAGAAGCAGAGGCAGCCAAGTTGTGTCACTTCTGCGGCCCTCTTGGGATGCCTTTCGCAGCTGCAGTGTGCCTGGAGCCCAGGGCTTCCTGGTTTTAAAAGTCCTAGGCCTAAGCCTAACAGTAACCCTAGGAAGGTAAATCAGCCGCGTATTAGGGTTCTTCCTAAGGGAAAAGCCGTGAAAGCAGCCATGTTGTGGCACTTCTGCACTCCCTTTGGGATGCCTTTGACAGATGCAGCAAGCCTGGAACTCAGGGCTTCCTAGTTAAAAAAATCCTAGCCCTAGGCCGAACCCCAACCCTAAGACGAGAAAGGCAAATCAGCCAGGAATTAGGCATGTCCCCAAGGAAAAAGCTGTGGAGGCAGGCATGTTGTGGTACTTTTGCGCTCTTCTTGGGTAGTCCTTCGCAGCTGCTGTGTTCTTGGAACTCAGGGCTTTCTGGTTAATAGAACCCTTACCCTAGGCGTAACTCAAACCTTAATCCTAGGAAGGAAAATCCGCCTATGATTTGGGATGGTCTCATGGAAATATCAGTGGTGGCAGCCAAGTTGTGTCACTTTTGCGCTCCCCTTGGGATGCCTTTCGCAGCTGCAGTGTGCCTGGAGCCCAGGGCTTCCTGGTTTTAAAAGTCCTAGGCCTAAGCCTAACAGTAACCCTAGGAAGGTAAATCAGCCGCGTATTAGGGTTCTTCCTAAGGGAAAAGCCGTGAAAGCAGCCATGTTGTGGCACTTTAACACTCCCTTTGGGATGCCTTTGGCAGATGCAGTAAGCCTGGAACTCAGGGCTTCCTAGTTAAAAAAATCCTAGCCCTAGGCCGAACCCCAACCCTTAGACGAGAAAGGCAAATCAGCCAGGAATTAGGCATGTCCCCAAGGAAAAAGCTGTGGAGGCAGGCATGTTGTGGTACTTTTGCGCTCTTCTTGGCTAGTCCTTCGCAGCTGCTGTGTTCTTGGAACTCAGGGCTTTCTGGTTAATAGACCTCTTACCCTAGGCGAAACTCAAACATTAACCCTAGGAAGGAAAATCAGCCTATGGTTCAGGATGGTCTCATGAGAATAGAAGCAGAGGCAGCCAAGTTGTGTCACTTCTGCGGCCCTCTTGGGATGCCTTTAACAGCTGCAGTGTGCCTGAAGCCCAGGGCTTCCTGGTTTTAAAAGTCCTAGGCCTAAGCCTAACAGTAACCCTAGGAAGGTAAATCAGCCGGGTATTAGGGTTCTTCCTAAGGGAAAAGCTGTGAAAGCAGCCATGTTGTGGCACTTTTGCACACCCTTTGGGATGCCTTTGGCAGATGCAGTAAGCCTGGAACTCAGGGCTTCCTGGTTAAAAAACTCCAAGCCCTAGGCTGAACCCTAACCCTAACCCTAGGCAGATAAATCAGCCTAGGTATAAGGATGGTGCCAAGGAAAAAGCTGTGAAAGCTGCCATGTTGTGGTACTTTAGTACTCCCTTTTGGATGTCTTTCACAGCTCCAGTGTGCCTGGAACTCAGGGCTTCCTGATTTTAAAAATCCTAGCCCTAGGCCTAAGCCTAACAGTAACCCTGGGAAGGGAAATCAGCCTGGTGTTAGGCTTCTTGCCAAGGAAAAAGCCGTGAAAGCAACCATGTTGAGGCACTTTTGCACTCCCTTTTGGATGTCTTTCACAGCTCCAGTGTGCCTGGAACTCAGGGCTTCCTGATTTTAAAAGTCCTAGCCCTAGGCCGAACCCCAACCCTTAGGCGAGAAAGGCAAATCAGCCAGGAATTAGGCATGTCCCCAAGGAAAAAGCTGTGGAGGCAGGCATGTTGTGGTACTTTTGCGCTCTTCTTGGGTAGTCCTTCGCAGCTGCTGTGTTCTTGGAACTCAGGGCTTTCTGGTTAATAGAACCCTTACCCCAGGCGTAACTCAAACCTTAACCCTAGGAAGGAAAATCAGCCTATGATTTGGGATGGTCTCATGGAAATATCAGTGGGGGCAGCCAAGTTGCGTCACTTTTGCGCTCCCCTTGGGATGCCTTTCGCAGCTGCAGTGTGCCTGGAGCCCAGGGCTTCCTGGTTTTAAAAGTCCTAGGCCTAAGCCTAACAGTAACCCTAGGAAGGTAAATCAGCCGCGTATTAGGGTTCTTCCTAAGGGAAAAGCCGTGAAAGCAGCCATGTTGTGGCACTTCTGCACTCCCTTTGGGATGCCTTTGACAGATGCAGTAAGCCTGGAACTCAGGGCTTCCTAGTTAAAAAAATCCTAGCCCTAGGCCGAACCCCAACCCTAAGACGAGAAAGGCAAATCAGCCAGGAATTAGGCATGTCCCCAAGGAAAAAGCTGTGGAGGCAGGCATGTTGTGGTACTTTTGCGCTCTTCTTGGCTAGTCCTTCGCAGCTGCTGTGTTCTTGGAACTCAGGGCTTTCTGGTTAATAGAACCCTTACCCTAGGCGTAACTCAAACCTTTTATCCCTAGGAAGGAAAATCAGCCTATGGTTCGGGATGGTCTCATGAGAATAGAAGCAGAGGCAGCCAAGTTGTGTCACTTCTGCGGCCCTCTTGGGATGCCTTTAACAGCTGCAGTGTGCCTGAAGCCGAGGGCTTCCTGGTTTTAAAAGTCCTAGGCCTAAGCCTAACAGTAACCCTAGGAAGGTAAATCAGCCGCGTATTAGGGTTCTTCCTAAGGGAAAAGCTGTGAAAGCAGCCGTGTTGTGGCACTTTTGCACACCCTTTGGGATGCCTTTGGCAGATGCAGTAAGCCTGGAACTCAGGGCTTCCTGGTTAAAAAACTCCAAGCCCTAGGCTGAACCCTAACCCTAACCCTAGGCAGATAAATCAGCCTAGGTATAGGGATGGTGCCAAGGAAAAAGCTGTGAAAGCTGCCATGTTGTTGCACTTTTTTACTCCTCTTGGGATGCCTTGAACAGATGCATTGCGCCTGGAGCTAAGGGCTTCCTAGTTTTAAAAATCCTAGGCCTAAGCCTAAGCCTAACAGTAACCCTGGGAAGGGAAATCAGCCTGGTGTTAGGCTTCTTGCCAAGGAAAAAGCCGTGAAAGCAACCATGTTGTGGCACTTTTGCACTCCCTTTTGGATGACTTTCACAGCTCCAGTGTGCCTGGAACTCAGGGCTTCCTGATTTTAAAAATCCTAGCCCTAGGCCGAACCCCAACCCTAAGACGAGAAAGGCAAATCAGCCAGGAATTAGGCATGTCCCCAAGGAAAAAGCTGTGGAGGCAGGCATGTTGTGGTACTTTTGCGCTCTTCTTGGGTAGTCATTCGCAGCTGCTGTGTTCTTGGAACTCAGGGCTTTCTGGTTAATAGAACCCTTACCCTAGGCGTAACTCAAACCTTAACTCTAGGAAGGAAAATCAACCTATGTTTCGGGATGGTCTCATGGAAATATCAGTGGTGGCACCCAAGTTGTGTCACTTTTGCGCTCCCCTTGGGATGCCTTTCGCAGCTGCAGTGTGCCTGGAGCCCAGGGCTTCCTGGTTTTAAAAGTCCTAGGCCTAAGCCTAACAGTAACCCTAGGAAGGTAAATCAGCCGCGTATTAGGGTTCTTCCTAAGGGAAAAGCCGTGAAAGCAGCCATGTTGTGGCACTTCTGCACTCCTTTTGGGATGCTTTTGGCAGATGAAGTAAGCCTGGAACTCAGGGCTTCCTAGTTAAAAAAATCCTAGCCCTAGGCCGAACCCCAACCCTTAGACGAGAAAGGCAAATCAGCCAGGAATTAGGCATGTCCCCAAGGAAAAAGCTGTGGAGGCAGGCATGTTGTGGTACTTTTGCGCTCTTCTTGGCTAGTCCTTCGCAGCTGCTGTGTTCTTGGAACTCAGGGCTTTCTGGTTAATAGACCTCTTACCCTAGGCGAAACTCAAACATTAACCCTAGGAAGGAAAATCAGCCTATGGATCGGGATGGTCTCATGAGAATAGAAGCAGAGGCAGCCAAGTTGTGTCACTTCTGCGGCCCTCTTGGGATGCCTTTAACAGCTGCAGTGTGCCTGAAGCCCAGGGCTTCCTGGTTTTAAAAGTCCTAGGCCTAAGCCTAACAGTAACCCTAGGAAGGTAAATCAGCCGGGTATTAGGGTTCTTCCTAAGGGAAAAGCTGTGAAAGCAGCCATGTTGTGGCACTTTTGCACACCCTTTGGGATGCCTTTGGCAGATGCAGTAAGCCTGGAACTCAGGGCTTCCTGGTTAAAAAACTCCAAGCCCTAGGCTGAACCCTAACCCTAACCCTAGGCAGATAAATCAGCCTAGGTATAAGGATGGTGCCAAGGAAAAAGCTGTGAAAGCTGCCATGTTGTGGTACTTTAGTACTCCCTTTTGGATGTCTTTCACAGCTCCAGTGTGCCTGGAACTCAGGGCTTCCTGATTTTAAAAATCCTAGCCCTAGGCCTAAGCCTAACAGTAACCCTGGGAAGGGAAATCAGCCTGGTGTTAGGCTTCTTGCCAAGGAAAAAGCCGTGAAAGCAACCATGTTGTGGCACTTTTGCACTCCCTTTTGGATGTCTTTCACAGCTCCAGTGTGCCTGGAACTCAGGGCTTCCTGATTTTAAAAGTCCTAGCCCTAGGCCGAACCCCAACCCTTAGGCGAGAAAGGCAAATCAGCCAGGAATTAGGCATGTCCCCAAGGAAAAAGCTGTGGAGGCAGGCATGTTGTGGTACTTTTGCGCTCTTCTTGGGTAGTCCTTCGCAGCTGCTGTGTTCTTGGAACTCAGGGCTTTCTGGTTAATAGAACCCTTACCCCAGGCGTAACTCAAACCTTAACCCTAGGAAGGAAAATCAGCCTATGATTTGGGATGGTCTCATGGAAATATCAGTGGGGGCAGCCAAGTTGCGTCACTTTTGCGCTCCCCTTGGGATGCCTTTCGCAGCTGCAGTGTGCCTGGAGCCCAGGGCTTCCTGGTTTTAAAAGTCCTAGGCCTAAGCCTAACGGTAACCCTAGGAAGGTAAATCAGCCGCGTATTAGGGTTCTTCCTAAGGGAAAAGCCGTGAAAGCAGCCATGTTGTGGCACTTCTGCACTCCCTTTGGGATGCTTTTGGCAGATGAAGTAAGCCTGGAACTCAGGGCTTCCTAGTTAAAAAAATCCTAGCCCTAGGCCGAACCCCAACCCTTAGACGAGAAAGGCAAATCAGCCAGGAATTAGGCATGTCCCCAAGGAAAAAGCTGTGGAGGCAGGCATGTTGTGGTACTTTTGCGCTCTTCTTGGCTAGTCCTTCGCAGCTGCTGTGTTCTTGGAACTCAGGGCTTTCTGGTTAACAGAACCCTTACCCTAGGCGTAACTCAAACCTTAACCCTAGGAAGGAAAATCAGCCTATGGTTCGGGATGGTCTCATGAGAATAGAAGCAGAGGCAGCCAAGTTGTGTCACTTCTGCGGCCCTCTTGGGATGCCTTTAACAGCTGCAGTGTGCCTGAAGCCGAGGGCTTCCTGGTTTTAAAAGTCCTAGGCCTAAGCCTAACAGTAACCCTAGGAAGGTAAATCAGCCGGGTATTAGGGTTCTTCCTAAGGGAAAAGCTGTGAAAGCAGCCGTGTTGTGGCACTTTTGCACACCCTTTGGGATGCCTTTGGCAGATGCAGTAAGCCTGGAACTCAGGGCTTCCTGGTTAAAAAACTCCAAGCCCTAGGCTGAACCCTAACCCTAACCCTAGGCAGATAAATCAGCCTAGGTATAGGGATGGTGCCAAGGAAAAAGCTGTGAAAGCTGCCATGTTGTTGCACTTTTTTACTCCTCTTGGGATGCCTTGAACAGATGCATTGCGCCTGGAGCTAAGGGCTTCCTAGTTTTAAAAATCCTAGGCCTAAGCCTAAGCATTAGAGTAACCCTGGGAAAAGAAATCAGCATGGTGTTAGGCTTCTTGCCAAGGAAAAAGCCGTGAAAGCAACCATGTTGTGGCACTTTTGCACTCCCTTTTGGATGTCTTTCACAGCTCCAGTGTGCCTGGAACTCAGGGCTTCCTGATTTTAAAAAACCTAGCCCTAGGCCGAACCCCAACCCTTAGGCGAGAAAGGCAAATCAGCCAGGAATTAGGCATGTCCCCAAGGAAAAAGCTGTGGAGGCAGGCATGTTGTGGTACTTTTGCGCTCTTCTTGGGTAGTCCTTCGCAGCTGCTGTGTTCTTGGAACTCAGGGCTTTCTGGTTAATAGAACCCTTACCCTAGGCGTAACTCAAACCTTAACTCTAGGAAGGAAAATCAACCTATGTTTCGGGATGGTCTCATGGAAATATCAGTGGTGGCACCCAAGTTGTGTCACTTTTGCGCTCCCCTTGGGATGCCTTTCGCAGCTGCAGTGTGCCTGGAGCCCAGGGCTTCCTGGTTTTAAAAGTCCTAGGCCTAAGCCTAACAGTAACCCTAGGAAGGTAAATCAGCCGCGTATTAGGGTTCTTCCTAAGGGAAAAGCCGTGAAAGCAGCCATGTTGTGGCACTTCTGCACTCCCTTTGGGATGCTTTTGGCAGATGAAGTAAGCCTGGAACTCAGGGCTTCCTAGTTAAAAAAATCCTAGCCCTAGGCCGAACCCCAACCCTTAGACGAGAAAGGCAAATCAGCCAGGAATTAGGCATGTCCCCAAGGAAAAAGCTGTGGAGGCAGGCATGTTGTGGTACTTTTGCGCTCTTCTTGGCTAGTCCTTCGCAGCTGCTGTGTTCTTGGAACTCAGGGCTTTCTGGTTAATAGACCTCTTACCCTAGGCGAAACTCAAACATTAACCCTAGGAAGGAAAATCAGCCTATGGATCGGGATGGTCTCATGAGAATAGAAGCAGAGGCAGCCAAGTTGTGTCACTTCTGCGGCCCTCTTGGGATGCCTTTAACAGCTGCAGTGTGCCTGAAGCCCAGGGCTTCCTGGTTTTAAAAGTCCTAGGCCTAAGCCTAACAGTAACCCTAGGAAGGGAAATCAGCCGGGTATTAGGGTTCTTCCTAAGGGAAAAGCTGTGAAAGCAGCCATGTTGTGGCACTTTTGCACACCCTTTGGGATGCCTTTGGCAGATGCAGTAAGCCTGGAACTCAGGGCTTCCTGGTTAAAAAACTCCAAGCCCTAGGCTGAACCCTAACCCTAACCCTAGGCAGATAAATCAGCCTAGGTATAAGGATGGTGCCAAGGAAAAAGCTGTGAAAGCTGCCATGTTGTGGTACTTTAGTACTCCCCTTGGGATGCCTTGAACAGCTGCAGTGTGCCTGGAGCTAAGGGCTTCCTAGTTTTAAAAATCCTGGCCCTAGGCCTAAGCCTAACAGTAACCCTGGGAAGGGAAATCAGCCTGGTGTTAGGCTTCTTGCCAAGGAAAAAGCCGTGAAAGCAACCATGTTGTGGCACTTTTGCACTCCCTTTTGGATGTCTTTCACAGCTCCAGTGTGCCTGGAACTCAGGGCTTCCTGATTTTAAAAGTCCTAGCCCTAGGCCGAACCCCAACCCTTAGGCGAGAAAGGCAAATCAGCCAGGAATTAGGCATGTCCCCAAGGAAAAAGCTGTGGAGGCAGGCATGTTGTGGTACTTTTGCGCTCTTCTTGGGTAGTCCTTCGCAGCTGCTGTGTTCTTGGAACTCAGGGCTTTCTGGTTAATAGAACCCTTACCCCAGGCGTAACTCAAACCTTAACCCTAGGAAGGAAAATCAGCCTATGATTTGGGATGGTCTCATGGAAATATCAGTGGGGGCAGCCAAGTTGCGTCACTTTTGCGCTCCCCTTGGGATGCCTTTCGCAGCTGCAGTGTGCCTGGAGCCCAGGGCTTCCTGGTTTTAAAAGTCCTAGGCCTAAGCCTAACAGTAACCCTAGGAAGGTAAATCAGCCGCGTATTAGGGTTCTTCCTAAGGGAAAAGCCGTGAAAGCAGCCATGTTGTGGCACTTCTGCACTCCTTTTGGGATGCTTTTGGCAGATGAAGTAAGCCTGGAACTCAGGGCTTCCTAGTTAAAAAAATCCTAGCCCTAGGCCGAACCCCAACCCTAAGACGAGAAAGGCAAATCAGCCAGGAATTAGGCATGTCCCCAAGGAAAAAGCTGTGGAGGCAGGCATGTTGTGGTACTTTTGCGCTCTTCTTGGCTAGTCCTTCGCAGCTGCTGTGTTCTTGGAACTCAGGGCTTTCTGGTTAATAGAACCCTTACCCTAGGCGTAACTCAAACCTTAATCCTAGGAAGGAAAATCCGCCTATGATATGGGATGGTCTCATGGAAATATCAGTGGTGGCAGCCAAGTTGTGTCACTTTTGCGCTCCCCTTGGGATGCCTTTCGCAGCTGCAGTGTACCTGGAGCCCAGGGCTTCCTGGTTTTAAAAGTCCTAGGCCTAAGCCTAACAGTAAGCCTAGGAAGGTAAATCAGCCGCGTATTAGGGTTCTTCCTAAGGGAAAAGCCGTGAAAGCAGCCATGTTGTGGCACTTCTGCACTCCCGTTGGGATGCCTTTGGCAGATGCAGTAAGCCTGGAACTCAGGGCTTCCTAGTTAAAAAAATCCTAGCCCTAGGCCGAACCACAACCCTTAGACGAGAAAGGCAAATCAGCCAGGAATTAGGCATGTCCCCAAGGAAAAAGCTGTGGAGGCAGGCATGTTGTGGTACTTTTGCGCTCTTCTTGGCTAGTCCTTCGCAGCTGCTGTGTTCTTGGAACTCAGGGCTTTCTGGTTAATAGACCTCTTACCCTAGGCGAAACTCAAACATTAATCCTAGGAAGGAAAATCAGCCTATGGATCGGGATGGTCTCATGAGAATAGAAGCAGAGGCAGCCAAGTTGTGTCACTTCTGCGGCCCTCTTGGGATGCCTTTAACAGGTGCAGTGTGCCTGGAGCCCAGGGCTTCCTGGTTTTAAAAGTCCTAGGCCTAAGCCTAACAGTAACCCTAGGAAGGTAAATCAGCCGGGTATTAGGGTTCTTCCTAAGGGAAAAGCTGTGAAAGCAGCCATGTTGTGGCACTTTTGCACACCCTTTGGGATGCCTTTGGCAGATGCAGTAAGCCTGGAACTCAGGGCTTCCTGGTTAAAAAACTCCAAGCCCTAGGCTGAACCCTAACCCTAACCCTAGGCAGATAAATCAGCCTAGGTATAGGGATGGTGCCAAGGAAAAAGCTGTGAAAGCTGCCATGTTGTGGTACTTTAGTACTCCCCTTGGGATGCCTTGAACAGCTGCAGTGTGCCTGGATCTAAGGGCTTCCTAGTTTTAAAAATCCTAGCCCTAGACCTAAGCCTTACAGTAACCCTGGGAAGAGAAATCTGCCTGGTGTTAGGTTTCTTGCCAAAAAAAAAGCCGTGAAAGCAACCATGTTGTAGTACTTTTGCACTCCCTTTTGGATGCCTTTCACAGCTCCAGTGTGCCTGGAAGTCAGGGCTTCCTGATTTTAAAAATCATAGCCCTAGGCCGAACCCCAACCCTTAGACGAGAAAGGCAAATCAGCCAGGAATTAGGCATGTCCCCAAGGAAAAAGCTGTGGAGGCAGGCATGTTGTGGTACTTTTGCGCTCTTCTTGGCTAGTCCTTCGCAGCTGCTGTGTTCTTGGAACTCAGGGCTTTCTGGTTAATAGAACCCTTACCCTAGGCGTAACTCAAACCTTAACCCTAGGAAGGAAAATCAGCCTATGTTTCGGGATGGTCTCATGGAAATATCAGTGGTGGCAGCCAAGTTGTGTCACTTTTGCGCTCCCCTTGGGATGCCTTTCGCAGCTGCAGAGTGCCTGGAGCCCAGGGCTTCCTGGTTTTAAAAGTCCTAGGCCTAAGCCTAACAGTAACCCTAGGAAGGTAAATCAGCCGGGTATTAGGGTTCTTCCTAAGGGAAAAGCCGTGAAAGCAGCCATGTTGTGGCACTTTTGCACTCCCTTTGGGATGCATTTGGCAGATGCAGTAAGCCTGGAACTCAGGGCTTCCTGGTTAAAAAACTCCAAGCCCTAGGCTGAACCCTAACCCTAACCCTAGGCAGATAAATCAGCCTACGTATAGGGATGGTGCCAAGGAAAAAGCTGTGAAAGCTGCTATGTTGTGGTACTTTAGTACTCCCCTTGGGATGCCTTGAACAGCTGCAGTGTGCGTGGATCTAAGGGCTTCTTAGTTTTAAAAGTCCTAAGCCTAAGCCTTACAGTAACCCTAGGAAGGTAAATCGGCCGGGTATTAGGGTTCTTCCTAAGGGGAAAGCCGTGAAAGCAGCCATGTTGTGGCACTTCTGCACTCCCTTTGGGATGCCTTTGGCAGATGAAGTAAGCCTGGAACTCAGGGCTTCCTGACTTTAAAAATCCTAGCCCTAGGCCGAACCCCAACCCTAAGACGAGAAAGGCAAATCAGCCAGGAATTAGGCATGTCCCCAAGGAAAAAGCTGTGGAGGCAGGCACGTTGTGGTACTTTTGCGCTCTTCTTGGCTAGTCCTTCGCAGCTGCTGTGTTCTTGGAACTCAGGGCTTTCTGGTTAATAGAACCCTTACCCCAGGCGTAACTCAAACCTTAACCCTAGGAAGGAAAATCAGCCTATGGTTCGGGATGGTCTCATGGAAATATCAGTGGTGGCAGCCAAGTTGCGTCACTTTTGCGCTCCCCTTGGGATGCCTTTAACAGCTGCAGTGTGCCTGGAGCCCAGGGCTTCCTGGTTTTAAAAGTCCTAGGCCTAAGCCTTACAGTAACCCTAGGAAGGTAAATCAGCCGCGTATTAGGGTTCTTCCTAAGGAAAAAGCCGTGAAAGCAGCCATGTTGTGGCACTTCTGCACTCCCTTTGGGATGCCTTTGGATGATGCAGTAAGCCTGGAACTCAGGGCATCCGAGTTAAAAAAATCCTAGCCCTAGGCCGAACCCCAACCCTTAGACGAGAAAGGCAAATCAGCCAGGAATTAGGCATGTCCCCAAGGAAAAAGCTGTGGAGGCAGGCATGTTGTGGTACTTTTGCGCTCTTCTTGGCTAGTCCTTCGCAGCTGCTGTGTTCTTGGAACTCAGGGCTTTCTGGTTAATAGAACTCTTACCCTAGGCGAAACTCAAACCTTAACCCTAGGAAGGAAAATCAGCCTATGGTTCAGGATGGTCTCATGAGAATAGAAGCAGAGGCAGCCAAGTTGTGTCACTTCTGCGGCCCTCTTGGGATGCCTTTCGCAGCTGCAGTGTGCCTGGAGCCCAGGGCTTCCTGGTTTTAAAAGTCCTAGGCCTAAGCCTAACAGTAACCCTAGGAAGGTAAATCAGCCGCGTATTAGGGTTCTTCCTAAGGGAAAAGCCGTGAAAGCAGCCATGTTGTGGCACTTTTGCACTCCCTTTGGGATGCCTTTGGCAGATGCAGTAAGCCTGGAACTCAGGGCTTCCTGGTTAAAAAACTCCAAGCCCTAGGCTGAACCCTAACCCTAACCCTAGGCAGATAAATCAGCCTAGGTATAGGGATGGTGCCAAGGAAAAAGCTGTGAAAGCTGCCATGTTGTTGCACTTTTTTACTCCTCTTGGGATGCCTTGAACAGATGCAGTGCGCCTGGAGCTAAGGGCTTCCTAGTTTTAAAAATCCTAGGCCTAAGCCTAAGCCTTACAGTAACCCTGGGAAGGGAAATCAGCCTGGTGTTAGGCTTCTTGCCAAGGAAAAAGCCGTGAAAGCAACCATGTTATGGCACTTTTGCACTCCCTTTTGGATGACTTTCACAGCTCCAGTGTGCTAGAACTCAGGGCTTCCTGATTTTAAAAATCCTAGCCCTAGGCCGAACCCCAACCCTAAGACGAGAAAGGCAAATCAGCCAGGAATTAGGCATGTCCCCAAGGAAAAAGCTGTGGAGGCAGGCATGTTGTGGTACTTTTGCGCTCTTCTTGGCTAGTCCTTCGCAGCTGCTGTGTTCTTGGAACTCAGGGCTTTCTGGTTAATAGAACCCTTACCCTAGGCGTAACTCAAACCTTAACTCTATGAAGGAAAATCAACCTATGGTTCGGGATGGTCTCATGGAAATATCAGTGGTGGCAGCCAAGTTGTGTCAATTTGCGCTCCCCTTGGGATGCCTTTCGCAGCTGCAGTGTGCCTGGAGCCCAGGGCTTCCTGGTTTTAAAAGTCCTAGGCCTAAGCCTAACAGTAACCCTAGGAAGGTAAATCAGCCGCGTATTAGGGTTCTTCCTAAGGGAAAAGCCGTGAAAGCAGCCATGTTGTGGCACTTCTGCACTCCCTTTGGGATGCTTTTTGCAGATGAAGTAAGCCTGGAACTCAGGGCTTCCTAGTTAAAAAAATCCTAGCCCTAGGCCGAACCCCAACCCTTAGACGAGAAAGGCAAATCAGCCAGGAATTAGGCATGTCCCCAAGGAAAAAGCTGTGGAGGCAGGCATGTTGTGGTACTTTTGCGCTCTTCTTGGCTAGTCCTTCGCAGCTGCTGTGTTCTTGGAACTCAGGGCTTTCTGGTTAATAGAACCCTTACCCCAGGCGTAACTCAAACCTTAACCCTAGGAAGGAAAATCAGCCTATGGTTCGGGATGGTCTCATGGAAATATCAGTGGTGGCAGCCAAGTTGCGTCACTTTTGCGCTCCCCTTGGGATGCCTTTCGCAGCTGCAGTGTGCCTGGAGCCCAGGGCTTCCTGGTTTTAAAAGTCCTAGGCCTAAGCCTAACAGTAACCCTAGGAAGGTAAATCAGCCGGGTATTAGGGTTCTTCCTAAGGGAAAAGCCGTGAAAGCAGCCATGTTGTGGCACTTCTGCACTCCCTTTGAGATGCCTTTGGCAGATCCAGTAAGCCTGGAACTCAGGGCTTCCTAGGTAAAAAAATCCTAGCCCTAGGCCGAACCCCAACCCTAAGAAGAGAAAGGCAAATCAGCCAGGAATTAGGCATGTCCCCAAGGAAAAAGCTGTGGAGGCAGGCATGTTGTGGTACTTTTGCGCTCTTCTTGGCTAGTCCTTCGCAGCTGCTGTGTTCTTGGAACTCAGGTCTTTCTGGTTAATAGACCTCTTACCCTAGGCGAAACTCAAACATTAACCCTAGGAAGGAAAATCAGCCTATGGTTCGGGATGGTCTCATGAGAATAGAAGCAGAGGCAGCCAAGTTGTGTCACTTCTGCGGCCCTCTTGGGATGCCTTTAACAGGTGCAGTGTGCCTGGAGCCCAGGGCTTCCTGGTTTTAAAAGTCCTAGGCCTAAGCCTAACAGTAACCCTAGGAAGGTAAATCAGCCGGGTATTAGGGTTCTTCCTAAGGGAAAAGCTGTGAAAGCAGCCATGTTGTGGCACTTTTGCACACCCTTTGGGATGCCTTTGGCAGATGCAGTAAGCCTGGAACTCAGGGCTTCCTGGTTAAAAAACTCCAAGCCCTAGGCTGAACCCTAACCCTAACCCTAGGCAGATAAATCAGCCTAGGTATAGGGATGGTGCCAAGGAAAAAGCTGTGAAAGCTGCCATGTTGTGGTACTTTTGTACTCCCCTTGGGATGCCTTGAACAGCTGCAGTGTGCCTGGATCTAAGGGCTTCCTAGTTTTAAAAGTCCGAGGCCTAAGCCTAACAGTAACCCTAGGAAGGTAAATCAGCTGGGTATTAGGGTTCTTCCTAAGGGGAAAGCCGTGAAAGCAGCCATGTTGTGGCACTTCTGCACTCCCTTTGGGATGCCTTTGACAGATGCAGTAAGCCTGGAACTCAGGGCTTCCTAGTTAAAAAAATCCTAGCCCTAGGCCTAAGCCTTACAGTAACCCTGGGAAGTGAAATCAGCCTGGTGCAAAGCTTCTTTCCAAGCAAAAAGCCGTGAAAGCAACCATGTTGTGGTACTTTTGCACTCCCTTTTGGATGCCTTTCACAGCTCCAGTGTGCCTGGAACTCAGGGCTTCCTGATTTTAAAAATCCTAGCCCTAGGCCGAACCCCAACCCTTAGACGAGAAAGGCAAATCAGCCAGGAATTAGGCATGTCCCCAAGGAAAAAGCTGTGGAGGCAGGCATGTTGTGGTACTTTTGCGCTCTTCTTGGCTAGTCCTTCGCAGCTGCTGTGTTCTTGGAACTCAGGGCTTTCTGGTTAATAGAACCCTTACCCTAGGCGTAACTCAAACCTTAACTCTAGGAAGGAAAATCAACCTATGTTTCGGGATGGTCTCATGGAAATATCAGTGGTGGCAGCCAAGTTGTGTCACTTTTGCGCTCCCCTTGGGATGCCTTTCACAGCTGCAGAGTGCCTGGAGCCCAGGGCTTCCTGGTTTTAAAAGTCCTAGGCCTAAGCCTAACAGTAACCCTAGGAAGGTAAATCAGCCGTGTATTAGGGTTCTTCCTAAGGGAAAAGCCGTGAAAGCAGCCATGTTGTGGCACTTCTGCACTCCCTTTGGGATGCTTTTGGCAGATGAAGTAAGCCTGGAACTCAGGGCTTCCTAGTTAAAAAAATCCTAGCCCTAGGCCGAACCCCAACCCTTAGACGAGAAAGGCAAATCAGCCAGGAATTAGGCATGTCCCCAAGGAAAAAGCTGTGGAGGCAGGCATGTTGTGGTACTTTTGCGCTCTTCTTGGCTAGTCCTTCGCAGCTGCTGTGTTCTTGGAACTCAGGGCTTTCTGGTTAATAGAACCCTTACCCTAGGCGTAACTCAAACCTTAACCCTAGGAAGGAAAATCAGCCTATGGTTCGGGATGGTCTCATGGAAATATCAGTGGTGGCAGCCAAGTTGTGTCACTTTTGCGCTCCCCTTGGGATGCCTTTCGCAGCTGCAGTGTGCCTGGAGCCCAGGGCTTCCTGGTTTTAAAAGTCCTAGGCCTAAGCCTAACAGTAACCCTAGGAAGGTAAATCAGCCGCGTATTAGGGTTCTTCCTAAGGGAAAAGCCGTGAAAGCAGCCATGTTGTGGCACTTCTGCACTCCCATTGGGATGCCTTTGACAGATGCAGTAAGCCTGGAACTCAGGGCTTCCTAGTTAAAAAAATCCTAGCCCTAGGCCGAACCCCAACCCTAAGATGAGAAAGGCAAATCAGCCAGGAATTAGGCATGTCCCCAAGGAAAAAGCTGTGGAGGCAGGCATGTTGTGGTACTTTTGCGCTCTTCTTGGGTAGTCCTTCGCAGCTGCTGTGTTCTTGGAACTCAGGGCTTTCTGGTTAATAGAACTCTTACCCTAGGCGTAACTCAAACCTTAACCCTAGGAAGGAAAATCAGCCTATGGTTCGGGATGGTCTCATGAGAATAGCAGCAGAGGCCGCCAAGTTGTGTCACTTCTGCGGCCCTCTTGGGATGCCTTTAACAGCTGCAGTGTGCCTGGAGCCCAGGGCTTCCTGGTTTTAAAAGTCCTAGGCCTAAGCCTAACAGTAACCCTAGGAAGGTAAATCAGCCGGGTATTAGGGTTCTTCCTAAGGGAAAAGCTGTGAAAGCAGCCATGTTGTGGCACTTTTGCACACCCTTTGGGATGCCTTTGGCAGATGCAGTAAGCCTGGAACTCAGGGCTTCCTGGTTAAAAAACTCCAAGCCCTAGGCTGAACCCTAACCCTAACCCTAGGCAGATAAATCAGCCTAGGTATAGGGATGGTGCCAAGAAAAAAGCTGTGAAAGCTGCCATGTTGTTGCACTTTTGTACTCCCCTTGGGATACCTTGAACAGCTGCAGTGTGCCTGGATCTAAGGGCTTCCTAGTTTTAAAAATCCTAGCCCTAGACCTAAGCCTTACAGTAACCCTGGGAAGAGAAATCTGCCTGGTGTTAGGTTTCTTGCCAAAAAAAAAGCCGTGAAAGCAACCATGTTGTGGTACTTTTGCACTCCCTTTTGGATGCCTTTCACAGCTCCAGTGTGCCTGGAAGTCAGGGCTTCCTGATTTTAAAAATCCTAGCCCTAGGCCGAACCCCAACCCTTAGACGAGAAAGGCAAATCAGCCAGGAATTAGGCATGTCCCCAAGGAAAAAGCTGTGGAGGCAGGCATGTTGTGGTACTTTTGCGCTCTTCTTGGCTAGTCCTTCGCAGCTGCTGTGTTCTTGGAACTCAGGGCTTTCTGGTTAATAGAACCCTTACCCTAGGCGTAACTCAAACCTTAACCCTAGGAAGGAAAATCAGCCTATGTTTCGGGATGGTCTCATGGAAATATCAGTGGTGGCAGCCAAGTTGTGTCACTTTTGCGCTCCCCTTGGGATGCCTTTCGCAGCTGCAGAGTGCCTGGAGCCCAGGGCTTCCTGGTTTTAAAAGTCCTAGGCCTAAGCCTAACAGTAACCCTAGGAAGGTAAATCAGCCGGGTATTAGGGTTCTTCCTAAGGGAAAAGCCGTGAAAGCAGCCATGTTGTGGCACTTTTGCACTCCCTTTGGGATGCATTTGGCAGATGCAGTAAGCCTGGAACTCAGGGCTTCCTGGTTAAAAAACTCCAAGCCCTAGGCTGAACCCTAACCCTAACCCTAGGCAGATAAATCAGCCTACCTATAGGGATGGTGCCAAGGAAAAAGCTGTGAAAGCTGCCATGTTGTGGTACTTTAGTACTCCCCTTGGGATGCCTTGAACAGCTGCAGTGTGCCTGGATCTAAGGGCTTCCTAGTTTTAAAAGTCCTAAGCCTAAGCCTTACAGTAACCCTAGGAAGGTAAATCGGCCGGGTATTAGGGTTCTTCCTAAGGGGAAAGCCGTGAAAGCAGCCATGTTGTGGCACTTCTGCACTCCCTTTGGGATGCCTTTGGCAGATGCAGTAAGCCTGGAACTCAGGGCTTCCTAGTTAAAAAAATCCTAGCCCTAAGCCGAACCCCAACCCTAAGACGAGAAAGGCAAATCAGCCAGGAATTAGGCATGTCCCCAAGGAAAAAGCTGTGGAGGCAGGCACGTTGTGGTACTTTTGCGCTCTTCTTGGCTAGTCCTTCGCAGCTGCTGTGTTCTTGGAACTCAGGGCTTTCTGGTTAATAGAACCCTTACCCCAGGCGTAACTCAAACCTTAACCCTAGGAAGGAAAATCAGCCTATGGTTCGGGATGGTCTCATGGAAATATCAGTGGTGGCAGCTAAGTTGCGTCACTTCTGCAGCCCTCTTGGGATGCCTTTAACAGCTGCATGTGCCTGGAGCCCAGGGCTTCCTGGTTTTAAAAGTCCTAGGCCTAAGCCTAACAGTAAGCCTAGGAAGGTAAATCAGCCGCGTATTAGGGTTCTTCCTAAGGGAAAAGCCGTGAAAGCAGCCATGTTGTGGCACTTCTGCACTCCCTTTGGGATGCCTTTGGATGATGCAGTAAGCCTAGAACTCAGGGCATCCGAGTTAAAAAAATCCTAGCCCTAGGCCGAACCCCAACCCTAAGACGAGAAAGGCAAATCAGCCAGGAATTAGGCATGTCCCCAAGGAAAAAGCTGTGGAGGCAGGCATGTTGTGGTACTTTTGCGCTCTTCTGGGGTAGTCCTTCGCAGCTGCTGTGTTCTTGGAACTCAGGGCTTTCTGGTTAATAGAACCCTTACCCTAGGCGTAACTCAAACCTTAATCCTAGGAAGGAAAATCCGCCTATGATATGGGATGGTCTCATGGAAATATCAGTGGTGGCAGCCAAGTTGTGTCACTTTTGCGCTCCCCTTGGGATGCCTTTCGCAGCTGCAGTGTGCCTGGAGCCCAGGGCTTCCTGGTTTTAAAAGTCCTAGGCCTAAGCCTAACAGTAACCCTAGGAAGGTAAATCAGCCGGGTATTAGGGTTCTTCCTAAGGGAAAAGCTGTGAAAGCAGCCATGTTGTGGCACTTTTGCACACCCTTTGGGATGCCTTTGGCAGATGCAGTAAGCCTGGAACTCAGGGCTTCCTGGTTAAAAAACTCCAAGCCCTAGGCTGAACCCTAACCCTAACCCTAGGCAGATATATCAGCCTAGGTATAGGGATGGTGCCAAGGAAAAAGCTGTGAAAGCTGCCATGTTGTTGCACTTTTTTACTCCTCTTGGGATGCCTTGAACAGATGCAGTGCGCCTGGAGCTAAGGGCTTCCTAGTTTTAAAAATCCTAGGCCTAAGCCTAAGCCTTAGAGTAACCCTGGGAAGGGAAATCAGCCTGGTGTTAGGCTTCTTGCCAAGGAAAAAGCCGTGAAAGCAACCATGTTGTGGCACTTTTGCACTCCCTTTTGGATGACTTTCACAGCTCCAGTGTGCCTGGAACTCAGGGCTTCCTGATTTTAAAAATCCTAGCCCTAGGCCGAACCCCAACCCTAAGACGAGAAAGGCAAATCAGCCAGGAATTAGGCATGTCCCCAAGGAAAAAGCTGTGGAGGCAGGCATGTTGTGGTACTTTTGCGCTCTTCTTGGGTAGTCCTTCGCAGCTGCTGTGTTCTTGGAACTCAGGGCTTTCTGGTTAATAGAACCCTTACCCTAGGCGTAACTCAAACCTTAACTCTAGGAAGGAAAATCAACCTATGTTTCGGGATGGTCTCATGGAAATATCAGTGGTGGCAGCCAAGTTGTGTCACTTTTGCGCTCCCCTTGGGATGCCTTTCACAGCTGCAGAGTGCCTGGAGCCCAGGGCTTCCTGGTTTTAAAAGTCCTAGGCCTAAGCCTAACAGTAAGCCTAGGAAGGTAAATCAGCCGGGTATTAGGGTTCTTCCTAAGGGAAAAGCCGTGAAAGCAGCCATGTTGTGGCACTTCTGCACTCCCTTTGGGATGCTTTTGGCAGATGAAGTAAGCCTGGAACTCAGGGCTTCCTAGTTAAAAAAATCCTAGCCCTAGGCCGAACCCCAACCCTTAGACGAGAAAGGCAAATCAGCCAGGAATTAGGCATGTCCCCAAGGAAAAAGCTGTGGAGGCAGGCATGTTGTGGTACTTTTGCGCTCTTCTTGGGTAGTCCTTCGCAGCTGCTCTGTTCTTGGAACTCAGGGCTTTCTGGTTAATAGAACCCTTACCCTAGGCGTAACTCAAACCTTAACCCTAGGAAGGAAAATCAGCCTATGGTTCGGGATGGTCTCATGGAAATATCAGTGGTGGCAGCCAAGTTGTGTCACTTTTGCGCTCCCCTTGGGATGCCTTTCACAGCTGCAGTGTGCCTGGAGCCCAGGGCTTCCTGGTTTTAAAAGTCCTAGGCCTAAGCCTAACAGTAACCCTAGGAAGGTAAATCAGCCGGGTATTAGGGTTCTTCCTAAGGGAAAAGCCGTGAAAGCAGCCATGTTGTGGCACTTCTGCACTCCCTTTGGGATGCCTTTGACAGATGCAGTAAGCCTGGAACTCAGGGCTTCCTAGTTAAAAAAATCCTAGCCCTAGGCCGAACCCCAACCCTAAGACGAGAAAGGCAAATCAGCCAGGAATTAGGCATGTCCCCAAGGAAAAAGCTGTGGAGGCAGGCATGTTGTGGTACTTTTGCGCTCTTCTTGGGTAGTCCTTCGCAGCTGCTGTGTTCTTGGAACTCAGGGCTTTCTGGTTAATAGAACTCTTACCCTAGGCGTAACTCAAACCTTAACCCTAGGAAGGAAAATCAGCCTATGGTTCGGGATGGTCTCATGAGAATAGCAGCAGAGGCAGCCAAGTTGTGTCACTTCTGCGGCCCTCTTGGGATGCCTTTCGCAGCTGCAGTGTGCCTGGAGCCCAGGGCTTCCTGGTTTTAAAAGTCCTAGGCCTAAGCCTAACAGTAACCCTAGGAAGGTAAATCAGCCGGGTATTAGGGTTCTTCCTAAGGGAAAAGCTGTGAAAGCAGCCATGTTGTGGCACTTTTGCACACCCTTTGGGATGCCTTTGGCAGATGCAGTAAGCCTGGAACTCAGGGCTTCCTGGTTAAAAAACTCCAAGCCCTAGGCTGAACCCTAACCCTAACCCTAGGCAGATAAATCAGCCTAGGTATAGGGATGGTGCCAAGGAAAAAGCTGTGAAAGCTGCCATGTTGTTGCACTTTTGTACTCCCCTTGGGATGCCTTGAACAGCTGCAGTGTGCCTGGATCTAAGGGCTTCCTAGTTTTAAAAATCCTAGCCCTAGACCTAAGCCTTACAGTAACCCTGGGAAGAGAAATCTGCCTGGTGTTAGGTTTCTTGCCAAAAAAAAAGCCGTGAAAGCAACCATGTTGTGGTACTTTTGCACTCCCTTTTGGATGCCTTTCACAGCTCCAGTGTGCCTGGAAGTCAGGGCTTCCTGATTTTAAAAATCATAGCCCTAGGCCGAACCCCAACCCTTAGACGAGAAAGGCAAATCAGCCAGGAATTAGGCATGTCCCCAAGGAAAAAGCTGTGGAGGCAGGCATGTTGTGGTACTTTTGCGCTCTTCTTGGCTAGTCCTTCGCAGCTGCTGTGTTCTTGGAACTCAGGGCTTTCTGGTTAATAGAACCCTTACCCTAGGCGTAACTCAAACCTTAACCCTAGGAAGGAAAATCAGCCTATGTTTCGGGATGGTCTCATGGAAATATCAGTGGTGGCAGCCAAGTTGTGTCACTTTTGCGCTCCCCTTGGGATGCCTTTCGCAGCTGCAGAGTGCCTGGAGCCCAGGGCTTCCTGGTTTTAAAAGTCCTAGGCCTAAGCCTAACAGTAACCCTAGGAAGGTAAATCAGCCGGGTATTAGGGTTCTTCCTAAGGGAAAAGCCGTGAAAGCAGCCATGTTGTGGCACTTTTGCACTCCCTTTGGGATGCATTTGGCAGATGCAGTAAGCCTGGAACTCAGGGCTTCCTGGTTAAAAAACTCCAAGCCCTAGGCTGAACCCTAACCCTAACCCTAGGCAGATAAATCAGCCTACGTATAGGGATGGTGCCAAGGAAAAAGCTGTGAAAGCTGCTATGTTGTGGTACTTTAGTACTCCCCTTGGGATGCCTTGAACAGCTGCAGTGTGCGTGGATCTAAGGGCTTCTTAGTTTTAAAAGTCCTAAGCCTAAGCCTTACAGTAACCCTAGGAAGGTAAATAGGCCGGGTATTAGGGTTCTTCCTAAGGGGAAAGCCGTGAAAGCAGCCATGTTGTGGCACTTCTGCACTCCCTTTGGGATGCCTTTGGCAGATGAAGTAAGCCTGGAACTCAGGGCTTCCTGACTTTAAAAATCCTAGCCCTAGGCCGAACCCCAACCCTAAGACGAGAAAGGCAAATCAGCCAGGAATTAGGCATGTCCCCAAGGAAAAAGCTGTGGAGGCAGGCACGTTGTGGTACTTTTGCGCTCTTCTTGGCTAGTCCTTCGCAGCTGCTGTGTTCTTGGAACTCAGGGCTTTCTGGTTAATAGAACCCTTACCCCAGGCGTAACTCAAACCTTAACCCTAGGAAGGAAAATCAGCCTATGGTTCGGGATGGTCTCATGGAAATATCAGTGGTGGCAGCCAAGTTGCGTCACTTTTGCGCTCCCCTTGGGATGCCTTTAACAGCTGCAGTGTGCCTGGAGCCCAGGGCTTCCTGGTTTTAAAAGTCCTAGGCCTAAGCCTTACAGTAACCCTAGGAAGGTAAATCAGCCGCGTATTAGGGTTCTTCCTAAGGAAAAAGCCGTGAAAGCAGCCATGTTGTGGCACTTCTGCACTCCCTTTGGGATGCCTTTGGATGATGCAGTAAGCCTGGAACTCAGGGCATCCGAGTTAAAAAAATCCTAGCCCTAGGCCGAACCCCAACCCTTAGACGAGAAAGGCAAATCAGCCAGGAATTAGGCATGTCCCCAAGGAAAAAGCTGTGGAGGCAGGCATGTTGTGGTACTTTTGCGCTCTTCTTGGCTAGACCTTCGCAGCTGCTGTGTTCTTGGAACTCAGGGCTTTCTGGTTAATAGAACTCTTACCCTAGGCGAAACTCAAACCTTAACCCTAGGAAGGAAAATCAGCCTATGGTTCAGGATGGTCTCATGAGAATAGAAGCAGAGGCAGCCAAGTTGTGTCACTTCTGCGGCCCTCTTGGGATGCCTTTCGCAGCTGCAGTGTGCCTGGAGCCCAGGGCTTCCTGGTTTTAAAAGTCCTAGGCCTAAGCCTAACAGTAACCCTAGGAAGGTAAATCAGCCGCGTATTAGGGTTCTTCCTAAGGGAAAAGCCGTGAAAGCAGCCATGTTGTGGCACTTTTGCACTCCCTTTGGGATGCCTTTGGCAGATGCAGTAAGCCTGGAACTCAGGGCTTCCTGGTTAAAAAACTCCAAGCCCTAGGCTGAACCCTAACCCTAACCCTAGGCAGATAAATCAGCCTAGGTATAGGGATGGTGCCAAGGAAAAAGCTGTGAAAGCTGCCATGTTGTTGCACTTTTTTACTCCTCTTGGGATGCCTTGAACAGATGCAGTGCGCCTGGAGCTAAGGGCTTCCTAGTTTTAAAAATCCTAGGCCTAAGCCTAAGCCTTACAGTAACCCTGGGAAGGGAAATCAGCCTGGTGTTAGGCTTCTTGCCAAGGAAAAAGCCGTGAAAGCAACCATGTTATGGCACTTTTGCACTCCCTTTTGGATGACTTTCACAGCTCCAGTGTGCTGGAACTCAGGGCTTCCTGATTTTAAAAATCCTAGCCCTAGGCCGAACCCCAACCCTTAGACGAGAAAGGCAAATCAGCCAGGAATTAGGCATGTCCCCAAGGAAAAAGCTGTGGAGGCAGGCATGTTGTGGTACTTTTGCGCTCTTCTTGGCTAGTCCTTCGCAGCTGCTGTGTTCTTGGAACTCAGGGCTTTCTGGTTAATAGAACCCTTACCCTAGGCGTAACTCAAACCTTAATCCTAGGAAGGAAAATCAGCCTATGTTTCGGGATGGTCTCATGGAAATATCAGTGGTGGCAGCCAAGTTGTGTCACTTTTGCGCTCCCCTTGGGATGCCTTTCGCAGCTGCAGAGTGCCTGGAGCCCAGGGCTTCCTGGTTTTAAAAGTCCTAGGCCTAAGCCTAACAGTAACCCTAGGAAGGTAAATCAGCCGGGTATTAGGGTTCTTCCTAAGGGAAAAGCCGTGAAAGCAGCCATGTTGTGGCACTTCTGCACTCCCTTTGGGATGCTTTTGGCAGATGAAGTAAGCCTGGAACTCAGGGCTTCCTAGTTAAAAATATCCTAGCCCTAGGCCGAACCCCAACCCTTAGACGAGAAAGGCAAATCAGCCAGGAATTAGGCATGTCCCCAAGGAAAAAGCTGTGGAGGCAGGCATGTTGTGGTACTTTTGCGCTCTTCTTGGCTAGTCCTTCGCAGCTGCTGTGTTCTTTGAACTCAGGGCTTTCTGGTTAATAGAACCCTTACCCTAGGCGTAACTCAAACCTTAACCCTAGGAAGGAAAATCAGCCTATGGTTCGGGATGGTCTCATGGAAATATCAGTGGTGGCAGCCAAGTTGTGTCAGTTTTGCGCTCCCCTTGGGATGCCTTTCGCAGCTGCAGTGTGCCTGGAGCCCAGGGCTTCCTGGTTTTAAAAGTCCTAGGCCTAAGCCTAACAGTAACCCTAGGAAGGTAAATCAGCCGGGTATTAGGGTTCTTCCTAAGGGAAAAGCCGTGAAAGCAGCCATGTTGTGGCACTTCTGCACTCCCTTTGGGATGCCTTTGACAGATGCAGTAAGCCTGGAACTCAGGGCTTCCTAGTTAAAAAAATCCTAGCCCTAGGCCGAACCCCAACCCTAAGACGAGAAAGGCAAATCAGCCAGGAATTAGGCATGTCCCCAAGGAAAAAGCTGTGGAGGCAGGCATGTTGTGGTACTTTTGCGCTCTTCTTGGGTAGTCCTTCGCAGCTGCTGTGTTCTTGGAACTCAGGTCTTTCTGGTTAATAGAACTCTTACCCTAGGCGTAACTCAAACCTTAACCCTAGGAAGGAAAATCAGCCTATGGTTCGGGATGGTCTCATGAGAATAGCAGCAGAGGCAGCCAAGTTGTGTCACTTCTGCGGCCCTCTTGGGATGCCTTTCGCAGCTGCATTGTGCCTGGAGCCCAGGGCTTCCTGGTTTTAAAAGTCCTAGGCCTAAGCCTAACAGTAACCCTAGGAAGGTAAATCAGCCGGGTATTAGGGTTCTTCCTAAGGGAAAAGCTGTGAAAGCAGCCATGTTGTGGCACTTTTGCACACCCTTTGGGATGCCTTTGGCAGATGCAGTAAGCCTGGAACTCAGGGCTTCCTGGTTAAAAAACTCCAAGCCCTAGGCTGAACCCTAACCCTAACCCCAGGCAGATAAATCAGCCTAGGTATAGGGATGGTGCCAAGGAAAAAGCTGTGAAAGCTGCCATGTTGTTGCACTTTTGTACTCCCCTTGGGATGCCTTGAACAGCTGCAGTGTGCCTGGATCTAAGGGCTTCCTAGTTTTAAAAATCCTAGCCCTAGACCTAAGCCTTACAGTAACCCTGGGAAGAGAAATCTGCCTGGTGTTAGGTTTCTTGCCAAAAAAAAAGCCGTGAAAGCAACCATGTTGTGGTACTTTTGCACTCCCTTTTGGATGCCTTTCACAGCTCCAGTGTGCCTGGAAGTCAGGGCTTCCTGATTTTAAAAATCATAGCCCTAGGCCGAACCCCAACCCTTAGATGAGAAAGGCAAATCAGCCAGGAATTAGGCATGTCCCCAAGGAAAAAGCTGTGGAGGCAGGCATGTTGTGGTACTTTTGCGCTCTTCTTGGCTAGTCCTTCGCAGCTGCTGTGTTCTTGGAACTCAGGGCTTTCTGATTAATAGAACCCTTACCCTAGGCGTAACTCAAACCTTAATCCTAGGAAGGAAAATCAGCCTATGTTTCGGGATGGTCTCATGGAAATATCAGTGGTGGCAGCCAAGTTGTGTCACTTTTGCGCTCCCCTTGGGATGCCTTTCGCAGCTGCAGAGTGCCTGGAGCCCAGGGCTTCCTGGTTTTAAAAGTCCTAGGCCTAAGCCTAACAGTAACCCTAGGAAGGTAAATCAGCCGGGTATTAGGGTTCTTCCTAAGGGAAAAGCCGTGAAAGCAGCCATGTTGTGGCACTTTTGCACTCCCTTTGGGATGCATTTGGCAGATGCAGTAAGCCTGGAACTCAGGGCTTCCTGGTTAAAAAACTCCAAGCCCTAGGCTGAACCCTAACCCTAACCCTAGGCAGATAAATCAGCCTAGGTATAGGGATGGTGCCAAGGAAAAAGCTGTGAAAGCTGCCATGTTGTTGCACTTTTTTACTCCTCTTGGGATGCCTTGAACAGATGCAGTGCGCCTGGAGCTAAGGGCTTCCTAGTTTTAAAAATCCTAGGCCTAAGCCAAAGCCTTACAGTAACCCTGGGAAGGGAAATCAGCCTGGTGTTAGGCTTCTTGCCAAGGAAAAAGCCGTGAAAGCAACCATGTTATGGCACTTTTGCACTCCCTTTTGGATGACTTTCACAGCTCCAGTGTGCTGGAACTCAGGGCTTCCTGATTTTAAAAATCCTAGCCCTAGGCCGAACCCCAACCCTTAGACGAGAAAGGCAAATCAGCCAGGAATTAGGCATGTCCCCAAGGAAAAAGCTGTGGAGGCAGGCATGTTGTGGTACTTTTGCGCTCTTCTTGGCTAGTCCTTCGCAGCTGCTGTGTTCTTGGAACTCAGGGCTTTCTGGTTAATAGAACCCTTACCCTAGGCGTAACTCAAACCTTAATCCTAGGAAGGAAAATCAGCCTATGTTTCGGGATGGTCTCATGGAAATATCAGTGGTGGCAGCCAAGTTGTGTCACTTTTGCGCTCCCCTTGGGATGCCTTTCGCAGCTGCAGAGTGCCTGGAGCCCAGGGCTTCCTGGTTTTAAAAGTCCTAGGCCTAAGCCTAACAGTAAGCCTAGGAAGGTAAATCAGCCGGGTATTAGGGTTCTTCCTAAGGGAAAAGCCGTGAAAGCAGCCATGTTGTGGCACTTCTGCACTCCCTTTGGGATGCTTTTGGCAGATGAAGTAAGCCTGGAACTCAGGGCTTCCTAGTTAAAAATATCCTAGCCCTAGGCCGAACCCCAACCCTTAGACGAGAAAGGCAAATCAGCCAGGAATTAGGCATGTCCCCAAGGAAAAAGCTGTGGAGGCAGGCATGTTGTGGTACTTTTGCGCTCTTCTTGGCTAGTCCTTCGCAGCTGCTGTGTTCTTGGAACTCAGGGCTTTCTGGTTAATAGAACCCTTACCCTAGGCGTAACTCAAACCTTAACCCTAGGAAGGAAAATCAGCCTATGGTTCGGGATGGTCTCATGGAAATATCAGTGGTGGCAGCCAAGTTGTGTCACTTTTGCGCTCCCCTTGGGATGCCTTTCACAGCTGCAGTGTGCCTGGAGCCCAGGGCTTCCTGGTTTTAAAAGTCCTAGGCCTAAGCCTAACAGTAACCCTAGGAAGGTAAATCAGCCGGGTATTAGGGTTCTTCCTAAGGGAAAAGCCGTGAAAGCAGCCATGTTGTGGCACTTCTGCACTCCCTTTGGGATGCCTTTGACAGATGCAGTAAGCCTGGAACTCAGGGCTTCCTAGTTAAAAAAATCCTAGCCCTAGGCCGAACCCCAACCCTAAGACGAGAAAGGCAAATCAGCCAGGAATTAGGCATGTCCCCAAGGAAAAAGCTGTGGAGGCAGGCATGTTGTGGTACTTTTGCGCTCTTCTTGGGTAGTCCTTCGCAGCTGCTGTGTTCTTGGAACTCAGGTCTTTCTGGTTAATAGAACTCTTACCCTAGGCGTAACTCAAACCTTAACCCTAGGAAGGAAAATCAGCCTATGGTTCGGGATGGTCTCATGAGAATAGCAGCAGAGGCAGCCAAGTTGTGTCACTTCTGCGGCCCTCTTGGGATGCCTTTCGCAGCTGCAGTGTGCCTGGAGCCCAGGGCTTCCTGGTTTTAAAAGTCCTAGGCCTAAGCCTAACAGTAACCCTAGGAAGGTAAATCAGCCGGGTATTAGGGTTCTTCCTAAGGGAAAAGCTGTGAAAGCAGCCATGTTGTGGCACTTTTGCACACCCTTTGGGATGCCTTTGGCAGATGCAGTAAGCCTGGAACTCAGGGCTTCCTGGTTAAAAAACTCCAAGCCCTAGGCTGAACCCTAACCCTAACCCTAGGCAGATAAATCAGCCTAGGTATAGGGATGGTGCCAAGGAAAAAGCTGTGAAAGCTGCCATGTTGTTGCACTTTTGTACTCCCCTTGGGATGCCTTGAACAGCTGCAGTGTGCCTGGATCTAAGGGCTTCCTAGTTTTAAAAATCCTAGCCCTAGACCTAAGCCTTACAGTAACCCTGGGAAGAGAAATCTGCCTGGTGTTAGGTTTCTTGCCAAAAAAGAAGCCGTGAAAGCAACCATGTTGTGGTACTTTTGCACTCCCTTTTGGATGCCTTTCACAGCTCCAGTGTGCCTGGAAGTCAGGGCTTCCTGATTTTAAAAATCATAGCCCTAGGCCGAACCCCAACCCTTAGACGAGAAAGGCAAATCAGCCAGGAATTAGGCATGTCCCCAAGGAAAAAGCTGTGGAGGCAGGCATGTTGTGGTACTTTTGCGCTCTTCTTGGCTAGTCCTTCGCAGCTGCTGTGTTCTTGGAACTCAGGGCTTTCTGATTAATAGAACCCTTACCCTAGGCGAAACTCAAACCTTAACCCTAGGAAGGAAAATCAGCCTATGTTTCGGGATGGTCTCATGGAAATATCAGTGGTGGCAGCCAAGTTGTGTCACTTTTGCGCTCCCCTTGGGATGCCTTTCGCAGCTGCAGAGTGCCTGGAGCCCAGGGCTTCCTGGTTTTAAAAGTCCTAGGCCTAAGCCTAACAGTAACCCTAGGAAGGTAAATCAGCCGGGTATTAGGGTTCTTCCTAAGGGAAAAGCCGTGAAAGCAGCCATGTTGTGGCACTTTTGCACTCCCTTTGGGATGCATTTGGCAGATGCAGTAAGCCTGGAACTCAGGGCTTCCTGGTTAAAAAACTCCAAGCCCTAGGCTGAACCCTAACCCTAACCCTAGGCAGATAAATCAGCCTACGTATAGGGATGGTGCCAAGGAAAAAGCTGTGAAAGCTGCCATGTTGTGGTACTTTAGTACTCCCCTTGGGATGCCTTGAACAGCTGCAGTGTGCCTGGATCTAAGGGCTTCCTAGTTTTAAAAGTCCTAAGCCTAAGCCTTACAGTAACCCTAGGAAGGTAAATCGGCCGGGTATTAGGGTTCTTCCTAAGGGGAAAGCCGTGAAAGCAGCCATGTTGTGGCACTTCTGCACTCCCTTTGGGATGCCTTTGGCAGATGAAGTAAGCCTGGAACTCAGGGCTTCCTAGTTAAAAAAATCCTAGCCCTAGGCCGAACCCCAACCCTAAGACGAGAAAGGCAAATCAGCCAGGAATTAGGCATGTCCCCAAGGAAAAAGCTGTGGAGGCAGGCACGTTGTGGTACTTTTGCGCTCTTCTTGGCTAGTCCTTCGCAGCTGCTGTGTTCTTGGAACTCAGGGCTTTCTGGTTAATAGAACCCTTACCCCAGGCGTAACTCAAACCTTAACCCTAGGAAGGAAAATCAGCCTATGGTTCGGGATGGTCTCATGGAAATATCAGTGGTGGCAGCCAAGTTGCGTCACTTTTGCGCTCCCCTTGGGATGCCTTTAACAGCTGCAGTGTGCCTGGAGCCCAGGGCTTCCTGGTTTTAAAAGTCCTAGGCCTAAGCCTTACAGTAACCCTAGGAAGGTAAATCAGCCGCGTATTAGGGTTCTTCCTAAGGAAAAAGCCGTGAAAGCAGCCATGTTGTGGCACTTCTGCACTCCCTTTGGGATGCCTTTGGATGATGCAGTAAGCCTGGAACTCAGGGCATCCGAGTTAAAAAAATCCTAGCCCTAGGCCGAACCCCAACCCTTAGACGAGAAAGGCAAATCAGCCAGGAATTAGGCATGTCCCCAAGGAAAAAGCTGTGGAGGCAGGCATGTTGTGGTACTTTTGCGCTCTTCTTGGCTAGTCCTTCGCAGCTGCTGTGTTCTTGGAACTCAGGGCTTTCTGGTTAATAGAACTCTTACCCTAGGCGAAACTCAAACCTTAACCCTAGGAAGGAAAATCAGCCTATGGTTCAGGATGGTCTCATGAGAATAGAAGCAGAGGCAGCCAAGTTGTGTCACTTCTGCGGCCCTCTTGGGATGCCTTTCGCAGCTGCAGTGTGCCTGGAGCCCAGGGCTTCCTGGTTTTAAAAGTCCTAGGCCTAAGCCTAACAGTAACCCTAGGAAGGTAAATCAGCCGGGTATTAGGGTTCTTCCTAAGGGAAAAGCCGTGAAAGCAGCCATGTTGTGGCACTTTTGCACTCCCTTTGGGATGCCTTTGGCAGATGCAGTAAGCCTGGAACTCAGGGCTTCCTGGTTAAAAAACTCCAAGCCCTAGGCTGAACCCTAACCCTAACCCTAGGCAGATAAATCAGCCTAGGTATAGGGATGGTGCCAAGGAAAAAGCTGTGAAAGCTGCCATGTTGTTGCACTTTTTTACTCCTCTTGGGATGCCTTGAACAGATGCAGTGCGCCTGGAGCTAAGGGCTTCCTAGTTTTAAAAATCCTAGGCCTAAGCCTAAGCCTTACAGTAACCCTGGGAAGGGAAATCAGCCTGGTGTTAGGCTTCTTGCCAAGGAAAAAGCCGTGAAAGCAGCCATGTTATGGCACTTTTGCACTCCCTTTTGGATGACTTTCACAGCTCCAGTGTGCTAGAACTCAGGGCTTCCTGATTTTAAAAATCCTAGCCCTAGGCCGAACCCCAACCCTAAGACGAGAAAGGCAAATCAGCCAGGAATTAGGCATGTCCCCAAGGAAAAAGCTGTGGAGGCAGGCATGTTGTGGTACTTTTGCGCTCTTCTTGGCTAGTCCTTCGCAGCTGCTGTGTTCTTGGAACTCAGGGCTTTCTGGTTAATAGAACCCTTACCCTAGGCGTAACTCAAACCTTAACTCTAGGAAGGAAAATCAACCTATGGTTCGGGATGGTCTCATGGAAATATCAGTGGTGGCAGCCAAGTTGTGTCAATTTGTGCTCCCCTTGGGATGCCTTTCGCAGCTGCAGTGTGCCTGGAGCCCAGGGCTTCCTGGTTTTAAAAGTCCTAGGCCTAAGCCTAACAGTAACCCTAGGAAGGTAAATCAGCCGCGTATTAGGGTTCTTCCTAAGGGAAAAGCCGTGAAAGCAGCCATGTTGTGGCACTTCTGCACTCCCTTTGGGATGCTTTTTGCAGATGAAGTAAGCCTGGAACTCAGGGCTTCCTAGTTAAAAAAATCCTAGCCCTAGGCCGAACCCCAACCCTTAGACGAGAAAGGCAAATCAGCCAGGAATTAGGCATGTCCCCAAGGAAAAAGCTGTGGAGGCAGGCATGTTGTGGTACTTTTGCGCTCTTCTTGGCTAGTCCTTCGCAGCTGCTGTGTTCTTGGAACTCAGGGCTTTCTGGTTAATAGAACCCTTACCCCAGGCGTAACTCAAACCTTAACCCTAGGAAGGAAAATCAGCCTATGGTTCGGGATGGTCTCATGGAAATATCAGTGGTGGCAGCCAAGTTGTGTCACTTTTGCGCTCCCCTTGGGATGCCTTTCGCAGCTGCAGTGTGCCTGGAGCCCAGGGCTTCCTGGTTTTAAAAGTCCTAGGCCTAAGCCTAACGGTAACCCTAGGAAGGTAAATCAGCCGCGTATTAGGGTTCTTCCTAAGGGAAAAGCCGTGAAAGCAGCCATGTTGTGGCACTTCTGCACTCCCTTTGAGATGCCTTTGGCAGATCCAGTAAGCCTGGAACTCAGGGCTTCCTAGGTAAAAAAATCCTAGCCCTAGGCCGAACCCCAACCCTAAGAAGAGAAAGGCAAATCAGCCAGGAATTAGGCATGTCCCCAAGGAAAAAGCTGTGGAGGCAGGCATGTTGTGGTACTTTTGCGCTCTTCTGGGGTAGTCCTTCGCAGCTGCTGTGTTCTTGGAACTCAGGTCTTTCTGGTTAATAGACCTCTTACCCTAGGCGAAACTCAAACATTAACCCTAGGAAGGAAAATCAGCCTATGATTCGGGATGGTCTCATGAGAATAGAAGCAGAGGCAGCCAAGTTGTGTCACTTCTGCGGCCCTCTTGGGATGCCTTTAACAGGTGCAGTGTGCCTGGAGCCCAGGGCTTCCTGGTTTTAAAAGTCCTAGGCCTAAGCCTAACAGTAACCCTAGGAAGGTAAATCAGCCGGGTATTAGGGTTCTTCCTAAGGGAAAAGCTGTGAAAGCAGCCATGTTGTGGCACTTTTGCACACCCTTTGGGATGCCTTTGGCAGATGCAGTAAGCCTGGAACTCAGGGCTTCCTGGTTAAAAAACTCCAAGCCCTAGGCTGAACCCTAACCCTAACCCTAGGCAGATAAATCAGCCTAGGTATAGGGATGGTGCCAAGGAAAAAGCTGTGAAAGCTGCCATGTTGTGGTACTTTTGTACTCCCCTTGGGATGCCTTGAACAGCTGCAGTGTGCCTGGATCTAAGGGCTTCCTAGTTTTAAAAGTCCGAGGCCTAAGCCTAACAGTAACCCTAGGAAGGTAAATCAGCCGGGTATTAGGGTTCTTCCTAAGGGGAAAGCCGTGAAAGCAGCCATGTTGTGGCACTTCTGCACTCCCTTTGGGATGCCTTTGACAGATGCAGTAAGCCTGGAACTCAGGGCTTCCTAGTTAAAAAAATCCTAGCCCTAGGCCTAAGCCTTTCAGTAACCCTGGGAAGTGAAATCAGCCTGGTGCAAAGCTTCTTTCCAAGGAAAAAGCCGTGAAAGCAACCATGTTGTGGTACTTTTGCACTCCCTTTTGGATGCCTTTCACAGCTCCAGTGTGCCTGGAACTCAGGGCTTCCTGATTTTAAAAATCCTAGCCCTAGGCCGAACCCCAACCCTTAGACGAGAAAGGCAAATCAGCCAGGAATTAGGCATGTCCCCAAGGAAAAAGCTGTGGAGGCAGGCATGTTGTGGTACTTTTGCGCTCTTCTTGGGTAGTCCTTCGCAGCTGCTGTGTTCTTGGAACTCAGGGCTTTCTGGTTAATAGAACTCTTACCCTAGGCGTAACTCAAACCTTAACCCTAGGAAGGAAAATCAGCCTATGTTTCGGGATGGTCTCATGGAAATATCAGTGGTGGCAGCCAAGTTGTGTCACTTTTGCGCTCCCCTTGGGATGCCTTTCGCAGCTGCAGAGTGCCTGGAGCCCAGGGCTTCCTGGTTTTAAAAGTCCTAGGCCTAAGCCTAACAGTAACCCTAGGAAGGTAAATCAGCCGCGTATTAGGGTTCTTCCTAAGGGAAAAGCCATGAAAGCAGCCATGTTGTGGCACTTTTGCACTCCCTTTGGGATGCATTTGGCAGATGCAGTAAGCCTGGAACTCAGGGCTTCCTGGTTAAAAAACTCCAAGCCCTAGGCTGAACCCTAACCCTAACCCTAGGCAGATAAATCAGCCTACTTATAGGGATGGTGCCAAGGAAAAAGCTGTGAAAGCTGCCATGTTGTGGTACTTTAGTACTCCCCTTGGGATGCCTTGAACAGCTGCAGTGTGCCTGGAGCCCAGGGCTTCCTAGTTTTAAAAGTCCTAAGCCTAAGCCTTACAGTAACCCTAGGAAGGTAAATCGGCCGGGTATTAGGGTTCTTCCTAAGGGGAAAGCCGTGAAAGCAGCCATGTTGTGGCACTTCTGCACTCCCTTTGGGATGCCTTTGGCAGATGAAGTAAGCCTGGAACTCAGGGCTTCCTAGTTAAAAAAACTCCAAGCCCTAGGCCGAACCCCAACCCTAAGACGAGAAAGGCAAATCAGCCAGGAATTAGGCATGTCCCCAAGGAAAAAGCTGTGGAGGCAGGCACGTTGTGGTACTTTTGCGCTCTTCTTGGGTAGTCCTTCGCAGCTGCTGTGTTCTTGGAACTCAGGGCTTTCTGGTTAATAGAACCCTTACCCCAGGCGTAACTCAAACCTTAACCCTAGGAAGGAAAATCAGCCTATGGTTCGGGATGGTCTCATGGAAATATCAGTGGTGGCAGCCAAGTTGTGTCACTTTTGCGCTCCCCTTGGGATGCCTTTAACAGCTGCAGTGTGCCTGGAGCCCAGGGCTTCCTGGTTTTAAAAGTCCTAGGCCTAAGCCTTACAGTAACCCTAGGAAGGTAAATCAGCCGGGTATTAGGGTTCTTCCTAAGGAAAAAGCCGTGAAAGCAGCCATGTTGTGGCACTTCTGCACTCCCTTTGGGATGCCTTTGGATGATGCAGTAAGCCTGGAACTCAGGGCTTCCTGGTTAAAAAACTCCAAGCCCTAGGCTGAACCCTAACCCTAACCCTAGGCAGATAAATCAGCCTAGGTATAGGGATGGTGCCAAGGAAAAAGCTGTGAAAGCTGCCATGTTGTTGCACTTTTTTACTCCTCTTGGGATGCCTTGAACAGATGCAGTGCGCCTGGAGCTAAGGGCTTCCTAGTTTTAAAAATCCTAGGCCTAAGCCTAAGCCTTACAGTAACCCTGGGAAGGAAAATCAGCCTGGTGTTAGGCTTCTTGCCAAGGAAAAAGCCGTGAAAGCAACCATGTTATGGCACTTTTGCACTCCCTTTTGGATGACTTTCACAGCTCCAGTGTGCCTGGAACTCAGGGCTTCCTGATTTTAAAAATCCTAGCCCTAGGCCGAACCCCAACCCTTAGACGAGAAAGGCAAATCAGCCAGGAATTAGGCATGTCCCCAAGGAAAAAGCTGTGGAGGCAGGCATGTTGTGGTACTTTTGCGCTCTTCTTGGCTAGTCCTTCGCAGCTGCTGTGTTCTTGGAACTCAGGGCTTTCTGGTTAATAGAACCCTTACCCTAGGCGTAACTCAAACCTTAACTCTAGGAAGGAAAATCAACCTATGGTTCGGGATGGTCTCATGGAAATATCAGTGGTGGCAGCCAAGTTGTGTCACTTTTGCGCTCCCCTTGGGATGCCTTTCGCAGCTGCAGTGTGCCTGGAGCCCAGGGCTTCCTGGTTTTAAAAGTCCTAGGCCTAAGCCTAACAGTAACCCTAGGAAGGTAAATCAGCCGGGTATTAGGGTTCTTCCTAAGGGAAAAGCCGTGAAAGCAGCCATGTTGTGGCACTTCTGCACTCCCTTTGGGATGCCTTTGGCAGATGCAGTAAGCCTGGAACTCAGGGCATCTGAGTTAAAAAAATCCTAGCCCTAGGCCGAAACCCAAACCTAAGACGAGAAAGGCAAATCAGCCAGGAATTAGGCATGTCCCCAAGGAAAAAGCTGTGGAGGGAGGCATGTTGTGGTACTTTTGCGCTCTTCTTGGGAAGTCCTTCGCAGCTGCTGTGTTCTTGGAACTCAGGGCTTTCTGGTTAATAGAACTCTTACCCTAGGCGAAACTCAAACCTTAACCCTAGGAAGGAAAATCAGCCTATGGTTCAGGATGGTCTCATGAGAATAGAAGCAGAGGCAGCCAAGTTGTGTCACTTCTGCGGCCGTCTTGGGATGCCTTTAACAGCTGCATGTGCCTGGAGCCCAGGGCTTCCTGGTTTTAAAAGTCCTAGGCCTAAGCCTAACAGTAACCCTAGGAAGGTAAATCAGCCGGGTATTAGGGTTCTTCCTAAGGGAAAAGCTGTGAAAGCAGCGATGTTGTGGCACTTTTGCACTCCCTTTGGGATGCCTTTGGCAGATGCAGTAAGCCTGGAACTCAGGGCTTCCTGGTTAAAAAACTCCAAGCCCTAGGCTGAAGCCTAACCCTAACCCTAGGCAGATAAATCAGCCTAGGTATAGGGATGGTGCCAAGGAAAAAGCTGTGAAAGCTGCCATGTTGTTGCACTTTTTTACTCCTCTTGGGATGCCTTGAACAGATGCAGTGCGCCTGGAGCTAAGGGCTTCCTAGTTTTAAAAATCCTAGGCCTAAGCCTAAGCCTTAGAGTAACCCTGGGAAGGGAAATCAGCCTGGTGTTAGGCTTCTTGCCAAGGAAAAAGCCGTGAAAGCAACCATGTTGTGGCACTTTTGCACTCCCTTTTGGATGTCTTTCACAGCTCCAGTGTGCCTGGAACTCAGGGCTTCCTGATTTTAAAAATCCTAGCCCTAGGCCGAACCCCAACCCTAAGACGAGAAAGGCAAATCAGCCAGGAATTAGGCATGTCCCCAAGGAAAAAGCTGTGGAGGCAGGCATGTTGTGGTACTTTTGCGCTCTTCTTGGCTAGTCCTTCGCAGCTGCTGTGTTCTTGGAACTCAGGGCTTTCTGGTTAATAGAACCCTTACCCCAGGCGTAACTCAAACCTTAACCCTAGGAAGGAAAATCAGCCTATGGTTCGGGATGGTCTCATGGAAATATCAGTGGTGGCAGCCAAGTTGCGTCACTTTTGCGCTCCCCTTGGGATGCCTTTCGCAGCTGCAGTGTGCCTGGAGCCCAGGGCTTCCTGGTTTTAAAAGTCCTAGGCCTAAGCCTAACAGTAACCCTAGGAAGGTAAATCAGCCGGGTATTAGGGTTCTTCCTAAGGGAAAAGCCGTGAAAGCAGCCATGTTGTGGCACTTCTGCACTCCCTTTGGGATGCCTTTGGCAGATGCAGTAAGCCTGGAACTCAGGGCTTCCTAGGTAAAAAAATCCTAGCCCTAGGCCGAACCCCAACCCTAAGAAGAGAAAGGCAAATCAGCCAGGAATTAGGCATGTCCCCAAGGAAAAAGCTGTGGAGGCAGGCATGTTGTGGTACTTTTGCGCTCTTCTTGGCTAGTCCTTCGCAGCTGCTGTGTTCTTGGAACTCAGGTCTTTCTGGTTAATAGACCTCTTACCATAGGCGAAACTCAAACATTAACCCTAGGAAGGAAAATCAGCCTATGGTTCGGGATGGTCTCATGAGAATAGAAGCAGAGGCAGCCAAGTTGTGTCACTTCTGCGGCCCTCTTGGGATGCCTTTAACAGGTGCAGTGTGCCTGGAGCCCAGGGCTTCCTGGTTTTAAAAGTCCTAGGCCTAAGCCTAACAGTAAGCCTAGGAAGGTAAATCAGCCGGGTATTAGGGTTCTTCCTAAGGGAAAAGCTGTGAAAGCAGCCATGTTGTGGCACTTTTGCACACCCTTTGGGATGCCTTTGGCAGATGCAGTAAGCCTGGAACTCAGGGCTTCCTGGTTAAAAAACTCCAAGCCCTAGGCTGAACCCTAACCCTAACCCTAGGCAGATAAATCAGCCTAGGTATAGGGATGGTGCCAAGGAAAAAGCTGTGAAAGCTGCCATGTTGTGGTACTTTTGTACTCCCCTTGGGATGCCTTGAACAGCTGCAGTGTGCCTGGATCTAAGGGCTTCCTAGTTTTAAAAGTCCGAGGCCTAAGCCTAACAGTAACCCTAGGAAGGTAAATCAGCCGGGTATTAGGGTTCTTCCTAAGGGGAAAGCCGTGAAAGCAGCCATGTTGTGGCACTTCTGCACTCCCTTTGGGATGCCTTTGACAGATGCAGTAAGCCTGGAACTCAGGGCTTCCTAGTTAAAAAAATCCTAGCCCTAGGCCTAAGCCTTACAGTAACCCTGGGAAGTGAAATCAGCCTGGTGCAAAGCTTCTTTCCAAGGAAAAAGCCGTGAAAGCAACCATGTTGTGGTACTTTTGCACTCCCTTTTGGATGCCTTTCACAGCTCCAGTGTGCCTGGAACTCAGGGCTTCCTGATTTTAAAAATCCTAGCCCTAGGCCGAACCCCAACCCTTAGACGAGAAAGGCAAATCAGCCAGGAATTAGGCATGTCCCCAAGGAAAAAGCTGTGGAGGCAGGCATGTTGTGGTACTTTTGCGCTCTTCTTGGGTAGTCCTTCGCAGCTGCTGTGTTCTTGGAACTCAGGGCTTTCTGGTTAATAGAACTCTTACCCTAGGCGTAACTCAAACCTTAACCCTAGGAAGGAAAATCAGCCTATGTTTCGGGATGGTCTCATGGAAATATCAGTGGTGGCAGCCAAGTTGTGTCACTTTTGCGCTCCCCTTGGGATGCCTTTCGCAGCTGCAGAGTGCCTGGAGCCCAGGGCTTCCTGGTTTTAAAAGTCCTAGGCCTAAGCCTAACAGTAACCCTAGGAAGGTAAACCAGCCGGGTATTAGGGTTCTTCCTAAGGGAAAAGCCGTGAAAGCAGCCATGTTGTGGCACTTTTGCACTCCCTTTGGGATGCATTTGGCAGATGCAGTAAGCCTGGAACTCAGGGCTTCCTGGTTAAAAAACTCCAAGCCCTAGGCTGAACCCTAACCCTAACCCTAGGCAGATAAATCAGCCTACGTATAGGGATGGTGCCAAGGAAAAAGCTGTGAAAGCTGCCATGTTGTGGTACTTTAGTACTCCCCTTGGGATGCCTTGAACAGCTGCAGTGTGCCTGGATCTAAGGGCTTCCTAGTTTTAAAAGTCCTAAGCCTAAGCCTTACAGTAACCCTAGGATGGTAAATAGGCCGGGTATTAGGGTTCTTCCTAAGGGGAAAGCCGTGAAAGCAGCCATGTTGTGGCACTGCTGCACTCCCTTTGGGATGCCTTTGGCAGATGAAGTAAGCCTGGAACTCAGGGCTTCCTAGTTAAAAAAATCCTAGCCCTAGGCCGAACCCCAACCCTAAGACGAGAAAGGCAAATCAGCCAGGAATTAGGCATGTCCCCAAGGAAAAAGCTGTGGAGGCAGGCATGTTGTGGTACTTTTGCGCTCTTCTTGGCTAGTCCTTCGCAGCTGCTGTGTTCTTGGAACTCAGGGCTTTCTGGTTAATAGAACCCTTACCCTAGGCGTAACTCAAACCTTAACCCTAGGAAGGAAAATCAGCCTATGGTTCGGGATGGTCTCATGGAAATATCAGTGGTGGCAGCCAAGTTGTGTCACTTTTGCGCTCCCCTTGGGATGCCTTTAACAGCTGCAGTGTGCCTGGAGCCCAGGGCTTCCTGGTTTTAAAAGTCCTAGGCCTAAGCCTTACAGTAACCCTAGGAAGGTAAATCAGCCGGGTATTAGGGTTCTTCCTAAGGAAAAAGCCGTGAAAGCAGCCATGTTGTGGCACTTCTGCACTCCCTTTGGGATGCCTTTGGATGATGCAGTAAGCCTGGAACTCAGGGCATCCGAGTTAAAAAAATCCTAGCCCTAGGCCGAACCCCAACCCTAAGACGAGAAAGGCAAATCAGCCAGGAATTAGGCATGTCCCCAAGGAAAAAGCTGTGGAGGCAGGCATGTTGTGGTACTTTTGCGCTCTTCTTGGGAAGTCCTTCGCAGCTGCTGTGTTCTTGGAACTCAGGGCTTTCTGGTTAATAGAACTCTTACCCTAGGCGAAACTCAAACCTTAACCCTAGGAAGGAAAATCAGCCTATGGTTCAGGATGGTCTCATGAGAATAGAAGCAGAGGCAGCCAAGTTGTGTCACTTCTGCGGCCCTCTTGGGATGCCTTTAACAGCTGCATGTGCCTGGAGCCCAGGGCTTCCTGGTTTTAAAAGTCCTAAGGCTAAGCCTAACAGTAACCCTAGGAAGGTAAATCAGCCGCGTATTAGGGTTCTTCCTAAGGGAAAAGCTGTGAAAGCAGCCATGTTGTGGCACTTTTGCACTCCCTTTGGGATGCCTTTGGCAGATGCAGTAAGCCTGGAACTCAGGGCTTCCTGGTTAAAAAACTCCAAGGCCTAGGCTGAAGCCTAACCCTAACCCTAGGCAGATAAATCAGCCTAGGTATAGGGATGGTGCCAAGGAAAAAGCTGTGAAAGCTGCCATGTTGTTGCACTTTTTTACTCCTCTTGGGATGCCTTGAACAGATGCAGTGCGCCTGGAGCTAAGGGCTTCCTAGTTTTAAAAATCCTAGGCCTAAGCCTAAGCCTTACAGTAACCCTGGGAAGTGAAATCAGCCTGGTGCAAAGCTTCTTTCCAAGGAAAAAGCCGTGAAAGCAACCATGTTGTGGCACTTTTGCACTCCCTTTTGGATGCCTTTCACAGCTCCAGTGTGCCTGGAATTCAGGGCTTCCTGATTTTAAAAATCCTAGCCCTAGGCCGAACCCCAACCCTAAGACGAGAAAGGCAAATAAGCCACGAATTAGGCATGTCCCCAAGGAAAAAGCTGTGGAGGCAGGCATGTTGTGGTACTTTTGCGCTCTTCTTGGGTAGTCCTTCGCAGCTGCTGTGTTCTTGGAACTCAGGGCTTTCTGGTTAATAGAACCCTTACCCTAGGCGTAACTCAAACCATAACCCTAGGAAGGAAAATCAGCCTATGGTTCGGGATGGTCTCATGGAAATATCAGTGGTGGCAGCCAAGTTGTGTCACTTTTGCGCTCCCCTTGGGATGCCTTTCGCAGCTGCAGTGTGCCTGGAGCCCAGGGCTTCCTGGTTTTAAAAGTCCTAGGCCTAAGCCTAACAGTAACCCTAGGAAGGTAAATCAGCCGCGTATTAGGGTTCTTCCTAAGGGAAAAGCCGTGAAAGCAACCATGTTGTGGCACTTCTGCACTCCCTTTGGGATGACTTTGGCAGATGCAGTAAGCCTGGAACTCAGGGCTTCCTGGTTAAAAAACACAAAGCCCTAGGCTGAAGCCTAACCCTATCCCCAAGAAGGAAAATCAGCCTAAGTATAGGGATCGTGCAACGTCTAGAACACGATGGGAGATGTTTTCTGTGCTGGCACAGTTTTCCCTCGCCAGACATAGTGGAAAAGCTTTTTGCTAAGATGTAGACGGGAAGAGACGCTAAAGACCAAGGTACGATGCTCTCCGGAGCTAAGAGCTGCTCCCGGGCGTCTTTCGGCAGAAGCCGCGCTAAGGAGTGCACAGTGAGCGGCACAATCGTCTTTGCGCGAAGAAGCCGCTTCTTCGCCTCTGGGAGCCGGAGAGAGCGGCACCTTCGGAAAGGTGAAGAAGGAAGCTGTACAACACTGGGATTGTGTGCGCAGCTTGCCAACTGCTAGAAAACAGTACCTTTGCACTCTCCTGACTTTTCCAATCACATGAACATTCGATTGGAAGCTGTTTTGGACAAGTTTTCTTTCCTTCATGCCAAACACTCGGCACACCTCCGTGCAACGTCTAGAACACGATGGGAGATGTTTTCTGTGCTGGCACAGTTTTTCCTCACCAGACATAGTGGAAAAGCTTTTTGCTAAGATGTAGACGGGAAGAGACGCTAAATAGGAAGGTACGATTCTCTCCGGAGCTAAGAGCTGCTCCCGGGCGTCTTTCGGCAGAAGCCACGCTAAGGAGTGCACAGTGAGCGGCACAATCGTCTTTGCGCGAAGAAGCCGCTTCTTCGCCTCCGGGAGCCGGAGGGAGCGGCACCTTCGGAAAGGTGAAGAAGGAAGCTGTACAACACTGGGATTGTGTGCACAGCTTGCCAACTGCTAGAAAACAGTACCTTTGCACTCTCCTGACTTTTCCAATCACATGAACATTCGATTGGAAGCTGTTTTGGACAACTTTTCTTTTCTTCATGCCAAACACTCGGCACACCTCCGTGTAACGTCTAGAACACGATGGGAGATGTTTTCTGTGCTGGCACAGTTTTTCCTCGCCAGACATAGTGGAAAAGCTTTTTGCTAAGATGTAGACGAGAAGAGACGCTAAAGACGAAGGTACGATGCTCTCCGGAGCTAAGAGCCGCTCCCGGGCGTCTTTCGGCAGAAGCCGCGCTAAGGAGAGCACAGTGAGCGGCACAATCGTCTTTGCGCGAAGAAGCCGCTTCTTCGCCTCCGGGAGCCGGAGAGAGCGGCACCTTCGGAAAGGTGAAGAAGGAAGCTGTACAACACTGGGATTGTGTGCGCAGCTTGCCAACTGCTAGAAAACAGTACCTTTGCACTCTCCTGAATTTTCCAATCACATGAACATTCGATTTGAAGCTGTTTTGGACAATTTTTCTTTCCTTCATGCCAAACACTCGGCACACCTCCGTGCAACGTCTAGAACAGGATGGGAGATGTTTTCTGTGCTGGCACAGTTTTTCCTCGCCAGACGTAGTGGAAAAGCTTTTTGCTAAGATGTAGACGAGAAGAGACGCTAAATAGGAAGGTACGATTCTCTCCGGCGCTTAGAGCCGCTCCCGGGCGTCTTTCGGCAGAAGCCGCGCTAAGGAGTGCACAGTGAGCGGCACAATCGTCTTTGCGCGAAGAAGCCGCTTCTTCGCCTCCGGGAGCCGGAGAGAGCGGCACCTTCGGAAAGGTGAAGAAGGAAGCTGTACAACACTGGGATTGTGTGCGCAGCTTGCCAACTGCTAGAAAACAGTACCTTTGCACTCTCCTGACTTTTCCAATCACATGAACATTCGATTGGAAGCTGTTTTGGACAGCTTTTCTTTTCTTCATGCCAAACACTCGGCACACCTCCGTGCAACGTCTAGAACACGATGGGAGATGTTTTCTGTGCTGGCACAGTTTTTCCTCGCCAGACATAGTGGAAAAGCTTTTTGCTAAGATGTAGACGAGAAGAGACGCTAAAGACGAAGGTACGATGCTCTCCGGAGCTAAGAGCCGCTCCCGGGCGTCTTTCGGCAGAAGCCGCGCTAAGGAGTGCACAGTGAGCGGCACAATCGTCTTTGCGCGAAGAAGCCGCTTCTTCGCCTCCGGGAGCCGGAGAGAGCGGCACATTCGGAAAGGTGAAGAAGGAAGCTGTACAACACTGGGATTGTGTGCGCAGCTTGCCAACTGCTAGAAAACAGTACCTTTGCACTCTCCTGACTTTTCCAATCACATGAACATTCGATTTGAAGCTGTTTTGGACAACTTTTCTTTCCTTCATGCCAAACACTCGGCACACCTCCGTGCAACGTCTAGAACACGATGGGAGATGTTTTCTGTGCTGGCACAGTTTTTCCTCGCCAGACATAGTGGAAAAGCTTTTTGCTAAGATGTAGACGGGAAGAGACGCTAAATAGGAAGGTACGATTCTCTCCGGAGCTAAGAGCCGCTCCCGGGCGTCTTTCGGCAGAAGCCGCGCTAAGGAGTGCATAGTGAGCGGCACAATCGTCTTTGCGCGAAGAAGCCGCTTCTTCGCCTCCGGGAGCCGGAGAGAGCGGCACCTTCGGAAAGGTGAAGAAGGAAGCTGTACAACACTGGGATTGTGTGCGCAGCTTGCCAACTGCTAGAAAACAGTACCTTTGCACTCTCCTGACTTTTCCAATCACATGAACATTCGATTGGAAGCTGTTTTGGACAACTTTTCTTTCCTTCATGCCAAACACTCGGCACACCTCCGTGCAACGTCTAGAACACGATGGGAGATGTTTTCTGTGCTGGCACAGTTTTTCCTCGCCAGACATAGTAGAAAAGCTTTTTGCTAAGATGTAGACGAGAAGAGACGCTAAAGACGAAGGTACGATGCTGTCCGGAGCTAAGAGCCGCTCCCGGGCGTCTTTCGGCAGAAGCCGCGCTAAGGAGAGCACAGTGAGCGGCACAATCGTCTTTGCGCGAAGAAGCCGCTTCTTCGCCTCCGGGAGCCGGAGAGAGCGGCATTTTCGTAATGGTGAAGAAGAAAGCTGTACAACACTGGGATTGTGTGCGCAGCTTGCCAACTGCTAGAAAACAGTACCTTTGCACTCTCCTGACTTTTCCAATCACATGAACATTCGATTGGAAGCTGTTTTGGACAACTTTTCTTTCCTTCATGCCAAACACTCGGCACACCTCCGTGCAACGTCTAGAACACGATGGGAGATGTTTTCTGTGCTGGCACAGTTTTTCCTCGCCAGACATAGTGGAAAAGCTTTTTGCTAAGATGTAGACGAGAAGAGACGCTAAAGACGAAGGTACGATGCTCTCCGGAGCTAAGAGCCGCTCCCGGGCGTCTTTCGGCAGAAGCCGCGCTAAGGAGTGCATAGTGAGCGGCACAATCGTCTTTGCGCGAAGAAGCCGCTTCTTCGCCTCCGGGAGCCGGAGAGAGCGGCACCTTCGGAAAGGTGAAGAAGGAAGCTGTACAACACTGGGATTGTGTGCGCAGCTTGCCAACTGATAGAAAACAGTACCTTTGCACTCTCCTGACTTTTCCAATCACATGAACATTCGATTGGAAGCTGTTTTGGACAACTTTTCTTTTCTTCATGCCAAACACTCGGCACACCTCCGTGCAACGTCTAGAACACGATGGGAGATGTTTTCTGTGCTGGCACAGTTTTTCCTCGCCAGACATAGTGGAAAAGCTTTTTGCTAAGATGTAGACGAGAAGAGACGCTAAAGACGAAGGTACGATGCTCTCCGGAGCTAAGAGCCGCTCCCGGGCGTCTTTCGGCAGAAGCCGCGCTAAGGAGAGCACAGTGAGCGGCACAATCGTCTTTGCGCGAAGAAGCCGCTTCTTCGCCTCCGGGAGCCGGAGAGAGCGGCACCTTCGGAAAGGTGAAGAAGGAAGCTGTACAACACTGGGATTGTGTGCGCAGCTTGCCAACTGCTAGAAAACAGTACCTTTGCACTCTCCTGACTTTTCCAATCACATGAACATGCGATTGGAAGCTGTTTTGGACAAGTTTTCTTTTCTTCATGCCAAACACTCGGCACACCTCCGTGCAACGTCTAGAACACGATAGGAGATGTTTTCTGTGCTGGCACAATTTCTCCTTGCCAGACGTAGTGGAAAAGCTTTTTGCTAAGATGTAGACGACAAGAGAGGCTAAGGACTGGATGTAAGCAAATGACACTCATCTTCAAAAAAGGCAATTAGGAGGACTCGCAATCGTACAAACCAGCCAGCCTCTTTTTTATACCCAGGAAGTTGATGAAGCAGCTCTTCCTGGAAAACCTTGCCAGGCACATGAAAGACGACACAATAATGTAGTTAGCATGATTTTTCAGGGGCATTTCATGCTGAACATAACTTTAAACTCCTCTGATGAATTAACTTGACTGGTAGATGAAGGGAATATTACCTGCCTGGGCTTCAGGGAGGTTTTTGACATATCTCTACATGGCAGCACACATCCATATGGAAGCAATAGTGCAAAGGGGAGGGAATCAGTGTCTTTTCAGTGATGCTGAGTGAAAAGACAAGAGGCAGTGGGCACACACTGAAATACAGGAACATCAGGAAATGATTCTTTACTGTGAGGGTGAGTGAACCACGGCACAGACTGCCCAGAAAGATTGTGGAGCCTGGATCTTTGAAGACATTAAAAGTACACCCAGATAGAATCCTGGGCAAGAGGCTCTAGGGATCCTGGTTTAGGCAGGGGGGTTGGGCCTGGTTAGCCCCACCAACCCCTTCCACTCTCATTCATTCTGTGCTAGTGAATTCTCTTCAAGATGCATTTCAAGCACTGGCATGACAAAGTTCTGTGCAGACACAGATCCAAATGGACATGGCATCTAAGTTCCTTAAGCAGTCTTCAAGAAGAATGTAAACCTCTGGGGCAAGTGTCTCTTCCCTAACTGAATCCCTTTCATGGGAAAATTCCCAGCTCTAGAAAGATCTTCTGATACGCATGCTTAAGACTGCCACTGGCTGAGCAAATTTCTCCCTATGTGTATCTAAGACCAGTTAGGATCTTCACCCAAAGTGCTGTCAACATAGTCACAGAATGCCTACTGTTAAGAAGTGACAACTTCCATCAGAATGGCAACTATTGGTCCACCAAATGGATGAATGGATGGGAATTATCTGCTTGGGTTAAAAACAAAAAGAAAGAGTTGGTCTTTACTTATCAATTTCATTGCAATATTGATAAGGGAAGAAAAAGACCTAAGTCCTTGACTTTCTTAACTGGAGGAAAGATTTTAAAAATTCCTTGTAAAAATGTATGATCACAATCAGACTATTGAAACCATTTGAGTTGGGAAAAAAGTTCCAAAATTGTCTAGAGAGTGGCAAAGAAGCCAAGAAAATAGGAAAGAAACAAAAAGAGGGCAAAAGAGTAAGCTTCAGTGTACAAGCTCGTTCTAGAAGTAGTCTGCCGGGGAAAGGAAGCCCCAGTTGAATTTCCAATGTATTCCTGAGCTTGATTCAGTAACTGGTCAATGTAAAAACCAATCCTTTTGTATAACTTCTTCCAGCAACAAAAACTCCAACAGGTTGACACTACCATCATGCCTGTTCCAGACATATTTCAAAGAGAAATGATGATTTTCTTGAAAACCTACTTGCATAAAAGTTGCAAGATGGTGGAGGGATTCCCACATCCTCCTTCCTCCATCTGGCTTGAAAGTAGATTTGATAAAATATGCAACAAAGCACATGATTTATAAGGTCGAGTGAAATGGATGATTTGGGAATTGATCTCTTGTTGATAGTAAACTTCACATCCACTCTGTGTGACCTTTCTAAAACAAAATGTGGAGCTGAGGCATGAATCTGCCACAACAATTGTAAAGCAAACATACACACTCCCCTTCACATGCCCCCCCTTCCACACACACCTAGGCACACACAGAGATCAGCATAGCAGATCATGAACACCTTGGAAAAGACTGAAATGCTAAACGCCTCTCTTGATGGGCAAAAGAGCTGGTGCAGTAATTCAAATGCCTGGTACAAAAATTCTGTTTCATATTTAGCTCCTATTTAAAACACAGCTTTTCATTTCATTCTATTTACAGAATATTTTCTTTTCATTTGTTTCTTTAAAATTACTTAGTTCTCACCTGTTGTATGTCTAGGAATATTTTCTTCCAAAAATAGAAAAAAATAGATGCTATCTTTTCAGCAGAAAACATTGGTTGATACAATTTTAAACCATCATGACATGGAAGAATTGTTCTGTCCCTCTCGAAGGTGGAAGAAGCATTTGGATCACAGATCATCTACAATGAAATACTTGACATGTTTAAGATGCTTTCAATCAATTTTGATCGTCAATTGCTTCTTCGTTGTAAACAGTCATTTTTCAGTGAAGGGAAAGTGTGTGTGGTATATCTACATGATGTGGTCAAACCCAGTTCCTACTAATGGCCAGGCTGAATTCCAGGAAATAACGTCCCGAATGATATTTTGCCGCCTTCTTTGGCACTTCATGAAATCTTACCATGAAGTGCTGAAACACAGAGATTTTCTCTTAGAGAGTGTCTCATGTTGTAACCCATCCCATGGATTTTATGCTGTAATTCTTATCTCTTTTAAAATTTGCTATCTTCTGTACAGTTTTCATGAACATTTCTGTTACAGTAGTGAATAGCACAGATAAATGTCATTTTGTACAACTTTGAATTTACCCCAAGAGCTGAGAGAAAACTTGCTCCTATACTTCAATCCCAGTTTCTTCTATAGTCCAACTTTGTTTCTCTACCATCAAGCTTCTCCTTTGTTGCTGCTCCAAGCCCCGTCCAAGCTGACCTTGAATACTTTCAGGGATGGGACACCCACAACTTCCCTGGGCAACCTGTTCCAGTGTTCCAGCACTCCCACAGTAAAAAAGGCCTTCCTTTCATCTAATATGTGTAGGAAATCATAAATCTAGGCATAGAAATTTGGAGTGCAAATTTGAAATTCTTTTGATTTGAAGCACATTTTATATGAATACTGACTTACAGATGACTAAAAGATGTTGATGGGCATTTGAGCTGAAAAGTTTTGAAAAAGTGTACGGAAATTAACATTGAAACCACTAAAATTAAAAACTTCTTCCCATTTTCTTTCTCCTCTCCTATTCAAAATTGCAAATGTCAGATATCAGTGCTTCATGCAAACCTCTCAGATGCTCTCAGGGAAAAAGCATTTATTTCAGACTAAGTTGCGGTTGACGTAGAACACTGCCTTTAACAGCTGCAGTGTGCCTGGAATTCAGGGCTTCCTGTTTGAAAAAATCCTATCTCTAGGCTGAACCCTAACCCTAACCCTAGGCAGATAAATCAGCCTGGGTATAGGGATGTTCCCAAGGAAAAAAGCACTGGAAGGAGCATGTTGAGGCAATTTTTGGCTGCCCTTGGGAAGCCTTTTGCAGCTGCACTGGGTCTGGAGCTCAGGGTTTACTGATTTAAAATCCCTATCTCTTGGCGTGACCATAGGTGCAACTGGAGGCAAGTAAATCAGCCTAGGTTCAATGATGGTCCCAAGGAAAAAGCGCTGGAGGCAGCCATGTTGTGGCACTTTTCCCCTCCTCTTGGGTAGTCCTTGGCAGCTGCTGTGTTCTTGGAACTCAGGGCTTTCTGGTTAAAAAAACACTAACCCTAGGCGTAACTCTAACCCTCACCCTAGGAAGGAAAATCAGCCTATGGTTCGGGATGGACTCATGAGAATAGCAGCAGAGGCAGCCAAGTTGTGTCACTTCTGCGGCCCTCTTGGGATGCCTTGAACAGCTGCAGTGCGCCTGGAGCTAAGGGCTTCCTAGTTTTAAAAATCCTAGCCCTAGGCCTAAGCCTTACAGTAACCCTAGGAAGGTAAATCAGCCGCGTATTAGGGTTCTTCCTAAGGGAAAAGCCGTGAAAGCAGCCATGTTGTGACACTTCTGCACTCCCTTTGGGATGCCTTTGGCAGATGCATTAAGCCTGGAACTCAGGGCTTCCGGGTTAAAATCTCCAAGCCCTAGGCTGAACCCTAACCCTAACCCTAGGCAGATAAATCAGCCTAGGTATAGGGATGGTGCCAAGGAAAAAGCTGTGAAAGCTGCCATGTTGTTGCACTTTTGTACTCCCCTTGGGATGCCTTGAACAGCTGCAGTGTGCCTGGAGCTAAGGGCTTCCTAGTTTTAAAAATCATAGCCCTAGGCCTAAGCCTAACAGTAACCAAGGGAAGGGAAATCAGCCTGGTGTTAAGCTTCTTGCCAAGGAAAAAGCCGTGAAAGCAACCATGTTGTGGCACTTTTGCACTCCCTTTTGGATGCCTTTCACAGCGCCAGTGTGCCTGGAACTCAGGGCTTCCTGATTTTAAAAATCCTAGCCCTAGGCCGAACCCCAACCCTAAGACGAGAAAGGCAAATCAGCCAGGAATTAGGCATGTCCCCAAGGAAAAAGCTGTGGAGGCAGGCATGTTGTGGTACTTTTGCTCTCTTCTTGGCTAGTCCTTCGCAGCTGCTGTGTTCTTGGAACTCAGGTCTTTCTGGTTAATAGACCTCTTACCCTAGGCGAAACTCAAACATTAACCCTAGGAAGGAAAATCAGCCTATGGTTCGGGATGGTCTCATGACAATAGAAGCAGAGGCAGCCAAGTTGTGTCACTTCTGCGGCCCACTTGGGATGCCTTTAACAGGTGCAGTGTGCCTGAAGCCCAGGGCTTCCTGGTTTTAAAAGTCCTAGGTCTAAGCCTAACAGTAACCCTAGGAAGGTAAATCAGTCGGGTATTAGGGTTCTTCCTAAGGGAAAAGCTGTGAAAGCAGCCATGTTGTGGCACTTTTGCACTCCCTTTGGGATGCCTTTGGCAGATGCAGTCAGCCTGGAACTCAGGGCTTCCTGGTTAAAAAACTCCAAGCCCTAGGCTGAAGCCTAACCCTAACCCTAGGCAGATAAATCAGCCTAGGTATAGGGATAGTGCCAAGGAAAAAGCTGTGAAAGCTGCCATGTTGTTGCACTTTTGTACTCCCCTTGGGATGCCTTGAACAGCTGCAGTGTGCCTGGATCTAAGGGCTTCCTAGTTTTAAAAATCCTAGCCCTAGGCCTAAGCCTAACAGTAACCCTGGGAAGGGAAATCAGCCTGGTGTTAGGCTTCTTGCCAAGGAAAAAGCCGTGAAAGCAACCATGTTGTGGCACTTTTGCACTCCCTTTTGGATGTCTTTCACAGCTCCAGTGTGCCTGGAACTCAGGGCTTCCTGATTTTAAAAGTCCTAGCCCTAGGCCGAACTCCAACCCTAAGACGAGAAAGGCAAATCAGCCAGGAATTAGGCATGTCCCCAAGGAAAAAGCTGTCGACGCAGGCATGTTGTGGTACTTTTGTGCTCTTCTTGGGTAGTCCTTCGCAGCTGCTGTGTTCTTGGAACTCAGGGCTTTCTGGTTAATAGAACCCTTACCCCAGGCGTAACTCAAACCTTAACCCTAGTAAGGAAAATCAGCCTATGGTTCGGGATGGTCTCATGGAAATATCAGTGGTGGCAGCCAAGTTGTGTCACTTTTGCGCTCCCCTTGGAATGCCTTTCGCAGCTGCAGTGTGCCTGGAGCCCAGGGCTTCCTGGTTTTAAAAGTCCTAGGCCTAAGCCTAACAGTAACCCTAGGAAGGTAAATCAGCCGCGTATTAGGGTTCTTCCTAAGGGAAAAGCTGTGAAAGCAGCCATGTTGTGGCACTTTTGCACACCCTTTGGGATGCCTTTGGCAGATGCAGTAAGCCTGGAACTCAGGGCTTCCTGGTTAAAAAACTCCAAGCCCTAGGCTGAAGCCTAACCCTAACCCTAGGCAGATAAATCAGCCTAGGTATAGGGATGGTGCCAAGGAAAAAGCTGTGAAAGCTGCCATGTTGTTGCACTTTTTTACTCCTCTTGGGATGCCTTGAACAGATGCAGTGCGCCTGGAGCTAAGGGCTTCCTAGTTTTAAAAATCCTAGGCCTAAGCCTAAGCCTTACAGTAACCCTGGGAAGGGAAATCAGCCTGGTGTTAGGCTTCTTGCCAAGGAAAAAGCCGTGAAAGCAACCATGTTATGGCACTTTTACACTCCCTTTTGGATGACTTTCACAGCTCCAGTGTGCCTGGAACTCAGGGCTTCCTGATTTTAAAAATCCTAGCCCTAGGCCGAACCCCAACCCTAAGACGAGAAAGGCAAATCAGCCAGGAATTAGGCATGTCCCCAAGGAAAAAGCTGTGGAGGCAGGCATGTTGTGGTACTTTTGCGCTCTTCTTGGGTAGTACTTCGCAGCTGCTGTGTTCTTGGAACTCAGGGCTTTCTGGTTAATAGAACCCTTACCCCAGGCGTAACTCAAACCTTAACCCTAGGAAGGAAAATCAGCCTATGGTTCGGGATGGTCTCATGGAAATATCAGTGGTGGCAGCCAAGTTGTGTCACTTTTGCGCTCCCCTTGGGATGCCTTTCGCAGCTGCAGTGTGCCTGGAGCCCAGGGTTTCCTGGTTTTAAAAGTCCTAGGCCTAAGCCTAACAGTAACCCTAGGAAGGTAAATCAGCCGCGTATTAGGGTTCTTCCTAAGGGAAAAGCCGTGAAAGCAGCCATGTTGTGGCACTTCTGCACTCCCTTTGGGATGCCTTTGACAGATGCAGTAAGCCTGGAACTCAGGGCTTCCTAGTTAAAAAAATCCTAGCCCTAGGCCGAACCCCAACCCTAAGACGAGAAGGCAAATCAGCCAGGAATTAGACATGTCCCCAAGGAAAAAGCTGTGGAGGCAGGCATGTTGTGGTACTTTTGCGCTCTTCTTGGGTAGTCCTTCGCAGCTGCTGTGTTCTTGGAACTCAGGGCTTTCTGGTTAATAGAACCCTTACCCTAGGCGTAACTCAAACCTTAATCCTAGGAAGGAAAATCCGCCTATGATTTGGGATGGTCTCATGGAAATATCAGTGGTGGCAGCCAAGTTGTGTCACTTTTGCGCTCCCCTTGGGATGCCTTTCGCAGCTGCAGTGTGCCTGGAGCCCAGGGCTTCCTGGTTTTAAAAGTCCTAGGCCTAAGCCTAACAGTAAGCCTAGGAAGGTAAATCAGCCGCGTATTAGGGTTCTTCCTAAGGGAAAAGCCGTGAAAGCAGCCATGTTGTGGCACTTCTGCACTCCCTTTGGGATGCCTTTGGCAGATGCAGTAAGCCTGGAACTCAGGGCTTCCTAGGTAAAAAAATCCTAGCCCTAGGCCGAACCCCAACCCTAAGAAGAGAAAGGCTTATCAGCCAGGAATTAGGCATGTCCCCAAGGAAAAAGCTGTGGAGGCAGGCATGTTGTGGTACTTTTGCGGTCTTCTTGGGTAGTCCTTCGCAGCTGCTGTGTTCTTGGAACTCAGGTCTTTCTGGTTAATAGACCTCTTACCCTAGGCGAAACTCAAACATTAACCCTAGGAAGGAAAATCAGCCTATGGTTCGGGATGGTCTCATGAGAATAGAAGCAGAGGCAGCCAAGTTGTGTCACTTCTGCGGCCCTCTTGGGATGCCTTTAACAGGTGCAGTGTGCCTGGAGCCCAGGGCTTCCTGGTTTTAAAAGTCCTAGGCCTAAGCCTAACAGTAACCCTAGGAAGGTAAATCAGCCGGGTATTAGGGTTCTTCCTAAGGGAAAAGCTGTGAAAGCAGCCATGTTGTGGCACTTTTGCACACCCTTTGGGATGCCTTTGGCAGATGCAGTAAGCCTGGAACTCAGGGCTTCCTGGTTAAAAAACTCCAAGCCCTAGGCTGAACCCTAACCCTAACCCTAGGCAGATAAATCAGCCTACGTATAGGGATGGTGCCAAGGAAAAAGCTGTGAAAGCTGCCATGTTGTGGTACTTTAGTACTCCCCTTGGGATGCCTTGAACAGCTGCAGTGTGCCTGGATCTAAGGGCTTCCTAGTTTTAAAATCCGAGGCCTAAGCCTAACAGTAACCCTAGGAAGGTAAATCAGCCGGGTATTAGGGTTCTTCCTAAGGGGAAAGCCGTGAAAGCAGCCATGTTGTGGCACTTCTGCACTCCCTTTGGGATGCCTTTGGCAGATGAAGTAAGCCTGGAACTCAGGGCTTCCTAGTTAAAAAAATCCTAGCCCTAGGCCTAAGCCTTACAGTAACCCTGGGAAGTGAAATCAGCCTGGTGCAAAGCTTCTTTCCAAGGAAAATCCGTGAAAGCAACCATGTTGTGGTACTTTTGTCCTCCCTTTTGGATGCCTTTCACAGCTCCAGTGTGCCTGGAACTCAGGGCTTCCTGATTTTAAAAATCCTAGCCCTAGGCCGAACCCCAACCCTTAGACGAGAAAGGCATATCAGCCAGGAATTAGGCATGTCCCCAAGGAAAAAGCTGTGGAGGCAGGCATGTTGTGGTACTTTTGCGCTCTTCTTGGGTAGTCCTTCGCAGCTGCTGTGTTCTTGGAACTCAGGGCTTTCTGGTTAATAGAACTCTTACCCTAGGCGAAACTCAAACATTAACCCTAGGAAGGAAAATCAGCCTATGGTTCGGGATGGTCTCATGAGAATAGAAGCAGAGGCAGCCAAGTTGTGTCACTTCTGCGGCCCTCTTGGGATGCCTTTAACAGCTGCATTTGCCTGGAGCCCAGGGCTTCCTGGTTTTAAAAGTCCTAGGCCTAAGCCTAACAGTAACCCTAGGAAGGTAAATCAGCCGCGTATTAGTGTTCTTCCTAAGGGAAAAGCCGTGAAAGCAGCCATGTTGTGGCACTTTTGCACTCCCTTTGGGATGACTTTGGCAGATGCAGTAAGCCTGGAACTCAGGGCTTCCTGGTTAAAAAACTCCAAGCCCTAGGCTGAAGCCTAACCCTATCCCCAGGAAGGAAAATCAGCCTAAGTATAGGGATCGGGCAACGTTTATAACACGATGGGAGATGTTTTCTGTGCTGGCACAGTTTTCCCTCGCCAGACATAGTGGAAAAGCTTTTTGCTAAGATGTAGACGGGAAGAGACGCTCAATAGGAAGGTACGATGCTCTCCAGAGCTAAGAGCTGCTCCCGGGCGTCTTTCGGCAGAAGCCGCGCTAAGGAGTGCACAGTGAGCGGCACAATCGTCTTTGCGCGAAGAAGCCGCTTCTTCGCCTCCGGGAGCCGGAGAGAGCGGCACCTTCGGAAAGGTGAAGAAGGAAGCTGTACAACACTGGGATTGTGTGCGCAGCTTGCCAACTGCTAGAAAACAGTACCTTTGCACTCTCCTGACTTTTCCAATCACATGAACATTCGATTGGAAGCTGTTTTGGACAACTTTTCTTTCCTTCATGCCAAACACTCGGCACACCTCCGTGCAACGTCTAGAACACGATGGGAGATGTTTTCTGTGCTGGCACAGTTTTTCCTCGCCAGACATAGTGGAAAAGCTTTTTGCTAAGATGTAGACGAGAAGAGACGCTAAAGACGAAGGTACGATGCTCTCCGGAGCTAAGAGCCGCTCCCGGGCGTCTTTCGGCAGAAGCCGCGCTAAGGAGAGCACAGTGAGCGGCACAATCGTCTTTGCGCGAAGAAGCCGCTTCTTCGCCTCCGGGAGCCGGAGAGAGCGGCACCTTCGCAAAGGTGAAGAAGGAAGCTGTACAACACTGGGATTGTGTGCGCAGCTTGCCAACTGATAGAAAACAGTACCTTTGCACTCTCCTGACTTTTCCAATCACATGAACATTCGATTGGAAGCTGTTTTGGACAACTTTTCTTTCCTTCATGCCAAACACTCGGCACACCTCCGTGCAACGTCTAGAACACGATGGGAGATGTTTTCTGTGCTGGCACAGTTTTTCCTCGCCAGACATAGTGGAAAAGCTTTTTGCTAAGATGTAGACGAGAAGAGACGCTAAATAGGAAGGTACGATTCTCTCCGGCGCTAAGAGTCGCTCCCGGGCGTCTTTCGGCAGAAGCCGCGCTAAGGAGTGCACAGTGAGCGGCACAATCGTCTTTGCGCGAAGAAGCCGCTTCTTCGCCTCCGGGAGCCGGAGAGAGCGGCACCTTCGCAAAGGTGAAGAAGGAAGCTGTACAACACTGGGATTGTGTGCGCAGCTTGCCAACTGCTAGAAAACAGTACCTTTGCACTCTCCTGACTTTTCCAATCACATGAACATTCGATTGGAAGCTGTTTTGGACAACTTTTCTTTCCTTCATGCCAAACACTCGGCACACCTCCGTGCAACGTCTAGAACACGATGGGAGATGTTTTCTGTGCTGGCACAGTTTTTCCTCGCCAGACATAGTGGAAAAGCTTTTTGCTAAGATGTAGACGGGAAGAGACGCTAAATAGGAAGGTACGATTCTCTCCGGAGCTAAGAGCTGCTCCCGGGCGTCTTTCGGCAGAAGCCGCGCTAAGGAGTGCACAGTGAGCGGCACAATCGTCTTTGCGCGAAGAAGCCGCTTCTTCGCCTCCGGGAGCCGGAGAGAGCGGCACCTTCGGAAAGGTGAAGAAGGAAGCTGTACAACACTGGGATTGTGTGCACAGCTTGCCAACTGCTAGAAAACAGTACCTTTGCACTCTCCTGACTTTTCCAATCACATGAACATTCGATTGGAAGCTGTTTTGGACAACTTTTCTTTTCTTCATGCCAAACACTCGGCACACCTCCGTGTAACGTCTAGAACACGATGGGAGATGTTTTCTGTGCTGGCACAGTTTTTCCTCGCCAGACATAGTGGAAAAGCTTTTTGCTAAGATGTAGACGAGAAGAGACGCTAAAGACGAAGGTACAATGCTGTCCGGAGCTAAGAGCCGCTCCCGGGCGTCTTTCGGCAGAAGCCGCGCTAAGGAGTGCACAGTGAGCGGCACAATCGTCTTTGCGCGAAGAAGCCGCATCTTCGCCTCCGGGAGCCGGAGAGAGCGGCACCTTCGGAAAGGTGAAGAAGGAAGCTGTACAACACTGGGATTGTGTGCGCAGCTTGCCAACTGCTAGAAAACAGTACCTTTGCACTCTCCTGACTTTTCCAATCACATGAACATTCGATTGGAAGCTGTTTTGGACAACTTTGCTTTCCTTCATGCCAAACACTCGGCACACCTCCGTGCAACGTCTAGAACACGATGGGAGGTGTTTTCTGTGCTGGCACAGTTTTTCCTCGCCAGACATAGTGGAAAAGCTTTTTGCTAAGATGTAGACGAGAAGAGACGCTAAATACGAAGGTACGATGCTGTCCGGAGCTAAGAGCCGCTCCCGGGCGTCTTTCGGCAGAAGCCGCGCTAAGGAGAGCACAGTAAACGGCACAATCGTCTTTGCGCGAAGAAGCCGCTTCTTCGCCTCCGGGAGCCGGAGAGAGCGGCACCTTCGGAAAGGTGAAGAAGGAAGCTGTACAACACTGGGATTGTGTGCGCGGCTTGCCAACTGATAGAAAACAGTACCTTTGCACTCTCCTGACTTTTCCAATCACATGAACATTCGATTGGAAGCTGTTTTGGACAACTTTTCTTTTCTTCATGCCAAACACTCGGCACACCTCCGTGTAACGTCTAGAACACGATGGGAGATGTTTTCTGTGCTGGCACAGTTTTTCCTCGCCAGACATAGTGGAAAAGCTTTTTGCTAAGATGTAGACGAGAAGAGACGCTAAAGACGAAGGTACGATGCTGTCCGGAGCTAAGAGCCGCTCCCGGGCGTCTTTCGGCAGAAGCCGCGCTAAGGAGAGCACAGTGAGCGGCACAATCGTCTTTGCGCGAAGAAGCCGCTTCTTCGCCTCCGGGAGCCGGAGAGAGCGGCACCTTCGGAAAGGTGAAGAAGGAAGCTGTACAACACTGGGATTGTGTGCGCAGCTTGCCAACTGCTAGAAAACAGTACCTTTGCACTCTCCTGACTTTTCCAATCACATGAACATTCGATTGGAAGCTGTTTTGGACAACTTTTCTTTCCTTCATGCCAAACACTCGGCACACCTCCGTGCAACGTCTAGAACACGATGGGAGATGTTTTCTGTGCTGGCACAGTTTTTCCTCGCCAGACATAGTGGAAAAGCTTTTTGCTAAGATGTAGACGAGAAGAGACGCTAAAGACGAAGGTACGATGCTCTCCGGAGCTAAGAGCCGCTCCCGGGCGTCTTTCGGCAGAAGCCGCGCTAAGGAGTGCACAGTGAGCGGCACAATCGTCTTTGCGCGAAGAAGCCGCTTCTTCGCCTCCGGGAGCCGGAGAGAGCGGCACCTTCGGAAAGGTGAAGAAGGAAGCTGTACAACACTGGGATTGTGTGCGCAGCTTGCCAACTGATAGAAAACAGTACCTTTGCACTCTCCTGACTTTTCCAATCACATGAACATTCGATTGGAAGCTGTTTTGGACAACTTTTCTTTTCCTCATGCCAAACACTCGGCACACCTCCGTGCAACGTCTAGAACACGATGGGAGATGTTTTCTGTGCTGGCACAGTTTTTCCTCGCCAGACATAGTGGAAAAGCTTTTTGCTAAGATGTAGACGAGAAGAGACGCTAAAGACGAAGGTACAATGCTGTCCGGAGCTAAGAGCCGCTCCCGGGCGTCTTTCGGCAGAAGCCGCGCTAAGGAGTGCACAGTGAGCGGCACAATCGTCTTTGCGCGAAGAAGCCGCATCTTCGCCTCCGGGAGCCGGAGAGAGCGGCACCTTCGGAAAGGTGAAGAAGGAAGCTGTACAACACTGGGATTGTGTGCGCAGCTTGCCAACTGCTAGAAAACAGTACCTTTGCACTCTCCTGACTTTTCCAATCACATGAACATTCGATTGGAAGCTGTTTTGGACAACTTTTCTTTCCTTCATGCCAAACACTCGGCACACCTCCGTGCAACGTCTAGAACACGATGGGAGGTGTTTTCTGTGCTGGCACAGTTTTTCCTCGCCAGACATAGTGGAAAAGCTTTTTGCTAAGATGTAGACGAGAAGAGACGCTAAAGACGAAGGTACGATGCTGTCCGGAGCTAAGAGCCGCTCCCGGGCGTCTTTCGGCAGAAGCCGCGCTAAGGAGAGCACAGTGAGCGGCACAATCGTCTTTGCGCGAAGAAGCCGCTTCTTCGCCTCCGGGAGCCGGAGAGAGCGGCACCTTCGGAAAGGTGAAGAAGGAAGCTGTACAACACTGGGATTGTGTGCGCAGCTTGCCAACTGCTAGAAAACAGTACCTTTGCACTCTCCTGACTTTTCCAATCACATGAACATTCGATTGGAAGCTGTTTTGGACAACTTTTCTTTCCTTCATGCCAAACACTCGGCACACCTCCGTGCAACGTCTAGAACACGATGGGAGATGTTTTCTGTGCTGGCACAGTTTTTCCTCACCAGACATAGTGGTAAAGCTTTTTGCTAAGATGTAGACGAGAAGAGACGCTAAAGACGAAGGTACGATGCTCTCCGGAGCTAAGAGCCGCTCCCGGGCGTCTTTCGGCAGAAGCCGCGCTAAGGAGTGCACAGTGAGCGGCACAATCGTCTTTGCGCGAAGAAGCCGCTTCTTCGCCTCCGGGAGCCGGAGAGAGCGGCACCTTCGGAAAGGTGAAGAAGGAAGCTGTACAACACTGGGATTGTGTGCGCAGCTTGCCAACTGCTAGAAAACAGTACCTTTGCACTCTCCTGACTTTTCCAATCACATGAACATTCGATTGGAAGCTGTTTTGGACAACTTTTCTTTTCCTCATGCCAAACACTCGGCACACCTCCGTGCAACGTCTAGAACACAATGGGAGATGTTTTCTGTGCTGGCACAGTTTTTCCTCGCCAGACATAGTGGAAAAGCTTTTTGCTAAGATGTAGACGAGAAGAGACGCTAAAGACGAAGGTACGATGCTGTCCGGAGCTAAGAGCCGCTCCCGGGCGTCTTTCGATAGAAGCCGCTCTAAGGAGTGCACAGTGAGCGGCACAATCGTCTTTGCGCGAAGAAGCCGCTTCTTCGCCTCCGGGAGCCGGAGAGAGCGGCACCGTTTGAAAGGTGAAGAAGGAAGCTGTACAACACTGGGATTGTGTGCGCAGCTTGCCAACTGCTAGAAAACAGTACCTTTGCACTCTCCTGACTTTTCCAATCACATGAACATTCGATTGGAAGCTGTTTTGGACAACTTTTCTTTCCTTCATGCCAAACACTCGGCACACCTCCGTGCAACGTCTAGAACACGATGGGAGATGTTTTCTGTGCTGGCACAGTTTTTCCTCGCCAGACATAGTGGAAAAGCTTTTTGCTAAGATGTAGACGAGAAGAGACGCTAAAGACGAAGGTACGATGCTCTCCGGAGCTAAGAGCCGCTCCCGGGCGTCTTTCGGCAGAAGCCGCGCTAAGGAGTGCACAGTGAGCGGCACAATCGTCTTTGCGCGAAGAAGCCGCTTCTTCGCCTCCGGGAGCCGGAGAGAGCGGCACCTTCGGAAAGGTGAAGAAGGAAGCTGTACAACACTGGGATTGTGTGCGCAGCTTGCCAACTGATAGAAAACAGTACCTTTGCACTCTCCTGACTTTTCCAATCACATGAACATTCGATTGGAAGCTGTTTTGGACAACTTTTCTTTTCCTCATGCCAAACACTCGGCACACCTCCGTGCAACGTCTAGAACACGATGGGAGATGTTTTCTGTGCTGGCACAGTTTTTCCTCGCCAGACATAGTGGAAAAGCTTTTTGCTAAGATGTAGACGAGAAGAGACGCTAAAGACGAAGGTACGATGCTCTCCGGAGCTAAGAGCCGCTCCCGGGCGTCTTTCGGCAGAAGCCGCTCTAAGGAGTGCACAGTGAGCGGCACAATCGTCTTTGCGCGAAGAAGCCGCTTCTTCGCCTCCGGGAGCCGGAGAGAGCGGCACCTTCGGAAAGGTGAAGAAGGAAGCTGTACAACACTGGGATTGTGTGCGCAGCTTGCCAACTGCTAGAAAACAGTACCTTTGCACTCTCCTGACTTTTCCAATCACATGAACATTCGATTGGAAGCTGTTTTGGACAACTTTTCTTTCCTTCATGCCAAACACTCGGCACACCTCCGTGCAACGTCTAGAACACGATGGGAGGTGTTTTCTGTGCTGGCACAGTTTTTCCTCGCCAGACATAGTGGAAAAGCTTTTTGCTAAGATGTAGACGAGAAGAGACGCTAAAGACGAAGGTACGATGCTGTCCGGAGCTAAGAGCCGCTCCCGGGCGTCTTTCGGCAGAAGCCGCGCTAAGGAGTGCACAGTGAGCGGCACAATCGTCTTTGCGCGAAGAAGCCGCTTCTTCGCCTCCGGGAGCCGGAGAGAGCGGCACCTTCGGAAAGGTGAAGAAGGAAGCTGTACAACACTGGGATTGTGTGCGCAGCTTGCCAACTGCTAGAAAACAGTACCTTTGCACTCTCCTGACTTTTCCAATCACATGAACATGCGATTGGAAGCTGTTTTGGACAACTTTTCTTTTCTTCATGCCAAACACTCGGCACACCTCCGTGCAACGTCTAGAACACGATAGGAGATGTTTTCTGTGCTGGCACAATTTCTCCTTGCCAGACGTAGTGGAAAAGCTTTTTGCTAAGATGTAGACGACAAGAGAGGCTAAGGACTGGATGTAAGCAAATGACACTCATCTTCAAAAAAGGCAATTAGGAGGACTCGCAATCGTACAAACCAGCCAGCCTCTTTTTTATACCCAGGAAGTTGATGAAGCAGCTCTTCCTGGAAAACCTTGCCAGGCACATGAAAGACGACACAATAATGTAGTTAGCATGATTTTTCAGGGGCATTTCATGCTGAACATAACTTTAAACTCCTCTGATGAATCAACTTGACTGGTAGATGAAGGGAATATTACCTGCCTGGGCTTCAGGGAGGTTTTTGACATATCTCTACATGGCAGCACACATCCATATGGAAGCAATAGTGCAAAGGGGAGGGAATCAGTGTCTTTTCAGTGATGCTGAGTGAAAAGACAAGAGGCAGTGGGCACACACTGAAATACAGGAACATCAGGAAATGATTCTTTACTGTGAGGGTGAGTGAACCACGGCACAGACTGCCCAGAAAGATTGTGGAGCCTGGATCTTTGAAGACATTAAAAGTACACCCAGATAGAATCCTGGGCAAGAGGCTCTAGGGATCCTGGTTTAGGCAGGGGGGTTGGGCCTGGTTAGCCCCACCAACCCCTTCCACTCTCATTCATTCTGTGCTAGTGAATTCTCTTCAAGATGCATTTCAAGCACTGGCATGACAAAGTTCTGTGCAGACACAGATCCAAATGGACATGGCATCTAAGTTCCTTAAGCAGTCTTCAAGAAGAATGTAAACCTCTGGGGCAAGTGTCTCTTCCCTAACTGAATCCCTTTCATGGGAAAATTCCCAGCTCTAGAAAGATCTTCTGATACGCATGCTTAAGACTGACACTGGCTGAGCAAATTTCTCCCTATGTGTATCTAAGACCAGTTAGGATCTTCACCCAAAGTGCTGTCAACATAGTCACAGAATGCCTACTGTTAAGAAGTGACAACTTCCATCAGAATGGCAACTATTGGTCCACCAAATGGATGAATGGATGGGAATTATCTGCTTGGGTTAAAAACAAAAAGAAAGAGTTGGTCTTTACTTATCAATTTCATTGCAATATTGATAAGGGAAAAAAAAGACCTAAGTCCTTGACTTTCTTAACTGGAGGAAAGATTTTAAAAATTCCTTGTAAAAATGTATGATCACAATCAGACTATTGAAACCATTTGAGTTGGGAAAAGAGTTCCAAAATTGTCTAGAGAGTGGCAAAGAAGCCAAGAAAATAGGAAAGAAACAAAAAGAGGGCAAAAGAGTAAGCTTCAGTGTACAAGCTCGTTCTAGAAGTAGTCTGCCGGGGAAAGGAAGCCCCAGTTGAATTTCCAATGTATTCCTGAGCTTGATTCAGTAACTGGTCAATGTAAAAACCAATCCTTTTGTATAACTTCTTCCAGCAACAAAAACTCCAACAGGTTGACACTACCATCATGCCTGTTCCAGACATATTTCCAAGAGAAATGATGATTTTCTTGAAAACCTACTTGCATAAAAGTTGCAAGATGGTGGAGGGATTGCCACATCCTCCTTCCTCCATCTGGCTTGAAAGTAGATTTGATAAAATATGCAACAAAGCACATGATTTATAAGGTAGAGTCAAATGGATGATTTGGGAATTGATCTCTTGTTGATAGTAAACTTCACATCCACTCTGTGTGACCTTTCTAAAACAAAATGTGGAGCTGAGGCATGAATCTGCCACAACAATTGTAAAGCAAACATACACACTCCCCTTCACATGCCCCCCCTTCCACACACACCTAGGCACACACAGAGATCAGCATAGCAGATCATGAACACCTTGGAAAAGACTGAAATGCTAAACGCCTCTCTTGATGGGCAAAAGAGCTGGTGCAGTAATTCAAATGCCTGGTACAAAAATTCTGTTTCATATTTAGCTCCTATTTAAAACACAGCTTTTCATTTCATTCTATTTACAGAATATTTTCTTTTCATTTGTTTCTTTAAAATTACTTAGTTCTCACCTGTTGTATGTCTAGGAATATTTTCTTCCAAAAATAGAAAAAAATAGATGCTATCTTTTCAGCAGAAAACATTGGTTGATACAATTTTAAACCATCATGACATGGAAGAATTGTTCTGTCCCTCTCGAAGGTGGAAGAAGCATTTGGATCACAGATCATCTACAATGAAATACTTGACATGTTTAAGATGCTTTCAATCAATTTTGATCGTCAATTGCTTCTTCGTTGTAAACAGTCATTTTTCAGTGAAGGGCAAGTGTGTGTGGTATATCTACATGATGTGTTCAAACCCAGTTCCTACTAATGGCCAGGCTGAATTCCAGGAAATAACGTCCCGAATGATATTTTGCCGCCTTCTTTGGCACTTCATGAAATCTTACCATGAAGTGCTGAAACACAGAGATTTTCTCTTAGAGAGTGTCTCATGTTGTAACCCATCCCATGGATTTTATGCTGTAATTCTTATCTCTTTTAAAATTTGCTATCTTCTGTACAGTTTTCATGAACATTTCTGTTACAGTAGTGAATAGCACAGATAAATGTCATTTTGTACAACTTTGAATTTACCCCAAGAGCTGAGAGAAAACTTGCTCCTATACTTCAATCCCAGTTTCTTCTATAGTCCAACTTTGTTTCTCTACCATCAAGCTTCTCCTTTGTTGCTGCTCCAAGCCCCGTCCAAGCTGACCTTGAATACTTTCAGGGATGGGACACCCACAACTTCCCTGGGCAACCTGTTCCAGTGTTCCAGCACTCCCACAGTAAAAAAGGCCTTCCTTTCATCTAATATGTGTAGGAAATCATAAATCTAGGCATAGAAATTTGGAGTGCAAATTTGAAATTCTTTTGATTTGAAGCACATTTTATATGAATACTGACTTACAGATGACTAAAAGATGTTGATGGGCATTTGAGCTGACAAGTTTTGAAAAAGTGTACGGAAATTAACATTGAAACCACTAAAATTAAAAACTTCTTCCCATTTTCTTTCTCCTCTCCTATTCAAAATTGCAAATGTCAGATATCAGTGCTTCATGCAAACCTCTCAGATGCTCTCAGGGAAAAAGCATTTATTTCAGACTAAGTTGCGGTTGACGTAGAACACTGCCTTTAACAGCTGCAGTGTGCCTGGAATTCAGGGCTTCCTGTTTGAAAAAATCCTATCTCTAGGCTGAACCCTAACCCAAACCCTAGGCAGATAAATCAGCCTGGGTATAGGGATGTTCCCAAGGAAAAAAGCACTGGAAGGAGCATGTTGAGGCAATTTTTGGCTGCCCTTGGGAAGCCTTTTGCAGCTGCACTGGGTCTGGAGCTCAGGGTTTACTGATTTAAAATCCCTATCTCTTGGCGTGACCATAGGTGCAACTGGAGGCAAGTAAATCAGCCTAGGTTCAATGATGGTCCCAGGGAAAAAGCGCTGGAGGCAGCCATGTTGTGGCACTTTTCCCCTCCTCTTGGGTAGTCCTTGGCAGGTGCTGTGTTCTTGGAACTCAGGGCTTTCTGGTTAAAAAAACACTAACCCTAGGCGTAACTCTAACCCTCACCCTAGGAAGGAAAATCAGCCTATGGTTCGGGATGGACTCATGAGAATAGCAGCAGAGGCAGCCAAGTTGTGTCACTTCTGCGGCCCTCTTGGGATGCCTTGAACAGCTGCAGTGCGCCTGGAGCTAAGGGCTTCCTAGTTTTAAAAATCCTAGCCCTAGGCCTAAGCCTTACAGTAACCCTAGGAAGGTAAATCAGCCTGGTGTTAGGCTTCTTGCCAAGGAAAAAGCCCGGAAAGCAGCCATGTTGTGGCACTTTTGCACTCCCTTTGGGATGCCTTTCACAGCTCCAGTGTGCCTGGAACTCAGGGCTTCCTGACTTTAAAAATCCTAGCCCTAGGCCGAACCCCAACCCTAAGACGAGAAAGGCAAATCAGCCAGGAATTAGGCATGTCCCCAAGGAAAAAGCTGTGGAGGCAGGCATGTTGTGGTACTTTTGCGCTCTTCTTGGCTAGTCCTTCGCAGCTGCTGTGTTCTTGGAACTCAGGTCTTTCTGGTTAATAGAACTCTTACCCTAGGCGTAACTCAAACCCTAACCCTAGGAAGGAAAATCAGCCTATGGTTCGGGATGGTCTCATGGAAATATCAGTGGTGGCACCCAAGTTGTGTCACTTTTGCGCTCCCCTTGGGATGCCTTTCGCAGCTGCAGTGTGCCTGCAGCCCAGGGCTTCCTGGTTTTAAAAGTCCTAGGCCTAAGCCTAACAGTAACCCTAGGAAGGTAAATCAGCCGTGTATTAGGGTTCTTCCTAAGGGAAAAGCCATGAAAGCAACCATGTTGTGACACTTCTGCACTCCCTTTGGGATGCCTTTGGCAGATGCAGTAAGCCTGGAACTCAGGGCTTCCGGGTTAAAATCTCCAAGCCCTAGGCTGAACCCTAACCCTAACCCTAGGCAGATAAATCAGCCTAGGTATAGGGATGGTGCCAAGGAAAAAGCTGTGAAAGCTGCCATGTTGTTGCACTTTTGTACTCCCCTTGGGATGCCTTGAACAGCTGCAGTGTGCCTGGAACTAAGGGCTTCCTAGTTTTAAAAATCCTAGCCCTAGGCCTAAGCCTAACAGTAACCAAGGGAAGGGAAATCAGCCTGGTGTTAGGCTTCTTGCCAAGGAAAAAGCCGCGAAAGCAACCATGTTGTGGCACTTTTGCACTCCCTTTTGGATGCCTTTCACAGCTCCAGTGTGCCTGGAAGTCAGGGCTTCCTGATATTAAAAATCCTAGCCCTAGGCCGAACCCCAACCCTAAGACGAGAAAGGCAAATCAGCCAGGAATTAGGCATGTCCCCAAGGAAAAAGCTGTGGAGGCAGGCATGTTGTGGTACTTTTGCTCTCTTCTTGGCTAGTCCTTCGCAGCTGCTGTGTTCTTGGAACTCAGGTCTTTCTGGTTAATAGACCTCTTACCCTAGGCGAAACTCAAACATTAACCCTAGGAAGGAAAATCAGCCTATGGTTCGGGATGGTCTCATGAGAATAGAAGCAGAGGCAGCCAAGTTGTGTCACTTCTGCGGCCCTCTTGGGATGCCTTTCACAGCTGCAGTGTGCCTGAAGCCCAGGGCTTCCTGGTTTTAAAAGTCCTAGGTCTAAGCCTAACAGTAACCCTAGGAAGGTAAATCAGTCGGGTATTAGGGTTCTTCCTAAGGGAAAAGCTGTGAAAGCAGCCATGTTGTGGCACTTTTGCACTCCCTTTGGGATGCCTTTGGCAGATGCAGTAAGCCTGGAACTCAGGGCTTCCTGGATAAAAAACTCCAAGCCCTAGGCTGAAGCCTAACCCTAACCCTAGGCAGATAAATCAGCCTAGGTATAGGGATAGTGCCAAGGAAAAAGCTGTGAAAGCTGCCATGTTGTTGCACTTTTGTACTCCCCTTGGGATGCCTTGAACAGCTGCAGTGTGCCTGGATCTAAGGGCTTCCTAGTTTTAAAAATCCTAGCCCTAGGCCTAAGCCTAACAGTAACCCTGGGAAGGGAAATCAGCCTGGTGTTAGGCTTCTTGCCAAGGAAAAAGCCGTGAAAGCAACCATGTTGTGGTACTTTTGCACTCCCTTTTGGATGTCTTTCACAGCTCCAGTGTGCCTGGAACTCAGGGCTTCCTAGTTAAAAAAATCCTAGCCCTAGGCCGAACCCCAACCCTAAGACGAGAAAGGCAAATCAGCCAGGAATTAGGCATGTCCCCAAGGAATAAGCTGTCGACGCAGGCATGTTATGGTACTTTTGCGCTCTTCTTGGCTAGTCCTTCGCAGCTGCTGTGTTCTTGGAACTCAGGGCTTTCTGGTTAATAGAACCCTTACCCCAGGCGTAACTCAAACCTTAACCCTAGGAAGGAAAATCAGCCTATGGTTCGGGATGGTCTCATGGAAATATCAGTGGTGGCAGCCAAGATGTGTCACTTTTGCGCTCCCCTTGGGATGCCTTTCGCAGCTGCAGTGTGCCTGGAGCCCAGGGCTTCCTGGTTTTAAAAGTCCTAGGCCTAAGCCTAACAGTAACCCTAGGAAGGTAAATCAGCCGCGTATTAGGGTTCTTCCTAAGGGGAAAGCCGTGAAAGCAGCCATGTTGTGGCACTGCTGCACTCCCTTTGGGATGCCTTTGGCAGATGCAGTAAGCCTGAAACTCAGGGCTTCCTAGTTAAAAAAATCCTAGCCCTAGGCCGAACCCCAACCCTAAGACGAGAAAGGCAAATCAGCCAGGAATTAGGCATGTCCCCAAGGAAAAAGCTGTGGAGGCAGGCACGTTGTGGTACTTTTGCGCTCTTCTTGGGTAGTCCTTCGCAGCTGCTGTGTTCTTGGAACTCAGGGCTTTCTGGTTAATAGACCTCTTACCCTAGGCGAAACTCAAACCTTAACCCTAGGAAGGAAAATCAGCCTATGGTTCGGGATGGTCTCATGAGAATAGCAGCAGAGGCAGCCAAGTTGTGTCACTTCTGCGGCCCTCTTGGGATGCCTTGAACACCTGCATGTGCCTGGAGCCCAGGGCTTCCTGGTTTTAAAAGTCCTAGGCCTAAGCCTAACAGTAACCCTAGGAAGGTAAATCAGCCGCGTATTAGGGTTCTTCCTAAGGGAAAAGCCGTGAAAGCAGCCATGTTGATGCACTTTTGCACTCCCTTTGGGATGCTTTTGGCAGATGAAGTAAGCCTGGAACTCAGGGCTTCTAATTAAAAAAATCCTAGCCCTAGGCCGAACCCCAACCCTAAGACGAGAAAGGCAAATCAGCCAGGAATTAGGCATGTCCCCAAGGAAAAAGCTGTGGAGGCAGGCACGTTGTGGTACTTTTGCGCTCTTCTTGGCTAGTCCTTCGCAGCTGCTGTGTTCTTGGAACTCAGGGCTTTCTGGTTAATGTAACCCTTACCCCAGGCGTAACTCAAACCTTAACCCAAGGAAGGAAAATCAGCCTATGGTTCGGGATGGTCTCATGAGAATAGCAGCAGAGGCAGCCAAGTTGTGTCACTTTTGAGCTCCCCTTGGGATACCTTTCGCAGCTGCAGTGTGCCTGGAGCCCAGGGCTTCCTGGTTTTAAAAGTCCTAGGCCTAAGCCTAACAGTAACCCTAGGAAGGTAAATCAGCCGCGTATTAGGGTTCTTCCTTAGGGGAAAGCCGTGAAAGCAGCCATGTTGTGGCACTGCTGCACTCCCTTTGGGATGCCTTTGGCAGATGCAGTAAGCCTGGAACTCAGGGCTTCCTAGTTAAAAAAATCCTAGCCCTAGGCCGAACCCCAAACCTAAGACGAGAAAGGAAAATCAGCCAGGAATTAGGCATGTCCCCAAGGAAAAAGCTGTGGAGGCAGGCATGTTGTGGTACTTTTGCGCTCTTCTTGGGTAGTCCTTCGCAGCTGCTGTGTTCTTGGAACTCAGGGCTTTCTGGTTAATAGAACTCTCACCCTAGGCGTAACTCAAACCTTAACCCTAGGAAGGAAAATCAGCCTATGGTTCGGGATGGTCTCATGAGAATAGCAGCAGAGGCAGCCAAGTTGTGTCACTTCTGCGGCCCTCTTGGGATGCCTTGAACAGCTGCATGTGCCTGGAGCCCAGGGCTTCCTGGTTTTAAAAGTCCTAGGCCTAAGCCTAACAGTAACCCTAGGAAGGTAAATCAGCCGGGTATTAGGGTTCTTCCTAAGGGAAAAGCCGTGAAAGCAGCCATGTTGATGCACTTTTGCACTCCCTTTGGGATGCTTTTGGCAGATGAAGTAAGCCTGGAACTCAGGGCTTCTAATTAAAAAAATCCTAGCCCTAGGCCGAACCCCAACCCTAAGACGAGAAAGGCAAATCAGCCAGGAATTAGGCATGTCCCCAAGGAAAAAGCTGTGGAGGCAGGCATGTTGTGGAACTTTTGCGCTCTTCTTGGGAAGTCCTTCGCAGCTGCTGTGTTCTTGGAACTCAGGGCTTTCTGGTTAATAGAACCCTTACCCCAGGCGTAACTCAAACCTTAACCCTAGGAAGGAAAATCAGCCTATGGTTCGGGATGGTCTCATGGAAATATCAGTGGTGGCAGCCAAGTTGTGTCACTTTTGCGCTCCCCTTGGGATGCCTTTCGCAGCTGCAGTGTGCCTGGAGCCCAGGGCTTCCTGGTTTTAAAAGTCCTAGGCCTAAGCCTAACAGTAACCCTAGGAAGGTAAATCAGCCGCGTATTAGGGTTCTTCCTAAGGGAAAAGCCGTGAAAGCAGCCATGTTGTGGCACATCTGCACTCCCTTTGGGATGCCTTTGGCAGATGCAGTAAGCCTGGAACTCAGGGCTTCCTGGTTAAAAAACTCCAAGCCCTAGGCTGAAGCCTAACCCTAACCCTAGGCAGATAAATCAGCCTAGGTATAGGGATAGTGCCAAGGAAAAAGCTGTGAAAGCTGCCATGTTGTTGCACTTTTGTACTCCCCTTGGGATGCCTTGAACAGCTGCAGTGTGCCTGGATCTAAGGGCTTCCTAGTTTTAAAAATCCTAGCCCTAGGCCTAAGCCTAACAGTAACCCTGGGAAGGGAAATCAGCCTGGTGTTAGGCTTCTTGCCAAGGAAAAAGCCGTGAAAGCAACCATGTTGTGGCACTTTTGCACTCCCTTTTGGATGTCTTTCACAGCTCCAGTGTGCCTGGAACTCAGGGCTTCCTGATTTTAAAACTCCTAGCCCTAGGCCGAACCACAACCCTAAGACGAGAAAGGCAAATCAGCCAGGAATTAGGCATGTCCCCAAGGAAAAAGCTGTCGACGCAGGCATGTTGTGGTACTTTTGCGCTCTTCTTGGCTAGTCCTTCGCAGCTGCTGTGTTCTTGGAACTCAGGGCTTTCTGGTTAATAGAACCCTTACCCCAGGCGTAACTCAAACCTTAACCCTAGGAAGGAAAATCAGCCTATGGTTCGGGATGGTCTCATGGAAATATCAGTGGTGGCAGCCAAGTTGTGTCACTTTTGCGCTCCCCTTGGGATGCCTTTCGCAGCTGCAGTGTGCCTGGAGCCCAGGGCTTCCTGGTTTTAAAAGTCCTAGGCCTAAGCCTAACAGTAACCCTAGGAAGGTAAATCAGCCGGGTATTAGGGTTCTTCCTAAGGGGAAAGCCGTGAAAGCAGCCATGTTGTGGCACTGCTGCACTCCCTTTGGGATGCCTTTGGCAGATGAAGTAAGCCTGGAACTCAGGGCTTCCTGGTTAAAAAACTCCAAGCCCTAGGCTGAGCCCTAACCCTAACCCTAGGCAGATAAATCAGCCTAAGTATAGGGATGGTGCCAAGGAAAAAGCTGTGAAAGCTGCCATGTTGTTGAACTTTAGTACTCCCCTTGGGATGCCTTGAACAGCTGCAGTGTGCCTGGATCTAAGGGCTTCCTAGTTTTAAAAATCCTAGCCCAAGACCTTAGCCTTACAGTAACCCTGGGAAGGGAAATCAGCCTGGTGTTAAGCTTCTTGCCAAGGAAAAAGCCGTGAAAGCAACCATGTTGTGGCACTTTTGCACTCCCTTTTGGATGCCTTTCACAGCTCCAGTGTGCCTGGAACTCAGGGCTTCCTGATTTTAAAAATCCTTGCCCTAGGCCGAACCCCAACCCTAAGACGAGAAAGGCAAATCAGCCAGGAATTAGGCATGTCCCCAAGGAAAAAGCTGTGGAGTCAGGCATGTTGTGGTACTTTTGCGCTCTTCTTGGGTAGTCCTTCGCAGCTGCTGTGTTCTTGGAACTCAGGGCTTTTTGGTTAATAGAACCCTTACCCTAGGCGTAACTCAAACCTTAACCCTAGGAAGGAAAATCAGCCTATGGTTCGGGATGGTCTCATGAGAATAGCAGCAGAGGCAGCCAAGTTGTGTCACTTCTGCGGCCCTCTTGGGATGTCTTTAACAGCTGCATGTGCCTGGAGCCCAGGGCTTCCTGGTTTTAAAAGTCCTAGGCCTAAGCCTAACAGTAACCCTAGGAAGGTAAATCAGCCGCGTATTAGGGTTCTTCCTAAGGGGAAAAGCCGTGAAAGCAGCCATGTTGTGGCACTTCTGCACTCCCTTTGGGATGCCTTTGGCAGATGCAGTAAGCCTGGAACTCAGGGCTTCCTGGTTTAAAATCTCCAAGACCTAGGCTGAAGCCTAACCCTTACCCTAGGCAGATAAATCAGCCTAGGTATAGGGATGGTGCCAAGGAAAAAGCTGTGAAAGTTGCCATGTTGTTGCACTTTTGTACTCCCCTTGGGATGCCTTGAACAGCTGCAGTGTGCCTGGATCTAAGGGCTTCCTAGTTTTAAAAATCCTAGCCCTAGGCCTAAGCCTAACAGTAACCCTGGGAAGGGAAATCAGCCTGGTGTTAGGCTTCTTGCCAAGGAAAAAGCCGTGAAAGCAGCCATGTTGTGGCACTTTTGCACTCCCTTTTGGATGCCTTTCACAGCTCCAGTGTGCCTGGAACTCAGGGCTTCCTGATTTTAAAAATCCTAGCACTAGGCCGAACCCCAACCCTAAGACGAGAAAGGCAAATCAGCCAGGAATTAGGCATGTCCCCAAGGAAAAAGCTGTGGAGTCAGGCATGTTGTGGTACTTTTGCGCTCTTCTTGGGTAGTCCTTCGCAGCTGCTGTGTTCTTGGAACTCAGGGCTTTTTGGTTAATAGAACCCTTACCCTAGGCGTAACTCAAACCTTTACCCTAGGAAGGAAAATCAGCCTATGGTTCGGGATGGTCTCATGGAAATATCAGTGGTGGCAGCCAAGTTGTGTCACTTTTGCTCTCCCCTTGGGATGCCTTTCACAGCTGCAGAGTGCCTGGAGCCCAGGGCTTCCTGGTTTTAAAAGTCCTAGGCCTAAGCCTAACAGTAACCCTAGGAAGGTAAATCAGCCGGGTATTAGGGTTCTTCCTAAGGGAAAAGCCGTGAAAGCAGCCATGTTGTGGCACTTTTGCACTCCCTTTGGCATGCATTTGGCAGATGCAGTAAGCCTGGAACTCAGGGCTTCCTGGTTAAAAAACTCCAAGCCCTAGGCTGAACCCTAACCCTAACCCTAGGCAGATAAATCAGCCTACGTATAGGGATGGTGCCAAGGAAAAAGCTGTGAAAGCTGCCATGTTGTGGTACTTTAGTACTCCCCTTGGGATGCCTTAAACAGCTGCAGTGCGCCTGGATGTAAGGGCTTCCTAGTTTTAAAAGTCCTAGGCCTAAGCCTAACAGTAACCCTAGGAAGGTAAACCAGCCGGGTATTAGGGTTCTTCCTAAGGGGAAAGCCGTGAAAGCAGCCATGTTGTGGCACTTCTGCACTCCCTTTGGGATGCCTTTGGCAGATGCAGTAAGCCTGGAACTCAGGGCTTCCGGGTTAAAAAACTCCAAGCCCTAGGCTGAACCCTAACCCTAACCCTAGGCAGATAAATCAGCCTAGGTATAGGGATGGTGCCAAGGAAAAAGCTGTGAAAGCTGCCATGTTGTTGCACTTTAGTACTCCCCTTGGGATGCCTTGAACAGCTGCAGTGTGCCTAGATCTAAGGGCTTCCTAGTTTTAAAAATCCTAGCCCTAGGCCTAAGCCTTACAGTAACCCTAGGAAGGGAAATCAGCCTGGTGTTAAGCTTCTTGCCAAGGAAAAAGCCGTGAAAGCAACCATGTTGTGGCACTTTTGCACTCCCTTTTGGATGCCTTTCACAGCTCCAGTGTGCCTGGAACTCAGGGCTTCCTTATTTTAAAAATCCTAGCCCTAGGCCGAACCCCAACCCTAAGACGAGAAAGGCAAATCAGCCAGGAATTAGGCATGTCCCCAAGGAAAAAGCTGTGGAGGCAGGCACGTTGTGGTACTTTTGCGCTCTTCTTGGCGAGTCCTTCGCAGCTGCTGTGTTCTTGGAACTCAGGGCTTTCTGGTTAATAGAACTCTTACCCTAGGCGTAACTCAAACCTTAACCCTAGGAAAGAAAATCAGCCTATGGTTCGGGATGGTCTCATGGAAATATCAGTGGTGGCAGCCAAGTTGTGTCACTTTTGCGCTCCCCTTGGGATGCCTTTCGCAGCTGCAGAGTGCCTGGAGCCCAGGGCGTCCTGGTTTTAAAAGTCCTAGGCCTAAGCCTAACAGTAACCCTAGGAAGGTAAATCAGCCGGGTATTAGGGTTCTTCCTAAGGGAAAAGCCGTGAAAGCAGCCATGTTGTGGCACTTCTGCACTCCCTTTGGGATGCCTTTGGCAGATGCAGTAAGCCTGGAACTCAGGGCTTCCTGGTTTAAAATCTCCAAGACCTAGGCTGAAGCCTAACCCTTACCCTAGGCAGATAAATCAGCCTAGGTATAGGGATGGTGCCAAGGAAAAAGCTGTGAAAGCTGCCATGTTGTTGCACTTTTGTACTCCCCTTGGGATGCCTTGAACAGCTGCAGTGTGCCTGGATCTAAGGGCTTCCTAGTTTTAAAAATCCTAGCCCTAGGCCTAAGCCTTACAGTAACCCTGGGAAGGAAAATCAGCCTGGTGTTAGGCTTCTTGCCAAGGAAAAAGCCGTGAAAGCAGCCATGTTGTGGCACTTTTGCACTCCCTTTTGGATGTCTTTCACAGCTCCAGTGTGCCTGGAACTCAGGGCTTCCTGATTTTAAAAATCCTAGCACTAGGCCGAACCCCAACCCTAAGACGAGAAAGGCAAATCAGCCAGGAATTAGGCATGTCCCCAAGGAAAAAGCTATCGACGCAGGCACGTTGTGGTACTTTTGCGCTCTTCTTGGGTAGTCCTTCACAGCTGCTGTGTTCTTGGAACTCAGGGCTTTCTGGTTAATAGAACCCTTACCCTAGGCGTAACTCAAACCTTAACCCTAGGAAGGAAAATCAGCCTATGGTTCGGGATGGTCTCATGGAAATATCAGTGGTGGCAGCCAAGTTGTGTCACTTTTGCTCTCCCCTTGGGATGCCTTTCACAGCTGCAGAGTGCCTGGAGCCCAGGGCTTCCTGGTTTTAAAAGTCCTAGGCCTAAGCCTAACAGTAACCCTAGGAAGGTAAATCAGCCGGGTATTAGGGTTCTTCCTAAGGAAAAAGCCGTGAAAGCAGCCATGTTGTGGCACTTTTGCACTCCCTTTGGGATGCATTTGGCAGATGCAGTAAGCCTGGAACTCAGGGCTTCCTGGTTAAAAAACTCCAAGCCCTAGGCTGAACCCTAACCCTAACCCTAGGCAGATAAATCAGCCTATGTATAGGGATGGTGCCAAGGAAAAAGCTGTGAAAGCTGCCATGTTGTGGTACTTTAGTACTCCCCTTGGGATGCCTTAAACAGCTGCAGTGCGCCTGGATGTAAGGGCTTCCTAGTTTTAAAAGTCCTAGGCCTAAGCCTAACAGTAACCCTAGGAAGGTAAACCAGCCGCGTATTAGGGTTCTTCCTAAGGGGAAAGCCGTGAAAGCAGCCATGTTGTGGCACTTCTGCACTCCCTTTGGGATGCCTTTGGCAGATGAAGTAAGCCTGGAACTCAGGGCTTCCTAGTTAAAAAAATCCTAGCCCTAGGCCGAACCCCAACCCTAAGACGAGAAAGGCAAATCAGCCAGGAATTAGGCATGTCCCCAAGGAAAAAGCTGTGGAGGCAGGCACGTTGTGGTACTTTTGCGCTCTTCTTGGGTAGTCATTCGCAGCTGCTGTGTTCTTGGAACTCAGGACTTTCTGGTTAATAGACCTCTTACCCCAGGCGTAACTCAAACCTTAACCCTAGGAAAGAAAATCAGCCTATGGTTCGGGATGGTCTCATGGAAATATCAGTGGTGGCAGCCAAGTTGTGTCACTTTTGCGCTCCCCTTGGGATGCCTTTCGCAGCTGCAGTGTGCCTGGAGCCCAGGGCTTCCTGGTTTTAAAAGTCCTAGGCCTAAGCCTAACAGTAACCCTAGGAAGGTAAATCAGCCGCGTATTAGGGTTCTTCCTAAGGGAAAAGCCGTGAAAGCAGCCATGTTGTGGCACTTCTGCACTCCCTTTGGGATGCCTTTGGCAGATGCAGTAAGCCTGGAACTCAGGGCTTCCTAGTTAAAAAAATCCTAGCCCTAGGCCGAACCCCAACCCTAAGACGAGAAAGGCAAATCAGCCAGGAATTAGGCATGTCCCCAAGGAAAAAGCTGTGGAGGCAGGCATGTTGTGGTACTTTTGCGCTCTTCTTGGCTAGTCCTTCGCAGCTGCTGTGTTCTTAGAACTCAGGGCTTTCTGGTTAATAGAACTCTTACCCTAGGCGTAACTCAAACCTTAACCCTAGGAAGGAAAATCAGCCTATGCGCTCCCCTTGGGATGCCTTTCGCAGCTGCAGAGTGCCTGGAGCCCAGGGCTTCCTGGTTTTAAAAGTCCTAGGCCTAAGCGTAACAGTAACCCTAGGAAGGTAAATCAGCCGCGTATTAGGGTTCTTCCTAAGGGAAAAGCCGTGAAAGCAGCCATGTTGTGGCACTTCTGCACTCACTTTGGGATGCCTTTGGCAGATGCAGTAAGCCTGGAACTCAGGGCTTCCTAGTTAAAAAAATCCTAGCCCTAGGCCGAACCCCAACCCTAAGACGAGAAAGGCAAATCAGCCAGGAATTAGGCATGTCCCCAAGGAAAAAGCTGTGGAGGCAGGCATGTTGTGGTACTTTTGCGCTCTTCTTGGGTAGTCCTTCGCAGCTGCTGTGTTCTTGGAACTCAGGGCTTTCTGGTTAATAGAACTCTTACCCTAGGCGTAACTCAAACCTTAACCCTAGGAAGGAAAATCAGCCTATGGGCTCCCCTTGGGATGCCTTTCGCAGCTGCAGTGTGCCTGGAGCCCAGGGCTTCCTGGTTTTAAAAGTCCTAGGCCTAAGCGTAACAGTAACCCTAGGAAGGTAAATCAGCCGCGTATTAGGGTTCTTCCTAAGGGAAAAGCCGTGAAAGCAGCCATGTTGTGGCACTTCTGCACTCCCTTTGGGATGCCTTTGGCAGATGCAGTAAGCCTGGAACTCAGGGCTTCCTAGTTAAAAATATCCTAGCCCTAGGCCGAACCCCAACCCTAAGACGAGAAAGGCAAATCAGCCAGGAATTAGGCATGTCCCCAAGGAAAAAGCTGTGGAGGCAGGCATGTTGTGGTACTTTTGCGCTCTTCTTGAGTAGTCCTTCGCAGCTGCTGTGTTCTTGGAACACAGGTCTTTCTGGTTAATAGAACCCTTACCCTAGGCGTAACTCAAACCTTAACCCTAGGAAGGAAAATCAGCCTATGGTTCGGGATGGTCTCATGGAAATATCAGTGGTGGCAGCCAAGTTGTGTCACTTTGCGCTCCCCTTGGGATGTCTTTCGTAGCTGCAGTGTGCCTGGAGCCCAGGGCTTCCTGGTTTTAAAAGTCCTAGGCCTAAGCCTAACAGTAACCCTATGAAGGTAAATCAGCCGAGTATTAGGGTTCTTCCTAAGGGAAAAGCCGTGAAAGCAGCCATGTTGTGGCACTTTTGCACTCCCTTTGGGATGCCTTTGGCAGATGCAGTAAGCCTGGAACTCTGGGCTTCCTGGTTAAAAAACTCCAAGCCCTAGGCTGAACCCTAACCCTAACCCTAGGCAGATAAATCAGCCTAGGTATAGGGATGGTGCCAAGGAAAAGCTGTGAAAGCTGCCATGTTGTTGCACTTTTGTACTCCCCTTGGGATGCCTTGAACAGCTGCAGTGTGCCTGGAGCTAAGGGCTTCCTAGTTTTAAAAATCCTATCCCTAGGCCTAAGCCTTACAGTAACCCTGGGAAGGGAAATCAGCCTGGTGTTAGGCTTCTTGCCAAGGAAAAAGCCGTGAAAGCAGCCATGTTGTGGCACTTCTGCACTCCCTTTTGGATGCCTTTCACAGCTCCAGTGTGCCTGGAAGTCAGGGCTTCCTGATTTTAAAAATCCTAGCCCTAGGCCGAACCCCAACCCTAAGACAAGAAAGGCAAATCAGCCAGGAATTAGGCATGTCCCCAAGGAAAAAGCTGTGGAGGCAGGCATGTTGTGGTACTTTTGCGCTCTTCTTGGGTAGTCCTTCGCAGCTGCTGTGTTCTTGGAACTCAGGGCTTTCTGGTTAATAGAACCCTTACCCTAGGCGTAACTCAAACCTTAACCCTAGGAAGGAAAATCAGCCTATGATTTGGGATTGTCTCATGGAAATATCAGTGGTGGCACCCAAGTTGTGTCACTTTTGCGCTCCCCTTGGGATGCCTTTCGCAGCTGCAGAGTGCCTGGAGCCCAGGGCTTCCTGGTTTTAAAAGTCCTAGGCCTAAGCCTAACAGTAACCCTAGGAAGGTAAACCAGCCGGGTATTAGGGTTCTTCCTAAGGGGAAAGCCGTGAAAGCAGCCATGTTGTGGCACTTCTGCACTCCCTTTGGGATGCCTTTGGCAGATGAAGTAAGCCTGGAACTCAGGGCTTCCTAGTTAAAAAAATCCTAGCCCTAGGCCGAACCCCAACCCTAAGATGAGAAAGGCAAATCAGCCAGGAATTAGGCATGTCCCCAAGGAAAAAGCTGTGGAGGCAGGCACGTTGTGGTACTTTTGCGCTCTTCTTGGGTAGTCCTTCGCAGCTGGTATGTTCTTGGAACTCAGGGCTTTCTGGTTAATAGAACTCTTACCCGAGGCGTAACTCAAACCTTAACCCTAGGAAGGAAAATCAGCCTATGGTTCGGGATGGTCTCATGACAATAGCAGCAGAGGCAGCCAAGTTGTGTCACTTCTGCGGCCCTCTTGGGATGCCTTTAACAGCTGCAGTGTGCCTGGAGCCCAGGGCTTCCTGGTTTTAAAAGTCCTAGGCCTAAGCCTAACAGTAACCCTAGGAAGGTAAATCAGCCGGGTATTAGGGTTCTTCCTAAGGGAAAAGCTGTGAAAGCAGCCATGTTGTGGCACTTTTGCACACCCTTTGGGACGCCTTTGGCAGATGCAGTAAGCCTGGAACTCAGGCCTTCCTGGTTAAAAAACTCCAAGCCCTAGGCTGAACCCTAACCCTAACCCTAGGCAGATAAATCAGCCTAGGTATAGGGATGGTGCCAAGGAAAAAGCTGTGAAAGCTGCAATGTTGTTGCACTTTTGTACTCCCCTTGGTATGCCTTGAACAGCTGCAGTGTGCCTGGATCTAAGGGCTTCCTAGTTTTAAAAATCCTAGCCCTAGGACTAAGCCTTACAGTAACCCTGGGAAGTGAAATCAGCCTGGTGTTAAGCTTCTTGCCAAGGAAAAAGCCGTGAAAGCAACCATGTTGTGGTACTTTTGCACTCCCTTTTGGATGCCTTTCACAGCTCCAGTGTGCCTGGAACTCAGGGCTTCCTGATTTTAAAAATCCTAGCCCTAGGCCGAACCCCAACCCTAAGACGAGAAAGGCAAATCAGCCAGGAATTAGGCATGTCCCCAAGGAAAAAGCTATCGACGCAGGCATGTTGTGGTACTTTTGCGCTCTTCTTGGGTAGTCCGTCGCAGCTGCTGTGTTCTTGGAACTCAGGGCTTTCTGGTTAATAGAACCCTTACGCTAGGCGTAACTCAAACCTTAATCCTAGGAAGGAAAATCCGCCTATTTTTCGGGATGGTCTCATAGAAATATCAGTGGTGGCAGCCAAGTTGTGTCACTTTTGCGCTCCCCTTGGGATGCCTTTCGCAGCTGCAGTGTGCCTGGAGCCCAGGGCTTCCTGGTTTTAAAAGTCCTAGGCCTAAGCCTAACAGTAACCCTAGGAAGGTAAATCAGCCGCGTATTAGGGTTCTTCCTAAGGGAAAAGCCGTGAAAGCAGCCATGTTGTGGCACTTCTGCACTCCCTTTGGGATGCCTTTGACAGATGCAGTAAGCCTGGAACTCAGGGCTTCCTAGTTAAAAAAATCCTAGCCCTAGGCCGAACCCCAACCCTTAGACGAGAAAGGCAAATCAGCCAGGAATTAGGCAGGTCCCCAAGGAAAAAGCTGTGGAGGCAGGCATGTTGTAGTACTTTTGCGCTCTTCTTGGGTAGTCCTTCGCAGCTGCTGTGTTCTTGGAACTCAGGTCTTTCTGGTTAATAGACCTCTTACCCTAGGCGAAACTCAAACATTAACCCTAGGAAGGAAAATCAGCCTATGGTTCGGGATGGTCTCATGAGAATAGAAGCAGAGGCAGCCAAGTTGTGTCACTTCTGCGGCCCTCTTGGGATGCCTTTAACAGGTGCAGTGTGCCTGGAGCCCAGGGCTTCCTGGTTTTAAAAGTCCTAGGCCTAAGCCTAACAGTAACCCTAGGAAGGTAAATCAGCCGGGTATTAGGGTTCTTCCTAAGGGAAAAGCTGTGAAAGCAGCCATGTTGTGGCACTTTTGCACACCCTTTGGGATGCCTTTGGCAGATGCAGTAAGCCTGGAACTCAGGGCTTCCTGGTTAAAAAACTCCAAGCCCTAGGCTGAACCCTAACCCTAACCCTAGGCAGATAAATCAGCCTAGGTATAGGGATGGTGCCAAGGAAAAAGCTGTGAAAGCTGCCATGTTGTGGTACTTTAGTACTCCCCTTGGGATGCCTTGAACAGCTGCAGTGTGCCTGGATCTAAGGGCTTCCTAGTTTTAAAAGTCCGAGGCCTAAGCCTAACAGTAACCCTAGGAAGGTAAACCAGCCGGGTATTAGGGTTCTTCCTAAGGGGAAAGCCGTGAAAGCAGCCATGTTGTGGCACTTCTGCACTCCCTTTGGGATGCCTTTGGCAGATGAAGTAAGCTTGGAACTCAGGGCTTCCTAGTTAAAAAAATCCTAGCCCTAGTCTGAACCCTAACCCTAAGACGAGAAAGGCAAATCAGCCAGGAATTAGGCATGTCCCCAAGGAAAAAGCTGTCGACGCAGGCACGTTGTGGTACTTTTGCGCTCTTCTTGGCTAGTCCTTCGCAGCTGGTATGTTCTCGGAACTCAGGGCTTTCTGGTTAATAGAACCCTTACCCCAGGCGTATCTCAAACCTTAACCCTAGGAAGGAAAATCAGCCTATGGTTCGGGATGGTCTCATGGAAATATCAGTGGTGGCAGCCAAGTTGTGTCACTTTTGCGCTCCCCTTGGGATGCCTTTAACAGGTGCAGTGTGCCTGGAGCCCAGGGCTTCCTGGTTTTAAAAGTCCTAGGCCTAAGCCTAACAGTAACCCTAGGAAGGTAAATCAGCCGGGTATTAGGGTTCTTCCTAAGCAAAAAGCCGTGAAAGCAGCCATGTTGTGGCACTTCTGCACTCCCTTTGGGATGCCTTTGGATGATGCAGTAAGCCTGGAACTCAGGGCATCCGAGTTAAAAAAATCCTAGCCCTAGGCCGAAACCCAACCCTAAGACGAGAAAGGCAAATCAGCCAGGAATTAGGCATGTCCCCAAGGAAAAAGCTGTGGAGGCAGGCATGTTGTGGTACTTTTGCGCTCTTCTTGGGTAGTCCTTCGCAGCTGCTGTGTTCTTGGAACTCAGGGCTTTCTGGTTAATAGAACCCTTACCCTAGGCGTAACTCAAACCTTAACCCTAGGAAGGAAAATCCGCCTATGATTTGGGATGGTCTCATGGAAATATCAGTGGTGGCAGCCAAGTTGTGTCACTTTTGCGCTCCCCTTGGGATGCCTTTCGCAGCTGCAGTGTGCCTGGAGCCCAGGGCTTACTGGTTTTAAAAGTCCGAGGCCTAAGCCTAACAGTAACCCTAGGAAGGTAAATCAGCCGCGTATTAGGGTTCTTCCTAAGGGAAAAGCCGTGAAAGCAGCCATGTTGTGGCACTTTTGCACTCCCTTTGGGATGCCTTTGGCAGATGCAGTAAGCCTGGAACTCAGGGCTTCCTGGTTAAAAGACTCCAAGCCCTAGGCTGAACCCTAACCCTAACCCTAGGCAGATAAATCAGCCTACGTATAGGGATGGTGCCAAGGAAAAAGCTGTGAAAGCTGCCATGTTGTGGTACTTTAGTACTCCCCTTGGGATGCCTTGAACAGCTGCAGTGTGCCTGGATCTAAGGGCTTCCTAGTTTTAAAAGTCCTAAGCCTAAGCCTAACAGTAACCCTAGGAAGGTAAACCAGCCGGGTATTAGGGTTCTTCCTAAGGGGAACGCCGTGAAAGCAGCCATGTTGTGGCACTTCTGCACTCCCTTTGGGATGCCTTTGGCAGATGAAGTAAGCCTGGAACTCAGGGCTTCCTAGTTAAAAAAATCCTAGCCCTAGGCCGAACCCCAACCCTAAGACGAGAAAGGCAAATCAGGCAGGAATTAGGCATGTCCCCAAGGAAAAAGTTGTGGAGGCAGGCACGTTGTGGTACTTTTGCGCTCTTCTTGGGTAGTCCTTCGCAGCTGGTATGTTCTTGGAACTCAGGGCTTTCTGGTTAATAGAACTCTTACCCTAGGCGTAACTCAAACCTTAACCCTAGGAAGGAAAATCAACCTAGGGTTCGGGATGGTCTCATGAGAATAGCAGCAGAGGCAGCCAAGTTGTGTCACTTCTGCGGCCCTCTTGGGATGCCTTTAACAGGTGCAGTGTGCCTGGAGCCCAGGGCTTCCTGGTTTTAAAAGTCCTAGGCCTAAGCCTAACAGTAACCCTAGGAAGGTAAATCAGCCGGGTATTAGGGTTCTTCCTAAGGGAAAAGCTGTGAAAGCAGCCATGTTGTGGCACTTTTGCACACCCTTTGGGATGCCTTTGGCAGATGCAGTAAGCCTGGAACTCAGGGCTTCCTGGTTAAAAAACTCCAAGCCCTAGGCTGAACCCTAACCTTAACCCTAGGCAGATAAATCAGCCTAGGTATAGGGATGGTGCCAAGGAAAAAGCTGTGAAAGCTGCCATGTTGTTGCACTTTTTTACTCCTCTTGGGATGCCTTGAACAGCTGCAGTGTGCCTGGATCTAAGGGCTTCCGAGTTTTAAAAATCCTAGCCCTAGGCCTAAGCCTTACAGTAACCCTGGGAAGTGAAATCAGCCTGGTGTTAAGCTTCTTGCCAAGGAAAAAGCCGTGAAAGCAACCATGTTGTGGTACTTTTGCACTCCCTTTTGGATGCCTTTCACAGCTCCAGTGTGCCTGGCACTCAGGGCTTCCTGATTTTAAAAATCCTAGCCCTAGGCCGAACCCCAACCCTAAGACGAGAAAGGCAAATCAGCCAGGAATTAGGCATGTCCCCAAGGAAAAAGCTATCGACGCAGGCATGTTGTGGTACTTTTGCGCTCTTCTTGGGTAGTCCGTCGCAGCTGCTGTGTTCTTGGAACTCAGGGCTTTCTGGTTAATAGAACCCTTACGCTAGGCGTAACTCAAACCTTAATCCTAGGAAGGAAAATCCGCCTATTTTTCGGGATGGTCTCATAGAAATATCAGTGGTGGCAGCCAAGTTGTGTCACTTTTGCGCTCCCCTTGGGATGCCTTTCGCAGCTGCAGTGTGCCTGGAGCCCAGGGCTTCCTGGTTTTAAAAGTCCTAGGCCTAAGCCTAACAGTAACCCTAGGAAGGTAAATCAGCCGCGTATTAGGGTTCTTCCTAAGGGAAAAGCCGTGAAAGCAGCCATGTTGTGGCACTTCTGCACTCCCTTTGGGATGCCTTTGACAGATGCAGTAAGCCTGGAACTCAGGGCTTCCTAGTTAAAAAAATCCTAGCCCTAGGCCGAACCCCAACCCTTAGACGAGAAAGGCAAATCAGCCAGGAATTAGGCAGGTCCCCAAGGAAAAAGCTGTGGAGGCAGGCATGTTGTAGTACTTTTGCGCTCTTCTTGGGTAGTCCTTCGCAGCTGCTGTGTTCTTGGAACTCAGGTCTTTCTGGTTAATAGACCTCTTACCCTAGGCGAAACTCAAACATTAACCCTAGGAAGGAAAATCAGCCTATGGTTCGGGATGGTCTCATGAGAATAGAAGCAGAGGCAGCCAAGTTGTGTCACTTCTGCGGCCCTCTTGGGATGCCTTTAACAGGTGCAGTGTGCCTGGAGCCCAGGGCTTCCTGGTTTTAAAAGTCCTAGGCCTAAGCCTAACAGTAACCCTAGGAAGGTAAATCAGCCGGGTATTAGGGTTCTTCCTAAGGGAAAAGCTGTGAAAGCAGCCATGTTGTGGCACTTTTGCACACCCTTTGGGATGCCTTTGGCAGATGCAGTAAGCCTGGAACTCAGGGCTTCCTGGTTAAAAAACTCCAAGCCCTAGGCTGAACCCTAACCCTAACCCTAGGCAGATAAATCAGCCTAGGTATAGGGATGGTGCCAAGGAAAAAGCTGTGAAAGCTGCCATGTTGTGGTACTTTAGTACTCCCCTTGGGATGCCTTGAACAGCTGCAGTGTGCCTGGATCTAAGGGCTTCCTAGTTTTAAAAGTCCGAGGCCTAAGCCTAACAGTAACCCTAGGAAGGTAAACCAGCCGGGTATTAGGGTTCTTCCTAAGGGGAAAGCCGTGAAAGCAGCCATGTTGTGGCACTTCTGCACTCCCTTTGGGATGCCTTTGGCAGATGAAGTAAGCTTGGAACTCAGGGCTTCCTAGTTAAAAAAATCCTAGCCCTAGGCTGAACCCTAACCCTAAGACGAGAAAGGCAAATCAGCCAGGAATTAGGCATGTCCCCAAGGAAAAAGCTGTCGACGCAGGCACGTTGTGGTACTTTTGCGCTCTTCTTGGCTAGTCCTTCGCAGCTGGTATGTTCTCGGAACTCAGGGCTTTCTGGTTAATAGAACCCTTACCCCAGGCGTATCTCAAACCTTAACCCTAGGAAGGAAAATCAGCCTATGGTTCGGGATGGTCTCATGGAAATATCAGTGGTGGCAGCCAAGTTGTGTCACTTTTGCGCTCCCCTTGGGATGCCTTTAACAGGTGCAGTGTGCCTGGAGCCCAGGGCTTCCTGGTTTTAAAAGTCCTAGGCCTAAGCCTAACAGTAACCCTAGGAAGGTAAATCAGCCGGGTATTAGGGTTCTTCCTAAGCAAAAAGCCGTGAAAGCAGCCATGTTGTGGCACTTCTGCACTCCCTTTGGGATGCCTTTGGATGATGCAGTAAGCCTGGAACTCAGGGCATCCGAGTTAAAAAAATCCTAGCCCTAGGCCGAAACCCAACCCTAAGACGAGAAAGGCAAATCAGCCAGGAATTAGGCATGTCCCCAAGGAAAAAGCTGTGGAGGCAGGCATGTTGTGGTACTTTTGCGCTCTTCTTGGGTAGTCCTTCGCAGCTGCTGTGTTCTTGGAACTCAGGGCTTTCTGGTTAATAGAACCCTTACCCTAGGCGTAACTCAAACCTTAACCCTAGGAAGGAAAATCCGCCTATGATTTGGGATGGTCTCATGGAAATATCAGTGGTGGCAGCCAAGTTGTGTCACTTTTGCGCTCCCCTTGGGATGCCTTTCGCAGCTGCAGTGTGCCTGGAGCCCAGGGCTTACTGGTTTTAAAAGTCCGAGGCCTAAGCCTAACAGTAACCCTAGGAAGGTAAATCAGCCGCGTATTAGGGTTCTTCCTAAGGGAAAAGCCGTGAAAGCAGCCATGTTGTGGCACTTTTGCACTCCCTTTGGGATGCCTTTGGCAGATGCAGTAAGCCTGGAACTCAGGGCTTCCTGGTTAAAAGACTCCAAGCCCTAGGCTGAACCCTAACCCTAACCCTAGGCAGATAAATCAGCCTACGTATAGGGATGGTGCCAAGGAAAAAGCTGTGAAAGCTGCCATGTTGTGGTACTTTAGTACTCCCCTTGGGATGCCTTGAACAGCTGCAGTGTGCCTGGATCTAAGGGCTTCCTAGTTTTAAAAGTCCTAAGCCTAAGCCTAACAGTAACCCTAGGAAGGTAAACCAGCCGGGTATTAGGGTTCTTCCTAAGGGGAACGCCGTGAAAGCAGCCATGTTGTGGCACTTCTGCACTCCCTTTGGGATGCCTTTGGCAGATGAAGTAAGCCTGGAACTCAGGGCTTCCTAGTTAAAAAAATCCTAGCCCTAGGCCGAACCCCAACCCTAAGACGAGAAAGGCAAATCAGGCAGGAATTAGGCATGTCCCCAAGGAAAAAGTTGTGGAGGCAGGCACGTTGTGGTACTTTTGCGCTCTTCTTGGGTAGTCCTTCGCAGCTGGTATGTTCTTGGAACTCAGGGCTTTCTGGTTAATAGAACTCTTACCCTAGGCGTAACTCAAACCTTAACCCTAGGAAGGAAAATCAACCTAGGGTTCGGGATGGTCTCATGAGAATAGCAGCAGAGGCAGCCAAGTTGTGTCACTTCTGCGGCCCTCTTGGGATGCCTTTAACAGGTGCAGTGTGCCTGGAGCCCAGGGCTTCCTGGTTTTAAAAGTCCTAGGCCTAAGCCTAACAGTAACCCTAGGAAGGTAAATCAGCCGGGTATTAGGGTTCTTCCTAAGGGAAAAGCTGTGAAAGCAGCCATGTTGTGGCACTTTTGCACACCCTTTGGGATGCCTTTGGCAGATGCAGTAAGCCTGGAACTCAGGGCTTCCTGGTTAAAAAACTCCAAGCCCTAGGCTGAACCCTAACCTTAACCCTAGGCAGATAAATCAGCCTAGGTATAGGGATGGTGCCAAGGAAAAAGCTGTGAAAGCTGCCATGTTGTTGCACTTTTTTACTCCTCTTGGGATGCCTTGAACAGCTGCAGTGTGCCTGGATCTAAGGGCTTCCGAGTTTTAAAAATCCTAGCCCTAGGCCTAAGCCTTACAGTAACCCTGGGAAGTGAAATCAGCCTGGTGTTAAGCTTCTTGCCAAGGAAAAAGCCGTGAAAGCAACCATGTTGTGGTACTTTTGCACTCCCTTTTGGATGCCTTTCACAGCTCCAGTGTGCCTGGCACTCAGGGCTTCCTGATTTTAAAAATCCTAGCCCTAGGCCGAACCCCAACCCTAAGACGAGAAAGGCAAATCAGCCAGGAATTAGGCATGTCCCCAAGGAAAAAGCTATCGACGCAGGCATGTTGTGGTACTTTTGCGCTCTTCTTGGGTAGTCCTTCGCAGCTGCTGTGTTCTTGGAACTCAGGGCTTTCTGGTTAATAGAACCCTTACCCTAGGCGTAACTCAAACCTTAACCCTAGGAAGGAAAATCAGCCTATGGTTCGGGATGGTCTCATGAGAATAGCAGCAGAGGCAGCCAAGTTGTGTCACTTCTGCGGCCCTCTTGGGATGCCTTTCGCAGCTGCAGTGTGCCTGGAGCCCAGGGCTTCCTGGTTTTAAAAGTCCTAGGCCTAAGCCTAACAGTAACCCTAGGAAGGTAAATCAGCCGCGTATTAGGGTTCTTCCTAAGGGAAAAGCCGTGAAAGCAGCCATGTTGTGGCACTTTTGCACTCCCTTTGGGATGCCTTTGGCAGATGCAGTAAGCCTGGAACTCAGGGCTTCCTGGTTAAAAAACTCCAAGCCCTAGGCTGAACCCTAACCCTAACCCTAGGCAGATAAATCAGCCTACGTATAGGGATGGTGCCAAGGAAAAAGCTGTGAAAGCTGCCATGTTGTGGTACTTTAGTACTCCCCTTGGGATGCCTTGAACAGCTGCAGTGTGCCTGGATCTAAGGGCTTCCTAGTTTTAAAAGTCCTAAGCCTAAGCCTAACAGTAACCCTATGAAGGTAAATCAGCCGGGTATTAAGGTTCTTCCTAAGGGGAAAGCCGTGCAAGCAGCCATGTTGTGGCACTTCTGCACTCCCTTTGGGATGCCTTTCACAGCTCCAGTGTGCCTGGAACTCAGGGCTTCCTGATTTTAAAAATCCTAACCCTAGGCCGAACCCCAACCCTAAGACGAGAAAGGCAAATCAGCCAGGAATTAGGCATGTCCCCAAGGAAAAAGCTGTGGAGGCAGGCACGTTGTGGTACTTTTGCGCTCTTCTTGGGTAGTCCTTCGCAGCTGGTATGTTCTTGGAACTCAGGGCTTTCTGGTTAATAGAACTCTTACCCCAGGCGTATCTCAAACCTTAACCCTAGGAAGGAAAATCAGCCTATGGTTCGGGATGGTCTCATGGAAATATCAGTGGTGGCAGCCAAGTTGTGTCACTTTTGCGCTCCCCTTGGGATGCCTTTAACAGGTGCAGTGTGCCTGGAGCCCAGGGCTTCCTGGTTTTAAAAGTCCTAGGCCTAAGCCTAACAGTAACCCTAGGAAGGTAAATCAGCCGGGTATTAGGGTTCTTCCTAAGGAAAAAGCCGTGAAAGCAGCCATGTTGTGGCACTTCTGCACTCCCTTTGGGATGCCTTTGGATGATGCAGTAAGCCTGGAACTCAGGGCATCCGAGTTAAAAAAATCCTAGCCCTAGGCCGAAACCCAACCCTAAGACGAGAAAGGCAAATCAGCCAGGAATTAGGCATGTCCCCAAGGAAAAAGCTGTGGAGGCAGGCATGTTGTGGTACTTTTGCGCTCTTCTTGGGTAGTCCTTCGCAGCTGCTGTGTTCTTGGAACTCAGGGCTTTCTGGTTAATAGAACCCTTACCCTAGGCGTAACTCAAACCTTAACCCTAGGAAGGAAAATCCGCCTATGATTTGGGATGGTCTCATGGAAATATCAGTGGTGGCAGCCAAGTTGTGTCACTTTTGCGCTCCCCTTGGGATGCCTTTCGCAGCTGCAGTGTGCCTGGAGCCCAGGGCTTACTGGTTTTAAAAGTCCGAGGCCTAAGCCTAACAGTAACCCTAGGAAGGTAAATCAGCCGCGTATTAGGGTTCTTCCTAAGGGAAAAGCCGTGAAAGCAGCCATGTTGTGGCACTTTTGCACTCCCTTTGGGATGCCTTTGGCAGATGCAGTAAGCCTGGAACTCAGGGCTTCCTGGTTAAAAGACTCCAAGCCCTAGGCTGAACCCTAACCCTAACCCTAGGCAGATAAATCAGCCTACGTATAGGGATGGTGCCAAGGAAAAAGCTGTGAAAGCTGCCATGTTGTGGTACTTTAGTACTCCCCTTGGGATGCCTTGAACAGCTGCAGTGTGCCTGGATCTAAGGGCTTCCTAGTTTTAAAAGTCCTAAGCCTAAGCCTAACAGTAACCCTAGGAAGGTAAACCAGCCGGGTATTAGGGTTCTTCCTAAGGGGAACGCCGTGAAAGCAGCCATGTTGTGGCACTTCTGCACTCCCTTTGGGATGCCTTTGGCAGATGAAGTAAGCCTGGAACTCAGGGCTTCCTAGTTAAAAAAATCCTAGCCCTAGGCCGAACCCCAACCCTAAGACGAGAAAGGCAAATCAGGCAGGAATTAGGCATGTCCCCAAGGAAAAAGTTGTGGAGGCAGGCACGTTGTGGTACTTTTGCGCTCTTCTTGGGTAGTCCTTCGCAGCTGGTATGTTCTTGGAACTCAGGGCTTTCTGGTTAATAGAACTCTTACCCTAGGCGTAACTCAAACCTTAACCCTAGGAAGGAAAATCAACCTAGGGTTCGGGATGGTCTCATGAGAATAGCAGCAGAGGCAGCCAAGTTGTGTCACTTCTGCGGCCCTCTTGGGATGCCTTTAACAGGTGCAGTGTGCCTGGAGCCCAGGGCTTCCTGGTTTTAAAAGTCCTAGGCCTAAGCCTAACAGTAACCCTAGGAAGGTAAATCAGCCGGGTATTAGGGTTCTTCCTAAGGGAAAAGCTGTGAAAGCAGCCATGTTGTGGCACTTTTGCACACCCTTTGGGATGCCTTTGGCAGATGCAGTAAGCCTGGAACTCAGAGCTTCCTGGTTAAAAAACTCCAAGCCCTAGGCTGAACCCTAACCTTAACCCTAGGCAGATAAATCAGCCTAGGTATAGGGATGGTGCCAAGGAAAAAGCTGTGAAAGCTGCCATGTTGTTGCACTTTTTTACTCCTCTTGGATGCCTTGAACAGCTGCAGTGTGCCTGGATCTAAGGGCTTCCTAGTTTTAAAAATCCTATCCCTAGGCCTAAGCCTTACAGTAACCCTGGGAAGTGAAATCAGCCTGGTGTTAAGCTTCTTGCCAAGGAAAAAGCCGTGAAAGCAACCATGTTGTGGTACTTTTGCACTCCCTTTTGGATGCCTTTCACAGCTCCAGTGTGCCTGGAACTCAGGGCTTCCTGATTTTAAAAATCCTAGCCCTAGGCCGAACCCCAACCCTAAGACGAGAAAGGCAAATCAGCCAGGAATTAGGCATGTCCCCAAGGAAAAAGCTATCGACGCAGGCATGTTGTGGTACTTTTGCGCTCTTCTTGGGTAGTCCTTCGCAGCTGCTGTGTTCTTGGAACTCAGGGCTTTCTGGTTAATAGAACCCTTACCCCACGCGTATCTCAAACCTTAAACCTAGGAAGGAAAATCAGCCTATGGTTCGGGATGGTCTCATGGAAATATCAGTGGTGGCAGCCAAGTTGCGTCACTTTTGCGCTCCCCTTGGGATGCCTTTCGCAGCTGCAGAGTGCCTGGAGCCCAGGGCTTCCTGGTTTTAAAAGTCCTAGGCCTAAGCCTAACAGTAACCCTAGGAAGGTAAATCAGCCGGGTATTAGGGTTCTTCCTAAGGGAAAAGCCGTGAAAGCAGCCATGTTGTGGCACTTTTGCACTCCCTTTGGGATGCCTTTGGCAGATGCAGTAAGCCTGGAACTCAGGGCTTCCTGGTTAAAAAACTCCAAGCCCCAGGCTGAACCCTAACGCTAACCCTAGGCAGATAAATCAGCCTACGTATAGGGATGGTGCCAAGGAAAAAGCTGTGAAAGCTGCCATGTTGTGGTACTTTAGTACTCCCCTTGGGATGCCTTGAACAGCTGCAGTGTGCCTGGATCTAAGGGCTTCCTAGTTTTAAAAGTCCTAAGCCTAATCCTAACAGTAACCCTAGGAAGGTAAATCTGCCGGGTATTAAGGCTCTTCCTAAGGGGAAAGCCGTGAAAGCAGCCATGTTGTGGCACTTCTGCACTCCCTTTGGGATGCCTTTGGCAGATGCAGTAAGCCTGGAACTCAGGGCTTCCTAGTTAAAAAAATCCTAGCCCTAGGCCGAACCCCAACCCTAAGACGAGAAAGGCAAATCAGCCAGGAATTAGGCATGTCCCCAAGGAAAAAGCTGTGGAGGCAGGCATGTTGTGGTACTTTTGCGCTCTTCTTGGGAAGTCCTTCGCAGCTGCTGTGTTCTTGGAACTCAGGGCTTTCTGGTTAATAGAACTCTTACCCTAGGCGTAACTCAAACCTTAACCCTAGGAAGGAAAATCAGCCTATGGTTCAGGATGGTCTCATGAGAATAGCAGCAGAGGAAGCCAAGTTGTGTCACTTCTGCGGCCCTCTTGGGATGCCTTTAACAGGTGCAGTGTTCCTGGAGCCCAGGGCTTCCTGGTTTTAAAAGTCCTAGTCCTAAGCCTAACAGTAACCCTAGGAAGGTAAATCAGCCGCGTATTAGGGTTCTTCCTAAGGGAAAAGCCGTGAAAGCAGCCATGTTGTGGCACTTCTGCACTCCCTTTGGGATGCCTTTGACAGATGCAGTAAGCCTGGAACTCAGGGCTTCCTAGTTAAAAAAATCCTAGCCCTAGGCCGAACCCCAACCCTAAGACGAGAAAGGCAAATCAGCCAGGAATTAGGCATGTCCCAAAGGAAAAAGCTGTGGAGGCAGGCATGTTGTGGTACTTTTGCGCTCTTCTTGGGTAGTCCTTCGCAGCTGCTGTGTTCTTGGAACTCAGGGCTTTCTGGTTAATAGAACCCTTACCCTAGGCGTAACTCAAACCTTAATCCTAGGAAGGAAAATCCGCCTATGATTTGGGATGGTCTCATGGAAATTTCAGTGGTGGCAGCCAAGTTGTGTCACTTTTGCGCTCCCCTTGGGATGCCTTTCGCAGCTGCAGTGTGCCTGGAGCCCAGGGCTTCCTGGTTTTAAAAGTCCTAGGCCTAAGCCTAACAGTAAGCCTAGGAAGGCAAATCAGCCGCGTATTAGGGTTCTTCCTAAGGAAAAAGCCGTGAAAGCAGCCATGTTGTGGCACTTCTGCACTCCCTTTGGGATGCCTTTGGATGATGCAGTAAGCCTGGAACTCAGGGCATCCGAGTTAAAAAAATCCTAGCCCTAGGCCGAACCCCAACCCTTAGACAAGAAAGGCAAATCAGCCAGGAATTAGGCATGTCCCCAAGGAAAAAGCTGTGGAGGCAGGCATGTTGTGGTACTTTTGCGCTCTTCTTGGGTAGTCCTTCGCAGCTGCTGTGTTCTTGGAACTCAGGTCTTTCTGGTTAATAGACCTCTTACCCTAGGCGAAACTCAAACATTAACCCTAGGAAGGAAAATCAGCCTATGGTTCGGGATGGTCTCATGGAAATATCAGTGGTGGCAGCCAAGTTGTGTCACTTTTGCGCTCCCCTTGGGATGCCTTTAACAGGTGCAGTGTGCCTGGAGCCCAGGGCTTCCTGGTTTTAAAAGTCCTAGGCCTAAGCCTAACAGTAACCCTAGGAAGGTAAATCAGCCGGGTATTAGGGTTCTTCCTAAGGAAAAAGCCGTGAAAGCAGCCATGTTGTGGCACTTCTGCACTCCCTTTGGGATGCCTTTGGATGATGCAGTAAGCCTGGAACTCAGGGCATCCGAGTTAAAAAAATCCTAGCCCTAGGCCGAAACCCAACCCTAAGACGAGAAAGGCAAATCAGCCAGGAATTAGGCATGTCCCCAAGGAAAAAGCTGTGGAGGCAGGCATGTTGTGGTACTTTTGCGCTCTTCTTGGGTAGTCCTTCGCAGCTGCTGTGTTCTTGGAACTCAGGGCTTTCTGGTTAATAGAACCCTTACCCTAGGCGTAACTCAAACCTTAACCCTAGGAAGGAAAATCCGCCTATGATTTGGGATGGTCTCATGGAAATATCAGTGGTGGCAGCCAAGTTGTGTCACTTTTGCGCTCCCCTTGGGATGCCTTTCGCAGCTGCAGTGTGCCTGGAGCCCAGGGCTTACTGGTTTTAAAAGTCCGAGGCCTAAGCCTAACAGTAACCCTAGGAAGGTAAATCAGCCGCGTATTAGGGTTCTTCCTAAGGGAAAAGCCGTGAAAGCAGCCATGTTGTGGCACTTTTGCACTCCCTTTGGGATGCCTTTGGCAGATGCAGTAAGCCTGGAACTCAGGGCTTCCTGGTTAAAAGACTCCAAGCCCTAGGCTGAACCCTAACCCTAACCCTAGGCAGATAAATCAGCCTACGTATAGGGATGGTGCCAAGGAAAAAGCTGTGAAAGCTGCCATGTTGTGGTACTTTAGTACTCCCCTTGGGATGCCTTGAACAGCTGCAGTGTGCCTGGATCTAAGGGCTTCCTAGTTTTAAAAGTCCTAAGCCTAAGCCTAACAGTAACCCTAGGAAGGTAAACCAGCCGGGTATTAGGGTTCTTCCTAAGGGGAACGCCGTGAAAGCAGCCATGTTGTGGCACTTCTGCACTCCCTTTGGGATGCCTTTGGCAGATGAAGTAAGCCTGGAACTCAGGGCTTCCTAGTTAAAAAAATCCTAGCCCTAGGCCGAACCCCAACCCTAAGACGAGAAAGGCAAATCAGGCAGGAATTAGGCATGTCCCCAAGGAAAAAGTTGTGGAGGCAGGCACGTTGTGGTACTTTTGCGCTCTTCTTGGGTAGTCCTTCGCAGCTGGTATGTTCTTGGAACTCAGGGCTTTCTGGTTAATAGAACTCTTACCCTAGGCGTAACTCAAACCTTAACCCTAGGAAGGAAAATCAACCTAGGGTTCGGGATGGTCTCATGAGAATAGCAGCAGAGGCAGCCAAGTTGTGTCACTTCTGCGGCCCTCTTGGGATGCCTTTAACAGGTGCAGTGTGCCTGGAGCCCAGGGCTTCCTGGTTTTAAAAGTCCTAGGCCTAAGCCTAACAGTAACCCTAGGAAGGTAAATCAGCCGGGTATTAGGGTTCTTCCTAAGGGAAAAGCTGTGAAAGCAGCCATGTTGTGGCACTTTTGCACACCCTTTGGGATGCCTTTGGCAGATGCAGTAAGCCTGGAACTCAGGGCTTCCTGGTTAAAAAACTCCAAGCCCTAGGCTGAACCCTAACCTTAACCCTAGGCAGATAAATCAGCCTAGGTATAGGGATGGTGCCAAGGAAAAAGCTGTGAAAGCTGCCATGTTGTTGCACTTTTTTACTCCTCTTGGGATGCCTTGAACAGCTGCAGTGTGCCTGGATCTAAGGGCTTCCTAGTTTTAAAAATCCTAGCCCTAGGCCTAAGCCTTACAGTAACCCTGGGAAGTGAAATCAGCCTGGTGTTAAGCTTCTTGCCAAGGAAAAAGCCGTGAAAGCAACCATGTTGTGGTACTTTTGCACTCCCTTTTGGATGCCTTTCACAGCTCCAGTGTGCCTGGAACTCAGGGCTTCCTGATTTTAAAAATCCTAGCCCTAGGCCGAACCCCAACCCTAAGACGAGAAAGGCAAATCAGCCAGGAATTAGGCATGTCCCCAAGGAAAAAGCTATCGACGCAGGCATGTTGTGGTACTTTTGCGCTCTTCTTGGGTAGTCCTTCGCAGCTGCTGTGTTCTTGGAACTCAGGGCTTTCTGGTTAATAGAACCCTTACCCTAGGCGTAACTCAAACCTTAACCCTAGGAAGGAAAATCAGCCTATGTTTCGGGATGGTCTCATGAGAATAGCAGCAGAGGCAGCCAAGTTGTGTCACTTCTGCGGCCCTCTTGGGATGCCTTTCGCAGCTGCAGTGTGCCTGGAGCCCAGGGCTTCCTGGTTTTAAAAGTCCTAGGCCTAAGCCTAACAGTAACCCTAGGAAGGTAAATCAGCCGCGTATTAGGGTTCTTCCTAAGGGAAAAGCCGTGAAAGCAGCCATGTTGTGGCACTTTTGCACTCCCTTTGGGATTCCTTTGGCAGATGCAGTAAGCCTGGAACTCAGGGCTTCCTGGTTAAAAAACTCCAAGCCCTAGGCTGAACCCTAACCCTAACCCTAGGCAGATAAATCAGCCTACGTATAGGGATGGTGCCAAGGAAAAAGCTGTGAAAGCTGCCATGTTGTGGTACTTTAGTACTCCCCTTGGGATGCCTTGAACAGCTGCAGTGTGCCTGGATCTAAGGGCTTCCTAGTTTTAAAAGTCCTAAGCCTAAGCCTAACAGTAACCCTATGAAGGTAAATCAGCCGGGTATTAAGGTTCTTCCTAAGGGGAAAGCCGTGCAAGCAGCCATGTTGTGGCACTTCTGCACTCCCTTTGGGATGCCTTTGGCAGATGGAGTAAGCCTGGAACTCAGGGCTTCCTAGTTAAAAAAATCCTAGCCCTAGGCCGAACCCCAACCCTAAGACGAGAAAGGCAAATCAGCCAGGAATTAGGCATGTCCCCAAGGAAAAAGCTGTCGACGCAGGCACGTTGTGGTACTTTTGCGCTCTTCTTGGGTAGTCCTTCGCAGCTGGTATGTTCTTGGAACTCAGGGCTTTCTGGTTAATAGAACTCTTACCCTAGGCGTAACTCAAACCTTAACCCTAGGAAGGAAAATCAGCCTATGGTTCGGGATGGTCTCATGAGAATAGCAGCAGAGGCAGCCAAGTTGTGTCACTTCTGCGGCCCTCTTGGGATGCCTTTAACAAGTGCAGTGTGCCTGGAGCCCAGGGCTTCCTGGTTTTAAAAGTCCTAGGCCTAAGCCTAACAGTAACCCTAGGAAGGTAAATCAGCCGGGTATTAGGGTTCTTCCTAAGGGAAAAGCTGTGAAAGCAGCCATGTTGTGGCACTTTTGCACACCCTTTGGGATGCCTTTGGCAGATGCAGTAAGCCTGGAACTCAGGGCTTCCTGGTTAAAAAACTCCAAGCCCTAGGCTGAACCCTAACCCTAACCCTAGGCAGATAAATCAGCCTAGGTATAGGGATGGTGCCAAGGAAAAAGCTGTGAAAGCTGCCATGTTGTTGCACTTTTGTACTCCCCTTGGGATGCCTTGAACAGCTGCAGTGTGCCTGGATCTAAGGGCTTCCTAGTTTTAAAAATCCTAGCCCTAGGCCTAAGCCTAACAGTAACCCTGGGAAGTGAAATCAGCCTGGTGTTAAGCTTCTTGCCAAGGAAAAAGCCGTGAAAGCAACCATGTTGTGGTACTTTTGCACTCCCTTTTGGATGCCTTTCACAGCTCCAGTGTGCCTGGAACTCAGGGCTTCCTGATTTTAAAATCCTAACCCTAGGCCGAACCCCAACCCTAAGACGAGAAAGGCAAATCAGCCAGGAATTAGGCATGTCCCCAAGGAAAAAGCTATCGACGCAGGCATGTTGTGGTACTTTTGCGCTCTTCTTGGGTAGTCCTTCGCAGCTGCTGTGTTCTTGGAACTCAGGGCTTTCTGGTTAATAGAACCCTTACCCTAGGCGTAACTCAAACCTTAACCCTAGGAAGGAAAATCAGCCTATGTTTCGGGATGGTCTCATAAAAATATCAGTGGTGGCAGCCAAGTTGCGTCACTTTTGCGCTCCCCTTGGGATGCCTTTCGCAGCTGCAGAGTGCCTGGAGCCCAGGGCTTCCTGGTTTTAAAAGTCCTAGGCCTAAGCCTAACAGTAACCCTAGGAAGGTAAATCAGCCGGGTATTAGGGTTCTTCCTAAGGGAAAAGCCGTGAAAGCAGCCATGTTGTGGCACTTTTGCACTCCCTTTGGGATGCCTTTGGCAGATGCAGTAAGCCTGGAACTCAGGGCTTCCTGGTTAAAAAACTCCAAGCCCCAGGCTGAACCCTAACGCTAACCCTAGGCAGATAAATCAGCCTACGTATAGGGATGGTGCCAAGGAAAAAGCTGTGAAAGCTGCCATGTTGTGGTACTTTAGTACTCCCCTTGGGATGCCTTGAACAGCTGCAGTGTGCCTGGATCTAAGGGCTTCCTAGTTTTAAAAGTCCTAAGCCTAAGCCTAACAGTAACCCTAGGAAGGTAAATCTGCCGGGTATTAAGGCTCTTCCTAAGGGGAAAGCCGTGAAAGCAGCCATGTTGTGGCACTTCTGCACTCCCTTTGGGATGCCTTTGGCAGATGCAGTAAGCCTGGAACTCAGGGCTTCCTAGTTAAAAAAATCCTAGCCCTAGGCCGAGCCCCAACCCTAAGACGAGAAAGGCAAATCAGCCAGGAATTAGGCATGTCCCCAAGGAAAAAGCTGTGGAGGCAGGCATGTTGTGGTACTTTTGCGCTCTTCTTGGGAAGTCCTTCGCAGCTGCTGTGTTCTTGGAACTCAGGGCTTTCTGGTTAATAGAACTCTTACCCTAGGCGTAACTCAAACCTTAACCCTAGGAAGGAAAATCAGCCTATGGTTCAGGATGGTCTCATGAGAATAGCAGCAGAGGAAGCCAAGTTGTGTCACTTCTGCGGCCCTCTTGGGATGCCTTTAACAGGTGCAGTGTTCCTGGAGCCCAGGGCTTCCTGGTTTTAAAAGTCCTAGTCCTAAGCCTAACAGTAACCCTAGGAAGGTAAATCAGCCGCGTATTAGGGTTCTTCCTAAGGGAAAAGCCGTGAAAGCAGCCATGTTGTGGCACTTCTGCACTCCCTTTGGGATGCCTTTGACAGATGCAGTAAGCCTGGAACTCAGGGCTTCCTAGTTAAAAAAATCCTAGCCCTAGGCCGAACCCCAACCCTAAGACGAGAAAGGCAAATCAGCCAGGAATTAGGCATGTCCCAAAGGAAAAAGCTGTGGAGGCAGGCATGTTGTGGTACTTTTGCGCTCTTCTTGGGTAGTCCTTCGCAGCTGCTGTGTTCTTGGAACTCAGGGCTTTCTGGTTAATAGAACCCTTACCCTAGGCGTAACTCAAACCTTAATCCTAGGAAGGAAAATCCGCCTATGATTTGGGATGGTCTCATGGAAATTTCAGTGGTGGCAGCCAAGTTGTGTCACTTTTGCGCTCCCCTTGGGATGCCTTTCGCAGCTGCAGTGTGCCTGGAGCCCAGGGCTTCCTGGTTTTAAAAGTCCTAGGCCTAAGCCTAACAGTAAGCCTAGGAAGGTAAATCAGCCGCGTATTAGGGTTCTTCCTAAGGAAAAAGCCGTGAAAGCAGCCATGTTGTGGCACTTCTGCACTCCCTTTGGGATGCCTTTGGATGATGCAGTAAGCCTGGAACTCAGGGCATCCGAGTTAAAAAAATCCTAGCCCTAGGCCGAACCCCAACCCTTAGACAAGAAAGGCAAATCAGCCAGGAATTAGGCATGTCCCCAAGGAAAAAGCTGTGGAGGCAGGCATGTTGTGGTACTTTTGCGCTCTTCTTGGGTAGTCCTTCGCAGCTGCTGTGTTCTTGGAACTCAGGTCTTTCTGGTTAATAGACCTCTTACCCTAGGCGAAACTCAAACATTAACCCTAGGAAGGAAAATCAGCCTATGGTTCGGGATGGTCTCATGAGAATAGAAGCAGAGGCAGCCAAGTTGTGTCACTTCTGCGGCCCTCTTGGGATGCCTTTAACAGCTGCAGTGTGCCTGGAGCCCAGGGCTTCCTGGTTTTAAAAGTCCTAGGCCTAAGCCTAACAGTAACCCTAGGAAGGTAAATCAGCCGGGTATTAGGGTTCTTCCTAAGGGAAAAGCTGTGAAAGCAGCCATGTTGTGGCACTTTTGCACACCCTTTGGGATGCCTTTGGCAGATGCAGTAAGCCTGGAACTCAGGGCTTCCTGGTTAAAAAACTCCAAGCCCTAGGCTGAACCCTAACCCTAACCCTAGGCAGATAAATCAGCCTAGGTATAGGGATGGTGCCAAGGAAAAAGCTGTGAAAGCTGCCATGTTGTTGCACTTTAGTACTCCCCTTGGGATGCCTTGAACAGCTGCAGTGTGCCTGGATCTAAGGGCTTCCTAGTTTTAAAAGTCCGAGGCCTAAGCCTAACAGTAACCCTAGGAAGGTAAACCAGCCGGGTATTAGGGTTCTTCCTAAGGGGAAAGCCGTGAAAGCAGCCATGTTGTGGCACTTCTGCACTCCCTTTGGGATGCCTTTGGCAGATGAAGTAAGCCTGGAACTCAGGGCTTCCTAGTTAAAAAAATCCTAGCCCTAGGCCGAACCCCAACCCTAAGACGAGAAAGGCAAATCAGCCAGGAATTAGGCATGTCCCCAAGGAAAAAGCTGTGGAGGCAGGCACGTTGTGGTACTTCTGCGCTCTTCTTGGGTAGTCCTTCGCAGCTGCTGTGTTCTTGGAACTCAGGGCTTTCTGGTTAATAGAACCCTTACCCCAGGCGTAACTCAAACTTAACCCTAGGAAGGAAAATCAGCCTATGGTTCGGGATGGTCTCATGGAAATATCAGTGGTGGCGGCCAAGTTGTGTCACTTTTGCGCTCCCCTTGGGATGCCTTTCACAGCTGCAGTGTGCCTGGAGCCCAGGGCTTCCTGGTTTTAAAAGTCCTAGGCCTAAGCCTAACAGTAACCCTAGGAAGGTAAATCAGCCAGGTATTAGGGTTCTTCCTAAGGGAAAAGCCGTGCAAGCAGCCATGTTGTGGCACTTCTGCACTCCCTTTGGGATGCCTTTGGCAGATGCAGTAAGCCTGGAACTCAGGGCATCCGAGTTAAAAAAATCCTAGCCCTAGGCCGAACCCCAACCCTAAGACGAGAAAGGCAAATCAGCCAGGAATTAGGCATGTCCCCAAGGAAAAAGCTGTGGAGGCAGGCATGTTGTGGTACTTTTGCGCTCTTCTTGGGTAGTCCTTCGCAGCTGCTGTGTTCTTGGAACTCAGGTCTTTCTGGTTAATAGACCTCTTACCCTAGGCGTAACTCAAACCTTAATCCTAGGAAGGAAAATCAGCCTATGGTTCGGGATGGTCTCATGAGAATAGAAGCAGAGGCAGCCAAGTTGTGTCACTTCTGCGGCCCTCTTGGGATGCCTTTCGCAGCTGCAGAGTGCCTGGAGCCCAGGGCGTCCTGGTTTTAAAAGTCCTAGGCCTAAGCCTAACAGTAACCCTAGGAAGGTAAATCAGCCGGGTATTAGGGTTCTTCCTAAGGGAAAAGCCGTGAAAGCAGCCATGTTGTGGCACTTCTGCACTCCCTTTGGGATGCCTTTGGCAGATGCAGTAAGCCTGGAACTCAGGGCTTCCTGGTTAAAAAACTCCAAGCCCTAGGCTGAACCCTAACCCTAACCCTAGGCAGATAAATCAGCCTAGGTATAGGGATGGTGCCAAGGAAAAAGCTGTGAAAGCTGCCATGTTGTGGTACTTTAGTACTCCCCTTGGGATGCCTTGAACAGCTGCAGTGTGCCTGGATCTAAGGGCTTCCTAGTTTTTAAAGTCCGACGCCTAAGCCTAACAGTAACCCTAGGAAGGTAAACCAGCCGGGTATTAGGGTTCTTCCTAAGGGGAAAGCCGTGAAAGCAGCCATGTTGTGGCACTTCTGCACTCCCTTTGGGATGCCTTTGGCAGATGAAGTAAGCCTGGAACTCAGGGCTTCCTAGTTAAAAAAATCCTAGCCCTAGGCCGAACCCCAACCCTAAGACGAGAAAGGCAAATCAGCCAGGAATTAGGCATGTCCCCAAGGAAAAAGCTGTGGAGGCAGGCACGTTGTGGTACTTTTGCGCTCTTCTTGGGTAGTCCTTCGCAGCTGCTGTGTTCTTGGAACTCAGGGCTTTCTGGTTAATAGAACCCTTACCCCAGGCGTAACTCAAACTTAACCCTAGGAAGGAAAATCAGCCTATGGTTCGGGATGGTCTCATGGAAATATCAGTGGTGGCGGCCAAGTTGTGTCACTTTTGCGCTCCCCTTGGGATGCCTTTCACAGCTGCAGTGTGCCTGGAGCCCAGGGCTTCCTGGTTTTAAAAGTCCTAGGCCTAAGCCTAACAGTAACCCTAGGAAGGTAAATCAGCCGGGTATTAGGGTTCTTCCTAAAGAAAAAGCCGTGAAAGCAGCCATGTTGTGGCACTTCTGCACTCCCGTTGGGATGCCTTTGGATGATGCAGTAAGCCTGGAACTCAGGGCATCCGAGTTAAAAAATCCTAGCCCTAGGCCGAACCCCAACCCTAAGACGAGAAAGGCAAATCAGCCAGGAATTAGGCATGTCCCCAAAAAAAAAGCTGTGGAGGCAGGCATGTTGTGGTACTTTTGCGCTCTTCTTGGGTAGTACTTCGCAGCTGCTGTGTTCTTGGAACTCAGGGCTTTCTGGTTAATAGAACTCTTACCCTAGGCGAAACTCAAACCTTAACCCTAGGAAGGAAAATCAGCCTATGGTTCAGGATGGTCTCATGAGAATGAAAGCAGAGGCAGCCAAGTTGAGTCACTTCTGCGGCCCTCTTGGGATGCCTTTCGCAGCTGCATATGCCTGGAGCCCAGGGCTTCCTGGTTTTAAAATTCCTAGGCCTAAGCCTAACAGTAACCCTAGGAAGGTAAATCAGCCGCGTATTAGGGTTCTTCCTAAGGGAAAAGCTGTGAAAGCAGCCATGTTGTGGCACTTTTGCACTCCCTTTGGGATGCCTTTGGCAGATGCAGTAAGCCTGGAACTCAGGGCTTCCTGGTTAAAAAACTCCAAGCCCTAGGCTGAACCCTAACCCTAACCCTAGGCAGATAAATCAGCCTAGGTATAGGGATGGTGCCAAGGAAAAAGCTGTGAAAGCTGCCATGTTGTGGTACTTTAGTACTCCCCTTGGGATGCCTTGAACAGCTGCAGTGTGCCTGGATCTAAGGGCTTCCTAGTTTTAAAATCTGAGGCCTAAGCCTAACAGTAACCCTAGGAAGGTAAACCAGCCGGGTATTAGGGTTCTTCCTAAGGGGAAAGCCGTGAAAGCAGCCATGTTGTGGCACTTCTGCACTCCCTTTGGGATGCCTTTGGCAGATGAAGTAAGCCTGGAACTCAGGGCTTCCTAGTTAAAAAAATCCTAGCCCTAGGCCGAACCCCAACCCTAAGACGAGAAAGGCAAATCAGCCAGGAATTAGGCATGTCCCAAAGGAAAAAGCTGTGGAGGCAGGCATGTTGTGGTACTTTTGCGCTCTTCTTGGGTAGTCCTTCGCAGCTGCTGTGTTCTTGGAACTCAGGGCTTTCTGGTTAATAGAACTCTTACCCTAGGCGAAACTCAAACCTTAACCCTAGGAAGGAAAATCAGCCTATGGTTCAGGATGGTCTCATGAGAATAGAAGCAGAGGAAGCCAAGTTGTGTCACTTTTGCGGCCCTCTTGGGATGCCTTTAACAGCTGCAGTGTGCCTGGAGCCCAGGGCTTCCTGGTTTTAAAAGTCCTAGGCCTAAGCCTAACAGTAACCCTAGGAAGGTAAATCAGCCGCGTATTAGGGTTCTTCCTAAGGGAAAAGCCGTGAAAGGAGCCATGTTGTGGCACTTCTGCACTCCCTTTGGGATGCCTTTGGCAGATGCAATAAGCCTGGAACTCAGGGCTTCCTAGTTAAAAAAATCCTAGCCCTAGGCCGAACCCCAACCCTTAGACGAGAAAGGCAAATCAGCCAGGAATTAGGCATGTCCCCAAGGAAAAAGCTGTGGAGGCAGGCATGTTGTGGTACTTTTGCGCTCTTCTTGGGTAGTCCTTCGCAGCTGCTGTGTTCTTGGAACTCAGGGCTTTCTGGTTAATAGACCTCTTACCCTAGGCGAAACTCAAACATTAACCCTAGGAAGGAAAATCAGCCTATGGTTCGGGATGGTCTCATGAGAATAGAAGCAGAGGCAGCCAAGTTGTGTCACTTCTGCGGCCCTCTTGGGATGCCTTTAACAGGTGCAGTGTGCCTGGAGCCCAGGGCTTCCTGGTTTTAAAAGTCCTAGGCCTAAGCCTAACAGTAACCCTAGGAAGGTAAATCAGCCGGGTATTAGGGTTCTTCCTAAGGGAAAAGCCGTGAAAGCAGCCATGTTGTGGCACTTTTGCACACCCTTTGGGATGCCTTTGGCAGATGCAGTAAGCCTGGAACTCAGGGCTTCCTGGTTAAAAAACTCCAAGCCCTAGGCTGAACCCTAACCCTAACCCTAGGCAGATAAATCAGCCTAGGTATAGGGATGGTGCCAAGGAAAAAGCTGTGAAAGCTGCCATGTTGTGGTACTTTAGTACTCCCCTTGGGATGCCTTGAACAGCTGCAGTGTGCCTGGATCTATGGGCTTCCTAGTTTTTAAAGTCCGACGCCTAAGCCTAACAGTAACCCTAGGAAGGTAAACCAGCCGGGTATTAGGGTTCTTCCTAAGGGGAAAGCCGTGAAAGCAGCCATGTTGTGGCACTTCTGCACTCCCTTTGGGATGCCTTTGGCAGATGAAGTAAGCCTGGAACTCAGGGCTTCCTAGTTAAAAAAATCCTAGCCCTAGGCCGAACCCCAACCCTAAGACGAGAAAGGCAAATCAGCCAGGAATTAGGCATGTCCCCAAGGAAAAAGCTGTGGAGGCAGGCACGTTGTGGTACTTTTGCGCTCTTCTTGGGTAGTCCTTCGCAGCTGCTGTGTTCTTGGAACTCAGGGCTTTCTGGTTAATAGAACCCTTACCCCAGGCGTAACTCAAACTTAACCCTAGGAAGGAAAATCAGCCTATGGTTCGGGATGGTCTCATGGAAATATCAGTGGTGGCGGCCAAGTTGTGTCACTTTTGCGCTCCCCTTGGGATGCCTTTCACAGCTGCAGTGTGCCTGGAGCCCAGGGCTTCCTGGTTTTAAAAGTCCTAGGCCTAAGCCTAACAGTAACCCTAGGAAGGTAAATCAGCCGGGTATTAGGGTTCTTCCTAAAGAAAAAGCCGTGAAAGCAGCCATGTTGTGGCACTTCTGCACTCCCGTTGGGATGCCTTTGGATGATGCAGTAAGCCTGGAACTCAGGGCATCTGAGTTAAAAAATCCTAGCCCTAGGCCGAACCCCAACCCTAAGACGAGAAAGGCAAATCAGCCAGGAATTAGGCATGTCCCCAAAAAAAAAGCTGTGGAGGCAGGCATGTTGTGGTACTTTTGCGCTCTTCTTGGGTATTACTTCGCAGCTGCTGTGTTCTTGGAACTCAGGGCTTTCTGGTTAATAGAACTCTTACCCTAGGCGAAACTCAAACCTTAACCCTAGGAAGGAAAATCAGCCTATGGTTCAGGATGGTCTCATGAGAATGAAAGCAGAGGCAGCCAAGTTGAGTCACTTCTGCGGCCCTCTTGGGATGCCTTTCGCAGCTGCATATGCCTGGAGCCCAGGGCTTCCTGGTTTTAAAATTCCTAGGCCTAAGCCTAACAGTAACCCTAGGAAGGTAAATCAGCCGCGTATTAGGGTTCTTCCTAAGGGAAAAGCCGTGAAAGCAGCCATGTTGTGGCACTTTTGCACTCCCTTTGGGATGCCTTTGGCAGATGCAGTAAGCCTGGAACTCAGGGCTTCCTGGTTAAAAAACTCCAAGCCCTAGGCTGAACCCTAACCCTAACCCTAGGCAGATAAATCAGCCTAGGTATAGGGATGGTGCCAAGGAAAAAGCTGTGAAAGCTGCCATGTTGTGGTACTTTAGTACTCCCCTTGGGATGCCTTGAACAGCTGCAGTGTGCCTGGATCTAAGGGCTTCCTAGTTTTAAAATCCGAGGCCTAAGCCTAACAGTAACCCTAGGAAGGTAAACCAGCCGGGTATTAGGGTTCTTCCTAAGGGGAAAGCCGTGCAAGCAGCCATGTTGTGGCACTTCTGCACTCCCTTTGGGATGCCTTTGGCAGATGAAGTAAGCCTGGAACTCAGGGCTTCCTAGTTAAAAAAATCCTAGCCCTAGGCCGAACCCCAACCCTAAGACGAGAAAGGCAAATCAGCCAGGAATTAGGCATGTCCCAAAGGAAAAAGCTGTGGAGGCAGGCATGTTGTGGTACTTTTGCGCTCTTCTTGGGTAGTCCTTCGCAGCTGCTGTGTTCTTGGAACTCAGGGCTTTCTGGTTAATAGAACTCTTACCCTAGGCGAAACTCAAACCTTAACCCTAGGAAGGAAAATCAGCCTATGGTTCAGGATGGTCTCATGAGAATAGAAGCAGAGGAAGCCAAGTTGTGTCACTTTTGCGGCCCTCTTGGGATGCCTTTAACAGCTGCAGTGTGCCTGGAGCCCAGGGCTTCCTGGTTTTAAAAGTCCTAGGCCTAAGCCTAACAGTAACCCTAGGAAGGTAAATCAGCCGCGTATTAGGGTTCTTCCTAAGGGGAAAGCCGTGAAAGCAGCCATGTTGTGGCACTTCTGCACTCCCTTTGGGATGCCTTTGGCAGATGAAGTAAGCCTGGAACTCAGGGCTTCCTAGTTAAAAAAATCCTACCCCTAGGCCGAACCCCAACCCTTAGACGAGAAAGGCAAATCAGCCAGGAATTAGGCATGTCCCCAAGGAAAAAGCTGTGGAGGCAGGCACCTTGTGGTACTTTTGCGCTCTTCTTGGCTAGTCCTTCGCAGCTGCTGTGTTCTTGGAACTCAGGGCTTTCTGGTTAATAGAACCCTTACCTCAGGCGTAACTCAAACCTTAACCTTAAGAAGGAAAATCAGCCGGGTATTAGGGTTCTTCCTAAGGGAAAAGCCGTGAAAGCAGCCATGTTGTGGCACTTTTGCACTCCCTTTGGGATGCCTTTGGCAGATGCAGTAAGCCTGGAACTCAGGGCTTCCTGGTTAAAAAACTCCAAGCCCTAGGCTGAACCCTAACCCTAACCCTAGGCAGATAAATCAGCCTAGGTATAGGGATGGTGCCAAGGAACAAGCTGTGAAAGCTGCCATGTTGTTGCACTTTTTTACTCCTCTTGGGATGCCTTGAACAGATGCAGTGCAGCCTGGAGCTAAGGGCTTCCTAGTTTTAAAAATCCTAGCCCTAAGCCTAAGCCTTACAGTAACCCTGGGAAGGGAAATCAGCCTGGTGTTAGGCTTCTTGCCAAGGAAAAAGCCGTGAAAGCAACCATGTTGTGGCACTTTTGCACTCCCTTTTGGATGCCTTTCACAGCTCCAGTGTGCCTGGAACTCAGGGCTTCCTGATTTTAAAAGTCCTAGCCCTAGGCCGAACCCCAAGCCTAAGACGAGAAAGGCAAATCAGCCAGGAATTAGGCATGTCCCCAAGGAAAAAGCTGTCGACGCAGGCACGTTGTGGTACTTTTGCACTCTTCTTGGGAAGTCCTTCGCAGCTGCTGTGTTCTTGGAACTCAGGGCTTTCTGGTTAATAGAACCCTTACCCCAGGCGTAACTCAAACCTTAACCCTAGGAAGGAAAATCAGCCTATGGTTCGGGATGGTCTCATGGAAATATCAGTGGTGGCAGCCAAGTTGTGTCACTTTTGCGCTCCCCTTGGGATGCCTTTCGCAGCTGCAGTGTGCCTGGAGCCCAGGGCTTCCTGGTTTTAAAAGTCCTAGGCCTAAGCCTAACAGTAACCCTAGGAAGGTAAATCAGCCGCGTATTAGGGTTCTTCCTAAGGGAAAAGCCGTGAAAGCAGCCATGTTGTGGCACTTCTGCACTCCCTTTGGGATGCCTTTGGCAGATGAAGTAAGCCTGGAACTCAGGGCTTCCTAGTTAAAAAAATCCTAGCCCTAGGCCGAACCCCAACCCTAAGACGAGAAAGGCAAATCAGCCAGGAATTAGGCATGTCCCCAAGGAAAAAGCTGTGGAGGCAGGCACGTTGTGGTACTTTTGCGCTCTTCTTGGGTAGTCCTTCGCAGCTGGTATGTTCTTGGAACTCAGGGCTTTCTGGTTAATAGAACTCTTACCCGAGGCGTAACTCAAACCTTAACCCTAGGAAGGAAAATCAGCCTATGGTTCGGGATGGTCTCATGAGAATAGCAGCAGAGGCAGCCAAGTTGTGTCACTTCTGCGGCCCTCTTGGGATGCCTTTAACAGCTGCAGTGTGCCTGGAGCCCAGGGCTTCCTGGTTTTAAAAGTCCTAGGCCTAAGCCTAACAGTAACCCTAGGAAGGTAAATCAGCCGGGTATTAGGGTTCTTCCTAAGGGAAAAGCTGTGAAAGCAGCCATGTTGTGGCACTTTTGCACACCCTTTGGGACGCCTTTGGCAGATGCAGTAAGCCTGGAACTCAGGCCTTCCTGGTTAAAAAACTCCAAGCCCTAGGCTGAACCCTAACCCTAACCCTAGGCAGATAAATCAGCCTAGGTATAGGGATGGTGCCAAGGAAAAAGCTGTGAAAGCTGCCATGTTGTTGCACTTTTGTACTCCCCTTGGTATGCCTTGAACAGCTGCAGTGTGCCTGGATCTAAGGGCTTCCTAGTTTTAAAAATCCTAGCCCTAGGCCTAAGCCTTACAGTAACCCTGGGAAGTGAAATCAGCCTGGTGTTAAGCTTCTTGCCAAGGAAAAAGCCGTGAAAGCAACCATGTTGTGGTACTTTTGCACTCCCTTTTGGATGCCTTTCACAGCTCCAGTGTGCCTGGAACTCAGGGCTTCCTGATTTTAAAAATCCTAGCCCTAGGCCGAACCCCAACCCTAAGACGAGAAAGGCAAATCAGCCAGGAATTAGGCATGTCCCCAAGGAAAAAGCTATCGACGCAGGCATGTTGTGGTACTTTTGCGCTCTTCTTGGGTAGTCCGTCGCAGCTGCTGTGTTCTTGGAACTCAGGGCTTTCTGGTTAATAGAACCCTTACGCTAGGCGTAACTCAAACCTTAATCCTAGGAAGGAAAATCCGCCTATTTTTCGGGATGGTCTCATGGAAATATCAGTGGTGGCAGCCAAGTTGTGTCACTTTTGCGCTCCCCTTGGGATGCCTTTCGCAGCTGCAGTGTGCCTGGAGCCCAGGGCTTCCTGGTTTTAAAAGTCCTAGGCCTAAGCCTAACAGTAACCCTAGGAAGGTAAATCAGCCGCGTATTAGGGTTCTTCCTAAGGGAAAAGCCGTGAAAGCAGCCATGTTGTGGCACTTCTGCACTCCCTTTGGGATGCCTTTGACAGATGCAGTAAGCCTGGAACTCAGGGCTTCCTAGTTAAAAAAATCCTAGCCCTAGGCCGAACCCCAACCCTTAGACGAGAAAGGCAAATCAGCCAGGAATTAGGCAGGTCCCCAAGGAAAAAGCTGTGGAGGCAGGCATGTTGTAGTACTTTTGCGCTCTTCTTGGGTAGTCCTTCGCAGCTGCTGTGTTCTTGGAACTCAGGTCTTTCTGGTTAATAGACCTCTTACCCTAGGCGAAACTCAAACATTAACCCTAGGAAGGAAAATCAGCCTATGGTTCGGGATGGTCTCATGAGAATAGAAGCAGAGGCAGCCAAGTTGTGTCACTTCTGCGGCCCTCTTGGGATGCCTTTAACAGGTGCAGTGTGCCTGGAGCCCAGGGCTTCCTGGTTTTAAAAGTCCTAGGCCTAAGCCTAACAGTAACCCTAGGAAGGTAAATCAGCCGGGTATTAGGGTTCTTCCTAAGGGAAAAGCTGTGAAAGCAGCCATGTTGTGGCACTTTTGCACACCCTTTGGGATGCCTTTGGCAGATGCAGTAAGCCTGGAACTCAGGGCTTCCTGGTTAAAAAACTCCAAGCCCTAGGCTGAACCCTAACCCTAACCCTAGGCAGATAAATCAGCCTAGGTATAGGGATGGTGCCAAGGAAAAAGCTGTGAAAGCTGCCATGTTGTGGTACTTTAGTACTCCCCTTGGGATGCCTTGAACAGCTGCAGTGTGCCTGGATCTAAGGGCTTCCTAGTTTTAAAAGTCCGAGGCCTAAGCCTAACAGTAACCCTAGGAAGGTAAACCAGCCGGGTATTAGGGTTCTTCCTAAGGGGAAAGCCGTGAAAGCAGCCATGTTGTGGCACTTTTGCACTCCCTTTGGGATGCCTTTGGCAGATGCAGTAAGCCTGGAACTCAGGGCTTCCTGGTTAAAAAACTCCAAGCCCTAGGCTGAACCCTAACCCTAACCCTAGGCAGATAAATCAGCCTAGGTATAGGGATGGTGCCAAGGAACAAGCTGTGAAAGCTGCCATGTTGTTGCACTTTTTTACTCCTCTTGGGATGCCTTGAACAGATGCAGTGCAGCCTGGAGCTAAGGGCTTCCTAGTTTTTAAAATCCTAGCCCTAAGCCTAAGCCTTACAGTAACCCTGGGAAGGGAAATCAGCCTGGTGTTAGGCTTCTTGCCAAGGAAAAAGCCGTGAAAGCAACCATGTTGTGGCACTTTTGCACTCCCTTTTGGATGCCTTTCACAGCTCCAGTGTGCCTGGAACTCAGGGCTTCCTGATTTTAAAAGTCCTAGCCCTAGGCCGAACCCCAAGCCTAAGACGAGAAAGGCAAATCAGCCAGGAATTAGGCATGTCCCCAAGGAAAAAGCTGTCGACGCAGGCACGTTGTGGTACTTTTGCACTCTTCTTGGGAAGTCCTTCGCAGCTGCTGTGTTCTTGGAACTCAGGGCTTTCTGGTTAATAGAACCCTTACCCCAGGCGTAACTCAAACCTTAACCCTAGGAAGGAAAATCAGCCTATGGTTCGGGATGGTCTCATGGAAATATCAGTGGTGGCAGCCAAGTTGTGTCACTTTTGCGCTCCCCTTGGGATGCCTTTCGCAGCTGCAGTGTGCCTGGAGCCCAGGGCTTCCTGGTTTTAAAAGTCCTAGGCCTAAGCCTAACAGTAACCCTAGGAAGGTAAATCAGCCGCGTATTAGGGTTCTTCCTAAGGGGAAAGCCGTGAAAGCAGCCATGTTGTGGCACTTCTGCACTCCCTTTGGGATGCATTTAGCAGATGCAGTAAGCCTGGAACTCAGGGCTTCCTGGTTAAAAAACTCCAAGCCCTAGGCTGAACCCTAACCCTAACCCTAGGCAGATAAATCAGCCTATGTATAGGGATGGTGCCAAGGAAAAAGCTGTGAAAGCTGCCATGTTGTGGTACTTTAGTACTCCCCTTGGGATGCCTTAAACAGCTGCAGTGCGCCTGGATGTAAGGGCTTCCTAGTTTTAAAAGTCCTTGGCCTAAGCCTAACAGTAACCCTAGGAAGGTAAATCAGCCGCGTATTAGGGTTCTTCCTAAGGGAAAAGCCGTGAAAGCAGCCATGTTGTGGCACTTCTGCACTCCCTTTGGGATGCCTTTGGCAGATGAAGTAAGCCTGGAACTCAGGGCTTCCTAGTTAAAAAAATCCTAGCCCTAGGCCGAACCCCAACCCTAAGACGAGAAAGGCAAATCAGCCAGGAATCAGGCATGTCCCCAAGGAAAAAGCTGTGGAGGCAGGCACGTTGTGGTACTTTTGCGCTCTTCTTGGGTAGTCCTTCGCAGCTGCTGTGTTCTTGGAACTCAGGGCTTTCTGGTTAATAGAACGCTTACCCTAGGCGTAACTCAAACCTTAACCCTAGGAAAGAAAATCAGCCTATGGTTCGGGATGGTCTCATGGAAATTTCAGTGGTGGCAGCCAAGTTGTGTCACTTTTGCGCTCCCCTTGGGATGCCTTTCGCAGCTGCAGTGTGCCTGGAGCCCAGGGCTTCCTGGTTTTAAAAGTCCTAGGCCTAAGCGTAACAGTAACCCTAGGAAGGTAAATCAGCCGCGTATTAGGGTTCTTCCTAAGGGAAAAGCCGTGAAAGCAGCCATGTTGTGGCACTTCTGCACTCCCTTTGGGATGCCTTTGGCAGATGAAGTAAGCCTGGAACTCAGGGCTTCCTAGTTAAAAAAATCCTAGCCCTAGGCCGAACCCCAACCCTAAGACGAGAAAGGCAAATCAGCCAGGAATTAGGCATGTCCCCAAGGAAAAAGCTGTGGAGGCAGGCATGTTGTGGTACTTTTGCGCTCTTCTTGGCTAGTCCTTCGCAGCTGCTGTGTTCTTGGAACTCAGGGCTTTCTGGTTAATAGAACTCTTACCCTAGGCGTAACTCAAACCTTAACCCTAGGAAGGAAAATCAGCCTATGCGCTCCCCTTGGGATGCCTTTCGCAGCTGCAGTGTGCCTGGAGCCCAGGGCTTCCTGGTTTTAAAAGTCCTAGGCCTAAGCGTAACAGTAACCCTAGGAAGGTAAATCAGCCGCGTATTAGGGTTCTTCCTAAGGGAAAAGCCGTGAAAGCAGCCATGTTGTGGCACTTCTGCACTCCCTTTGGGATGCCTTTGGCAGATGCAGTAAGCCTGGAACTCAGGGCTTCCTAGTTAAAAAAATCCTAGCCCTAGGCCGAACCCCAACCCTAAGACGAGAAAGGCAAATCAGCCAGGAATTAGGCATGTCCCCAAGGAAAAAGCTGTGGAGGCAGGCATGTTGTGGTACTTTTGCGCTCTTCTTGGGTAGTCCTTCGCAGCTGCTGTGTTCTTGGAACTCAGGGCTTTCTGGTTAATAGAACTCTTACCCTAGGCGTAACTCAAACCTTAACCCTAGGAAGGAAAATCAGCCTATGGGCTCCTCTTGGGATGCCTTTCGCAGCTGCAGTGTGCCTGGAGCCCAGGGCTTCCTGGTTTTAAAAGTCCTAGGCCTAAGCGTAACAGTAACCCTAGGAAGGTAAATCAGCCGCGTATTAGGGTTCTTCCTAAGGGAAAAGCCGTGAAAGCAGCCATGTTGTGGCACTTCTGCACTCCCTTTGGGATGCCTTTGGCAGATGCAGTAAGCCTGGAACTCAGGGCTTCCTAGTTAAAAATATCCTAGCCCTAGGCCGAACCCCAACCCTAAGACGAGAAAGGCAAATCAGCCAGGAATTAGGCATGTCCCCAAGGAAAAAGCTGTGGAGGCAGGCATGTTGTGGTACTTTTGCGCTCTTCTTGAGTAGTCCTTCGCAGCTGCTGTGTTCTTGGAACACAGGTCTTTCTGGTTAATAGAACCCTTACCCTAGGCGTAACTCAAACCTTAACCCTAGGAAGGAAAATCAGCCTATGGTTCGGGATGGTCTCATGGAAATATCAGTGGTGGCAGCCAAGTTGTGTCACTTTGCGCTCCCCTTGGGATGTCTTTCGTAGCTGCAGTGTGCCTGGAGCCCAGGGCTTCCTGGTTTTAAAAGTCCTAGGGCTAAGCCTAACAGTAACCCTAGGAAGGTAAATCAGCCGAGTATTAGGGTTCTTCCTAAGGGAAAAGCCGTGAAAGCAGCCATGTTGTGGCACTTTTGCACTCCCTTTGGGATGCCTTTGGCAGATGCAGTAAGCCTGGAACTCAGGGCTTCCTGGTTAAAAAACTCCAAGCCCTAGGCTGAACCCTAACCCTAACCCTAGGCAGATAAATCAGCCTAGGTATAGGGATGGTGCCAAGGAAAAGCTGTGAAAGCTGCCATGTTGTTGCACTTTTGTACTCCCCTTGGGATGCCTTGAACAGCTGCAGTGTGCCTGGAGCTAAGGGCTTCCTAGTTTTAAAAATCCTATCCCTAGGCCAAAGCCTTACAGTAACCCTGGGAAGGGAAATCAGCCTGGTGTTAGGCTTCTTGCCAAGGAAAAAGCCGTGAAAGCAGCCATGTTGTGGCACTTCTGCACTCCCTTTTGGATGCCTTTCACAGCTCCAGTGTGCCTGGAAGTCAGGGCTTCCTGATTTTAAAAATCCTAGCCCTAGGCCGAACCCCAACCCTAAGACAAGAAAGGCAAATCAGCCAGGAATTAGGCATGTCCCCAAGGAAAAAGCTGTGGAGGCAGGCATGTTGTGGTACTTTTGCGCTCTTCTTGGGTAGTCCTTCGCAGCTGCTGTGTTCTTGGAACTCAGGGCTTTCTGGTTAATAGAACCCTTACCCTAGGCGTAACTCAAACCTTAACCCTAGGAAGGAAAATCAGCCTATGATTTGGGATTGTCTCATGGAAATATCAGTGGTGGCACCCAAGTTGTGTCACTTTTGCGCTCCCCTTGGGATGCCTTTCGCAGCTGCAGAGTGCCTGGAGCCCAGGGCTTCCTGGTTTTAAAAGTCCTAGGCCTAAGCCTAACAGTAACCCTAGGAAGGTAAACCAGCCGGGTATTAGGGTTCTTCCTAAGGGGAAAGCCGTGAAAGCAGCCATGTTGTGGCACTTCTGCACTCCCTTTGGGATGCCTTTGGCAGATGAAGTAAGCCTGGAACTCAGGGCTTCCTAGTTAAAAAAATCCTAGCCCTAGGCCGAACCCCAACCCTAAGACGAGAAAGGCAAATCAGCCAGGAATTAGGCATGTCCCCAAGGAAAAAGCTGTGGAGGCAGGCACGTTGTGGTACTTTTGCGCTCTTCTTGGGTAGTCCTTCGCAGCTGGTATGTTCTTGGAACTCAGGGCTTTCTGGTTAATAGAACTCTTACCCGAGGCGTAACTCAAACCTTAACCCTAGGAAGGAAAATCAGCCTATGGTTCGGGATGGTCTCATGAGAATAGCAGCAGAGGCAGCCAAGTTGTGTCACTTCTGCGGCCCTCTTGGGATGCCTTTAACAGCTGCAGTGTGCCTGGAGCCCAGGGCTTCCTGGTTTTAAAAGTCCTAGGCCTAAGCCTAACAGTAACCCTAGGAAGGTAAATCAGCCGGGTATTAGGGTTCTTCCTAAGGGAAAAGCTGTGAAAGCAGCCATGTTGTGGCACTTTTGCACACCCTTTGGGACGCCTTTGGCAGATGCAGTAAGCCTGGAACTCAGGCCTTCCTGGTTAAAAAACTCCAAGGCCTAGGCTGAACCCTAACCCTAACCCTAGGCAGATAAATCAGCCTAGGTATAGGGATGGTGCCAAGGAAAAAGCTGTGAAAGCTGCCATGTTGTTGCACTTTTGTACTCCCCTTGGTATGCCTTGAACAGCTGCAGTGTGCCTGGATCTAAGGGCTTCCTAGTTTTAAAAATCCTAGCCCTAGGCCTAAGCCTTACAGTAACCCTGGGAAGTGAAATCAGCCTGGTGTTAAGCTTCTTGCCAAGGAAAAAGCCGTGAAAGCAACCATGTTGTGGTACTTTTGCACTCCCTTTTGGATGCCTTTCACAGCTCCAGTGTGCCTGGAACTCAGGGCTTCCTGATTTTAAAAATCCTAGCCCTAGGCCGAACCCCAACCCTAAGACGAGAAAGGCAAATCAGCCAGGAATTAGGCATGTCCCCAAGGAAAAAGCTATCGACGCAGGCATGTTGTGGTACTTTTGCGCTCTTCTTGGGTAGTCCGTCGCAGCTGCTGTGTTCTTGGAACTCAGGGCTTTCTGGTTAATAGAACCCTTACGCTAGGCGTAACTCAAACCTTAATCCTAGGAAGGAAAATCCGCCTATTTTTCGGGATGGTCTCATGGAAATATCAGTGGTGGCAGCCAAGTTGTGTCACTTTTGCGCTCCCCTTGGGATGCCTTTCGCAGCTGCAGTGTGCCTGGAGCCCAGGGCTTCCTGGTTTTAAAAGTCCTAGGCCTAAGCCTAACAGTAACCCTAGGAAGGTAAATCAGCCGCGTATTAGGGTTCTTCCTAAGGGAAAAGCCGTGAAAGCAGCCATGTTGTGGCACTTCTGCACTCCCTTTGGGATGCCTTTGACAGATGCAGTAAGCCTGGAACTCAGGGCTTCCTAGTTAAAAAAATCCTAGCCCTAGGCCGAACCCCAACCCTTAGACGAGAAAGGCAAATCAGCCAGGAATTAGGCAGGTCCCCAAGGAAAAAGCTGTGGAGGCAGGCATGTTGTAGTACTTTTGCGCTCTTCTTGGGTAGTCCTTCGCAGCTGCTGTGTTCTTGGAACTCAGGTCTTTCTGGTTAATAGACCTCTTACCCTAGGCGAAACTCAAACATTAACCCTAGGAAGGAAAATCAGCCTATGGTTCGGGATGGTCTCATGAGAATAGAAGCAGAGGCAGCCAAGTTGTGTCACTTCTGCGGCCCTCTTGGGATGCCTTTCGCAGCTGCATGTGCCTGGAGCCCAGGGCTTCCTGGTTTTAAAAGTCCTAGGCCTAAGCCTAACAGTAACCCTAGGAAGGTAAATCAGCCGCGTATTAGGGTTCTTCCTAAGGGAAAAGCTGTGAAAGCAGCCATGTTGTGGCACTTTTGCACTCCCTTTGGGATGCCATTGGATGATGCAGTAAGCCTGGAACTCAGGGCTTCCTGGTTAAAAGACTCCAAGCCCTAGGCTGAACCCTAACCCTAACCCTAGGCAGATAAATCAGCCTAGGTATAGGGATGGTGCCAAGGAAAAAGCTGTGAAAGCTGCCATGTTGTGGTACTTTAGTACTCCCCTTGGGATGCCTTGAACAGCTGCAGTGTGCCTGGATCTAAGGGCTTCCTAGTTTTAAAAGTCCTAAGCCTAAGCCTAACAGTAACCCTAGGAAGGTAAACCAGCCGGGTATTAGGGTTCTTCCTAAGGGGAACGCCGTGAAAGCAGCCATGTTGTGGCACTTCTGCACTCCCTTTGGGATGCCTTTGGCAGATGAAGTAAGCCTGGAACTCAGGGCTTCCTAGTTAAAAAAATCCTAGCCCTAGGCCGAACCCCAACCCTAAGACGAGAAAGGCAAATCAGCCAGGAATTAGGCATGTCCCCAAGGAAAAAGCTGTCGACGCAGGCACGTTGTGGTACTTTTGCGCTCTTCTTGGCTAGTCCTTCGCAGCTGGTATGTTCTCGGAACTCAGGGCTTTCTGGTTAATAGAACCCTTACCCCAGGCGTATCTCAAACCTTAACCCTAGGAAGGAAAATCAGCCTATGGTTCGGGATGGTCTCATGGAAATATCAGTGGTGGCAGCCAAGTTGTGTCACTTTTGCGCTCCCCTTGGGATGCCTTTAACAGGTGCAGTGTGCCTGGAGCCCAGGGCTTCCTGGTTTTAAAAGTCCTAGGCCTAAGCCTAACAGTAACCCTAGGAAGGTAAATCAGCCGGGTATTAGGGTTCTTCCTAAGGGAAAAGCCGTGCAAGCAGCCATGTTGTGGCACTTCTGCACTCCCTTTGGGATGCCTTTGGCAGATGCAGTAAGCCTGGAACTCAGGGCATCCGAGTTAAAAAAATCCTAGCCCTAGGCCGAACCCCAACCCTAAGACGAGAAAGGCAAATCAGCCAGGAATTAGGCATGTCCCCAAGGAAAAAGCTGTGGAGGCAGGCATGTTGTGGTACTTTTGCGCTCTTCTTGGGTAGTCCTTCGCAGCTGCTGTGTTCTTGGAACTCAGGGCTTTCTGGTTAATAGAACCCTTACCCTAGGCGTAACTCAAACCTTAACCCTAGGAAGGAAAATCCGCCTATGATTTGGGATGGTCTCATGGAAATATCAGTGGTGGCAGCCAAGTTGTGTCACTTTTGCGCTCCCCTTGGGATGCCTTTCGCAGCTGCAGTGTGCCTGGAGCCCAGGGCTTACTGGTTTTAAAAGTCCGAGGCCTAAGCCTAACAGTAACCCTAGGAAGGTAAATCAGCCGCGTATTAGGGTTCTTCCTAAGGGAAAAGCCGTGAAAGCAGCCATGTTGTGGCACTTTTGCACTCCCTTTGGGATGCCTTTGGCAGATGCAGTAAGCCTGGAACTCAGGGCTTCCTGGTTAAAAGACTCCAAGCCCTAGGCTGAACCCTAACCCTAACCCTAGGCAGATAAATCAGCCTACGTATAGGGATGGTGCCAAGGAAAAAGCTGTGAAAGCTGCCATGTTGTGGTACTTTAGTACTCCCCTTGGGATGCCTTGAACAGCTGCAGTGTGCCTGGATCTAAGGGCTTCCTAGTTTTAAAAGTCCTAAGCCTAAGCCTAACAGTAACCCTAGGAAGGTAAACCAGCCGGGTATTAGGGTTCTTCCTAAGGGGAACGCCGTGAAAGCAGCCATGTTGTGGCACTTCTGCACTCCCTTTGGGATGCCTTTGGCAGATGAAGTAAGCCTGGAACTCAGGGCTTCCTAGTTAAAAAAATCCTAGCCCTAGGCCGAACCCCAACCCTAAGACGAGAAAGGCAAATCAGGCAGGAATTAGGCATGTCCCCAAGGAAAAAGTTGTGGAGGCAGGCACGTTGTGGTACTTTTGCGCTCTTCTTGGGTAGTCCTTCGCAGCTGGTATGTTCTTGGAACTCAGGGCTTTCTGGTTAATAGACCTCTTACCCTAGGCGTAACTCAAACCTTAACCCTAGGAAGGAAAATCAACCTAGGGTTCGGGATGGTCTCATGAGAATAGCAGCAGAGGCAGCCAAGTTGTGTCACTTCTGCGGCCCTCTTGGGATGCCTTTAACAGGTGCAGTGTGCCTGGAGCCCAGGGCTTCCTGGTTTTAAAAGTCCTAGGCCTAAGCCTAACAGTAACCCTAGGAAGGTAAATCAGCCGGGTATTAGGGTTCTTCCTAAGGGAAAAGCTGTGAAAGCAGCCATGTTGTGGCACTTTTGCACACCCTTTGGGATGCCTTTGGCAGATGCAGTAAGCCTGGAACTCAGGGCTTCCTGGTTAAAAAACTCCAAGCCCTAGGCTGAACCCTAACCTTAACCCTAGGCAGATAAATCAGCCTAGGTATAGGGATGGTGCCAAGGAAAAAGCTGTGAAAGCTGCCATGTTGTTGCACTTTTTTACTCCTCTTGGGATGCCTTGAACAGCTGCAGTGTGCCTGGATCTAAGGGCTTCCTAGTTTTAAAAATCCTAGCCCTAGGCCTAAGCCTTACAGTAACCCTGGGAAGTGAAATCAGCCTGGTGTTAAGCTTCTTGCCAAGGAAAAAGCCGTGAAAGCAACCATGTTGTGGTACTTTTGCACTCCCTTTTGGATGCCTTTCACAGCTCCAGTGTGCCTGGAACTCAGGGCTTCCTGATTTTAAAAATCCTAGCCCTAGGCCGAACCCCAACCCTAAGACGAGAAAGGCAAATCAGCCAGGAATTAGGCATGTCCCCAAGGAAAAAGCTATCGACGCAGGCATGTTGTGGTACTTTTGCGCTCTTCTTGGGTAGTCCTTCGCAGCTGCTGTGTTCTTGGAACTCAGGGCTTTCTGGTTAATAGAACCCTTACCCTAGGCGTAACTCAAACCTTAACCCTAGGAAGGAAAATCAGCCTATGTTTCGGGATGGTCTCATGAGAATAGCAGCAGAGGCAGCCAAGTTGTGTCACTTCTGCGGCCCTCTTGGGATGCCTTTCGCAGCTGCAGTGTGCCTGGAGCCCAGGGCTTCCTGGTTTTAAAAGTCCTAGGCCTAAGCCTAACAGTAACCCTAGGAAGGTAAATCAGCCGCGTATTAGGGTTCTTCCTAAGGGAAAAGCCGTGAAAGCAGCCATGTTGTGGCACTTTTGCACTCCCTTTGGGATGCCTTTGGCAGATGCAGTAAGCCTGGAACTCAGGGCTTCCTGGTTAAAAAACTCCAAGCCCTAGGCTGAACCCTAACCCTAACCCTAGGCAGATAAATCAGCCTACGTATAGGGATGGTGCCAAGGAAAAAGCTGTGAAAGCTGCCATGTTGTGGTACTTTAGTACTCCCCTTGGGATGCCTTGAACAGCTGCAGTGTGCCTGGATCTAAGGGCTTCCTAGTTTTAAAAGTCCTAAGCCTAAGCCTAACAGTAACCCTATGAAGGTAAATCAGCCGGGTATTAAGGTTCTTCCTAAGGGGAAAGCCGTGCAAGCAGCCATGTTGTGGCACTTCTGCACTCCCTTTGGGATGCCTTTGGCAGATGGAGTAAGCCTGGAACTCAGGGCTTCCTAGTTAAAAAAATCCTAGCCCTAGGCCGAACCCCAACCCTAAGACGAGAAAGGCAAATCAGCCAGGAATTAGGCATGTCCCCAAGGAAAAAGCTGTCGACGCAGGCACGTTGTGGTATTTTTGCGCTCTTCTTGGGTAGTCCTTCGCAGCTGGTATGTTCTTGGAACTCAGGGCTTTCTGGTTAATAGAACCCTTACCCCAGGCGTATCTCAAACCTTAACCCTAGGAAGGAAAATCAGCCTATGGTTCGGGATGGTCTCATGGAAATATCAGTGGTGGCAGCCAAGTTGTGTCACTTTTGCGCTCCCCTTGGGATGCCTTTAACAGGTGCAGTGTGCCTGGAGCCCAGGGCTTCCTGGTTTTAAAAGTCCTAGGCCTAAGCCTAACAGTAACCCTAGGAAGGTAAATCAGCCGGGTATTAGGGTTCTTCCTAAGGAAAAAGCCGTGAAAGCAGCCATGTTGTGGCACTTCTGCACTCCCTTTGGGATGCCTTTGGATGATGCAGTAAGCCTGGAACTCAGGGCATCCGAGTTAAAAAAATCCTAGCCCTAGGCCGAAACCCAACCCTAAGACGAGAAAGGCAAATCAGCCAGGAATTAGGCATGTCCCCAAGGAAAAAGCTGTGGAGGCAGGCACGTTGTGGTACTTTTGCGCTCTTCTTGGGTGGTCCTTCGCAGCTGGTATGTTCTTGGAACTCAGGGCTTTCTGGTTAATAGAACTCTTACCCTAGGCGTAACTCAAACCTTAACCCTAGGAAGGAAAATCAGCCTATGGTTCGGGATGGTCTCATGAGAATAGCAGCAGAGGCAGCCAAGTTGTGTCACTTCTGCGGCCCTCTTGGGATGCCTTTAACAAGTGCAGTGTGCCTGGAGCCCAGGGCTTCCTGGTTTTAAAAGTCCTAGGCCTAAGCCTAACAGTAACCCTAGGAAGGTAAATCAGCCGGGTATTAGGGTTCTTCCTAAGGGAAAAGCTGTGAAAGCAGCCATGTTGTGGCACTTTTGCACACCCTTTGGGATGCCTTTGGCAGATGCAGTAAGCCTGGAACTCAGGGCTTCCTGGTTAAAAAACTCCAAGCCCTAGGCTGAACCCTAACCCTAACCCTAGGCAGATAAATCAGCCTAGGTATAGGGATGGTGCCAAGGAAAAAGCTGTGAAAGCTGCCATGTTGTTGCACTTTTGTACTCCCCTTGGGATGCCTTGAACAGCTGCAGTGTGCCTGGATCTAAGGGCTTCCTAGTTTTAAAAATCCTAGCCCTAGGCCTAAGCCTTACAGTAACCCTGGGAAGTGAAATCAGCCTGGTGTTAAGCTTCTTGCCAAGGAAAAAGCCGTGAAAGCAACCATGTTGTGGTACTTTTGCACTCCCTTTTGGATGCCTTTCACAGCTCCAGTGTGCCTGGAACTCAGGGCTTCCTGATTTTAAAAATCCTAACCCTAGGCCGAACCCCAACCCTAAGACGAGAAAGGCAAATCAGCCAGGAATTAGGCATGTCCCCAAGGAAAAAGCTATCGACGCAGGCATGTTGTGGTACTTTTGCGCTCTTCTTGGGTAGTCCTTCGCAGCTGCTGTGTTCTTGGAACTCAGGGCTTTCTGGTTAATAGAACCCTTACCCTAGGCGTAACTCAAACCTTAACCCTAGGAAGGAAAATCAGCCTATGTTTCGGGATGGTCTCATAAAAATATCAGTGGTGGCAGCCAAGTTGCGTCACTTTTGCGCTCCCCTTGGGATGCCTTTCGCAGCTGCAGAGTGCCTGGAGCCCAGGGCTTCCTGGTTTTAAAAGTCCTAGGCCTAAGCCTAACAGTAACCCTAGGAAGGTAAATCAGCCGGGTATTAGGGTTCTTCCTAAGGGAAAAGCCGTGAAAGCAGCCATGTTGTGGCACTTTTGCACTCCCTTTGGGATGCCTTTGGCAGATGCAGTAAGCCTGGAACTCAGGGCTTCCTAGTTAAAAAACTCCAAGCCCCAGGCTGAACCCTAACCCTAACCCTAGGCAGATAAATCAGCCTACGTATAGGGATGGTGCCAAGGAAAAAGCTGTGAAAGCTGCCATGTTGTGGTACTTTAGTACTCCCCTTGGGATGCCTTGAACAGCTGCAGTGTGCCTGGATCTAAGGGCTTCCTAGTTTTAAAAGTCCTAAGCCTAAGCCTAACAGTAACCCTAGGAAGGTAAATCTGCCGGGTATTAAGGCTCTTCCTAGGGGGAAAGCCGTGAAAGCAGCCATGTTGTGGCACTTCTGCACTCCCTTTGGGATGCCTTTGGCAGATGCAGTAAGCCTGGAACTCAGGGCTTCCTAGTTAAAAAAATCCTAGCCCTAGGCCGAACCCCAACCCTAAGACGAGAAAGGCAAATCAGCCAGGAATTAGGCATGTCCCCAAGGAAAAAGCTGTGGAGGCAGGCACGTTGTGGTACTTTTGCGCTCTTCTTGGGTAGTCCTTCGCAGCTGGTATGTTCTTGGAACTCAGGGCTTTCTGGTTAATAGAACTCTTACCCTAGGCGTAACTCAAACCTTAACCCTAGGAAGGAAAATCAGCCTATGGTTCGGGATGGTCTCATGAGAATAGCAGCAGAGGCAGCCAAGTTGCGTCACTTTTGCGCTCCCCTTGGGATGCCTTTCGCAGCTGCAGAGTGCCTGGAGCCCAGGGCTTCCTGGTTTTAAAAGTCCTAGGCCTAAGCCTAACAGTAACCCTAGGAAGGTAAATCAGCCGGGTATTAGGGTTCTTCCTAAGGGAAAAGCCGTGAAAGCAGCCATGTTGTGGCACTTTTGCACTCCCTTTGGGATGCCTTTGGCAGATGCAGTAAGCCTGGAACTCAGGGCTTCCTAGTTAAAAAACTCCAAGCCCTAGGCTGAACCCTAACCCTAACCCTAGGCAGATAAATCAGCCTACGTATAGGGATGGTGCCAAGGAAAAAGCTGTGAAAGCTGCCATGTTGTGGTACTTTAGTACTCCCCTTGGGATGCCTTGAACAGCTGCAGTGTGCCTGGATCTAAGGGCTTCCTAGTTTTAAAAGTCCTAAGCCTAAGCCTAACAGTAACCCTAGGAAGGTAAATCTGCCGGGTATTAAGGCTCTTCCTAGGGGGAAAGCCGTGAAAGCAGCCATGTTGTGGCACTTCTGCACTCCCTTTGGGATGCCTTTGGCAGATGCAGTAAGCCTGGAACTCAGGGCTTCCTAGTTAAAAAAATCCTAGCCCTAGGCCGAACCCCAACCCTAAGACGAGAAAGGCAAATCAGCCAGGAATTAGGCATGTCCCCAAGGAAAAAGCTGTGGAGGCAGGCACGTTGTGGTACTTTTGCGCTCTTCTTGGGTAGTCCTTCGCAGCTGGTATGTTCTTGGAACTCAGGGCTTTCTGGTTAATAGAACTCTTACCCTAGGCGTAACTCAAACATTAACCCTAGGAAGGAAAATCAGCCTATGGTTCGGGATGGTCTCATGAGAATAGCAGCAGAGGCAGCCAAGTTGTGTCACTTCTGCGGCCCTCTTGGGATGCCTTTAACAAGTGCAGTGTGCCTGGAGCCCAGGGCTTCCTGGTTTTAAAAGTCCTAGGCCTAAGCCTAACAGTAACCCTAGGAAGGTAAATCAGCCGGGTATTAGGGTTCTTCCTAAGGGAAAAGCTGTGAAAGCAGCCATGTTGTGGCACTTTTGCACACCCTTTGGGATGCCTTTGGCAGATGCAGTAAGCCTGGAACTCAGGGCTTCCTGGTTAAAAAACTCCAAGCCCTAGGCTGAACCCTAACCCTAACCCTAGGCAGATAAATCAGCCTAGGTATAGGGATGGTGCCAAGGAAAAAGCTGTGAAAGCTGCCATGTTGTTGCACTTTTGTACTCCCCTTGGGATGCCTTGAACAGCTGCAGTGTGCCTGGATCTAAGGGCTTCCTAGTTTTAAAAATCCTAGCCCTAGGCCTAAGCCTTACAGTAACCCTGGGAAGTGAAATCAGCCTGGTGTTAAGCTTCTTGCCAAGGAAAAAGCCGTGAAAGCAACCATGTTGTGGTACTTTTGCACTCCCTTTTGGATGCCTTTCACAGCTCCAGTGTGCCTGGAACTCAGGGCTTCCTGATTTTAAAAATCCTAACCCTAGGCCGAACCCCAACCCTAAGACGAGAAAGGCAAATCAGCCAGGAATTAGGCATGTCCCCAAGGAAAAAGCTATCGACGCAGGCATGTTGTGGTACTTTTGCGCTCTTCTTGGGTAGTCCTTCGCAGCTGCTGTGTTCTTGGAACTCAGGGCTTTCTGGTTAATAGAACCCTTACCCTAGGCGTAACTCAAACCTTAACCCTAGGAAGGAAAATCAGCCTATGTTTCGGGATGGTCTCATAAAAATATCAGTGGTGGCAGCCAAGTTGCGTCACTTTTGCGCTCCCCTTGGGATGCCTTTCGCAGCTGCAGAGTGCCTGGAGCCCAGGGCTTCCTGGTTTTAAAAGTCCTAGGCCTAAGCCTAACAGTAACCCTAGGAAGGTAAATCAGCCGGGTATTAGGGTTCTTCCTAAGGGAAAAGCCGTGAAAGCAGCCATGTTGTGGCACTTTTGCACTCCCTTTGGGATGCCTTTGGCAGATGCAGTAAGCCTGGAACTCAGGGCTTCCTAGTTAAAAAACTCCAAGCCCCAGGCTGAACCCTAACCCTAACCCTAGGCAGATAAATCAGCCTACGTATAGGGATGGTGCCAAGGAAAAAGCTGTGAAAGCTGCCATGTTGTGGTACTTTAGTACTCCCCTTGGGATGCCTTGAACAGCTGCAGTGTGCCTGGATCTAAGGGCTTCCTAGTTTTAAAAGTCCTAAGCCTAAGCCTAACAGTAACCCTAGGAAGGTAAATCTGCCGGGTATTAAGGCTCTTCCTAGGGGGAAAGCCGTGAAAGCAGCCATGTTGTGGCACTTCTGCACTCCCTTTGGGATGCCTTTGGCAGATGCAGTAAGCCTGGAACTCAGGGCTTCCTAGTTAAAAAAATCCTAGCCCTAGGCCGAACCCCAACCCTAAGACGAGAAAGGCAAATCAGCCAGGAATTAGGCATGTCCCCAAGGAAAAAGCTGTGGAGGCAGGCATGTTGTGGTACTTTTGCGCTCTTCTTGGGAAGTCCTTCGCAGCTGCTGTGTTCTTGGAACTCAGGGCTTTCTGGTTAATAGAACTCTTACCCTAGGCGTAACTCAAACCTTAACCCTAGGAAGGAAAATCAGCCTATGGTTCAGGATGGTCTCATGAGAATAGCAGCAGAGGAAGCCAAGTTGTGTCACTTCTGCGGCCCTCTTGGGATGCCTTTAACAGGTGCAGTGTTCCTGGAGCCCAGGGCTTCCTGGTTTTAAAAGTCCTAGTCCTAAGCCTAACAGTAACCCTAGGAAGGTAAATCAGCCGCGTATTAGGGTTCTTCCTAAGGGAAAAGCCGTGAAAGCAGCCATGTTGTGGCACTTCTGCACTCCCTTTGGGATGCCTTTGACAGATGCAGTAAGCCTGGAACTCAGGGCTTCCTAGTTAAAAAAATCCTAGCCCTAGGCCGAACCCCAACCCTAAGACGAGAAAGGCAAATCAGCCAGGAATTAGGCATGTCCCAAAGGAAAAAGCTGTGGAGGCAGGCATGTTGTGGTACTTTTGCGCTCTTCTTGGGTAGTCCTTCGCAGCTGCTGTGTTCTTGGAACTCAGGGCTTTCTGGTTAATAGAACCCTTACCCTAGGCGTAACTCAAACCTTAATCCTAGGAAGGAAAATCCGCCTATGATTTGGGATGGTCTCATGGAAATTTCAGTGGTGGCAGCCAAGTTGTGTCACTTTTGCGCTCCCCTTGGGATGCCTTTCGCAGCTGCAGTGTGCCTGGAGCCCAGGGCTTCCTGGTTTTAAAAGTCCTAGGCCTAAGCCTAACAGTAAGCCTAGGAAGGTAAATCAGCCGCGTATTAGGGTTCTTCCTAAGGAAAAAGCCGTGAAAGCAGCCATGTTGTGGCACTTCTGCACTCCCTTTGGGATGCCTTTGGATGATGCAGTAAGCCTGGAACTCAGGGCATCCGAGTTAAAAAAATCCTAGCCCTAGGCCGAACCCCAACCCTTAGACAAGAAAGGCAAATCAGCCAGGAATTAGGCATGTCCCCAAGGAAAAAGCTGTGGAGGCAGGCATGTTGTGGTACTTTTGCGCTCTTCTTGGGTAGTCCTTCGCAGCTGCTGTGTTCTTGGAACTCAGGTCTTTCTGGTTAATAGACCTCTTACCCTAGGCGAAACTCAAACATTAACCCTAGGAAGGAAAATCAGCCTATGGTTCGGGATGGTCTCATGAGAATAGAAGCAGAGGCAGCCAAGTTGTGTCACTTCTGCGGCCCTCTTGGGATGCCTTTAACAGGTGCAGTGTGCCTGGAGCCCAGGGCTTCCTGGTTTTAAAAGTCCTAGGCCTAAGCCTAACAGTAACCCTAGGAAGGTAAATCAGCCGGGTATTAGGGTTCTTCCTAAGGGAAAAGCTGTGAAAGCAGCCATGTTGTGGCACTTTTGCACACCCTTTGGGATGCCTTTGGCAGATGCAGTAAGCCTGGAACTCAGGGCTTCCTGGTTAAAAAACTCCAAGCCCTAGGCTGAACCCTAACCCTAACCCTAGGCAGATAAATCAGCCTAGGTATAGGGATGGTGCCAAGGAAAAAGCTGTGAAAGCTGCCATGTTGTGGTACTTTAGTACTCCCCTTGGGATGCCTTGAACAGCTGCAGTGTGCCTGGATCTAAGGGCTTCCTAGTTTTAAAAGTCCGAGGCCTAAGCCTAACAGTAACCCTAGGAAGGTAAACCAGCCGGGTATTAGGGTTCTTCCTAAGGGGAAAGCCGTGAAAGCAGCCATGTTGTGGCACTTCTGCACTCCCTTTGGGATGCCTTTGGCAGATGAAGTAAGCCTGGAACTCAGGGCTTCCTAGTTAAAAAAATCCTAGCCCTAGGCCGAACCCCAACCCTAAGACGAGAAAGGCAAATCAGCCAGGAATTAGGCATGTCCCCAAGGAAAAAGCTGTGGAGGCAGGCACGTTGTGGTACTTCTGCGCTCTTCTTGGGTAGTCCTTCGCAGCTGCTGTGTTCTTGGAACTCAGGGCTTTCTGGTTAATAGAACCCTTACCCCAGGCGTAACTCAAACTTAACCCTAGGAAGGAAAATCAGCCTATGGTTCGGGATGGTCTCATGGAAATATCAGTGGTGGCGGCCAAGTTGTGTCACTTTTGCGCTCCCCTTGGGATGCCTTTCACAGCTGCAGTGTGCCTGGAGCCCAGGGCTTCCTGGTTTTAAAAGTCCTAGGCCTAAGCCTAACAGTAACCCTAGGAAGGTAAATCAGCCGGGTATTAGGGTTCTTCCTAAGGGAAAAGCCGTGCAAGCAGCCATTTTGTGGCACTTCTGCACTCCCTTTGGGATGCCTTTGGCAGATGCAGTAAGCCTGGAACTCAGGGCATCCGAGTTAAAAAAATCCTAGCCCTAGGCCGAACCCCAACCCTAAGACGAGAAAGGCAAATCAGCCAGGAATTAGGCATGTCCCCAAGGAAAAAGCTGTGGAGGCAGGCATGTTGTGGTACTTTTGCGCTCTTCTTGGGTAGTCCTTCGCAGCTGCTGTGTTCTTGGAACTCAGGTCTTTCTGGTTAATAGACCTCTTACCCTAGGCGTAACTCAAACCTTAATCCTAGGAAGGAAAATCAGCCTATGGTTCGGGATGGTCTCATGAGAATAGAAGCAGAGGCAGCCAAGTTGTGTCACTTCTGCGGCCCTCTTGGGATGCCTTTCGCAGCTGCAGAGTGCCTGGAGCCCAGGGCGTCCTGGTTTTAAAAGTCCTAGGCCTAAGCCTAACAGTAACCCTAGGAAGGTAAATCAGCCGGGTATTAGGGTTCTTCCTAAGGGAAAAGCCGTGAAAGCAGCCATGTTGTGGCACTTCTGCACTCCCTTTGGGATGCCTTTGGCAGATGCAGTAAGCCTGGAACTCAGGGCTTCCTGGTTAAAAAACTCCAAGCCCTAGGCTGAACCCTAACCCTAACCCTAGGCAGATAAATCAGCCTAGGTATAGGGATGGTGCCAAGGAAAAAGCTGTGAAAGCTGCCATGTTGTGGTACTTTAGTACTCCCCTTGGGATGCCTTGAACAGCTGCAGTGTGCCTGGATCTAAGGGCTTCCTAGTTTTTAAAGTCCGACGCCTAAGCCTAACAGTAACCCTAGGAAGGTAAACCAGCCGGGTATTAGGGTTCTTCCTAAGGGGAAAGCCGTGAAAGCAGCCATGTTGTGGCACTTCTGCACTCCCTTTGGGATGCCTTTGGCAGATGAAGTAAGCCTGGAACTCAGGGCTTCCTAGTTAAAAAAATCCTAGCCCTAGGCCGAACCCCAACCCTAAGACGAGAAAGGCAAATCAGCCAGGAATTAGGCATGTCCCCAAGGAAAAAGCTGTGGAGGCAGGCACGTTGTGGTACTTTTGCGCTCTTCTTGGGTAGTCCTTCGCAGCTGCTGTGTTCTTGGAACTCAGGGCTTTCTGGTTAATAGAACCCTTACCCCAGGCGTAACTCAAACTTAACCCTAGGAAGGAAAATCAGCCTATGGTTCGGGATGGTCTCATGGAAATATCAGTGGTGGCGGCCAAGTTGTGTCACTTTTGCGCTCCCCTTGGGATGCCTTTCACAGCTGCAGTGTGCCTGGAGCCCAGGGCTTCCTGGTTTTAAAAGTCCTAGGCCTAAGCCTAACAGTAACCCTAGGAAGGTAAATCAGCCGGGTATTAGGGTTCTTCCTAAAGAAAAAGCCGTGAAAGCAGCCATGTTGTGGCACTTCTGCACTCCCGTTGGGATGCCTTTGGATGATGCAGTAAGCCTGGAACTCAGGGCATCCGAGTTAAAAAATCCTAGCCCTAGGCCGAACCCCAACCCTAAGACGAGAAAGGCAAATCAGCCAGGAATTAGGCATGTCCCCAAAAAAAAACCTGTGGAGGCAGGCATGTTGTGGTACTTTTGCGCTCTTCTTGGGTAGTACTTCGCAGATGCTGTGTTCTTGGAACTCAGGGCTTTCTGGTTAATAGAACTCTTACCCTAGGCGAAACTCAAACCTTAACCCTAGGAAGGAAAATCAGCCTATGGTTCAGGATGGTCTCATGAGAATGAACGCAGAGGCAGCCAAGTTGAGTCACTTCTGCGGCCCTCTTGGGATGCCTTTCGCAGCTGCATATGCCTGGAGCCCAGGGCTTCCTGGTTTTAAAATTCCTAGGCCTAAGCCTAACAGTAACCCTAGGAAGGTAAATCAGCCGCGTATTAGGGTTCTTCCTAAGGGAAAAGCCGTGAAAGCAGCCATGTTGTGGCACTTTTGCACTCCCTTTGGGATGCCTTTGGCAGATGCAGTAAGCCTGGAACTCAGGGCTTCCTGGTTAAAAAACTCCAAGCCCTAGGCTGAACCCTAACCCTAACCCTAGGCAGATAAATCAGCCTAGGTATAGGGATGGTGCCAAGGAAAAAGCTGTGAAAGCTGCCATGTTGTGGTACTTTAGTACTCCCCTTGGGATGCCTTGAACAGCTGCAGTGTGCCTGGATCTAAGGGCTTCCTAGTTTTAAAAACCGAGGCCTAAGCCTAACAGTAACCCTAGGAAGGTAAACCAGCCGGGTATTAGGGTTCTTCCTAAGGGGAAAGCCGTGAAAGCAGCCATGTTGTGGCACTTCTGCACTCCCTTTGGGATGCCTTTGGCAGATGAAGTAAGCCTGGAACTCAGGGCTTCCTAGTTAAAAAAATCCTAGCCCTAGGCCGAACCCCAACCCTAAGACGAGAAAGGCAAATCAGCCAGGAATTAGGCATGTCCCAAAGGAAAAAGCTGTGGAGGCAGGCATGTTGTGGTACTTTTGCGCTCTTCTTGGGTAGTCCTTCGCAGCTGCTGTGTTCTTGGAACTCAGGGCTTTCTGGTTAATAGAACTCTTACCCTAGGCGAAACTCAAACCTTAACCCTAGGAAGGAAAATCAGCCTATGGTTCAGGATGGTCTCATGAGAATAGAAGCAGAGGAAGCCAAGTTGTGTCACTTTTGCGGCCCTCTTGGGATGCCTTTAACAGCTGCAGTGTGCCTGGAGCCCAGGGCTTCCTGGTTTTAAAAGTCCTAGGCCTAAGCCTAACAGTAACCCTAGGAAGGTAAATCAGCCGCGTATTAGGGTTCTTCCTAAGGGAAAAGCCGTGAAAGCAGCCATGTTGTGGCACTTCTGCACTCCCTTTGGGATGCCTTTGGCAGATGCAATAAGCCTGGAACTCAGGGCTTCCTAGTTAAAAAAATCCTAGCCCTAGGCCGAACCCCAACTCTTAGACGAGAAAGGCAAATCAGCCAGGAATTAGGCATGTCCCCAAGGAAAAAGCTGTGGAGGCAGGCATGTTGTGGTACTTTTGCGCTCTTCTTGGGTAGTCCTTCGCAGCTGCTGTGTTCTTGGAACTCAGGGCTTTCTGGTTAATAGACCTCTTACCCTAGGCGAAACTCAAACATTAACCCTAGGAAGGAAAATCAGCCTATGGTTCGGGATGGTCTCATGAGAATAGAAGCAGAGGCAGCCAAGTTGTGTCACTTCTGCGGCCCTCTTGGGATGCCTTTAACAGGTGCAGTGTGCCTGGAGCCCAGGGCTTCCTGGTTTTAAAAGTCCTAGGCCTAAGCCTAACAGTAACCCTAGGAAGGTAAATCAGCCGGGTATTAGGGTTCTTCCTAAGGGAAAAGCCGTGAAAGCAGCCATGTTGTGGCACTTTTGCACACCCTTTGGGATGCCTTTGGCAGATGCAGTAAGCCTGGAACTCAGGGCTTCCTGGTTAAAAAACTCCAAGCCCTAGGCTGAACCCTAACCCTAACCCTAGGCAGATAAATCAGCCTAGGTATAGGGATGGTGCCAAGGAAAAAGCTGTGAAAGCTGCCATGTTGTGGTACTTTAGTACTCCCCTTGGGATGCCTTGAACAGCTGCAGTGTGCCTGGATCTAAGGGCTTCCTAGTTTTTAAAGTCCGACGCCTAAGCCTAACAGTAACCCTAGGAAGGTAAACCAGCCGGGTATTAGGGTTCTTCCTAAGGGGAAAGCCGTGAAAGCAGCCATGTTGTGGCACTTCTGCACTCCCTTTGGGATGCCTTTGGCAGATGAAGTAAGCCTGGAACTCAGGGCTTCCTAGTTAAAAAAATCCTAGCCCTAGGCCGAACCCCAACCCTAAGACGAGAAAGGCAAATCAGCCAGGAATTAGGCATGTCCCCAAGGAAAAAGCTGTGGAGGCAGGCACGTTGTGGTACTTTTGCGCTCTTCTTGGGTAGTCCTTCGCAGCTGCTGTGTTCTTGGAACTCAGGGCTTTCTGGTTAATAGAACCCTTACCCCAGGCGTAACTCAAACTTAACCCTAGGAAGGAAAATCAGCCTATGGTTCGGGATGGTCTCATGGAAATATCAGTGGTGGCGGCCAAGTTGTGTCACTTTTGCGCTCCCCTTGGGATGCCTTTCACAGCTGCAGTGTGCCTGGAGCCCAGGGCTTCCTGGTTTTAAAAGTCCTAGGCCTAAGCCTAACAGTAACCCTAGGAAGGTAAATCAGCCGGGTATTAGGGTTCTTCCTAAAGAAAAAGCCGTGAAAGCAGCCATGTTGTGGCACTTCTGCACTCCCGTTGGGATGCCTTTGGATGATGCAGTAAGCCTGGAACTCAGGGCATCTGAGTTAAAAAATCCTAGCCCTAGGCCGAACCCCAACCCTAAGACGAGAAAGGCAAATCAGCCAGGAATTAGGCATGTCCCCAAAAAAAAAGCTGTGGAGGCAGGCATGTTGTGGTACTTTTGCGCTCTTCTTGGGTAGTACTTCGCAGCTGCTGTGTTCTTGGAACTCAGGGCTTTCTGGTTAATAGAACTCTTACCCTAGGCGAAACTCAAACATTAACCCTAGGAAGGAAAATCAGCCTATGGTTCAGGATGGTCTCATGAGAATGAAAGCAGAGGCAGCCAAGTTGAGTCACTTCTGCGGCCCTCTTGGGATGCCTTTCGCAGCTGCATATGCCTGGAGCCCAGGGCTTCCTGGTTTTAAAATTCCTAGGCCTAAGCCTAACAGTAACCCTAGGAAGGTAAATCAGCCGCGTATTAGGGTTCTTCCTAAGGGAAAAGCCGTGAAAGCAGCCATGTTGTGGCACTTTTGCACTCCCTTTGGGATGCCTTTGGCAGATGCAGTAAGCCTGGAACTCAGGGCTTCCTGGTTAAAAAACTCCAAGCCCTAGGCTGAACCCTAACCCTAACCCTAGGCAGATAAATCAGCCTAGGTATAGGGATGGTGCCAAGGAAAAAGCTGTGAAAGCTGCCATGTTGTGGTACTTTAGTACTCCCCTTGGGATGCCTTGAACAGCTGCAGTGTGCCTGGATCTAAGGGCTTCCTAGTTTTTAAAGTCCGACGCCTAAGCCTAACAGTAACCCTAGGAAGGTAAACCAGCCGGGTATTAGGGTTCTTCCTAAGGGGAAAGCCGTGAAAGCAGCCATGTTGTGGCACTTCTGCACTCCCTTTGGGATGCCTTTGGCAGATGAAGTAAGCCTGGAACTCAGGGCTTCCTAGTTAAAAAAATCCTAGCCCTAGGCCGAACCCCAACCCTAAGACGAGAAAGGCAAATCAGCCAGGAATTAGGCATGTCCCCAAGGAAAAAGCTGTGGAGGCAGGCACGTTGTGGTACTTTTGCGCTCTTCTTGGGTAGTCCTTCGCAGCTGCTGTGTTCTTGGAACTCAGGGCTTTCTGGTTAATAGAACCCTTACCCCAGGCGTAACTCAAACTTAACCCTAGGAAGGAAAATCAGCCTATGGTTCGGGATGGTCTCATGGAAATATCAGTGGTGGCGGCCAAGTTGTGTCACTTTTGCGCTCCCCTTGGGATGCCTTTAACAGGTGCAGTGTGCCTGGAGCCCAGGGCTTCCTGGTTTTAAAAGTCCTAGGCCTAAGCCTAACAGTAACCCTAGGAAGGTAAATCAGCCGGGTATTAGGGTTCTTCCTAAAGAAAAAGCCGTGAAAGCAGCCATGTTGTGGCACTTCTGCACTCCCGTTGGGATGCCTTTGGATGATGCAGTAAGCCTGGAACTCAGGGCATCTGAGTTAAAAAATCCTAGCCCTAGGCCGAACCCCAACCCTAAGACGAGAAAGGCAAATCAGCCAGGAATTAGGCATGTCCCCAAAAAAAAAGCTGTGGAGGCAGGCATGTTGTGGTACTTTTGCGCTCTTCTTGGGTAGTACTTCGCAGCTGCTGTGTTCTTGGAACTCAGGGCTTTCTGGTTAATAGAACTCTTACCCTAGGCGAAACTCAAACATTAACCCTAGGAAGGAAAATCAGCCTATGGTTCAGGATGGTCTCATGAGAATGAAAGCAGAGGCAGCCAAGTTGAGTCACTTCTGCGGCCCTCTTGGGATGCCTTTCGCAGCTGCATATGCCTGGAGCCCAGGGCTTCCTGGTTTTAAAATTCCTAGGCCTAAGCCTAACAGTAACCCTAGGAAGGTAAATCAGCCGCGTATTAGGGTTCTTCCTAAGGGAAAAGCCGTGAAAGCAGCCATGTTGTGGCACTTTTGCACTCCCTTTGGGATGCCTTTGGCAGATGCAGTAAGCCTGGAACTCAGGGCTTCCTGGTTAAAAAACTCCAAGCCCTAGGCTGAACCCTAACCCTAACCCTAGGCAGATAAATCAGCCTAGGTATAGGGATGGTGCCAAGGAAAAAGCTGTGAAAGCTGCCATGTTGTGGTACTTTAGTACTCCCCTTGGGATGCCTTGAACAGCTGCAGTGTGCCTGGATCTAAGGGCTTCCTAGTTTTAAAATCCGAGGCCTAAGCCTAACAGTAACCCTAGGAAGGTAAATCAGCCGCGTATTAGGGTTCTTCCTAAGGGGAAAGCCGTGAAAGCAGCCATGTTGTGGCACTTCTGCACTCCCTTTGGGATGCCTTTGGCAGATGAAGTAAGCCTGGAACTCAGGGCTTCCTAGTTAAAAAAATCCTAGCCCTAGGCCGAACCCCAACCCTAAGACGAGAAAGGCAAATCAGCCAGGAATTAGGCATGTCCCAAAGGAAAAAGCTGTGGAGGCAGGCATGTTGTGGTACTTTTGCGCTCTTCTTGGGTAGTCCTTCGCAGCTGCTGTGTTCTTGGAACTCAGGGCTTTCTGGTTAATAGAACTCTTACCCTAGGCGAAACTCAAACCTTAACCCTAGGAAGGAAAATCAGCCTATGGTTCAGGATGGTCTCATGAGAATAGAAGCAGAGGAAGCCAAGTTGTGTCACTTTTGCGGCCCTCTTGGGATGCCTTTAACAGCTGCAGTGTGCCTGGAGCCCAGGGCTTCCTGGTTTTAAAAGTCCTAGGCCTAAGCCTAACAGTAACCCTAGGAAGGTAAATCAGCCGCGTATTAGGGTTCTTCCTAAGGGAAAAGCCGTGAAAGGAGCCATGTTGTGGCACTTCTGCACTCCCTTTGGGATGCCTTTGGCAGATGCAATAAGCCTGGAACTCAGGGCTTCCTAGTTAAAAAAATCCTAGCCCTAGGCCGAACCCCAACCCTTAGACGAGAAAGGCAAATCAGCCAGGAATTAGGCATGTCCCCAAGGAAAAAGCTGTGGAGGCAGGCATGTTGTGGTACTTTTGCGCTCTTCTTGGGTAGTCCTTCGCAGCTGCTGTGTTCTTGGAACTCAGGGCTTTCTGGTTAATAGACCTCTTACCCTAGGCGAAACTCAAACATTAACCCTAGGAAGGAAAATCAGCCTATGGTTCGGGATGGTCTCATGAGAATAGAAACAGAGGCAGCCAAGTTGTGTCACTTCTGCGGCCCTCTTGGGATGCCTTTAACAGGTGCAGTGTGCCTGGAGCCCAGGGCTTCCTGGTTTTAAAAGTCCTAGGCCTAAGCCTAACAGTAACCCTAGGAAGGTAAATCAGCCGGGTATTAGGGTTCTTCCTAAGGGAAAAGCTGTGAAAGCAGCCATGTTGTGGCACTTTTGCACACCCTTTGGGATGCCTTTGGCAGATGCAGTAAGCCTGGAACTCAGGGCTTCCTGGTTAAAAAACTCCAAGCCCTAGGCTGAACCCTAACCCTAACCCTAGGCAGATAAATCAGCCTAGGTATAGGGATGGTGCCAAGGAAAAAGCTGTGAAAGCTGCCATGTTGTGGTACTTTAGTACTTCCCTTGGGATGCCTTGAACAGCTGCAGTGTGCCTGCATCTAAGGACTTCCTAGTTTTAAAAGTCCGAGGCCTAAGCCTAACAGTAACCCTAGGAAGGTAAACCAGCCGGGTATTAGGGTTCTTCCTAAGGGGAAAGCCGTGAAAGCAGCCATGTTGTGGCACTTCTGCACTCCCTTTGGGATGCCTTTGGCAGATGAAGTAAGCCTGGAACTCAGGGCTTCCTAGTTAAAAACATCCTAGCCCTAGGCCGAACCCCAACCCTAAGACGAGAAAGGCAAATAAGCCAGGAATTAGGCATGTCCCCAAGGAAAAAGCTGTGGAGGCAGGCACGTTGTGGTACTTTTGCGCTCTTCTTGGGTAGTCCTTCGCAGCTGCTGTGTTCTTGGAACTCAGGGCTTTCTGGTTAATAGAACCCTTACCCCAGGCGTAACTCAAACTTAACCCTAGGAAGGAAAATCAGCCTATGGTTCGGGATGGTCTCATGGAAATATCAGTGGTGGCGGCCAAGTTGTGTCACTTTTGCGCTCCCCTTGGGATGCCTTTCAGAGCTGCAGTGTGCCTGGAGCCCAGGGCTTCCTGGTTTTAAAAGTCCTAGGCCTAAGCCTAACAGTAACCCTAGGAAGGTAAATCAGCCGGGTATTAGGGTTCTTCCTAAGGAAAAAGCCGTGAAAGCAGCCATGTTGTGGCACTTCTGCACTCCCTTTGGGATGCCTTTGGATGATGCAGTAAGCCTGGAACTCAGGGCATCCGAGTTAAAAAAATCCTAGCCCTAGGCCGAACCCCAACCCTTAGACGAGAAAGGCAAATCAGCCAGGAATTAGGCATGTCCCCAAGGAAAAAGCTGTGGAGGCAGGCATGTTGTGGTACTTTTGCGCTCTTCTTGGGTAGTCCTTCGCAGCTGCTGTGTTCTTGGAACTCAGGTCTTTCTGGTTAATAGACCTCTTACACTAGGCGTAACTCAAACATTAACCCTAGGAAGGAAAATCAGCCTATGGTTCGGGATGGTCTCATGAGAATAGAAGCAGAGGCAGCCAAGTTGTGTCACTTCTGCGGCCCTCTTGGGATGCCTTTCGCAGCTGCAGAGTGCCTGGAGCCCAGGGCGTCCTGGTTTTAAAAGTCCTAGGCCTAAGCCTAACAGTAACCCTAGGAAGGTAAATCAGCCGCGTATTAGGGTTCTTCCTAAGGGAAAAGCCGTGAAAGCAGCCATGTTGTGGCACTTCTGCACTCCCTTTGGGATGCCTTTGGCAGATGCAGTAAGCCTGGAACTCAGGGCTTCCTGGTTAAAAAACTCCAAGCCCTAGGCTGAACCCTAACCCTAACCCTAGGCAGATAAATCAGCCTAGGTATAGGGATGGTGCCAAGGAAAAAGCTGTGAAAGCTGCCATGTTGTGGTACTTTAGTACTCCCCTTGGGATGCCTTGAACAGCTGCAGTGTGCCTGGATCTAAGGGCTTCCTAGTTTTTAAAGTCCGACGCCTAAGCCTAACAGTAACCCTAGGAAGGTAAACCAGCCGGGTATTAGGGTTCTTCCTAAGGGGAAAGCCGTGAAAGCAGCCATGTTGTGGCACTTCTGCACTCCCTTTGGGATGCCTTTGGAAGATGAAGTAAGCCTGGAACTCAGGGCTTCCTAGTTAAAAAAATCCTAGCCCTAGGCCGAACCCCAACCCTAAGACGAGAAAGGCAAATCAGCCAGGAATTAGGCATGTCCCCAAGGAAAAAGCTGTGGAGGCAGGCACGTTGTGGTACTTTTGCGCTCTTCTTGGGTAGTCCTTCGCAGCTGCTGTGTTCTTGGAACTCAGGGCTTTCTGGTTAATAGAACCCTTACCCCAGGCGTACCTCAAACTTAACCCTAGGAAGGAAAATCAGCCTATGGTTCGGGATGGTCTCATGGAAATATCAGTGGTGGCGGCCAAGTTGTGTCACTTTTGCGCTCCCCTTGGGATGCCTTTCACAGCTGCAGAGTGCCTGGAGCCCAGGGCTTCCTGGTTTTAAAAGTCCTAGGCCTAAGCCTAACAGTAACCCTAGGAAGGTAAATCAGCCGGGTATTAGGGTTCTTCCTAAGGGGAAAGCCGTGAAAGCAGCCATGTTGTGGCACTTCTGCACTCCCTTTGGGATGCCTTTGGATGATGCAGTAAGCCTGGAACTCAGGGCATCCGAGTTAAAAAAATCCTAGCCCTAGGCCGAACCCCAACCCTAAGACGAGAACGGCAAATCAGCCAGGAATTAGGCATGTCCCCAAGGAAAAGGTGTGGAGGCAGGCATGTTGTGGTACTTTTGCGCTCTTCATGGCTAGTCCTTCGCAGCTGGTATGTTCTTGGAACTCAGGGCTTTCTGGTTAATAGAACTCTTACCCTAGGCGTAACTCAAACCTTAACCCTAGGAAGGAAAATCAGCCTATGGTTCGGGATGGTCTCATGAGAATAGCAGCAGAGGCAGCCAAGTTGTGTCACTTCTGCGGCCCTCTTGGGATGCCTTTAACAGGTGCAGTGTGCCTGGAGCCCAGGGCTTCCTGGTTTTAAAAGTCCTAGGCCTAAGCCTAACTGTAAGCCTAGGAAGGTAAATCAGCCGGGTATTAGGGTTCTTCCTAAGGGAAAAGCTGTGAAAGCAGCCATGTTGTGGCACTTTTGCACACCCTTTGGGATGCCTTTGGCAGATGCAGTAAGCCTGGAACTCAGGGCTTCCTGGTTAAAAAACTCCAAGCCCTAGGCTGAACCCTAACCCTAACCCTAGGCAGATAAATCAGCCTAGGTATAGGGATGGTGCCAAGGAAAAAGCTGTGAAAGCTGCCATGTTGTGGTACTTTAGTACTCCCCTTGGGATGCCTTGAACAGCTGCAGTGTGCCTGCATCTAAGGGCTTCCTAGTTTTAAAAGTCCGAGGCCTAAGCCTAACAGTAACCCTAGGAAGGTAAACCAGCCGGGTATTAGGGTTCTTCCTAAGGGGAAAGCCGTGAAAGCAGCCATGTTGTGGCACTTCTGCACTCCCTTTGGGATGCCTTTGGCAGATGAAGTAAGCCTGGAACTCAGGGCTTCCTAGTTAAAAAAATCCTAGCCCTAGGCCGAACCCCAACCCTAAGACGAGAAAGGCAAATCAGCCAGGAATTAGGCATGTCCCCAAGGAAAAAGCTGTGGAGGCAGGCATGTTGTAGTACTTTTGCGCTCTTCTTGGGTAGTCCTTCGCAGCTGGTATGTTCTTGGAACTCAGGGCTTTCTGGTTAATAGAACTCTTACCCTAGGCGTAACTCAAAGCTTAACCCTAGGAACGAAAATCAGCCTATGGTTCGGGATGGTCTCATGAGAATAGAAGCAGAGGCAGCCAAGTTGTGTCACTTCTGCGGCCCTCTTGGGATGCCTTTAACAGGTGCAGTGTGCCTGGAGCCCAGGGCTTCCTGGTTTTAAAAGTCCTAGGCCTAAGCCTAACAGTAACCCTAGGAAGGTAAATCAGCCGGGTATTAGGGTCCTTCCTAAGGGAAAAGCTGTGAAAGCAGCCATGTTGTGGCACTTTTGCACTCCCTTTGGGATGCCTTTGGCAGATGCAGTAAGCCTGGAACTCAGGGCTTCCTGGTTAAAATCTCCAAGCCCTAGGCTGAACCCTACCCTAACCCTAGGCAGATAAATCAGCCTAGGTATAGGGATGGTGCCAAGGAAAAAGCTGTGAAAGCTGCCATGTTGTTGCACTTTTGTACTCCCCTTGGTATGCCTTGAACAGCTGCAGTGTGCCTGGATCTAAGGGCTTCCTAGTTTTAAAAGTCCGAGGCCTAAGCCTAACAATAACCCTAGGAAGGTAAACCAGCCGGGTATTAGGGTTCTTCCTATAGAAAAAGCCGTGAAAGCAGCCATGTTGTGGCACTTCTGCACTCCCTTTGGGATGCCTTTGGCAGATGAAGTAAGCCTGGAACTCAGGGCTTCCTAGTTAAAAAAATCCTAGCCCTAGGCCGAACCCCAACCCTAAGACGAGAAAGGCAAATCAGCCAGGAATTAGGCATGTCCCCAAGGAAAAAGCTGTGGAGGCAGGCATGTTGTAGTACTTTTGCGCTCTTCTTGGGTAGTCCTTCGCAGCTGGTATGTTCTTGGAACTCAGGGCTTTCTGGTTAATAGAACTCTTACCCTAGGCGTAACTCAAAGCTTAAGCCTAGGAACGAAAATCAGCCTATGGTTCGGGATGGTCTCATGAGAATAGCAGCAGAGGCCGCCAAGTTGTGTCACTTCTGCGGCCCTCTTGGGATGCCTTTAACAGGTGCAGTGTGCCTGGAGCCCAGGGCTTCCTGGTTTTAAAAGTCCTAGGCCTAAGCCTAACAGTAACCCTAGGAAGGTAAATCAGCCGGGTATTAGGGTTCTTCCTAAGGGAAAAGCTGTGAAAGCAGCCATGTTGTGGCACTTTTGCACTCCCTTTGGGATGCCTTTGGCAGATGCAGTAAGCCTGGAACTCAGGGCTTCCTGGTTAAAAAACTCCAAGCCCTAGGCTGAACCCTAACCCTAACCCTAGGCAGATAAATCAGCCTAGGTATAGGGATGGTGCCAAGGAAAAAGCTGTGAAAGCTGCCATGTTGTTGCACTTTTGTACTCCCCTTGGTATGCCTTGAACAGCTGCAGTGTGCCTGGATCTAAGGGCTTCCTAGTTTTAAAAATCCTAGCCCTAGGCCTAAGCCTTACAGTAACCCTGGGAAGTGAAATCAGCCTGGTGTTAAGCTTCTTGCCAAGGAAAAAGCCGTGAAAGCAACCATGTTGTGGTACTTTTGCACTCCCTTTTGGATGCCTTTCACAGCTCCAGTGTGCCTGGAACTCAGGGCTTCCTAGTTAAAAAAATCCTAGCCCTAGGCCGAACCCCAACCCTAAGACGAGAAAGGCAAATCAGCCAGGAATTAGGCATGTCCCCAAGGAAAAAGCTGTGGAGGCAGGCACGTTGTGGTACTTTTGCGCTCTTCTTGGGTAGTCCTTCGCAGCTGCTGTGTTCTTGGAACTCAGGGCTTTCTGGTTAATAGAACCCTTACCCCAGGCGTACCTCAAACTTAACCCTAGGAAGGAAAATCAGCCTATGGTTCGGGATGGTCTCATGGAAATATCAGTGGTGGCGGCCAAGTTGTGTCACTTTTGCGCTCCCCTTGGGATGCCTTTCACAGCTGCAGAGTGCCTGGAGCCCAGGGCTTCCTGGTTTTAAAAGTCCTAGGCCTAAGCCTAACAGTAACCCTAGGAAGGTAAATCAGCCGGGTATTAGGGTTCTTCCTAAGGGGAAAGCCGTGAAAGCAGCCATGTTGTGGCACTTCTGCACTCCCTTTGGGATGCCTTTGGATGATGCAGTAAGCCTGGAACTCAGGGCATCCGAGTTAAAAAAATCCTAGCCCTAGGCCGAACCCCAACCCTAAGACGAGAACGGCAAATCAGCCAGGAATTAGGCATGTCCCCAAGGAAAAGGTGTGGAGGCAGGCATGTTGTGGTACTTTTGCGCTCTTCTTGGCTAGTCCTTCGCAGCTGGTATGTTCTTGGAACTCAGGGCTTTCTGGTTAATAGAACACTTACCCTAGGCGTAACTCAAACCTTAACCCTAGGAAGGAAAATCAGCCTATGGTTCGGGATGGTCTCATGAGAATAGCAGCAGAGGCAGCCAAGTTGTGTCACTTTTGCGCTCCCCTTAGGATGCCTTTCGCAGCTGCAGTGTGCCTGGAGCCCAGGGCTTCCTGGTTTTAAAAGTCCTAGGCCTAAGCCTAACAGTAACCCTAGGAAGGTAAATCAGCCGCGTATTAGGGTTCTTCCTAAGGGAAAAGCCGTGAAAGCAACCATGTTGTGGCACTTTTGCACACCCTTTGGGATGCCTTTGGCAGATGCAGTAAGCCTGGAACTCAGGGCTTCCTGGTTAAAAAACTCCAAGCCCTAGGCTGAACCCTAACCCTAACCCTAGGCAGATAAATCAGCCTAGGTATAGGGATGGTGCCAAGGAAAAAGCTGTGAAAGCTGCCATGTTGTTGCACTTTTGTACTCCCCTTGGGATGCCTTGAACAGCTGCAGTGTGCCTGGAGCCCAGGGCTTCCTAGTTTTAAAAATCCTAGCCCTAGGCCTAAGCCTAGCAGTAACCCTGGGAAGGGAAATCAGCCTGGTGTTAGGCTTCTTGCCAAGGAAAAAGCCGTGAAAGCAGCCATGTTGTGGCACTTTTGCACTCCCTTTTGGATGCCTTTCACAGCTCCAGTGTGCCTGGAACTCAGGGCTTCCTGATTTTAAAAATCCTAGCACTAGGCCGAACCCCAGCCCTAAGACGAGAAAGGCAAATCAGCCAGGAATTAGGCATGTCCCCAAGGAAAAAGCTATCGACGCAGGCACGTTGTGGTACTTTTGCGCTCTTCTTGGGTAGTCCTTCACAGCTGCTGTGTTCTTGGAACTCAGGGCTTTCTGGTTAATAGAACCCTTACCCTAGGCGTAACTCAAACCTTAACCGTAGGAAGGAAAATCAGCCTATGGTTCGGGATGGTCTCATGAGAATAGCAGCAGAGGCAGCCAAGTTGTGTCACTTCTGCGGCCCTCTTGGGATGCCTTTAACAGGTGCAGTGTGCCTGGAGCCCAGGGCTTCCTGGTTTTAAAAGTCCTAGGCCTAAGCCTAACAGTAACCCTAGGAAGGTAAATCAGCCGGGTATTAGGGTCCTTCCTAAGGGAAAAGCTGTGAAAGCAGCCATGTTGTGGCACTTTTGCACTCCCTTTGGGATGCCTTTGGCAGATGCAGTAAGCCTGGAACTCAGGGCTTCCTGGTTAAAATCTCCAAGCCCTAGGCTGAACCCTACCCTAACCCTAGGCAGATAAATCAGCCTAGGTATAGGGATGGTGCCAAGGAAAAAGCTGTGCAAGAAACCATGTTGTGGCACTTTTGCACTCCCTTTTGGATGCCTTTCGCAGCTGCAGTGTGCCTGGAGCCCAGGGCTTCCTGGTTTTAAAAGTCCTAGGCCTAAGCCTAACAGTAACCCTAGGAAGGTAAATCAGCCGCATATTAGGGTTCTTCCTAAGGAAAAAGTCATGAAAGCAGCCATGTTGTGGCACTTCTGCACTCCCTTTGGGATGCCTTTGGCAGATGAAGTAAGCCTGGAACTCAGGGCTTCCTAGTTAAAAAAATCCTAGCCCTAGGCCGAACCCCAACCCTAAGACGAGAAAGGCAAATCAGCCAGGAATTAGGCATGTCCCCAAGGAAAAAGCTGTGGAGGCAGGCATGTTGTGGTACTTTTGCGCTCTTCTTGGGTAGTCCTTCGCAGCTGGTATGTTCTTGGAACTCAGGGCTTTCTGGTTAATAGAACTCTTACCCTAGGCGTAACTCAAAGCTTAACCCTAGGAACGAAAATCAGCCTATGGTTCGGGATGGTCTCATGAGAATAGCAGCAGAGGCAGCCAAGTTGTGTCACTTCTGCGGCCCTCTTGGATGCCTTTAACAGGTGCAGTGTGCCTGGAGCCCAGGGCTTCCTGGTTTTAAAAGTCCTAGGCCTAAGCCTAACAGTAACCCTAGGAAGGTAAATCAGCCGGGTATTAGGGTTCTTCCTAAGGGAAAAGCTGTGAAAGCAGCCATGTTGTGGCACTTTTGCACTCCCTTTGGGATGCCTTTGGCAGATGCAGTAAGCCTGGAACTCAGGGCTTCCTGGTTAAAAAACTCCAAGCCCTAGGCTGAACCCTAACCCTAACCCTAGGCAGATAAATCAGCCTAGGTATAGGGATGGTGCCAAGGAAAAAGCTGTGAAAGCTGCCATGTTGTTGCACTTTTGTACTCCCCTTGGTATGCCTTGAACAGCTGCAGTGTGCCTGGATCTAAGGGCTTCCTAGTTTTAAAAATCCTAGCCCTAGGCCTAAGCCTTACAGTAACCCTGGGAAGTGAAATCAGCCTGGTGTTAAGCTTCTTGCCAAGGAAAAAGCCGTGAAAGCAACCATGTTGTGGTACTTTTGCACTCCCTTTTGGATGCCTTTCACAGCTCCAGTGTGCCTGGAACTCAGGGCTTCCTGATTTTAAAAATCCTAGCCCTAGGCCGAACCCCAACCCTAAGACGAGAAAGGCAAATCAGCCAGGAATTAGGCATGTCCCCAAGGAAAAAGCTATCGACGCAGGCATGTTGTGGTACTTTTGCGCTCTTCTTGGGTAGTCCTTCGCAGCTGCTGTGTTCTTGGAACTCAGGGCTTTCTGGTTAATAGAACCCTTACCCTAGGCGTAACTCAAACCTTAACCCTAGGAAGGAAAATCAGCCTATGTTTCGGGATGGTCTCATGGAAATATCAGTGGTGGCAGCCAAGTTGTGTCACTTTTGCGCTCCCCTTGGGATGCCTTTCGCAGCTGCAGAGTGCCTGGAGCCCAGGGCTTCCTGGTTTTAAAAGTCCTAGGCCTAAGCCTAACAGTAACCCTAGGAAGGTAAATCAGCCGGGTATTAGGGTTCTTCCTAAGGGAAAAGCCGTGAAAGCAGCCATGTTGTGGCACTTTTGCACTCCCTTTGGGATGCATTTGGCAGATGCAGTAAGCCTGGAACTCAGGGCTTCCTGGTTAAAAAACTCCAAGCCCTAGGCTGAACCCTAACCCTAACCCTAGGCAGATAAATCAGCCTACGTATAGGGATGGTGCCAAGGAAAAAGTTGTGAAAGCTGCCATGTTGTGGTACTTTAGTACTCCCCTTGGGATGCCTTGGAGAGCTGCAGTGTGCCTGGATCTAAGGGCTTCCTAGTTTTAAAAGTCCTAAGCCTAAGCCTAACAGTAACCCTAGGAAGGTAAATCAGCCGGGTATTAAGGTTCTTCCTAAGGGTAAAGCCGTGAAAGCAGCCATGTTGTGGCACTTCTGCACTCCCTTTGGGATGCCTTTGGCAGATGAAGTAAGCCTGGAACTCAGGGCTTCCTAGTTAAAAAAATCCTAGCCCTAGCCCGAACCCCAAGCCTAAGACGAGAAAGGCAAATCAGCCAGGAATTAGGCATGTCCCCAAGGAAAAAGCTGTGGAGGCAGGCATGTTGTGGTACTTTTGCGCTCTTCTTGGGAACTCCTTCGCAGCTGGTATGTTCTTGGAACTCAGGGCTTTCTGGTTAATAGAACACTTACCCTAGGCGTAACTCAAACCTTAACCCTAGGAAGGAAAATCAGCCTATGGTTCGGGATGGTCTCATGAGAATAGCAGCAGAGGCAGCCAAGTTGTGTCACTTTTGCGCTCCCCTTGGGATGCCTTTCGCAGCTGCAGTGTGCCTGGAGCCCAGGGCTTCCTGGTTTTAAAAGTCCTAGGCCTAAGCCTAACAGTAACCCTAGGAAGGTAAATCAGCCGCGTATTAGGGTTCTTCCTAAGGGAAAAGCCGTGAAAGCAACCATGTTGTGGCACTTCTGCACTCCCTTTGGGATGCCTTTGGCAGATGCAGTAAGCCTGGAACTCAGGGCTTCCTGGTTAAAAAACTCCAAGCCCTAGGCTGAACCCTAACCCTAACCCTAGGCAGATAAATCAGCCTAGGTATAGGGATGGTGCCAAGGAAAAAGCTGTGAAAGCTGCCATGTTGTTGCACTTTTGTACTCCCCTTGGGATGCCTTGAACAGCTGCAGTGTGCCTGGAGCCCAGGGCTTCCTAGTTTTAAAAATCCTAGCCCTAGGCCTAAGCCTAGCAGTAACCCTGGGAAGGGAAATCAGCCTGGTGTTAGGCTTCTTGCCAAGGAAAAAGCCGTGAAAGCAGCCATGTTGTGGCACTTTTGCACTCCCTTTTGGATGCCTTTCACAGCTCCAGTGTGCCTGGAACTCAGGGCTTCCTGATTTTAAAAATCCTAGCACTAGGCCGAACCCCAACCCTAAGACGAGAAAGGCCAATCAGCCAGGAATTAGGCATGTCCCCAAGGAAAAAGCTATCGACGCAGGCACGTTGTGGTACTTTTGCGCTCTTCTTGGGTAGTCCTTCACAGCTGCTGTGTTCTTGGAACTCAGGGCTTTCTGGTTAATAGAACCCTTACCCTAGGCGTAACTCAAACCTTAACCCTAGGAAGGAAAATCAGCCTATGGTTCGGGATGGTCTCATGGAAATATCAGTGGTGGCAGCCAAGTTGTGTCACTTCTGCGGCCCTCTTGGGATGCCTTTAACAGCTGCATATGCCTGGAGCCCAGGGCTTCCTGGTTTTAAAAGTCCTAGGCCTAAGCCTAACAGTAACCCTAGGAAGGTAAATCAGCCGCGTATTAGGGTTCTTCCTAAGGGAAAAGCCGGGAAAGCAGCCATGTTGTGGCACTTCTGCACTGCCTTTGGGATGCCTTTGGCAGATGCAGTAAGCCTGGAACTCAGGGCTTCCTGGTTAAAAAACTCCAAGCCCTAGGCTGAACCCTAACCCTAACCCTAGGCAGATAAATCAGCCTAGGTATAGGGATGGTGCCAAGGAAAAAGCCGTGAAAGCAACCATGTTGTGGCACTTTTGCACTCCCTTTTGGATGCCTTTCGCAGCTGCAGTGTGCCTGGAGCCCAGGGCTTCCTGGTTTTAAAAGTCCTAGGCCTAAGCCTAACAGTAACCCTAGGAAGGTAAATCAGCCGCATATTAGGGTTCTTCCTAAGGAAAAAGCCATGAAAGCAGCCATGTTTTGGCACTTCTGCACACCCTTTGGGATGCCTTTGGCAGATGCAGTAAGCCTGGAACTCAGGGCTTCCTGGTTAAAATACTCCAAGCCCTAGGCTGAAGTCTAACCCTATACCCAGGAAAGATATCAGCCTAAGTATAGGGATCGTGCAACGTCTAGAACACGATGGGAGATGTTTTCTGTGCTGGCACAGTTTGTCCTCACCAGACATAGTGGAAAAGCTTTTTGCTAAGATGTAGACGAGAAGAGACGCTAAAGACGAAGGTACGATGCTGTCCGGAGCTAAGAGCCGCTCCCGGGCGTCTTTCGGCAGAAGCCGCGCTAAGGAGTGCACAGTGAGCGGCACAATCGTCTTTGCGCGAAGAAGCCGCTTCTTCGCCTCCGGGAGCCGGAGAGAGCGGCACCTTCGGAAAGGTGAAGAAGGAAGCTGTACAACACTGGGATTGTGTGCGCAGCTTGCCAACTGCTAGAAAACAGTACCTTTGCACTCTCCTGACTTTTCCAATCACATGAACATTCGATTGGAAGCTGTTTTGGACAACTTTTCTTTTCTTCATGCCAAACACTCGGCACACCTCCGTGTAACGTCTAGAACACGATGGGAGATGTTTTCTGTGCTGGCACAGTTTTTCCTCGCCAGACATAGTGGAAAAGCTTTTTGCTAAGATGTAGACGAGAAGAGACGCTAAAGACGAAGGTACGATGCTGTCCGGAGCTAAGAGCCGCTCCCGGGCGTCTTTCGGCAGAAGCCGCGCTAAGGAGTGCACAGTGAGCGGCACAATCGTCTTTGCGCGAAGAAGCCGCTTCTTCGCCTCCGGGAGCCGGAGAGAGCGGCACCTTCGGAAAGGTGAAGAAGGAAGCTGTACAACACTGGGATTGTGTGCGCAGCTTGCCAACTGCTAGAAAACAGTACCTTTGCACTCTCCTGACTTTTCCAATCACATGAACATTCGATTGGAAGCTGTTTTGGACAACTTTTCTTTTCTTCATGCCAAACACTCGGCACACCTCCATGCAACGTCTAGAACACGATGGGAGATGTTTTCTGTGCTGGCACAGTTTTTCCTCGCCAGACATAGTAGAAAAGCTTTTTGCTAAGATGTAGACGAGAAGAGACGCTAAAGACGAAGGTACGATGCTGTCCGGAGCTAAGAGCCGCTCCCGGGCGTCTTTCGGCAGAAGCCGCGCTAAGGAGTGCACAGTGAGCGGCACAATCGTCTTTGCGCGAAGAAGCCGCTTCTTCGCCTCCGGGAGCCGGAGAGAGCGGCACCTTCGCAAAGGTGAAGAAGGAAGCTGTACAACACTGGGATTGTGTGCGCAGCTTGCCAACTGCTAGAAAACAGTACCTTTGCACTCTCCTGACTTTTCCAATCACATGAACATTCGATTGGAAGCTGTTTTGGACAACTTTTCTTTCCTTCATGCCAAAGAGTCGGCAAAACTCCGTGCAACGTCTAGAACACGATGGGAGATATTTTCTGTGCTGGCACAGTTTTTCCTCGCCAGACATAGTGGAAAAGCTTTTTGCTAAGATGTAGACGAGAAGAGACGCTAAAGACGAAGGTACGATGCTGTCCGGAGCTAAGAGCCGCTCCCGGGCGTCTTTCGGCAGAAGCCGCGCTAAGGAGTGCACAGTGAGCGGCACAATCGTCTTTGCGCGAAGAAGCCGCTTCTTCGCCTCCGCGAGCCGGAGAGAGCGGCACCTTCGGAAAGGTGAAGAAGGAAGCTGTACAACACTGGGATTGTGTGCGCAGCTTGCCAACTGCTAGAAAACAGTACCTTTGCACTCTCCTGACTTTTCCAATCACATGAACATTCGATTGGAAGCTGTTTTGGACAACTTTTCTTTCCTTCATGCCAAACACTCGGCACACCTCCGTGCAACGTCTAGAACACAATGGGAGATGTTTTCTGTGCTGGCACAGTTTTTCCTCGCCAGACATAGTGGAAAAGCTTTTTGCTAAGATGTAGACGAGAAGAGACGCTAAAGACGAAGGTACGATGCTGTCCGGAGCTAAGAGCCGCTCCCGGGCGTCTTTCGGCAGAAGCCGCGCTAAGGAGTGCACAGTGAGCGGCACAATCGTCTTTGCGCGAAGAAGCCGCTTCTTCGCCTCCGGGAGCCGGAGAGAGCGGCACCTTCGGAAAGGTGAAGAAGGAAGCTGTACAACACTGGGATTGTGTGCGCAGCTTTCCAACTGCTAGAAAACAGTACCTTTGCACTCTCCTGACTTTTCCAATCACATGAACATTCGATTGGAAGCTGTTTTGGACAACTTTATTTTCTTCATGCCAAACACTCGGCACACCTCCGTGCAACGTCTAGAACACGATAGGAGATGTTTTCTGTGCTGGCACAATTTCTCCTTGCCAGACGTAGTGGAAAAGCTTTTTGCTAAGATGTAGACGACAAGAGAGGCTAAGGACTGGATGTAAGCAAATGACACTCATCTTCAAAAAAGGCAATTAGGAGGACTCGCAATCGTACAAACCAGCCAGCCTCTTTTTTATACCCAGGAAGTTGATGAAGCAGCTCTTCCTGGAAAACCTTGCCAGGCACATGAAAGACGACACAATAATGTAGTTAGCATGATTTTTCAGGGGCATTTCATGCTGAACATAACTTTAAACTCCTCTGATGAATTAACTTGACTGGTAGATGAAGGGAATATTACCTGCCTGGGCTTCAGGGAGGTTTTTGACATATGTCTACATGGCAGCACACATCCATATGGAAGCAATAGTGCAAAGGGGAGGGAATCAGTGTCTTTTCAGTGATGCTGAGTGAAAAGACAAGAGGCAGTGGGCACACACTGAAATACAGGAACATCAGGAAATGATTCTTTACTGTGAGGGTGAGTGAACCACGGCACAGACTGCCCAGAAAGATTGTGGAGCCTGGATCTTTGAAGACATTAAAAGTACACCCAGATAGAATCCTGGGCAAGAGGCTCTAGGGATCCTGGTTTAGGCAGGGGGGTTGGGCCTGGTTAGCCCCACCAACCCCTTCCACTCTCATTCATTCTGTGCTAGTGAATTCTCTTCAAGATGCATTTCAAGCACTGGCATGACAAAGTTCTGCGCAGACACAGATCCAAATGGACATGGCATCTAAGTTCCTTAAGCAGTCTTCAAGAAGAATGTAAACGTCTGGGGCAAGTGTCTCTTCCCTAACTGAATCCCTTTCATGGGAAAATTCCCAGCTCTAGAAAGATCTTCTGATACGCATGCTTAAGACTGCCACTGGCTGAGCAAATTTCTCCCTATGTGTATCTAAGACCAGTTAGGATCTTCACCCAAAGTGCTGTCAACATAGTCACAGAATGCCTACTGTTAAGAAGTGACAACTTCCATCAGAATGGCAACTATTGGTCCACCAAATGGATGAATGGATGGGAATTATCTGCTTGGGTTAAAAACAAAAAGAAAGAGTTGGTCTTTACTTATCAATTTCATTGCAATATTGATAAGGGAAGAAAAAGACCTAAGTCCTTGACTTTCTTAACTGGAGGAAAGATTTTAAAAATTCCTTGTAAAAATGTATGATCACAATCAGACTATTGAAACCATTTGAGTTGGGAAAAAAGTTCCAAAATTGTCTAGAGAGTGGCAAAGAAGCCAAGAAAATAGGAAAGAAACAAAAAGAGGGCAAAAGAGTAAGCTTCAGTGTACAAGCTCGTTCTAGAAGTAGTCTGCCGGGGAAAGGAAGCCCCAGTTGAATTTCCAATGTATTCCTGAGCTTGATTCAGTAACTGGTCAATGTAAAAACCAATCCTTTTGTATAACTTCTTCCAGCAACAAAAACTCCAACAGGTTGACACTACCATCATGCCTGTTCCAGACATATTTCCAAGAGAAATGATGATTTTCTTGAAAACCTACTTGCATAAAAGTTGCAAGATGGTGGAGGGATTGCCACATCCTCCTTCCTCCATCTGGCTTGAAAGTAGATTTGATAAAATATGCAACAAAGCACATGATTTATAAGGTAGAGTCAAATGGATGATTTGGGAATTGATCTCTTGTTGATAGTAAACTTCACATCCACTCTGTGTGACCTTTCTAAAACAAAATGTGGAGCTGAGGCATGAATCTGCCACAACAATTGTAAAGCAAACATACACACTCCCCTTCACATGCCCCCCCTTCCACACACACCTAGGCACACACAGAGATCAGCATAGCAGATCATGAACACCTTGGAAAAGACTGAAATGCTAAACGCCTCTCTTGATGGGCAAAAGAGCTGGTGCAGTAATTCAAATGCCTGGTACAAAAATTCTGTTTCATATTTAGCTCCTATTTAAAACACAGCTTTTTATTTCATTCTATTTACAGAATATTTTCCTTTCATTTGTTTCTTTAAAATTACTTAGTTCTCACCTGTTGTATGTCTAGGAATATTTTCTTCCAAAAATAGAAAAAAATAGATGCTATCTTTTCAGCAGAAAACATTGGTTGATACAATTTTAAACCATCATGACATGGAAGAATTGTTCTGTCCCTCTCGAAGGTGGAAGAAGCATTTGGATCACAGATCATCTACAATGAAATACTTGACATGTTTAAGATGCTTTCAATCAATTTTGATCGTCAATTGCTTCTTCGTTGTAAACAGTCATTTTTCAGTGAAGGGCAAGTGTGTGTGGTTTATCTACATGATGTGTTCAAACCCAGTTCCTACTAATGGCCAGGCTGAATTCCAGGAAATAACGTCCCGAATGATATTTTGCCGCCTTCTTTGGCACTTCATGAAATCTTACCATGATGAAGTGCTGAAACACAGAGATTTTCTCTTAGAGAGTGTCTCATGTTGTAACCCATCCCATGGATTTTATGCTGTAATTCTTATCTCTTTTAAAATTTGCTATCTTCTGTACAGTTTTCATGAACATTTCTGTTACAGTAGTGAATAGCACAGATAAATGTCATTTTGTACAACTTTGAATTTACCCCAAGAGCTGAGAGAAAACTTGCTCCTATACTTCAATCCCAGTTTCTTCTATAGTCCAACTTTGTTTCTCTACCATCAAGCTTCTCCTTTGTTGCTGCTCCAAGCCCCGTCCAAGCTGACCTTGAATACTTTCAGGGATGGGACACCCACAACTTCCCTGGGCAACCTGTTCCAGTGTTCCAGCACTCCCACAGTAAAAAAGGCCTTCCTTTCATCTAATATGTGTAGGAAATCATAAATCTAGGCATAGAAATTTGGAGTGCAAATTTGAAATTCTTTTGATTTGAAGCACATTTTATATGAATACTGACTTACAGATGACTAAAAGATGTTGATGGGCATTTGAGCTGACAAGTTTTGAAAAAGTGTACGGAAATTAACATTGAAACCACTAAAATTAAAAACTTCTTCCCATTTTCTTTCTCCTCTCCTATTCAAAATTGCAAATGTCAGATATCAGCGCTTCATGCAAACCTCTCAGATGCTCTCAGGGAAAAAGCATTTATTTCAGACTAAGTTGCGGTTGACGTAGAACACTGCCTTTAACAGCTGCAGTGTGCCTGGAATTCAGGGCTTCCTGTTTGAAAAAATCCTATCTCTAGGCTGAACCCTAACCCTAACCCTAGGCAGATAAATCAGCCTGGGTATAGGAATGTTCCCAAGGAAAAAAGCACTGGAAGGAGCATGTTGAGGCAATTTTTGGCTGCCCTTGGGAAGCCTTTTGCAGCTGCACTGGGTCTGGAGCTCAGGGTTTACTGATTTAAAATCCCTATCTCTTGGCGTGACCATAGGTGCAACTGGAGGCAAGTAAATCAGCCTAGGTTCAATGATGGTCCCAAGGAAAAAGCGCTGGAGGCAGCCATGTTGTGGCACTTTTGCACTCCTCTTGGGTAGTCCTTCGCAGCTGCTGTGTTCTTGGAACTCAGGGCTTTCTGGTTAAAAAAACACTAACCCTAGGCGTAACTCTAACCCTCACCCTAGGAAGGAAAATCAGCCTATGGTTCGGGATGGACTCATGAGAATAGCAGCAGAGGCAGCCAAGTTGTGTCACTTCTGCGGCCCTCTTGGGATGCCTTGAACAGCTGCAGTGTGCCTGGAGCTAAGGGCTTCCTAGTTTTAAAAATCCTAGCCCTAGGCCTAAGCCTTACAGTAACCCTAGGAAGGTAAATCAGCCTGGTGTTAGGCTTCTTGCCAAGGAAAAAGCCGGGAAAGCAGCCATGTTGTGGCACTTTTGCACTCCCTTTTGGATGCCTTTCACAGCTCCAGTGTGCCTGGAAGTCAGGGCTTCCTGATTTTAAAAATCCTAGCACTAGGCCGAACCCCAACCCTAAGACGAGAAAGGCAAATCAGCCAGGAATTAGGCATGTCCCCAAGGAAAAAGCTGTGGAGGCAGGCACGTTGTGGTACTTTTGCGCTCTTCTTGGGTAGTCCTTCGCAGCTGCTGTGTTCTTGGAACTCAGGGCTTTCTGGTTAATAGAACCCTTACCCTAGGCGTAACTCAAACCTTAACCCTAGGAAGGAAAATCAGCCTATGTTTCGGGATGGTCTCATGGAAATATCAGTGGTGGCAGCCAAGTTGTGTCACTTTTGCGCTCCCCTTGGGATGCCTTTCGCAGCTGCAGAGTGCCTGGAGCCCAGGGCTTCCTGGTTTTAAAAGTCCTAGGCCTAAGCCTAACAGTAACCCTAGGAAGGTAAATCAGCCGCGTATTAGGGTTCTTCCTAAGGGAAAAGCCGTGAAAGCAGCCATGTTGTGGCAATTTGCACTCCCTTTGGGATGCCTTTGGATGATGCAGTAAGCCTGGAACTCAGGGCATCTGAGTTAAAAAAATCCTAGCCCTAGGCCGAACCCCAACCCTAAGACGAGAAAGGCAAATCAGCCAGGAATTAGGCATGTCCCCAAGGAAAAAGCTGTGGAGGCAGGCATGTTGTGGTACTTTTGCGCTCTTCTTGGGTAGTCCTTCGCAGCTGCTGTGTTCTTGGAACTCAGGGCTTTCTGGTTAATAGAACTCTTACCCTAGGCGAAACTCAAACCTTAACCCTAGGAAGGAAAATCAGCCTATGGTTCAGGATGGTCTCATGAGAATAGAAGCAGAGGCAGCCAAGTTGTGGCACTTCTGTACCCCTCTTGGGATGCCTTTAACAGCTGCATATGCCTGGAGCCCAGGGCTTCCTGGTTTTAAAAGTCCTAGGCCTAAGCCTAACAGTAACCCTAGGAAGGTAAATCAGCCGGGTATTAAGGTTCTTCCTAAGGGAAAAGCCGTGAAAGCAGCCATGTTGTGGCACTTTTGCACTCCCTTTGGGATGCCTTTGGCAGATGCAGTAAGCCTGGAACTCAGGGCTTCCTGGTTAAAAAACTCCAAGCCCTAGGCTGAACCCTAACCCTAACCCTAGGCAGATAAATCAGCCTACGTATAGGGATGGTGCCAAGGAAAAAGCTGTGAAAGCTGCCATGTTGTTGCACTTTTTTACTCCTCTTGGGATGCCTTGAACAGATGCAGTGCGCCTGGAGCTAAGGGCTTCCTAGTTTTAAAAATCCTAGGCCTAAGCCTAAGCCTTACAGTAACCCTGGGAAGGGAAATCAGCCTGGTGTTAGGCTTCTTGGCAAGGAAAAAGCCGTGAAAGCAACCATGTTGTGGCACTTTTGCACTCCCTTTTGGATGACTTTCACAGCTCCAGTGTGCCTGGAAGTCAGGGCTTCCTGATTTTAAAAATCCTAGCCCTAGGCCGAACCCCAACCCTAAGACGAGAAAGGCAAATCAGCCAGGAATTAGGCATGTCCCCAAGGAAAAAGCTGTGGAGGCAGGCATGTTGTGGTACTTTTGCGCTCTTCTTGGGTAGTCCTTCGCAGCTGCTGTGTTCTTGGAACTCAGGGCTTTCTGGTTAATAGAACCCTTACCCCAGGCGTAACTCAAACCTTAACCCTAGGAAGGAAAATCAGCCTATGGTTCGGGATGGTCTCATGGAAATATCAGTGGTGGCAGCCAAGTTGCGTCACTTTTGCGCTCCCCTTGGGATGCCTTTCGCAGCTGCAGTGTGCCTGGAGCCCAGGGCTTCCTGGTTTTAAAAGTCCTAGGCCTAAGCCTAACAGTAACCCTAGGAAGGTAAATCAGCCGCGTATTAGGGTTCTTCCTAAGGGAAAAGCCGTAAAAGCAGCCATGTTGTGGCACTTTTGCACTCCATTTGGGATGCCTTTGACAGATGCAGTAAGCCTGGAACTCAGGGCTTCCTAGTTAAAAAAATCCTAGCCCTAGGCCGAACCCCAACCCTAAGAGGAGAAAGGCAAATCAGCCAGGAATTAGGCATGTCCCCAAGGAAAAAGCTGTGGAGGCAGGCATGTTGTGGTACTTTTGCGCTCTTCTTGGGTAGTCCTTCGCAGCTGCTGTGTTCTTGGAACTCAGGGCTTTCTGGTTAATAGAACCCTTACCCTAGGCGTAAGTCAAACCTTAATCCTAGGAAGGAAAATCCGCCTATGATTTGGGATGGTCTCATGGAAATATCAGTGGTGGCAGCCAAGTTGTGTCACTTTTGCGCTCCCCTTGGGATGCCTTTCGCAGCTGCAGTGTGCCTGGAGCCCAGGGCTTCCTGGTTTTAAAAGTCCTAGGCCTAAGCCTAACAGTAACCCTAGGAAGGTAAATCAGCCGCGTATTAGGGTTCTTCCTAAGGGAAAAGCCGTGAAAGCAGCCATGTTGTGGCACTTCTGAACTCCCTTTGGGATGCCTTTGCGCAGATGCAGTAAGCCTGGAACTCAGGGCTTCCTAGTTAAAAAAATCCTAGCCCTAGGCCGAACCCCAACCCTTAGACGAGAAAGGCAAATCAGCCAGGAATTAGGCATGTCCCCAAGGAAAAAGCTGTGGAGGCAGGCATGTTGTGGTACTTTTGCGCTCTTCTTGGGTAGTCCTTCGCAGCTGCTGTGTTCTTGGAACTCAGGTCTTTCTGGTTAATAGACCTCTTACCCTAGGCGTAACTCAAACCTTAACCCTAGGAAGGTAAATCAGCCGGGTATTAGGGTTCTTCCTAAGGGAAAAGCTGTGAAAGCAGCCATGTTGTGGCACTTTTGCAAACCCTTTGGGATGTCTTTGGCAGATGCAGTAAGCCTGGAACTCAGGGCTTCCTGGTTAAAAAACTGCAAGCCCTAGGCTGAACCCTAACCCTAACCCTAGGCAGATAAATCAGCCTAGGTATAGGGATGGTGCCAAGGAAAAAGCTGTGAAAGCTGCCATGTTGTGGTACTTTAGTACTCCCCTTGGGATGCCTTGAACAGCTGCAGTGTGCCTGGATCTAAGGGCTTCCTAGTTTTAAAAGTCCTAGGCCTAAGCCTAACAGTAACCCTAGGAAGGTAAATCAGCCGCGTATTAGGGTTCTTCCTAAGGGTAAAGCCGTGAAAGCAGCCATGTTGTGGCACTTCTGCACTCCCTTTGGGATGCCTTTGGCAGATGAAGTAAGCCTGGAACTCAGGGCTTCCTAGTTAAAAAAATCCTATCCCTAGGCCGAACCCCAACCCTAAGACGAGAAAGGCAAATCAGCCAGGAATTAGGCATGTCCCCAAGGAAAAAGCTGTGGAGGCAGGCACGTTGTGGTACTTTTGCGCTCTTCTTGGGTAGTCCTTCGCAGCTGGTATGTTCTTGGAACTCAGGGCTTTCTGGTTAATAGAACTCTTACCCTAGGCGTAACTCAAACCTTAACCCTAGGAAGGAAAATCAGCCTATGGTTCGGGATGGTCTCATGAGAATAGCAGCAGAGGCAGCCAAGTTGTGTCACTTCTGCGGCCCTCTTGGGATGCCTTTAACAGGTGCAGTGTGCCTGGAGCCCAGGGCTTCCTGGTTTTAAAAGTCCTAGGCCTAAGCCTAACAGTAACCCTAGGAAGGTAAATCAGCCGCGTATTAGGGTTCTTCCTAAGGGAAAAGCTGTGAAAGCAGCCATGTTGTGGCACTTTTGCACACCCTTTGGGATGCCTTTGGCAGATGCAGTAAGCCTGGAACTCAGGGCTTCCTGGTTAAAAAACTCCAAGCCCTAGGCTGAACCCTAACTTTAACCGTAGGCAGATAAATCAGCCTAGGTATAGGGATGGTGCCAAGGAAAAAGCTGTGAAAGCTGCCATGTTGTGGTACTTTAGTACTCCCCTTGGGATGCCTTGAACAGCTGCAGTGTGCCTGGAGCTAAGGGCTTCCTAGTTTTAAAAATCCTAGCCCTAGGCCTAAGCCTTACAGTAACCCTGGGAAGTGAAATCAGCCTGGTGTTAAGCTTCTTGCCAAGGAAAAAGCCATGAAAGCAACAATGTTGTGGTACTATTGCACTCCCTTTTGGATGCCTTTCACAGCTCCAGTGTGCCTGGAACTCAGGGCTTCCTGATTTTAAAAATCCTAGCCCTAGGCCGAACCCCAACCCTAAGACGAGAAAGGCAAATCAGCCAGGAATTAGGCATGTCCCCAAGGAAAAAGCTGTGGAGGCAGGCATGTTGTGGTACTTTTGCGCTCTTCTTGGGTAGTCCTTCGCAGCTGCTGTGTTCTTGGAACTCAGGGCTTTCTGGTTAATAGAACCCTTACCCTAGGCGTAACTCAAACCTTAACCCTAGGAAGGAAAATCAGCCTATGTTTCAGGATGGTCTCATGGAAATATCAGTGGTGGCAGCCAAGTTGTGTCACTTTTGCGCTCCCCTTGGGATGCCTTTCGCAGCTGCAGAGTGCCTGGAGCCCAGGGCTTCCTGGTTTTAAAAGTCCTAGGCCTAACCCTAACAGTAACCCTAGGAAGGTAAATTAGCCGGGTATTAGGGTTCTTCCTAAGGGAAAAGCCGTGAAAGCAGCCATGTTGTGGCACTTTTGCACTCCCTTTGGGATGCATTTCGCAGCTGCAGTGTGCCTGGAGCCCAGGGCTTCCTGGTTTTAAAAGTCCTAGGCCTAAGCCTAACAGTAAACCTAGGAAGGTGAATCAGCCGCGTATTAGGGTTCTTTCTAAGGGAAAAGCCGTGAAAGCAGCCATGTTGTGGCACTTCTGCACTCCCTTTGGGATGCCTTTGGCAGATGCAGTAAGCCTGGAACTCAGGGCTTCCTAGTTAAAAAAATCCTAGCCCTAGGCCGAACCCCAGCCCTAAGACGAGAAAGGCAAATCAGCCAGGAATTAGGCATGTCCCCAAGGAAAAAGCTATCGACGCAGGCATGTTGTGGTACTTTTGCGCTCTTCTTGGGAAGTCCTTCGCAGCTGCTGTGTTCTTGGAACTCAGGGCTTTCTGCTTAATAGAACCCTTACCCTAGGCGTAACTCAAACCTTAACCCTAGGAAGGAAAATCAGCCTATGGTTCGGGATGGTCTCATGGAAATATCAGTGGTGGCAGCCAAGTTGTGTCACTTTTGCGCTCCCCTTGGGATGCCTTCTGCAGCTGCAGTGTGCCTGGAGCCCAGGGCTTCCTGGTTTTAAAAGTCCTAGGCCTAAGCCTAACAGTAACCCTAGGAAGGTAAATCAGCCGCGTATTAGGGTTCTTCCTAAGGGAAAAGCCGTGAAAGCAGCCATGTTGTGGCACTTTTGCACTCCCTTTGGGATGCCTTTGGCAGATGCAGTAAGCCTGGAACTTAGGGCTTCCGGGTTAAAATCTCCAAGCCCTAGGCTGAACCCTAACCCTAACCCTAGGCAGATAAATCAGCCTAGGTATAGGGATGGTGCCAAGGAAAAAGCTGTGAAAGCTGCCATGTTGTTGCACTTTTGTACTCCCCTTGGAATGCCTTGAACAGCTGCAGTGTGCCTGGAGCTAAGGGCTTCCTAGTTTTAAAAATCCTAGCCCTAGGCCTAAGCCTTACAGTAACCCTGGGAAGGGAAATCAGCCTGGTGTTAGGCTTCTTGCCAAGGAAAAAGCCGTGAAAGCAGCCATGTTGTGGCACTTCTGCACTCCCTTTTGGATGCCTTTCACAGCTCCAGTGTGCCTGGAAGTCAGGGCTTCCTGATTTTAAAAATCCTAGCCCTAGGCCGAACCCCAACCCTAAGACGAGAAAGGCAAATCAGCCAGGAATTAGGCATGTCCCCAAGGAAAAAGCTGTGGAGGCAGGCATGTTGTGGTACTTTTGCGCTCTTCTTGGCTAGTCCTTCGCAGCTGCTGTGTTCTTGGAACTCAGGGCTTTCTGGTTAATAGAACCCTTACCCTAGGCGTAACTCAAACCTTAACCCTAGGAAGGAAAATCAGCCTATGGTTCGGGATGGTCTCATGAGAATAGCAGCAGAGGCAGCCAAGTTGTGTCACTTTTGCGCTCCCCTTGGGATGCCTTTCGCAGCTGCAGTGTGCCTGGAGCCCAGGGCTTCCTGGTTTTAAAAGTCCTAGGTCTAAGCCTAACAGTAACCCTAGGAAGGTAAATCAGCCGGGTATTAGGGTTCTTCCTAAGGGAAAAGCCGTGAAAGCAGCCATGTTGTGGCACTTTTGCACTCCCTTTGGGATGCCTTTGGCAGATGAAGTAAGCCTGGAACTCAGGGCTTCCTAGTTAAAAATATCCTAGCCCTAGGCCGAACCCCAACCCTAAGACGAGAAAGGCAAATCAGCCAGGAATTAGGCATGTCCCCAAGGAAAAAGCTGTGGAGGCAGGCACGTTGTGGTACTTTTGCGCTCTTCTTGGCTAGTCCTTCGCAGCTGCTGTGTTCTTGGAACTCAGGGCTTTCTGGTTAATAGAACCCTTACCCTAGGCGTAACTCAAACCTTAACCCTAGGAAGGAAAATCAGCCTATGGTTCAGGATGGTCTCATGAGAATAGAAGCAGAGGCAGCCAAGTTGTGTCACTTCTGCGGCCCTCTTGGGATGCCTTTCGCAGCTGCATGTGCCTGGAGCCCAGGGCTTCCTGGTTTTAAAAGTCCTAGGTCTAAGCCTAACAGTAACCCTAGGAAGGTAAATCAGCCGGGTATTAGGGTTCTTCCTAAGGGAAAAGCCGTGAAAGCAGCCATGTTGTGGCACTTTTGCACTCCCTTTGGGATGCCTTTGGCAGATGAAGTAAGCCTGGAACTCAGGGCTTCCTAGTTAAAAATATCCTAGCCCTAGGCCGAACCCCAACCCTAAGACGAGAAAGGCAAATCAGCCAGGAATTAGGCATGTCCCCAAGGAAAAAGCTGTGGAGGCAGGCACGTTGTGGTACTTTTGCGCTCTTCTTGGCTAGTCCTTCGCAGCTGCTGTGTTCTTGGAACTCAGGGCTTTCTGGTTAATAGAACCCTTACCCTAGGCGTAACTCAAACCTTAACCCTAGGAAGGAAAATCAGCCTATGGTTCAGGATGGTCTCATGAGAATAGAAGCAGAGGCAGCCAAGTTGTGTCACTTCTGCGGCCCTCTTGGGATGCCTTTCGCAGCTGCATGTGCCTGGAGCCCAGGGCTTCCTGGTTTTAAAAGTCCTAGGCCTAAGCCTAACAGTAAGCCTAGGAAGGTAAATCAGCTGGGTATTAGGGTTCTTCCTAAGGGAAAAGCCGTGAAAGCAGCCATGTTGTGGCACTTTTGCACTCCCTTTTGGATGCCTTTCACAGCTCCAGTGTGCCTGGAACTCAGGGCTTCCTGATTTTAAAAATCCTAGCCCTAGGCCGAACCCCAACCCTAAGACGAGAAAGGCAAATCAGCCAGGAATTAGGCATGTCCCCAAGGAAAAAGCTATCGACGCAGGCATGTTGTGGTACTTTTGCGCTCTTCTTGGGTAGTCCTTCGCAGCTGCTGTGTTCTTGGAACTCAGGGCTTTCTGGTTAATAGAACCCTTACCCTAGGCGTAACTCAAACCTTAACCCTAGGAAGGAAAATCAGCCTATGTTTCGGGATGGTCTCATGGAAATATCAGTGGTGGCAGCCAAGTTGTGTCACTTTTGCGCTCCCCTTGGGATGCCTTTCGCAGCTGCAGAGTGCCTGGAGCCCAGGGCTTCCTGGTTTTAAAAGTCCTAGGCCTAAGCCTAACAGTAACCCTAGGAAGGTAAATCAGCCGGGTATTAGGGTTCTTCCTAAGGGAAAAGCCGTGAAAGCAGCCATGTTGTGGCACTTTTGCACTCCCTTTGGGATGCCTTTGGATGATGCAGTAAGCCTGGAACTCAGGGCATCCGAGTTAAAAAAATCCTAGCCCTAGGCCGAACCCCAACCCTAAGACGAGAAAGGCAAATCAGCCAGGAATTAGGCATGTCCCCAAGGAAAAAGCTGTGGAGGCAGGCATGTTGTGGTACTTTTGCGCTCTTCTTGGGTAGTCCTTCGCAGCTGCTGTGTTCTTGGAACTCAGGGCTTTCTGGTTAATAGAACTCTTACCCTAGGCGTAATTCAAACCCTAACCCTAAGAAGGACAATCAGCCGATTGTTCGGGATGGTCTCATGAGAATAGCAGCAGAGGCAGCCAAGTTGTGTCACTTCTGCGGCCCTCTTGGGATGCCTTTCGCAGCTGCAGTGTGCCTGGAGCCCAGGGCTTCCTGGTTTTAAAAGTCCTAGGCCTAAGCCTAACAGTAAGCCTAGGAAGGTAAATCAGCTGGGTATTAGGGTTCTTCCTAAGGGAAAAGACGTGAAAGCAGCCATGTTGTGGCACTTCTGCACTCCCTTTGGGATGCTTTTGGCAGATGTAGTAAGCCTGGAACTCAGGGCTTCCTAGTTAAAAAAATCCTAGCCCTAGGCCGAACCCCAACCCTTAGACGAGAAAGGCAAATCAGCCAGGAATTAGGCATGTCCCCAAGGAAAAAGCTGTGGAGGCAGGCATGTTGTGGTACTTTTGCGCTCTTCTTGGCTAGTCCTTCGCAGCTCCTGTGTTCTTGGAACTCAGGGCTTTCTGGTTAATAGAACCCTTACCCTAGGCGTAACTCAAACCTTAACCCTAGGAAGGAAAATCAGCCTATGTTTCAGGATGGTCTCATGGAAATATCAGTGGTGGCAGCCAAGTTGTGTCACTTTTGCGCTCCCCTTGGGATGCCTTTCGCAGCTGCAGAGTGCCTGGAGCCCAGGGCTTCCTGGTTTTAAAAGTCCTAGGCCTAACCCTAACAGTAACCCTAGGAAGGTAAATCAGCCGGGTATTAGGGTTCTTCCTAAGGGAAAAGCCGTGAAAGCAGCCATGTTGTGGCACTTTTGCACTCCCTTTGGGATGCATTTCGCAGCTGCAGTGTGCCTGGAGCCCAGGGCTTCCTGGTTTTAAAAGTCCTAGGCCTAAGCCTAACAGTAAACCTAGGAAGGTGAATCAGCCGCGTATTAGGGTTCTTTCTAAGGGAAAAGCCGTGAAAGCAGCCATGTTGTGGCACTTCTGCACTGCCTTTGGGATGCCTTTGGCAGATGCAGTAAGCCTGGAACTCAGGGCTTCCTAGTTAAAAAAATCCTAGCCCTAGGCCGAACCCCAGCCCTAAGACGAGAAAGGCAAATCAGCCAGGAATTAGGCATGTCCCCAAGGAAAAAGCTATCGACGCAGGCATGTTGTGGTACTTTTGCGCTCTTCTTGGGAAGTCCTTCGCAGCTGCTGTGTTCTTGGAACTCAGGGCTTTCTGCTTAATAGAACCCTTACCCTAGGCGTAACTCAAACCTTAACCCTAGGAAGGAAAATCAGCCTATGGTTCGGGATGGTCTCATGGAAATATCAGTGGTGGCAGCCAAGTTGTGTCACTTTTGCGCTCCCCTTGGGATGCCTTCTGCAGCTGCAGTGTGCCTGGAGCCCAGGGCTTCCTGGTTTTAAAAGTCCTAGGCCTAAGCCTAACAGTAACCCTAGGAAGGTAAATCAGCCGCGTATTAGGGTTCTTCCTAAGGGAAAAGCCGTGAAAGCAGCCATGTTGTGGCACTTTTGCACTCCCTTTGGGATGCCTTTGGCAGATGCAGTAAGCCTGGAACTTAGGGCTTCCGGGTTAAAATCTCCAAGCCCTAGGCTGAACCCTAACCCTAACCCTAGGCAGATAAATCAGCCTAGGTATAGGGATGGTGCCAAGGAAAAAGCTGTGAAAGCTGCCATGTTGTTGCACTTTTGTACTCCCCTTGGAATGCCTTGAACAGCTGCAGTGTGCCTGGAGCTAAGGGCTTCCTAGTTTTAAAAATCCTAGCCCTAGGCCTAAGCCTTACAGTAACCCTGGGAAGGGAAATCAGCCTGGTGTTAGGCTTCTTGCCAAGGAAAAAGCCGTGAAAGCAGCCATGTTGTGGCACTTCTGCACTCCCTTTTGGATGCCTTTCACAGCTCCAGTGTGCCTGGAAGTCAGGGCTTCCTGATTTTAAAAATCCTAGCCCTAGGCCGAACCCCAACCCTAAGACGAGAAAGGCAAATCAGCCAGGAATTAGGCATGTCCCCAAGGAAAAAGCTGTGGAGGCAGGCATGTTGTGGTACTTTTGCGCTCTTCTTGGCTAGTCCTTCGCAGCTGCTGTGTTCTTGGAACTCAGGGCTTTCTGGTTAATAGAACCCTTACCCTAGGCGTAACTCAAACCTTAACCCTAGGAAGGAAAATCAGCCTATGGTTCGGGATGGTCTCATGAGAATAGCAGCAGAGGCAGCCAAGTTGTGTCACTTTTGCGCTCCCCTTGGGATGCCTTTCGCAGCTGCAGTGTGCCTGGAGCCCAGGGCTTCCTGGTTTTAAAAGTCCTAGGTCTAAGCCTAACAGTAACCCTAGGAAGGTAAATCAGCCGGGTATTAGGGTTCTTCCTAAGGGAAAAGCCGTGAAAGCAGCCATGTTGTGGCACTTTTGCACTCCCTTTGGGATGCCTTTGGCAGATGAAGTAAGCCTGGAACTCAGGGCTTCCTAGTTAAAAATATCCTAGCCCTAGGCCGAACCCCAACCCTAAGACGAGAAAGGCAAATCAGCCAGGAATTAGGCATGTCCCCAAGGAAAAAGCTGTGGAGGCAGGCACGTTGTGGTACTTTTGCGCTCTTCTTGGCTAGTCCTTCGCAGCTGCTGTGTTCTTGGAACTCAGGGCTTTCTGGTTAATAGAACCCTTACCCTAGGCGTAACTCAAACCTTAACCCTAGGAAGGAAAATCAGCCTATGGTTCAGGATGGTCTCATGAGAATAGAAGCAGAGGCAGCCAAGTTGTGTCACTTCTGCGGCCCTCTTGGGATGCCTTTCGCAGCTGCATGTGCCTGGAGCCCAGGGCTTCCTGGTTTTAAAAGTCCTAGGTCTAAGCCTAACAGTAACCCTAGGAAGGTAAATCAGCCGGGTATTAGGGTTCTTCCTAAGGGAAAAGCCGTGAAAGCAGCCATGTTGTGGCACTTTTGCACTCCCTTTGGGATGCCTTTGGCAGATGAAGTAAGCCTGGAACTCAGGGCTTCCTAGTTAAAAATATCCTAGCCCTAGGCCGAACCCCAACCCTAAGACGAGAAAGGCAAATCAGCCAGGAATTAGGCATGTCCCCAAGGAAAAAGCTGTGGAGGCAGGCACGTTGTGGTACTTTTGCGCTCTTCTTGGCTAGTCCTTCGCAGCTGCTGTGTTCTTGGAACTCAGGGCTTTCTGGTTAATAGAACCCTTACCCTAGGCGTAACTCAAACCTTAACCCTAGGAAGGAAAATCAGCCTATGGTTCAGGATGGTCTCATGAGAATAGAAGCAGAGGCAGCCAAGTTGTGTCACTTCTGCGGCCCTCTTGGGATGCCTTTCGCAGCTGCATGTGCCTGGAGCCCAGGGCTTCCTGGTTTTAAAAGTCCTAGGCCTAAGCCTAACAGTAAGCCTAGGAAGGTAAATCAGCTGGGTATTAGGGTTCTTCCTAAGGGAAAAGCCGTGAAAGCAGCCATGTTGTGGCACTTTTGCACTCCCTTTTGGATGCCTTTCACAGCTCCAGTGTGCCTGGAACTCAGGGCTTCCTGATTTTAAAAATCCTAGCCCTAGGCCGAACCCCAACCCTAAGACGAGAAAGGCAAATCAGCCAGGAATTAGGCATGTCCCCAAGGAAAAAGCTATCGACGCAGGCATGTTGTGGTACTTTTGCGCTCTTCTTGGGTAGTCCTTCGCAGCTGCTGTGTTCTTGGAACTCAGGGCTTTCTGGTTAATAGAACCCTTACCCTAGGCGTAACTCAAACCTTAACCCTAGGAAGGAAAATCAGCCTATGTTTCGGGATGGTCTCATGGAAATATCAGTGGTGGCAGCCAAGTTGTGTCACTTTTGCGCTCCCCTTGGGATGCCTTTCGCAGCTGCAGAGTGCCTGGAGCCCAGGGCTTCCTGGTTTTAAAAGTCCTAGGCCTAAGCCTAACAGTAACCCTAGGAAGGTAAATCAGCCGGGTATTAGGGTTCTTCCTAAGGGAAAAGCCGTGAAAGCAGCCATGTTGTGGCACTTTTGCACTCCCTTTGGGATGCCTTTGGATGATGCAGTAAGCCTGGAACTCAGGGCATCCGAGTTAAAAAAATCCTAGCCCTAGGCCGAACCCCAACCCTAAGACGAGAAAGGCAAATCAGCCAGGAATTAGGCATGTCCCCAAGGAAAAAGCTGTGGAGGCAGGCATGTTGTGGTACTTTTGCGCTCTTCTTGGGTAGTCCTTCGCAGCTGCTGTGTTCTTGGAACTCAGGGCTTTCTGGTTAATAGAACTCTTACCCTAGGCGTAATTCAAACCCTAACCCTAAGAAGGACAATCAGCCGATTGTTCGGGATGGTCTCATGAGAATAGCAGCAGAGGCAGCCAAGTTGTGTCACTTCTGCGGCCCTCTTGGGATGCCTTTCGCAGCTGCAGTGTGCCTGGAGCCCAGGGCTTCCTGGTTTTAAAAGTCCTAGGCCTAAGCCTAACAGTAAGCCTAGGAAGGTAAATCAGCTGGGTATTAGGGTTCTTCCTAAGGGAAAAGACGTGAAAGCAGCCATGTTGTGGCACTTCTGCACTCCCTTTGGGATGCTTTTGGCAGATGTAGTAAGCCTGGAACTCAGGGCTTCCTAGTTAAAAAAATCCTAGCCCTAGGCCGAACCCCAACCCTTAGACGAGAAAGGCAAATCAGCCAGGAATTAGGCATGTCCCCAAGGAAAAAGCTGTGGAGGCAGGCATGTTGTGGTACTTTTGCGCTCTTCTTGGCTAGTCCTTCGCAGCTCCTGTGTTCTTGGAACTCAGGGCTTTCTGGTTAATAGAACCCTTACCCCAGGCGTAACTCAAACCTTAACCCTAGGAAGGAAAATCAGCCTATGGTTCGGGATGGTCTCATGGAAATATCAGTGGTAGCAGCCAAGTTGCGTCACTTTTGCGCTCCCCTTGGGATGCCTTTCACAGCTGCAGTGTGCCTGGAGCCCAGGGCTTCCTGGTTTTAAAAGTCCTAGGCCTAAGCCTAACAGTAACCCTAGGAAGGTAAATCAGCCGCGTATTAGGGTTCTTCCTAAGGGAAAAGCTGTGAAAGCAGCCATGTTGTGGCACTTTTGCACACCCTTTGGGATGCCTTTGGCAGATGCAGTAAGCCTGGAACTCAGGGCTTCCTGGATAAAAAACTCCAAGCCCTAGGCTGAACCCTAACCCTAACCCCAGGCAGATAAATCAGCCTAGGTATAGGGATGGTGCCAAGGAAAAAGCTGTGAAAGCTGCCATGTTGTGGTACTTTAGTACTCCCCTTGGGATGCCTTGAACAGCTGCAGTGTGCCTGGATCTAAGGGCTTCCTAGTTTTAAAAGTCCTAGGCCTAAACCTTACAGTAACCCTAGGAAGGTAAATCAGCCGGGTATTAGGGTTCTTCCTAAGGGGAAAGCCGTGAAAGCAGCCATGTTGTGGCACTTCTGCACTCCCTTTGGGATGCCTTTGGCAGATGCAGTAAGCCTGGAACTCAGGGCTTCCTGGTTAAAAAACTCCAAGCCCTAGGCTGAAGCCCAACCCTATCCCCAGGAAGGAAAATCAGCCTAAGTATAGGGATCGTGCAACGTCTAGAACACGATGGGAGATGTTTTCTGTGCTGGCACAGTTTTTCCTCGCCTGACATAGTGGAAAAGGTTTTTGCTAAGATGTAGACGGGAAGAGACGCTTAATAGGAAGGTACGATGCTCTCCGGAGCTAAGAGCCGCTCCCGGGCGTTATTCGGCAGAAGCCGCGCTAAGGAGTGCGCAGTGAGCGGCACAATCGTCTTTGCGTGAAGAAGCCGCTTCTTCGCCTCCGGGAGCCGGAGAGAGCGGCACCTTCGGAAAGGTGTAGAAGGAAGCTGTACAACACTGGGATTGTGTGCGCAGCTTGCCAACTGCTAGAAAACAGTACCTTTGCACTCTCCTGACTTTTCCAATCACATGAACATTCGATTGGAAGCTGTTTTAGACAAGTTTTCTTTCCTTCATGCCAAACACCCGGCACACCTCCGTGCAACGTCTAGAACACGATGGGAGATGTTTTCTGTGCTGGCACAGTTTTTCCTCGCCAGACATAGTAGAAAAGCTTTTTGCTAAGATGTAGACGAGAAGAGACGCTAAAGACGAAGGTACGATGCTGTCCGGAGCTAAGAGCCGCTCCCGGGCGTCTTTCGGCAGAAGTCGCGCTAAGGAGTGCACAGTGAGCGGCACAATCGTCTTTGCGCGAAGAAGCCGCTTCTTCGCCTCCGGGAGCTGGAGAGAGCGGCATTTTCGGAAAGGTGAAGAAGAAAGCTGTACAACACTGGGATTTTGTGCGCAGCTTGCCAACTGCTAGAAAACAGTACCTTTGCACTCTCCTGACTTTTCCAATCACATGAACATTCGATTGGAAGCTGTTTTGGACAACTTTTCTTTTCTTCATGCCAAACACTCGGCACACCTCCGTGCAACGTCTAGAACACGATGGGAGATGTTTTCTGTGCTGGCACAGTTTTTCCTCGCCAGACATAGTGGAAAAGCTTTTTGCTAAGATGTAGACGAGAAGAGACGCTAAAGACGAAGGTACGATGCTGTCCGGAGCTAAGAGCCGCTCCCGGGCGTCTTTCGGCAGAAGCCGCGCTAAGGAGTGCACAGTGAGCGGCACAATCGTCTTTGCGCGAAGAAGCCGCTTCTTCGCCTCCGCGAGCCGGAGAGAGCGGCACCTTCGGAAAGGTGAAGAAGGAAGCTGTACAACACTGGGATTGTGTGCGCAGCTTGCCAACTGCTAGAAAACAGTACCTTTGCACTCTCCTGACTTTTCCAATCACATGAACATTCGATTGGAAGCTGTTTTGGACAACTTTTCTTTTCTTCATGCCAAACACTCGGCACACCTCCGTGCAACGTCTAGAACACGATGGGAGATGTTTTCTGTGCTGGCACAGTTTTTCCTCGCCAGACATAGTAGAAAAGCTTTTTGCTAAGATGTAGACGAGAAGAGACGCTAAAGACGAAGGTACGATGCTGTCCGGAGCTAAGAGCCGCTCCCGGGCGTCTTTCGGCAGAAGCCGCGCTAAGGAGTGCACAGTGAGCGGCACAATCGTCTTTGCGCGAAGAAGCCGCTTCTTCGCCTCCGGGAGCCGGAGAGAGCGGCACCTTCGGAAAGGTGAAGAAGGAAGCTGTACAACACTGGGATTGTGTGCGCAGCTTGCCAACTGCTAGAAAACAGTACCTTTGCACTCTCCTGACTTTTCCAATCACATGAACATTCGATTGGAAGCTGTTTTGGACAAGTTTTCTTTCCTTCATGCCAAACACCCGGCACACCTCCGTGCAACGTCTAGAACACGATAGGAGATGTTTTCTGTGCTGGCACAATTTCTCCTTGCCAGACGTAGTGGAAAAGCTTTTTGCTAAGATGTAGACGACAAGAGAGGCTAAGGACTGGATGTAAGCAAATGACACTCATCTTCAAAAAAGGCAATTAGGAGGACTCGCAATCGTAGAAACCAGCCAGCCTCTTTTTTATACCCAGGAAGTTGATGAAGCAGCTCTTCCTGGAAAACCTTGCCAGGCACATGAAAGACGACACAATAATGTAGTTAGCATGATTTTTCAGGGGCATTTCATGCTGAACATAACTTTAAACTCCTCTGATGAATTAACTTGACTGGTAGATGAAGGGAATATTACCTGCCTGGGCTTCAGGGAGGTTTTTGACATATGTCTACATGGCAGCACACATCCATATGGAAGCAATAGTGCAAAGGGGAGGGAATCAGTGTCTTTTCAGTGATGCTGAGTGAAAAGACAAGAGGCAGTGGGCACACACTGAAATACAGGAACATCAGGAAATGATTCTTTACTGTGAGGGTGAGTGAACCACGGCACAGACTGCCCAGAAAGATTGTGGAGCCTGGATCTTTGAAGACATTAAAAGTACACCCAGATAGAATCCTGGGCAAGAGGCTCTAGGGATCCTGGTTTAGGCAGGGGGGTTGGGCCTGGTTAGCCCCACCAACCCCTTCCACTCTCATTCATTCTGTGCTAGTGAATTCTCTTCAAGATGCATTTCAAGCACTGGCATGACAAAGTTCTGCGCAGACACAGATCCAAATGGACATGGCATCTAAGTTCCTTAAGCAGTCTTCAAGAAGAATGTAAACCTCTGGGGCAAGTGTCTCTTCCCTAACTGAATCCCTTTCATGGGAAAATTCCCAGCTCTAGAAAGATCTTCTGATACGCATGCTTAAGACTGCCACTGGCTGAGCAAATTTCTCCCTATGTGTATCTAAGACCAGTTAGGATCTTCACCCAAAGTGCTGTCAACATAGTCACAGAATGCCTACTGTTAAGAAGTGACAACTTCCATCAGAATGGCAACTATTGGTCCACCAAATGGATGAATGGATGGGAATTATCTGCTTGGGTTAAAAACAAAAAGAAAGAGTTGGTCTTTACTTATCAATTTCATTGCAATATTGATAAGGGAAGAAAAAGACCTAAGTCCTTGACTTTCTTAACTGGAGGAAAGATTTTAAAAATTCCTTGTAAAAATGTATGATCACAATCAGACTATTGAAACCATTTGAGTTGGGAAAAAAGTTCCAAAATTGTCTAGAGAGTGGCAAAGAAGCCAAGAAAATAGGAAAGAAACAAAAAGAGGGCAAAAGAGTAAGCTTCAGTGTACAAGCTCGTTCTAGAAGTAGTCTGCCGGGGAAAGGAAGCCCCAGTTGAATTTCCAATGTATTCCTGAGCTTGATTCAGTAACTGGTCAATGTAAAAACCAATCCTTTTGTATAACTTCTTCCAGCAACAAAAACTCCAACAGGTTGACACTACCATCATGCCTGTTCCAGACATATTTCCAAGAGAAATGATGATTTTCTTGAAAACCTACTTGCATAAAAGTTGCAAGATGGTGGAGGGATTGCCACATCCTCCTTCCTCCATCTGGCTTGAAAGTAGATTTGATAAAATATGCAACAAAGCACATGATTTATAAGGTAGAGTCAAATGGATGATTTGGGAATTGATCTCTTGTTGATAGTAAACTTCACATCCACTCTGTGTGACCTTTCTAAAACAAAATGTGGAGCTGAGGCATGAATCTGCCACAACAATTGTAAAGCAAACATACACACTCCCCTTCACATGCCCCCCCTTCCACACACACCTAGGCACACACAGAGATCAGCATAGCAGATCATGAACACCTTGGAAAAGACTGAAATGCTAAACGCCTCTCTTGATGGGCAAAAGAGCTGGTGCAATAATTCAAATGCCTGGTACAAAAATTCTGTTTCATATTTAGCTCCTATTTAAAACACAGCTTTTCATTTCATTCTATTTACAGAATATTTTCTTTTCATTTGTTTCTTTAAAATTACTTAGTTCTCACCTGTTGTATGTCTAGGAATATTTTCTTCCAAAAATAGAAAAAAATAGATGCTATCTTTTCAGCAGAAAACATTGGTTGATACAATTTTAAACCATCATGACATGGAAGAATTGTTCTGTCCCTCTCGAAGGTGGAAGAAGCATTTGGATCACAGATCATCTACAATGAAATACTTGACATGTTTAAGATGCTTTCAATCAATTTTGATCGTCAATTGCTTCTTCGTTGTAAACAGTCATTTTTCAGTGAAGGGCAAGTGTGTGTGGTTTATCTACATGATGTGTTCAAACCCAGTTCCTACTAATGGCCAGGCTGAATTCCAGGAAATAACGTCCCGAATGATATTTTGCCGCCTTCTTTGGCACTTCATGAAATCTTACCATGATGAAGTGCTGAAACACAGAGATTTTCTCTTAGAGAGTGTCTCATGTTGTAACCCATCCCATGGATTTTATGCTGTAATTCTTATCTCTTTTAAAATTTGCTATCTTCTGTACAGTTTTCATGAACATTTCTGTTACAGTAGTGAATAGCACAGATAAATGTCATTTTGTACAACTTTGAATTTACCCCAAGAGCTGAGAGAAAACTTGCTCCTATACTTCAATCCCAGTTTCTTCTATAGTCCAACTTTGTTTCTCTACCATCAAGCTTCTCCTTTGTTGCTGCTCCAAGCCCCGTCCAAGCTGACCTTGAATACTTTCAGGGATGGGACACCCACAACTTCCCTGGGCAACCTGTTCCAGTGTTCCAGCACTCCCACAGTAAAAAAGGCCTTCCTTTCATCTAATATGTGTAGGAAATCATAAATCTAGGCATAGAAATTTGGAGTGCAAATTTGAAATTCTTTTGATTTGAAGCACATTTTATATGAATACTGATTTACAGATGACTAAAAGATGTTGATGGGCATTTGAGCTGACAAGTTTTGAAAAAGTGTACGGAAATTAACATTGAAACCACTAAAATTAAAAACTTCTTCCCATTTTCTTTCTCCTCTCCTATTCAAAATTGCAAATGTCAGATATCAGTGCTTCATGCAAACCTCTCAGATGCTCTCAGGGAAAAAGCATTTATTTCAGACTAAGTTGCGGTTGACGTAGAACACTGCCTTTAACAGCTGCAGTGTGCCTGGAATTCAGGGCTTCCTGTTTGAAAAAATCCTATCTCTAGGCTGAACCCTAACCCTAACCCTAGGCAGATAAATCAGCCTGGGTATAGGGATGTTCCCAAGGAAAAAAGCACTGGAAGGAGCATGTTGAGGCAATTTTTGGCTGCCCTTGGGAAGCCTTTTGCAGCTGCACTGGGTCTGGAGCTCAGGGTTTACTGATTTAAAATCCCTATCTCTTGGCGTGACCATAGGTGCAACTGGAGGCAAGTAAATCAGCCTAGGTTCAATGATGGTCCCAAGGAAAAAGCGCTGGAGGCAGCCATGTTGTGGCACTTTTGCACTCCTCTTGGGTAGTCCTTGGCAGCTGCTGTGTTCTTGGAACTCAGGGCTTTCTGGTTAAAAAAACACTAACCCTAGGCGTAACTCTAACCCTCACCCTAGGAAGGAAAATCAGCCTATGGTTCGGGATGGACTCATGAGAATAGCAGCAGAGGGAGCCAAGTTGTGTCACTTCTGCGGCCCTCTTGGGATGCCTTGAACAGCTGCAGTGTGCCTGGAGCTAAGGGCTTCCTAGTTTTAAAAATCCTAGCCCTAGGCCTAAGCCATACAGTCACCCTAGGAAGGTAAATCAGCCTGGTGTTAGGCTTCTTGCCAAGGAAAAAGCCGGGAAAGCAGCCATGTTGTGGCACTTTTGCACTCCCTTTTGGATGCCTTTCACAGCTCCAGTGTGCCTGGAACTCAGGGCTTCCTGATTTTAAAAATCCTAGCACTAGGCCGAACCCCAACCCTAAGACGAGAAAGGCAAATCAGCCAGGAATTAGGCATGTCCCCAAGGAAAAAGCTGTGGAGGCAGGCACGTTGTGGTACTTTTGCGCTCTTCTTGGGTAGTCCTTCGCAGCTGCTGTGTTCTTGGAACTCAGGTCTTTCTGGTTAATAGAACCCTTACCCTAGGCGTAACTCAAACCTTTAACCCTAGGAAGGAAAATCAGCCTATGGTTCGGGATGGTCTCATGGAAATATCAGTGGTGGCAGCCAAGTTGCGTCACTTTTGCGCTCCCCTTGGGATGCCTTTCGCAGCTGCAGTGTGCCTGGAGCCCAGGGCTTCCTGGTTTTAAAAGTCCTAGGCCTAAGCCTAACAGTAAACCTAGGAAGGTAAATCAGCCGAGTATTAGGGTTCTTCCTAAGGGAAAAGCCGTGAAAGCAGCCATGTTGTGGCACTTCTGCACTCCCTTTGGGATGCCTTTGGCAGATGCAGTAAGCCTGGAACTCAGGGCTTCCGGGTTAAAACCTCCAAGCCCTAGGCTGAACCCTAACCCTAACCCTAGGCAGATAAATCAGCATAGGTATAGGGATGGTGCCAAGGAAAAAGCTGTGAAAGCTGCCATGTTGTTGCACTTTTGTACTCCACTTGGGATGCCTTGAACAGCTGCAGTGTGCCTGGAGCTAAGGGCTTCCTAGTTTTAAAAATCCTAGCCCTAGGCATAAGCCTTACAGTAACCCTGGGAAGGGAAATCAGCCTGGTGTTAGGCTTCTTGCCAAGGAAAAAGCCGTGAAAGCAGCCATGTTGTGGCACTTCTGCACTCCCTTTTGGATGCCTTTCACAGCTCCAGTGTGCCTGGAACTCAGGGCTTCCTGATTTTAAAAATCCTAGCCCTAGGCCGAACCCCAACCCTAAGACGAGAAAGGCAAATCAGCCAGGAATTAGGCATGTCCCCAAGGAAAAAGCTATCGACGCAGGCATGTTGTGGTACTTTTGCGCTCTTCTTGGGTAGTCCTTCGCAGCTGCTGTGTTCTTGGAACTCAGGGCTTTCTGGTTAATAGAACCCTTACCCTAGGCATAACTCAAACCTTAACCCTAGGAAGGAAAATCAGCCTATGATTTGGGATGGTCTCATGGAAATATCAGTGGTGGCAGCCAAGTTGTGTCACTTTTGCGCTCCCCTTGGGATGCCTTTCGCAGCTGCAGAGTGCCTGGAGCCCAGGGCTTCCTGGTTTTAAATGTCCTAGGCCCAAGCCTAACAGTAACCCTAGGAAGGTAAATCAGCCGCGTATTAGGGTTCTTCCTAAGGGAAAAGCCGTGAAAGCAGCCATGTTGTGGCACTTTTGCACTCCCTTTGGGATGCCTTTGGATGATGCAGTAAGCCTGGAACTCAGGGCATCCGAGTTAAAAAAATCCTAGCCCTAGGCCGAACCCCAACCCTAAGACGAGAAAGGCAAATCAGCCAGGAATTAGGCATGTCCCCTAGGAAAAAGCTGTGGAGACAGGCATGTTGTGGTACTTTTGCGCTCTTCTTGGCTAGTCCTTCGCAGCTGCTGTGTTCTTGGAACTCAGGGCTTTCTGGTTAATAGAACTCTTACCCTAGGCGAAACTCAAACCTTAACCCTAGGAAGGAAAATCAGCCTATGGTTCAGGATGGTCTCATGAGAATAGAAGCAGAGGCAGCCAAGTTGTGTCACTTCTGCGGCCCTCTTGGGATGCCTTTAACAGGTGCAGTGTGCCTGGAGCCCAGGGCTTCCTGGTTTTAAAAGTCCTAGGCCTAAGCCTAACAGTAACCCTAGGAAGGTAAATCAGCCGGGTATTAGGGTTCTTCCTAAGGGAAAAGCCGTGAAAGCAGCCATGTTGTGGCACTTTTGCACTCCCTTTGGGATGCCTTTGGCAGATGCAGTAAGCCTGGAACTCAGGGCTTCCTGGTTAAAAAACTCCAAGCCCTAGGCTGAACCCTAACCCTAACCCTAGGCAGATAAATCAGCCTAGGTATAGGGATGGTGCCAAGGAAAAAGCTGTGAAAGCTGCCATGTTGTTGCACTTTTTTACTCCTCTTGGGATGTATTGAACAGATGCAGTGCGCCTGGAGCTAAAGGCTTCCTAGTTTTAAAAATCCTAGGCCTAAGCCTAAGCCTTACAGTAACCCTGGGAAGGGAAATCAGCCTGGTGTTAGGCTTCTTGCCAAGGAAAAAGCCGTGAAAGCAACCATGTTGTGGCACTTTTGCACTCCCTTTTGGATGACTTTCACAGCTCCAGTGTGCCTGGAACTCAGGGCTTCCTGATTTTAAAAATCCTAGCCCTAGGCCGAACCCCAACCCTAAGACGAGAAAGGCAAATCAGCCAGGAATTAGGCATGTCCCCAAGGAAAAAGCTATCGACGCAGGCACGTAGTGGTACTTTTGCGCTCTTCTTGGGTAGTCCTTCGCAGCTGCTGTGTTCTTGGAACTCAGGGCTTTCTGGTTAATAGAACCCTTACCCTAGGCGTAACTCAAACCTTAACCCTAGGAAGGAAAATCAGCCTATGGTTCGGGATGGTCTCATGGAAATATCAGTGGTGGCAGCCAAGTTGTGTCACTTTTGCGCTCCCCTTGGGATGCCTTTCGCAGCTGCAGTGTGCCTGGAGCCCAGGGCTTCCTGGTTTTAAAAGTCCTAGGCCTAAGCCTAACAGTAACCCTAGGAAGGTAAATCAGCCGCGTATTAGGGTTCTTCCTAAGGGAAAAGCCGTGAAAGCAGCCATGTTGTGGCACTTCTGCACTCCCTTTGGGATGCCTTTGGCAGATGCAGTAAGCCTGGAACTCAAGGCTTCCTAGTTAAAAAAATCCTAGCCCTAGGCCGAACCCCAACCCTTAGACGAGAAAGGCAAATCAGCCAGGAATTAGGCATGTCCCCAAGGAAAAAGCTGTGGAGGCAGGCATGTTGTGGTACTTTTGCGCTCTTCTTGGCTAGTCCTTCGCAGCTGCTGTGTTCTTGGAACTCAGGGCTTTCTGGTTAATCGAACCCTTACCCCAGGCGCAACTCAAACCTTAACCCTAGGAAGGAAAATCAGCCTATGGTTCGGGATGGTCTCATGGAAATATCAGTGGTGGCAGCCAAGTTGCGTCACTTTTGCGCTCCCCTTGGGATGCCTTTCGCAGCTGCAGTGTGCCTGGAGCCCAGGGCTTCCTGGTTTTAAAAGTCCTAGGCCTAAGCCTAACAGTAACCCTAGGAAGGTAAATCAGCTGGGTATTAGGGTTCTTCCTAAGGGAAAAGCCGTGAAAGCAGCCATGTTGTGGCACTTCTGCACTCCCTTTGGGATGCCTTTGGCAGATGCAGTAAGCCTGGAACTCAGGGCTTCCTAGTTAAAAAAATCCTAGCCCTAGGCCGAACCCCAACCCTAAGACGAGAAAGGCAAATCAGCCAGGAATTAGGCATGTCCCCAAGGAAAAAGCTGTGGAGGCAGGCATGTTGTGGTACTTTTGCGCTCTTCTTGGGTAGTCCTTCGCAGCTGCTGTGTTCTTGGAACTCAGGGCTTTCTGGTTAATAGAACCCTTACCCTAGGCGTAACTCAAACCTTAATCCTAGGAAGGAAAATCCGCCTATGATTTGGGTTGGTCTCATGGAAATATCAGTGGTGGCAGCCAAGTTGTGTCACTTTTGCGCTCCCCTTGGGATGCCTTTCGCAGCTGCAGTGTGCCTGGAGCCCAGGGCTTCCTGGTTTTAAAAGTCCTAGGCCTAAGCCTAACAGTAAGCCTAGGAAGGTAAATCAGCCGCGTATTAGGGTTCTTCCTAAGGGAAAAGCCGTGAAAGCAGCCATGTTGTGGCACTTCTGCACTCCCTTTGGGATGCCTTTGGCAGATGCAGTAAGCCTGGAACTCAGGGCTTCCTAGTTAAAAAAATCCTAGCCCTAGGCCGAACCCCAACCCTTAGACGAGAAAGGCAAATCAGCCAGGAATTAGGCATGTCCCCAAGGAAAAAGCTGTGGAGGCAGGCATGTTGTGGTACTTTTGCGTCTTCTTGGGTAGTCCTTCGCAGCTGCTGTGTTCTTGGAACTCAGGGCTTTCTGGTTAATAGAACTCTTACCCTAGGCGAAACTCAAACTTTAACCCTAGGAATGAAAATCAGCCTATGGTTCAGGATGGTCTCATGAGAATAGAAGCAGAGGCAGCCAAGTTGTGTCACTTCTGCGGCCCTCTTGGGATGCCTTTAACAGGTGCAGTGTGCCTGGAGCCCAGGGCTTCCTGGTTTTAAAAGTCCTAGGCCTAAGCCTAACAGTAACCCTAGGAAGGTAAATCAGCCGCGTATTAGGGTTCTTCCTAAGGGAAAAGCTGTGAAAGCAGCCATGTTGTGGCACTTTTGCACACCCTTTGGGATGCCTTTGGCAGATGCAGTAAGCCTGGAACTCAGGGCTTCCTGGTTAAAAAACTCCAAGCCCTAGGCTGAACCCTAACCCTAACCCTAGGCAGATAAATCAGCCTAGGTATAGGGATGGTGCCAAGGAAAAAGCTGTGAAAGCTGCCATGTTGTGGTACTTTAGTACTCCCCTTGGGATGCCTTGAACAGCTGCAGTGTGCCTGGATCTAAGGGCTTCCTAGTTTTAAAAGTCCTAGGCCTAAGCCTAACAGTAACCCTAGGAAGGTAAATCAGCCGCGTATTAGGGTTCTTCCTAAGGGGAAAGCCGTGAAAGCAGCCATGTTGTGGCACTTCTGCACTCCCTTTGGGATGCCTTTGGCAGATGAAGTAAGCCTGGAACTCAGGGCTTCCTAGTTAAAAAAATCCTAGCCCTAGGCCGAACCCCAACCCTAAGACGAGAAAGGCAAATCAGCCAGGAATTAGGCATGTCCCCAAGGAAAAAGCTGTGGAGGCAGGCACGTTGTGGTACTTTTGCGCTCTTCTTGGCTAGTCCTTCGCAGCTGGTATGTTCTTGGAACTCAGGGCTTTCTGGTTAATAGAACTCTTACCCTAGGCGTAACTCAAACCTTAACCCTAGGAAGGAAAATCAGCCTATGGTTCGGGATGGTCTCATGAGAATAGCAGCAGAGGCAGCCAAGTTGTGTCACTTCTGCGGCCCTCTTGGGATGCCTTTAACAGGTGCAGTGTGCCTGGAGCCCAGGGCTTCCTGGTTTTAAAAGTCCTAGGCCTAAGCCTAACAGTAACCCTAGGAAGGTAAATCAGCCGGGTATTAGGGTTCTTCCTAAGGGAAAAGCCGTGAAAGCAGCCATGTTGTGGCACTTCTGCACTCCCTTTGGGATGCCTTTGGCAGATGCAGTAAGCCTGGAACTCAGGGCTTCCGGGTTAAAATCTCCAAGCCCTAGGCTGAACCCTAACCCTAACCCTAGGCAGATAAATCAGCCTAGGTATAGGGATGGTGCCAAGGAAAAAGCTGTGAAAGCTGCCATGTTGTTGCACTTTTGTACTCCCCTTGGGATGACTTGAACAGCTGCAGTGTGCCTGGAGCTAAGGGCTTCCTAGTTTTAAAAATCCTAGCCCTAGGCCTAAGCCTTACAGTAACCCTGGGAAGGGAAATCAGCCTGGTGTTAGGCTTCTTGCCAAGGAAAAAGCCGTGAAAGCAGCCATGTTGTGGCACTTCTGCACTCCCTTTTGGATGCCTTTCACAGCTCCAGTGTGCCTGGAAGTCAGGGCTTCCTGATTTTAAAAATCCTAGCCCTAGGCCGAACCCCAACCCTAAGACGAGAAAGGTAAATCTGCCAGGAATTAGGCATGTCCCCAAGGAAAAAGCTGTGGAGGCAGGCATGTTGTGGTACTTTTGCGCTCTTCTTGGGAAGTCCTTCGCAGCTGCTGTGTTCTTGGAACTCAGGGCTTTCTGGTTAATAGAACCCTTACCCTAGGCGTAACTCAAACCTTAACCCTAGGAAGGAAAATCAGCCTATGGTTCGGGATGGTCTCATGAGAATAGCAGCAGAGGCAGCCAAGTTGTGTCACTTTTGCGCTCCCCTTGGGATGCCTTTCGCAGCTGCAGTGTGCCTGGAGCCCAGGGCTTCCTGGTTTTAAAAGTCCTAGGCCTAAGCCTAACAGTAACCCTAGGAAGGTAAATCAGCCGCGTATTAGGGTTCTTCCTAAGGGAAAAGCCGTGAAAGCAGCCATGTTGTGGCACTTTTGCACTCCCTTTGGGATGCCTTTGGCAGATGAAGTAAGCCTGGAACTCAGGGCTTCCTAGTTAAAAATATCCTAGCCCTAGGCCGAACCCCAACCCTAAGACGAGAAAGGCAAATCAGCCAGGAATTAGGCATGTCCCCAAGGAAAAAGCTGTGGAGGCAGGCATGTTGTGGTACTTTTGCGCTCTTCTTGGGTAGTCCTTCGCAGCTGCTGTGTTCTTGGAACTCAGGGCTTTCTGGTTAATAGAACCCTTACCCTAGGCGTAACTCAAACCTTAACCCTAGGAAGGAAAATCAGCCTATGGTTCAGGATGGTCTCATGAGAATAGAAGCAGAGGCAGCCAAGTTGTGTCACTTCTGCGGCCCTCTTGGGATGCCTTTCGCAGCTGCATGTGCCTGGAGCCCAGGGCTTCCTGGTTTTAAAAGTCCTAGGCCTAAGCCTAACAGTAACCCTAGGAAGGTAAATCAGCTGGGTATTAGGGTTCTTCCTAAGGGAAAAGCCGTGAAAGCAGCCATGTTGTGGCACTTTTGCACTCCCTTTTGGATGCCTTTCACAGCTCCAGTGTGCCTGGAACTCAGGGCTTCCTGATTTTAAAAATCCTAGCCCTAGGCCGAACCCCAACCCTAAGACGAGAAAGGCAAATCAGCCAGGAATTAGGCATGTCCCAAAGGAACAAGCTGTGGACGCAGGCACGTTGTGGTACTTTTGCGCTCTTCTTGGGTAGTCCTTCGCAGCTGCTGTGTTCTTGGAACTCAGGTCTTTCTGGTTAATAGAACCCTTACCCTAGGCTTAACTCAAACCTTAACCCTAGGAAGGAAAATCAGCCTATGATTTGGGATGGTCTCATGGAAATATCAGTGGTGGCACCCAAGTTGTGTCACTTTTGCGCTCCCCTTGGGATGCCTTATCAGCTACAGAGTGCCTGGAGCCCAGGGCTTCCTGGTTTTAAAAGTCCTAGGCCTAAGCCTAACAGTAACCCTAGGAAGGTAAATCAGCCGCGTATTAGGGTTCTTCCTAAGGGAAAAGCCGTGAAAGCAGCCATGTTGTGGCACTTTTGCACTCCCTTTGTGATGCCTTTGGATGATGCAGTAAGCCTGGAACTCAGGGCATCCGAGTTAAAAAAATCCTAGTCCTAGGCCGAACCCCAACCCTAAGACGAGAAAGGCAAATCAGCCAGGAATTAGGCATGTCCCCAAGGAAAAAGCTGTGGAGGCAGGCATGTTGTGGTACTTTTGCCCTCTTCTTGGCTAGTCCTTCGCAGCTGCTGTGTTCTTGGAACTCAGGGCTTTCTGGTTAATAGAACTCTTACCCTAGGCGTAACTCAAACCTTAACCCTAGGAAGGAAAATCAGCCTATGGTTCAGGATGGTCTCATGAGAATAGAAGCAGAGGCAGCCAAGTTGTGTCACTTCTGCGGCCCTCTTGGGATGCCTTTAACAGCTGCATATGCCTGGAGCCCAGGGCTTCCTGGTTTTAAAAGTCCTAGGCCTAAGCCTAACAGTAACCCTAGGAAGGTAAATCAGCCGGGTATTAGGGTTCTTCCTAAGGGAAAAGCCGTGAAAGCAGCCATGTTGTGGCACTTTTGCACTCCCTTTGGGATGCCTTTGGCAGGTGCAGTAAGCCTGGAACTCAGGGCTTCCTGGTTAAAAAACTCCAAGCCCTAGGCTGAACCCTAACCCTAACCCTAGGCAGATAAATCAGCCTAGGTATAGGGATGGTGCCAAGGAAAAAGCTGTGAAAGCTGCCATGTTGTTGCACTTTTTTAGTCCCCTTGGGATGCCTTGAACAGATGCAGTGCGCCTGGAGCTAAAGGCTTCCTAGTTTTAAAAATCCTAGGCCTAAGCCTAAGCCTTACAGTAACCCTGGGAAGGGAAATCAGCCTGGTGTTAGGCTTCTTGCCAAGGAAAAAGCCGTGAAAGCAACCATGTTGTGGCACTTTTGCACTCCCTTTTGGATGACTTTCACAGCTCCAGTGTGCCTGGAAGTCAGGGCTTCCTGATTTTAAAAATCCTAGCCCTAGGCCGAACCCCAACCCTAAGACGAGAAAGGCAAATCAGCCAGGAATTAGGCATGTCCCCAAGGAAAAAGCTGTGGAGGCAGGCATGTTGTGGTACTTTTGCGCTCTTCTTGGGTAGTCCTTCGCAGCTGCTGTGTTCTTGGAACTCAGGGCTTTCTGGTTAATAGAACTCTTACCCTAGGCGTAACTCAAACCTTAACCCTAGGAAGGAAAATCAGCCTATGGTTCGGGATGGTCTCATGGAAATATCAGTGGTGGCAGCCAAGTTGTGTCAATTTTGCGCTCCCCTTGGGATGCCTTTCGCAGCTGCAGTGTGCCTGGAGCCCAGGGCTTCCTGGTTTTAAAAGTCCTAGGCCTAAGCCTAACAGTAACCCTAGGAAGGTAAATCAGCCGGGTATTAGGGTTCTTCCTAAGGGAAAAGCCGTGAAAGCAGCCATGTTGTGGCACTTCTGCACTCCCTTTGGGATGCCTTTGGCAGATGCAGTAAGCCTGGAACTCAGGGCTTCCTAGTTAAAAAAATCCTAGCCCTAGGCCGAACCCCAACCCTAAGACGAGAAAGGCAAATCAGCCAGGAATTAGGCATGTCCCCAAGGAAAAAGCTGTGGAGGCAGGCATGTTGTGGTACTTTTGCGCTCTTCTTGGGTAGTCCTTCGCAGCTGCTGTGTTCTTGGAACTCAGGTCTTTCTGGTTAATAGAACCCTTACCCCAGGCGTAACTCAAACCTTAACCCTAGGAAGGAAAATCAGCCTATGGTTCGGGATGGTCTCATGGAAATATCAGTGGTGGCAGCCAAGTTGCGTCACTTTTGCACTCCGCTTGGGATGCCTTTCGCAGCTGCAGTGTGCCTGGAGCCCAGGGCTTCCTGGTTTTAAAAGTCCTAGGTCTAAGCCTAACAGTAACCCTAGGAAGGTAAATCAGCCGCGTATTAGGGTTCTTCCTAAGGGAAAAGCCGTGAAAGCAGCCATGTTGTGGCACTTTTGCACTCCCTTTGGGATGCCTTTGGCAGATGAAGTAAGCCTGGAACTCAGGGCTTCCTAGTTAAAAATATCCTAGCCCTAGGCCGAACCCCAACCCTAAGACGAGAAAGGCAAATCAGCCAGGAATTAGGCATGTCCCCAAGGAAAAAGCTGTGGAGGCAGGCATGTTGTGGTACTTTTGCGCTCTTCTTGGCTAGTCCTTCGCAGCTGCTGTGTTCTTGGAACTCAGGGCTTTCTGGTTAATAGAACCCTTACCCTAGGCGTAACTCAAACCTTAACCCTAGGAAGGAAAATCAGCCTATGGTTCAGGATGGTCTCATGAGAATAGAAGCAGAGGCAGCCAAGTTGTGTCACTTCTGCGGCCCTCTTGGGATGCCTTTCGCAGCTGCATGTGCCTGGAGCCCAGGGCTTCCTGGTTTTAAAAGTCCTAGGCCTAAGCCTAACAGTAACCCTAGGAAGGTAAATCAGCTGGGTATTAGGGTTCTTCCTAAGGGAAAAGCCGTGAAAGCAGCCATGTTGTGGCACTTTTGCACTCCCTTTTGGATGCCTTTCACAGCTCCAGTGTGCCTGGAACTCAGGGCTTCCTGATTTTAAAAATCCTAGCCCTAGGCCGAACCCCAACCCTAAGACGAGAAAGGCAAATCAGCCAGGAATTAGGCATGTCCCAAAGGAACAAGCTGTGGACGCAGGCACGTTGTGGTACTTTTGCGCTCTTCTTGGGTAGTCCTTCGCAGCTGCTGTGTTCTTGGAACTCAGGGCTTTCTGGTTAATAGAACCCTTACCCTAGGCTTAACTCAAACCTTAACCCTAGGAAGGAAAATCAGCCTATGATTTGGGATGGTCTCATGGAAATATCAGTGGTGGCACCCAAGTTGTGTCACTTTTGCGCTCCCCTTGGGATGCCTTATCAGCTACAGAGTGCCTGGAGCCCAGGGCTTCCTGGTTTTAAAAGTCCTAGGCCTAAGCCTAACAGTAACCCTAGGAAGGTAAATCAGCCGCGTATTAGGGTTCTTCCTAAGGGAAAAGCCGTGAAAGCAGCCATGTTGTGGCACTTTTGCACTCCCTTTGGGATGCCTTTGGATGATGCAGTAAGCCTGGAACTCAGGGCATCCGAGTTAAAAAAATCCTAGCCCTAGGCCGAACCCCAACCCTAAGACGAGAAAGGCAAATCAGCCAGGAATTAGGCATGTCCCCAAGGAAAAAGCTGTGGAGGCAGGCATGTTGTGGTACTTTTGCCCTCTTCTTGGCTAGTCCTTCGCAGCTGCTGTGTTCTTGGAACTCAGGGCTTTCTGGTTAATAGAACTCTTACCCTAGGCGAAACTCAAACCTTAACCCTAGGAAGGAAAATCAGCCTATGGTTCAGGATGGTCTCATGAGAATAGAAGCAGAGGCAGCCAAGTTGTATCACTTCTGCGGCCCTCTTGGGATGCCTTTAACAGCTGCATATGCCTGGAGCCCAGGGCTTCCTGGTTTTAAAAGTCCTAGGCCTAAGCCTAACAGTAACCCTAGGAAGGTAAATCAGCCGGGTATTAGGGTTCTTCCTAAGGGAAAAGCCGTGAAAGCAGCCATGTTGTGGCACTTTTGCACTCCCTTTGGGATGCCATTGGATGATGCAGTAAGCCTGGAACTCAGGGCTTCCTGGTTAAAAGACTCCAAGCCCTAGGCTGAACCCTAACCCTAACCCTAGGCAGATAAATCAGCCTAGGTATAGGGATGGTGCCAAGGAAAAAGCTGTGAAAGCTGCCATGTTGTTGCACTTTTTTAGTCCCCTTGGGATGCCTTGAACAGATGCAGTGCGCCTGGAGCTAAAGGCTTCCTAGTTTTAAAAATCCTAGGCCTAAGCCTAAGCCTTAAAGTAACCCTGGGAAGGGAAATCAGCCTGGTGTTAGGCTTCTTGCCAAGGAAAAAGCCGTGAAAGCAACCATGTTGTGGCACTTTTGCACTCCCTTTTGGATGACTTTCACAGCTCCAGTGTGCCTGGAAGTCAGGGCTTCCTGATTTTAAAAATCCTAGCCCTAGGCCGAACCCCAACCCTAAGACGAGAAAGGCAAATCAGCCAGGAATTAGGCATGTCCCCAAGGAAAAAGCTGTGGAGGCAGGCATGTTGTGGTACTTTTGCGCTCTTCTTGGGTAGTCCTTCGCAGCTGCTGTGTTCTTGGAACTCAGGGCTTTCTGGTTAATAGAACTCTTACCCTAGGCGTAACTCAAACCTTAACCCTAGGAAGGAAAATCAGCCTATGGTTCGGGATGGTCTCATGGAAATATCAGTGGTGGCAGCCAAGTTGTGTCACTTTTGCGCTCCCCTTGGGATGCCTTTCGCAGCTGCAGTGTGCCTGGAGCCCAGGGCTTCCTGGTTTTAAAAGTCCTAGGCCTAAGCCTAACAGTAACCCTAGGAAGGTAAATCAGCCGGGTATTAGGGTTCTTCCTAAGGGAAAAGCCGTGAAAGCAGCCATGTTGTGGCACTTTTGCACACCCTTTGGGATGCCTTTGGCAGATGCAGTAAGCCTGGAACTCAGGGCTTCCTAGTTAAAAAATCCTAGCCCTAGGCCGAACCCCAACCCTAAGACGAGAAAGGCAAATCAGCCAGGAATTAGGCATGTCCCCAAGGAAAAAGCTGTGGAGGCAGGCATGTTGTGGTACTTTTGCGCTCTTCTTGGGTAGTCCTTCGCAGCTGCTGTGTTCTTGGAACTCAGGTCTTTCTGGTTAATAGAACCCTTACCCCAGGCGTAACTCAAACCTTAACCCTAGGAAGGAAAATCAGCCTATGGTTCGGGATGGTCTCATGGAAATATCAGTGGTGGCAGCCAAGTTGCGTCACTTTTGCACTCCCCTTGGGATGCCTTTCGCAGCTGCAGTGTGCCTGGAGCCCAGGGCTTCCTGGTTTTAAAAGTCCTAGGCCTAAGCCTAACAGTAACCCTAGGAAGGTAAATCAGCCGCGTATTAGGGTTCTTCCTAAGGGAAAAGCCGTGAAAGCAGCCATGTTGTGGCACTTCTGCACTCCCTTTGGGATGCCTTTGACAGATGCAGTAAGCCTGGAACTCAGGGCTTCCTAGTTAAAAAAATCCTAGCCCTAGGCCGAACCCCAACCCTAAGACGAGAAAGGCAAATCAGCCAGGAATTAGGCATGTCCCAAAGGAAAAAGCTGTGGAGGCAGGCATGTTGTGGTACTTTTGCGCTCTTCTTGGGTAGTCCTTCGCAGCTGCTGTGTTCTTGGAACTCAGGGCTTTCTGGTTAATAGAACCTTTACACTAGGCGTAACTCAAACCTTAATCCTAGGAAGGAAAATCCGCCTATGATTTGGGATGGTCTCATAGAAATATCAGTGGTGGCAGCCAAGTTGTGTCACTTTTGCGCTCCCCTTGGGATGCCTTTCGCAGCTGCAGTGTGCCTGGAGCACAGGGCTTCCTGGTTTTAAAAGTCCTAGGCCTAAGCCTAACAGTAAGCCTAGGAAGGTAAATCAGCCGCGTATTAGGGTTCTTCCTAAGGGAAAAGCCGTGAAAGCAGCCATGTTGTGGCACTTCTGCACTCCCTTTGGGATGCCTTTGGCAGATGCTGTAAGCCTGGAACTCAGGGCTTCCTAGTTAAAAAAATCCTAGCCCTAGGCCGAACCCCAACCCTTAGACGAGAAAGGCAAATCAGCCAGGAATTAGGCATGTCCCCAAGGAAAAAGCTGTGGAGGCAGGCATGTTGTGGTACTTTTGCGCTCTTCTTGGGTAGTCCTTCGCAGCCGCTGTGTTCTTGGAACTCAGGTCTTTCTGGTTAGTAGACCTCTTACCCTAGGCGAAACTCAAACATTAACCCTAGGAAGGAAAATCAGCCTATGGTTCGGGATGGTCTCATGAGAATAGAAGCAGAGGCAGCCAAGTTGTGTCACTTCTGCGGCTCTCTTGGGATGCCTTTAACAGGTGCAGTGTGCCTGGAGCCCATGGCTTCCTGGTTTTAAAAGTCCTAGGCCTAAGCCTAACAGTAACCCTAGGAAGGTAAATCAGCCGGGTATTAGGGTTCTTCCTAAGGGAAAAGCTGTGAAAGCAGCCATGTTGTGGCACTTTTGCACACCCTTTGGGATGCCTTTGGCAGATGCAGTAAGCCTGGAACTCAGGGCTTCCTGGATAAAAAACTCCAAGCCCTAGGCAGAACCCCAACCCTAACCCTAGGCAGATAAATCAGCCTATGTATAGGGATGGTGCCAAGGAAAAAGCTGTGAAAGCTGCCATGTTGTGGTAGTTTAGTACTCCCCTTGGGATGCCTTGAACAGCTGCAGTGTGCCTGGATCTAAGGGCTTCCTAGTTTTAAAAGTCCTAGGCCTAAGCCTAACAGTAACCCTAGGTAGGTAAATCAGCCGTGTATTAGGGTTCTTCCTAAGGGGAAAGCCGTGAAAGCAGCCATGTTGTGGCACTTCTGCACTCCCTTTGGGATGCCTTTGGCAGATGAAGTAAGCCTGGAACTCAGGGCTTCCTAGTTAAAAAAATCCTAGCCCTAGGCCGAACCCCAACCCTAAGACGAGAAAGGCAAATCAGCCAGGAATTAGGCATGTCCCCAAGGAAAAAGCTGTGGAGGCAGGCATGTTGTGGTACTTTTGCGCTCTTCTTGGGTAGTCCTTCGCAGCTGGTATGTTCTTGGAACTCAGGGCTTTCTGGTTAATAGAACTCTTACCCTAGGCGTAACTCAAACCTTAACCCTAGGAAGGAAAATCAGCCTATGGTTCGGGATGGTCTCATGAGAATAGCAGCAGAGGCAGCCAAGTTTTGTCACTTCTGCGGCCCTCTTGGGATGCCTTTCGCAGCTGCATGTGCCTGGAGCCCAGGGCTTCCTGGTTTTAAAAGTCCTAGGCCTAAGGCTAACAGTAACCCTCGGAAGGTAAATCAGCCGAGTATTAGGGTTCTTCCTAAGGGAAAAGCCGTGAAAGCAGCCATGTTGTGGCACTTTTGCACTCCCTTTGGGATGCCTTTGGCAGATGCAGTAAGCCTGGAACTCAGGGCTTCCGGGTTAAAATCTCCAAGCCCTAGGCTGAACCCTAACCCTAACCCTAGGCAGATAAATCAGCCTAGGTATAGGGATGGTGCCAAGGAAAAAGCTGTGAAAGCTGCCATGTTGTTGCACTTTTGTACTCCCCTTGGGATGCCTTGAACAGCTGCAGTGTGCCTGGAGCTAAGGGCTTCCTAGTTTTAAAAATCCTAGCCCTAGGCCTAAGCCTTACAGTAACCCTGGGAAGGGAAATCAGCCTGGTGTTAGGCTTCTTGCCAAGGAAAAAGCCGTGAAAGCAGCCATGTTGTGGCACTTCTGCACTCCCTTTTGGATGCCTTTCACAGCTCCAGTGTGCCTGGAAGTCAGGGCTTCCTGATTTTAAAAATCCTAGCCCTAGGCCGAACCCCAACCCTAAGACGAGAAAGGCAAATCAGCCAGGAATTAGGCATGTCCCCAAGGAAAAAGCTGTGGAGGCAGGCATGTTGTGGTACTTTTGCGCTCTTCTTGGCTAGTCCTTCGCAGCTGCTGTGTTCTTGGAACTCAGGGCTTTCTGGTTAATAGAACCCTTACCCTAGGCGTAACTCAAACCTTAACCCTAGGAAGGAAAATCAGCCTATGGTTCGGGATGGTCTCATGGAAATATCAGTGGTGGCAGCCAAGTTGTGTCACTTTTGCGCTCCCCTTGGGATGCCTTTCGCAGCTGCAGTGTGCCTGGAGCCCAGGGCTTCCTGGTTTTAAAAGTCCTAGGCCTAAGCCTAACAGTAACCCTAGGAAGGTAAATCAGTTGGGTATTAGGGTTCTTCCTAAGGGAAAAGCCGTGAAAGCAGCCATGTTGTGGCACTTCTGCACTCCCTTTGGGATGCCTTTGGCAGATGCAGTAAGCCTGGAACTCAGGGCTTCCTAGTTAAAAAAATCCTAGCCCTAGGGCGAACCCCAACCCTTAGACGAGAAAGGCAAATGAGCCAGGAATTAGGCATGTCCCCAAGGAAAAAGCTGTGGAGGCAGGCATGTTGTGGTACTTTTGCGCTCTTCTTGGGAAGTCCTTCGCAGCTGCTGTGTTCTTGGAACTCAGGGCTTTCTGGTTAATAGAACCCTTACCCTAGGCGTAACTCAAACCTTAACCCTAGGAAGGAAAATCAGCCTATGGTTCGGGATGGTCTCATGAGAATAGCAGCAGAGGCAGCCAAGTTGTGTCACTTTTGCGCTCCCCTTGGGATGCCTTTCGCAGCTGCAGTGTGCCTGGAGCCCAGGGCTTCCTGGTTTTAAAAGTCCTAGGTCTAAGCCTAACAGTAACCCTAGGAAGGTAAATCAGCCGCGTATTAGGGTTCTTCCTAAGGGAAAAGCCGTGAAAGCAGCCATGTTGTGGCACTTTTGCACTCCCTTTTGGATGCCTTTGGCAGATGAAGTAAGCCTGGAACTCAGGGCTTCCTGATTTTAAAAATCCTAGCCCTAGGCCGAACCCCAACCCTAAGACGAGAAAGGCAAATCAGCCAGGAATTAGGCATGTCCCCAAGGAAAAAGCTGTGGAGGCAGGCACGTTTTGGTACTTTTGCGCTCTTCTTGGGTAGTCCTTCGCAGCTGCTGTGTTCTTGGAACTCAGGGCTTTGTGGTTAATAGAACCCTTACCCTAGGCGTAACTCAAACCTTAACCCTAGGAAGGAAAATCAGCCTATGATTTGGGATGGTCTCATGGAAATATCAGTGGTGGCACCCAAGTTGTGTCACTTTTACGCTCCCCTTGGGATGCCTTTCGCAGCTGCAGAGTGCCTGGAGCCCAGGGCTTCCTGGTTTTAAAAGTCCTAGGCCTAAGCCTAACAGTAACCCTAGGAAGGTAAATCAGCCGCGTATTAGGGTTCTTCCTAAGGGAAAAGCCGTGAAAGCAGCCATGTTGTGGCACTTTTGCACTCCCTTTGGGATGCCTTTGGATGATGCAGTAAGCCTGGAACTCAGGGCATCCGCGTTAAAAAAATCCTAGCCCTAGGCCGAACCTCAACCCTAAGACGAGAAAGGCAAATCAGCCAGGAATTAGGCATGTCCCCAAGGAAAAAGCTGTGGAGGCAGGCATGTTGTGGTACTTTTGCGCTCTTCTTGGGTTGTCCTTCGCAGCTGCTGTGTTCTTGGAACTCAGGGCTTTCTGGTTAATAGAACTCTTACCCTAGGCGAAACTCAAACCTTAACCCTAGGAAGGAAAATCAGCCTATGGTTCAGGATGGTCTCATGAGAATAGAAGCAGAGGCAGCCAAGTTGTGTCACTTCTGCGGCCCTCTTGGGATGCCTTTAACAGCTGCATATGCCTGGAGCCCAGGGCTTCCTGGTTTTAAAAGTCCTAGGCCTAAGCCTAACAGTAACCCTAGGAAGGTAAATCAGCCGGGTATTAGGGTTCTTCCTAAGGGAAAAGCCGTGAAAGCAGCCATGTTGTGGCACTTTTGCACTCCCTTTGGGATGCCTTTGGCAGATGCAGTAAGCCTGGAACTCAGGGCTTCCTGGTTAAAAAACTCCAAGCCCTAGGCTGAACCCTAACCCTAACCCTAGGCAGATAAATCAGCCTAGGTATAGGGATGGTGCCAAGGAAAAAGCTGTGAAAGCTGCCATGTTGTTGCACTTTTTTACTCCTCTTGGGATGCCTTGAACAGATGCAGTGCGCCTGGAGCTAAAGGCTTCCTAGTTTTAAAAATCCTAGGCCTAAGCCTAAGCCTTACAGTAACCCTGGGAAGGGAAATCAGCCTGGTGTTAGGCTTCTTGCCAAGGAAAAAGCCGTGAAAGCAACCATGTTGTGGCACTTTTGCACTCCCTTTTGGATGACTTTCACAGCTCCAGTGTGCCTGGAACTCAGGGCTTCCTGATTTTAAAAATCCTAGCCCTAGGCCGAACCCCAACCCTAAGACGAGAAAGGCAAATCAGCCAGGAATTAGGCATGTCCCCAAGGAAAAAGCTGTGGAGGCAGGCATGTTGTGGTACTTTTGCGCTCTTCTTGGGATGTCCTTCGCAGCTGCTGTGTTCTTGGAACTCAGGGCTTTCTGGTTAATAGAACCCTTACCCTAGGCGTAACTCAAACCTTAACCCTAGGAAGGAAAATCAGCCTATGGTTCGGGATGGTCTCATGGAAATATCAGTGGTGGCAGCCAAGTTGTGTCACTTTTGCGCTCCCCTTGGGATGCCTTTCGCAGCTGCAGTGTGCCTGGAGCCCAGGGCTTCCTGGTTTTAAAAGTCCTAGGCCTAAGCCTAACAGTAACCCTAGGAAGGTAAATCAGTTGGGTATTAGGGTTCTTCCTAAGGGAAAAGCCGTGAAAGCAGCCATGTTGTGGCACTTCTGCACTCCCTTTGGGATGCCTTTGGCAGATGCAGTAAGCCTGGAACTCAGGGCTTCCTAGTTAAAAAAATCCTAGCCCTAGGGCGAACCCCAACCCTTAGACGAGAAAGGCAAATGAGCCAGGAATTAGGCATGTCCCCAAGGAAAAAGCTGTGGAGGCAGGCATGTTGTGGTACTTTTGCGCTCTTCTTGGGAAGTCCTTCGCAGCTGCTGTGTTCTTGGAACTCAGGGCTTTCTGGTTAATAGAACCCTTACCCTAGGCGTAACTCAAACCTTAACCCTAGGAAGGAAAATCAGCCTATGGTTCGGGATGGTCTCATGAGAATAGCAGCAGAGGCAGCCAAGTTGTGTCACTTTTGCGCTCCCCTTGGGATGCCTTTCGCAGCTGCAGTGTGCCTGGAGCCCAGGGCTTCCTGGTTTTAAAAGTCCTAGGTCTAAGCCTAACAGTAACCCTAGGAAGGTAAATCAGCCGCGTATTAGGGTTCTTCCTAAGGGAAAAGCCGTGAAAGCAGCCATGTTGTGGCACTTTTGCACTCCCTTTTGGATGCCTTTGGCAGATGAAGTAAGCCTGGAACTCAGGGCTTCCTGATTTTAAAAATCCTAGCCCTAGGCCGAACCCCAACCCTAAGACGAGAAAGGCAAATCAGCCAGGAATTAGGCATGTCCCCAAGGAAAAAGCTGTGGAGGCAGGCACGTTTTGGTACTTTTGCGCTCTTCTTGGGTAGTCCTTCGCAGCTGCTGTGTTCTTGGAACTCAGGGCTTTGTGGTTAATAGAACCCTTACCCTAGGCGTAACTCAAACCTTAACCCTAGGAAGGAAAATCAGCCTATGATTTGGGATGGTCTCATGGAAATATCAGTGGTGGCACCCAAGTTGTGTCACTTTTACGCTCCCCTTGGGATGCCTTTCGCAGCTGCAGAGTGCCTGGAGCCCAGGGCTTCCTGGTTTTAAAAGTCCTAGGCCTAAGCCTAACAGTAACCCTAGGAAGGTAAATCAGCCGCGTATTAGGGTTCTTCCTAAGGGAAAAGCCGTGAAAGCAGCCATGTTGTGGCACTTTTGCACTCCCTTTGGGATGCCTTTGGATGATGCAGTAAGCCTGGAACTCAGGGCATCCGCGTTAAAAAAATCCTAGCCCTAGGCCGAACCTCAACCCTAAGACGAGAAAGGCAAATCAGCCAGGAATTAGGCATGTCCCCAAGGAAAAAGCTGTGGAGGCAGGCATGTTGTGGTACTTTTGCGCTCTTCTTGGGTTGTCCTTCGCAGCTGCTGTGTTCTTGGAACTCAGGGCTTTCTGGTTAATAGAACTCTTACCCTAGGCGAAACTCAAACCTTAACCCTAGGAAGGAAAATCAGCCTATGGTTCAGGATGGTCTCATGAGAATAGAAGCAGAGGCAGCCAAGTTGTGTCACTTCTGCGGCCCTCTTGGGATGCCTTTAACAGCTGCATATGCCTGGAGCCCAGGGCTTCCTGGTTTTAAAAGTCCTAGGCCTAAGCCTAACAGTAACCCTAGGAAGGTAAATCAGCCGGGTATTAGGGTTCTTCCTAAGGGAAAAGCCGTGAAAGCAGCCATGTTGTGGCACTTTTGCACTCCCTTTGGGATGCCTTTGGCAGATGCAGTAAGCCTGGAACTCAGGGCTTCCTGGTTAAAAAACTCCAAGCCCTAGGCTGAACCCTAACCCTAACCCTAGGCAGATAAATCAGCCTAGGTATAGGGATGGTGCCAAGGAAAAAGCTGTGAAAGCTGCCATGTTGTTGCACTTTTTTACTCCTCTTGGGATGCCTTGAACAGATGCAGTGCGCCTGGAGCTAAAGGCTTCCTAGTTTTAAAAATCCTAGGCCTAAGCCTAAGCCTTACAGTAACCCTGGGAAGGGAAATCAGCCTGGTGTTAGGCTTCTTGCCAAGGAAAAAGCCGTGAAAGCAACCATGTTGTGGCACTTTTGCACTCCCTTTTGGATGACTTTCACAGCTCCAGTGTGCCTGGAACTCAGGGCTTCCTGATTTTAAAAATCCTAGCCCTAGGCCGAACCCCAACCCTAAGACGAGAAAGGCAAATCAGCCAGGAATTAGGCATGTCCCCAAGGAAAAAGCTGTGGAGGCAGGCATGTTGTGGTACTTTTGCGCTCTTCTTGGGATGTCCTTCGCAGCTGCTGTGTTCTTGGAACTCAGGGCTTTCTGGTTAATAGAACCCTTACCCTAGGCGTAACTCAAACCTTAACCCTAGGAAGGAAAATCAGCCTATGGTTCGGGATGGTCTCATGGAAATATCAGTGGTGGCAGCCAAGTTGTGTCACTTTTGCGCTCCCCTTGGGATGCCTTTCGCAGCTGCAGTGTGCCTGGAGCCCAGGGCTTCCTGGTTTTAAAAGTCCTAGGCCTAAGCCTAACAGTAACCCTAGGAAGGTAAATCAGCCGGGTATTAGGGTTCTTCCTAAGGGAAAAGCCGTGAAAGCAGCCATGTTGTGGCACTTCTGCACTCCCTTTGGGATGCCTTTGGCAGATGCAGTAAGCCTGGAACTCAGGGCTTCCTAGTTAAAAAAATCCTAGCCCTAGGCCGAACCCCAACCCTTAGACGAGAAAGGCAAATCAGCCAGGAATTAGGCATGTCCCCAAGGAAAAAGCTGTGGAGGCAGGCATGTTGTGGTACTTTTGCGCTCTTCTTGGGTAGTCCTTCGCAGCTGCTGTGTTCTTGGAACTCAGGTCTTTCTGGTTAATAGAACCCTTACCCCAGGCGTAACTCAAACCTTAACCCTAGGAAGGAAAATCAGCCTATGGTTCGGGATGGTCTCATGGAAATATCAGTGGTGGCAGCCAAGTTGCGTCACTTTTGCACTCCCCTTGGGATGCCTTTCGCAGCTGCAGTGTGCCTGGAGCCCAGGGCTTCCTGGTTTTAAAAGTCCTAGGCCTAAGCCTAACAGTAACCCTAGGAAGGTAAATCAGCCGCGTATTAGGGTTCTTCCTAAGGGAAAAGCCGTGAAAGCAGCCATGTTGTGGCACTTCTGCACTCCCTTTGGGATGCCTTTGACAGATGCAGTAAGCCTGGAACTCAGGGCTTCCTAGTTAAAAAAATCCTAGCCCTAGGCCGAACCCCAACCCTAAGACGAGAAAGGCAAATCAGCCAGGAATTAGGCATGTCCCAAAGGAAAAAGCTGTGGAGGCAGGCATGTTGTGGTACTTTTGCGCTCTTCTTGGGTAGTCCTTCGCAGCTGCTGTGTTCTTGGAACTCAGGGCTTTCTGGTTAATAGAACCTTTACACTAGGCGTAACTCAAACCTTAATCCTAGGAAGGAAAATCCGCCTATGATTTGGGATGGTCTCATGGAAATATCAGTGGTGGCAGCCAAGTTGTGTCACTTTTGCGCTCCCCTTGGGATGCCTTTCGCAGCTGCAGTGTGCCTGGAGCCCAGGGCTTCCTGGTTTTAAAAGTCCTAGGCCTAAGCCTAACAGTAACCCTAGGAAGGTAAATCAGCCGCGTATTAGGGTTCTTCCTAAGGGAAAAGCTGTGAAAGCAGCCATGTTGTGGCACTTTTGCACACCCTTTGGGATGCCTTTGGCAGATGCAGTAAGCCTGGAACTCAGGGCTTCCTGGTTAAAAAACTCCAAGCCCTAGGCTGAACCCTAACCCTAACCCTAGGCAGATAAATCAGCCTATGTATAGGGATGGTGCCAAGGAAAAAGCTGTGAAAGCTGCCATGTTGTGGTAGTTTAGTACTCCCCTTGGGATGCCTTGAACAGCTGCAGTGTGCCTGGATCTAAGGGCTTCCTAGTTTTAAAAGTCCTAGGCCTAAGCCTAACAGTAACCCTAGGAAGGTAAATCAGCCGCGTATTAGGGTTCTTCCTAAGGGGAAAGCCGTGAAAGCAGCCATGTTGTGGCACTTCTGCACTCCCTTTTGGATGCCTTTGGCAGATGAAGTAAGCCTGGAACTCAGGGCTTCCTAGTTAAAAAAATCCTAGCCCTAGGCCGAACCCCAACCCTAAGACGAGAAAGGCAAATCAGCCAGGAATTAGGCATGTCCCCAAGGAAAAAGCTGTGGAGGCAGGCACGTTGTGGTACTTTTGCGCTCTTCTTGGGTAGTCCTTCGCAGCTGGTATGTTCTTGGAACTCAGGGCTTTCTGGTTAATAGAACTCTTACCCTAGGCGTAACTCAAACCTTAACCCTAGGAAGGAAAATCAGCCTATGGTTCGGGATGGTCTCATGAGAATAGCAGCAGAGGCAGCCAAGTTGTGTCACTTCTGCGGCCCTCTTGTGATGCCTTTCGCAGCTGCAGTGTGCCTGGAGCCCAGGGCTTCCTGGTTTTAAAAGTCCTAGGCCTAAGCCTAACAGTAACCCTAGGAAGGTAAATCAGCCGCGTATTAGGGTTCTTCCTAAGGGAAAAGCTGTGAAAGCAGCCATGTTGTGGCACTTTTGCACACCCTTTGGGATGCCTTTGGCAGATGCAGTAAGCCTGGAACTCAGGGCTTCCTGGTTAAAAAACTCCAAGCCCTAGGCTGAACCCTAACCCTAACCCTAGGCAGATAAATCAGCCTAGGTATAGGGATGGTGCCAAGGAAAAAGCTGTGAAAGCTGCCATGTTGTTGCACTTTTGTACTCCCCTTGGGATGCCTTGAACAGCTGCAGTGTGCCTGGATCTAAGGGCTTCCTAGTTTTAAAAATCCTAGGCCTAGGCCTAAGCCTTACAGTAACCCTGGGAAGTGAAATCAGCCTGGTGTTAAGCTTCTTGCCAAGGAAAAAGCCGTGAAAGCAACCATGTTGGGGTACTTTTGCACTCCCTTTTGGATGCCTTTCACAGCTCCAGTGTGCCTGGAACTCAGGGCTTCCTGATTTTAAAAATCCTAGCCCTAGGCCGAACCCCAACCCTAAGACGAGAAAGGCAAATCAGCCAGGAATTAGGCATGTCCCCAAGGAAAAAGCTGTGGAGGCAGGCATGTTGTGGTACTTTTGCGCTCTTCTTGGGTAGTCCTTCGCAGCTGCTGTGTTCTTGGAACTCAGGGCTTTCTGGTTAATAGAACCCTTACCCTAGGCGTAACTCAAACCTTAATCCTAGGAAGGAAAATCCGCCTATGATTTGGGATGGTCTCATGGAAATATCAGTGGTGGCAGCCAAGTTGTGTCACTTTTGCGCTCCCCTTGGGATGCCTTTCGCAGCTGCAGTGTGCCTGGAGCCCAGGGCTTCCTGGTTTTAAAAGTCCTAGGCCTAAGCCTAACAGTAACCCTAGGAAGGTAAATCAGCCGCGTATTAGGGTTCTTCCTAAGGGAAAAGCCGTGAAAGCAGCCATGTTGTGGCACTTCTGCACTCCCTTTGGGATGCCTTTGACAGATGCAGTAAGCCTGGAACTCAGGGCTTCCTAGTTAAAAAAATCCTAGCCCTAGGCCGAACCCCAACCCTAAGACGAGAAAGGCAAATCAGCCAGGAATTAGGCATGTCCCAAAGGAAAAAGCTGTGGAGGCAGGCATGTTGTGGTACTTTTGCGCTCTTCTTGGGTAGTCCTTCGCAGCTGCTGTGTTCTTGGAACTCAGGGCTTTCTGGTTAATAGAACCTTTACCCTAGGCGTAACTCAAACCTTAATCCTAGGAAGGAAAATCCGCCTATGATTTGGGATGGTCTCATGGAAATATCAGTGGTGGCAGCCAAGTTGTGTCACTTTTGCGCTCCCCTTGGGATGCCTTTCGCAGCTGCAGTGTGCCTGGAGCCCAGGGCTTCCTGGTTTTAAAAGTCCTAGGCCTAAGCCTAACAGTAACCCTAGGAAGGTAAATCAGCCACGTATTAGGGTTCTTCCTAAGGGAAAAGCTGTGAAAGCAGCCATGTTGTGGCACTTTTGCACACCCTTTGGGATGCCTTTGGCAGATGCAGTAAGCCTGGAACTCAGGGCTTCCTGGTTAAAAAACTCCAAGCCCTAGGCTGAAGCCTAACCCTAACCCTAGGCAGATAAATCAGCCTAGGTATAGGGATGGTGCCAAGGAAAAAGCTGTGAAAGCTGCCATGTTGTTGCACTTTTGTACTCCCCTTGGGATGCCTTGAACAGCTGCAGTGTGCCTGGATCTACGGGCTTCCTAGTTTTAAAAATCCTAGCCCTAGGCCTAAGCCTTACAGTAACCCTGGGAAGTGAAATCAGCCTGGTGTTAAGCTTCTTGCCAAGGAAAAAGCCGTGAAAGCAACCATGTTTGGGTACTTTTGCACTCCCTTTTGGATGCCTTTCACAGCTCCAGTGTGCCTGGAACTCAGGGCTTCCTGATTTTAAAAATCCTAGCCCTAGGCCGAACCCCAACCCTAAGACGAGAAAGGCAAATCAGCCAGGAATTAGGCATGTCCCAAAGGAAAAAGCTGTGGAGGCAGGCATGTTGTGGTACTTTTGCGCTCTTCTTGGCTAGTCCTTCGCAGCTGCTGTGTTCTTGGAACTCAGGGCTTTCTGGTTAATAGAACCCTTACCCTAGGCGTAACTCAAACCTTAACCCTAGGAAGGAAAATCAGCCTATGTTTCAGGATGGTCTCATGGAAATATCAGTGGTGGCAGCCAAGTTGTGTCACTTTTGCGCTCCCCTTGGGATGCCTTTCGCAGCTGCAGTGTGCCTGGAGCCCAGGGCTTCCTGGTTTTAAAAGTCCTAGGCCTAAGCCTAACAGTAACCCTAGGAAGGTAAATCAGCCGCGTATAAGGGTTCTTCCTAAGGGAAAAGCCGTGAAAGCAGCCATGTTGTGGCACTTTTGCACTCCCTTTGGGATGCATTTCGCAGCTGCAGTGTGCCTGGAGCCCAGGGCTTCCTGGTTTTAAAAGTCCTAGGCCTAAGCCTAACAGTAAACCTAGGAAGGTAAATCAGCCGGGTATTAGGGTTCTTCCTAAGGGAAAAGCCGTGAAAGCACCCATGTTGTGGCACTTCTGCACTCCCTTTGGGATGCCTTTGGCAGATGAAGTAAGCCTGGAACTCAGGGCTTCCTAGTTAAAAAAATCCTAGCCCTAGGCCGAACCCCAGCCCTAAGACGAGAAAGGCAAATCAGCCAGGAATTAGGCATGTCCCCAAGGAAAAAGCTGTGGAGGCAGGCATGTTGTGGTACTTTTGCGCTCTTCTTGGGTAGTCCTTCGCAGCTGCTGTGTTCTTGGAACTCAGGGCTTTCTGGTTAATAGAACCCTTACCCTAGGCGTAACTCAATCCTTAACCCTAGGAAGGAAAATCAGCCTATGGTTCGGGATGGTCTCATGAGAATAGAAGCAGAGGCAGCCAAGTTGTGTCACTTCTGCGGCTCTCTTGGGATGCCTTTAACAGCTGCAGTGTGCCTGGAGCCCAGGGCTTCCTGGTTTTAAAAGTCCTAGGCCTAAGCCTAACAGTAACCCTAGGAAGGTAAATCAGCCGGGTATTAGGGTTCTTCCTAAGGGAAAAGCTGTGAAAGCAGCCATGTTGTGGCACTTTTGCACACCCTTTGGGATGCCTTTGGCAGATGCAGTAAGCCTGGAACTCAGGGCTTCCTGGTTAAAAAACTCCAAGCCCTAGGCTGAACCCCAACCCTAACCCTAGGCAGATAAATCAGCCTATGTATAGGGATGGTGCCAAGGAAAAAGCTGTGAAAGCTGCCATGTTGTGGTAGTTTAGTACTCCCCTTGGGATGCCTTGAACAGCTGCAGTGTGCCTGGATCTAAGGGCTTCCTAGTTTTAAAAGTCCTAGGCCTAAGCCTAACAGTAACCCTAGGAAGGTAAATCAGCCGCGTATTAGGGTTCTTCCTAAGGGGAAAGCCGTGAAAGCAGCCATGTTGTGGCACTTCTGCACTCCCTTTGGGATGCCTTTGGCAGATGAAGTAAGCCTGGAACTCAGGGCTTCCTAGTTAAAAAAATCCTAGCCCTAGGCCGAACCCCAACCCTAAGACGAGAAAGGCAAATCAGCCAGGAATTAGGCATGTCCCAAAGGAAAAAGCTGTGGAGGCAGGCATGTTGTGGTACTTTTGCGCTCTTCTTGGCTAGTCCTTCGCAGCTGCTGTGTTCTTGGAACTCAGGGCTTTCTGGTTAATAGAACCCTTACCCTAGGCGTAACTCAAACCTTAACCCTAGGAAGGAAAATCAGCCTATGGTTCGGGATGGTCTCATGGAAATATCAGTGGTGGCAGCCAAGTTGTGTCACTTTTGCGGCCCTCTTGTGATGCCTTTCGCAGCTGCAGTGTGCCTGGAGCCCAGGGCTTCCTGGTTTTAAAAGTCCTAGGCCTAAGCCTAACAGTAACCCTAGGAAGGTAAATCAGCTGGGTATTAGGGTTCTTCCTAAGGGAAAAGCCGTGAAAGCAGCCATGTTGTGGCACTTCTGCACTCCCTTTGGGATGCCTTTGGCAGATGCAGTAAGCCTGGAACTCAGGGCTTCCTAGTTAAAAAAATCCTAGCCTTAGGGCGAACCCCAACCCTTAGACGAGAAAGGCAAATGAGCCAGGAATTAGGCATGTCCCCAAGGAAAAAGCTGTGGAGGCAGGCATGTTGTGGTACTTTTGCGCTCGTCTTGGGAAGTCCTTCGCAGCTGCTGTGTTCTTGGAACTCAGGGCTTTCTGGTTAATAGAACCCTTACCCCAGGCGTAACTCAAACCTTAACCCTAGGAAGGAAAATCAGCCTATGGTTCGGGATGGTCTCATGAGAATAGCAGCAGAGGCAGCCAAGTTGTGTCACTTTTGCGCTCCCCTTGGGATGCCTTTCGCAGCTGCAGTGTGCCTGGAGCCCAGGGCTTCCTGGTTTTAAAAGTCCTAGGCCTAAGCCTAACAGTAACCCTAGGAAGGTAAATCAGCCGGGTATTAGGGTTCTTCCTAAGGGAAAAGCCGTGAAAGCAGCCATGTTGTGGCACTTTTGCACTCCCTTTTGGATGCCTTTCACAGCTCCAGTTTGCCTGGAACTCAGGGCTTCCTGATTTTAAAAATCCTAGCACTAGGCCGAACCCCAACCCTAAGACGAGAAAGGCAAATCAGCCAGGAATTAGGCATGTCCCCAAGGAAAAAGCTGTGGAGGCAGGCACGTTTTGGTACTTTTGCGCTCTTCTTGGGTAGTCCTTCGCAGCTGCTGTGTTCTTGGAACTCAGGGCTTTCTGGTTAATAGAACCCTTACCCTAGGCGTAACTCAAACCTTAACCCTAGGAAGGAAAATCAGCCTATGATTTGGGATGGTCTCATGGAAATATCAGTGGTGGCACCCAAGTTGTGTCACTTTTACGCTCCCCTTGGGATGCCTTTCGCAGCTGCAGAGTGCCTGGAGCCCAGGGCTTCCTGGTTTTAAAAGTCCTAGGCCTAAGCCTAACAGTAACCCTAGGAAGGTAAATCAGCCGCGTATTAGGGTTCTTCCTAAGGGAAAAGCCGTGAAAGCAGCCATGTTGTGGCACTTTTGCACTCCCTTTGGGATGCCTTTGGCAGATGCAGTAAGCCTGGAACTCAGGGCTTCCTAGTTAAAAATATCCTAGCCCTAGGCCGAACCCCAACCCTAAGACGAGAAAGGCAAATCAGCCAGGAATTAGGCATGTCCCCAAGGAAAAAGCTGTGGAGGCAGGCATGTTGTGGTACTTTTGCGCTCTTCTTGGCTAGTCCTTCGCAGCTGCTGTGTTCTTGGAACTCAGGGCTTTCTGGTTAATAGAACTCTTACCCTAGGCGAAACTCAAACATTAACCCTAGGAAGGAAAATCAGCCTATGGTTCAGGATGGTCTCATGAGAATAGAAGCAGAGGCAGCCAAGTTGTGTCACTTCTGCGGCCCTCTTGGGATGCCTTTCGCAGCTGCATATGCCTGGAGCCCAGGGCTTCCTGGTTTTAAAAGTCCTAGGCCTAAGCCTAACAGTAACCCTAGGAAGGTAAATCAGCCGGGTATTAGGGTTCTTCCTAAGGGAAAAGCCGTGAAAGCAGCCATGTTGTGGCACTTTTGCACTCCCTTTGGGATGCCTTTGGCAGATGCAGTAAGCCTGGAACTCAGGGCTTCCTGGTTAAAAAACTCCAAGCCCTAGGCTGAACCCCAACCCTAACCCTAGGCAGATAAATCAGCCTAGGTATAGGGATGGTGCCAAGGAAAAAGCTGTGAAAGCTGCCATGTTGTTGCACTTTTGTACTCCCCTTGGGATGCCTTGAACAGCTGCAGTGTTCCTGGATCTAAGGGCTTCCTAGTTTTAAAAATCCTAGGCCTAGGCCTAAGCCTTACAGTAACCCTGGGAAGTGAAATCAGCCTGGTGTTAAGCTTCTTGCCAAGGAAAAAGCCGTGAAAGCAACCATGTTGGGGTACTTTTGCACTCCCTTTTGGATGCCTTTCACAGCTCCAGTGTGCCTGGAAGTCAGGGCTTCCTGATTTTAAAAATCCTAGCCCTAGGCCGAACCCCAACCCTAAGACGAGAAAGGCAAATCAGCCAGGAATTAGGCATGTCCCCAAGGAAAAAGCTGTGGAGGCAGGCATGTTGTGGTACTTTTGCGCTCTTCTTGGCTAGTCCTTCGCAGCTGCTGTGTTCTTGGAACTCAGGGCTTTCTGGTTAATAGAACCCTTACCCTAGGCGTAACTCAAACCTTAACCCTAGGAAGGAAAATCAGCCTATGTATCAGGATGGTCTCATGGAAATATCAGTGGTGGCAGCCAAGTTGTGTCACTTTTGCGCTCCCCTTGGGATGCCTTTCGCAGCTGCAGTGTGCCTGGAGCCCAGGGCTTCCTGGTTTTAAAAGTCCTAGGCCTAAGCCTAACAGTAACCCTAGGAAGGTAAATCAGCCGCGTATTAGGGTTCTTCCTAAGGGAAAAGCCGTGAAAGCAGCCATGTTGTGGCACTTCTGCACTCCCTTTGGGATGCCTTTGACAGATGCAGTAAGCCTGGAACTCAGGGCTTCCTAGTTAAAAAAATCCTAGCCCTAGGCCGAACCCCAACCCTAAGACGAGAAAGGCAAATCAGCCAGGAATTAGGCATGTCCCAAAGGAAAAAGCTGTGGAGGCAGGCATGTTGTGGTACTTTTGCGCTCTTCTTGGGATGTCCTTCGCAGCTGCTGTGTTCTTGGAACTCAGGGCTTTCTGGTTAATAGAACCTTTACCCTAGGCGTAACTCAAACCTTAATCCTAGGAAGGAAAATCCGCCTATGATTTGGGATGGTCTCATGGAAATATCAGTGGTGGCAGCCAAGTTGTGTCACTTTTGCGCTCCCCTTGGGATGCCTTTCGCAGCTGCAGTGTGCCTGGAGCCCAGGGCTTCCTGGTTTTAAAAGTCCTAGGCCTAAGCCTAACAGTAACCCTAGGAAGGTAAATCAGCCGCGTATTAGGGTTCTTCCTAAGGGAAAAGCTGTGAAAGCAGCCATGTTGTGGCACTTTTGCACACCCTTTGGGATGCCTTTGGCAGATGCAGTAAGCCTGGAACTCAGGGCTTCCTGGTTAAAATACTCCAAGCCCTAGGCTGAACCCTAACCCTAACCCTAGGCAGATAAATCAGCCTAGGTATAGGGATGGTGCCAAGGAAAAAGCTGTGAAAGCTGCCATGTTGTTGCACTTTTGTACTCCCCTTGGGATGCCTTGAACAGCTGCAGTGTGCCTGGATCTAAGGGCTTCCTAGTTTTAAAAATCCTAGCCCTAGGCCTAAGCCTTACAGTAACCCTGGGAAGTGAAATCAGCCTGGTGTTAAGCTTCTTGCCAAGGAAAAAGCCATGAAAGCAACCATGTTGGGGTACTTTTGCACTCCCTTTTGGATGCCTTTCACAGCTCCAGTGTGCCTGGAACTCAGGGCTTCCTGATTTTAAAAATCCTAGCCCTAGGCCGAACCCCAACCCTAAGACGAGAAAGGCAAATCAGCCAGGAATTAGGCATGTCCCAAAGGAAAAAGCTGTGGAGGCAGGCATGTTGTGGTACTTTTGCGCTCTTCTTGGGTAGTCCTTCGCAGCTGCTGTGTTCTTGGAACTCAGGGCTTTCTGGTTAATAGAACCCTTACCCTAGGCGTAACTCAAACCTTAACCCTAGGAAGGAAAATCAGCCTATGTTTCAGGATGGTCTCATGGAAATATCAGTGGTGGCAGCCAAGTTGTGTCACTTTTGCGCTCCCCTTGGGATGCCTTTCGCAGCTGCAGTGTGCCTGGAGCCCAGGGCTTCCTGGTTTTAAAAGTCCTAGGCCTAAGCCTAACAGTAACCCTAGGAAGGTAAATCAGCCGCGTATTAGGGTTCTTCCTAAGGGAAAAGCCGTGAAAGCAGCCATGTTGTGGCACTTCTGCACTCCCTTTGGGATGCCTTTGACAGATGCAGTAAGCCTGGAACTCAGGGCTTCCTAGTTAAAAAAATCCTAGCCCTAGGCCGAACCCCAACCCTAAGACGAGAAAGGCAAATCAGCCAGGAATTAGGCATGTCCCAAAGGAAAAAGCTGTGGAGGCAGGCATGTTGTGGTACTTTTGCGCTCTTCTTGGGTAGTCCTTCGCAGCTGCTGTGTTCTTGGAACTCAGGGCTTTCTGGTTAATAGAACCTTTACCCTAGGCGTAACTCAAACCTTAATCCTAGGAAGGAAAATCCGCCTATGATTTGGGATGGTCTCATGGAAATATCAGTGGTGGCAGCCAAGTTGTGTCACTTTTGCGCTCCCCTTGGGATGCCTTTCGCAGCTGCAGTGTGCCTGGAGCCCAGGGCTTCCTGGTTTTAAAAGTCCTAGGCCTAAGCCTAACAGTAACCCTAGGAAGGTAAATCAGCCGCGTATTAGGGTTCTTCCTAAGGGAAAAGCTGTGAAAGCAGCCATGTTGTGGCACTTTTGCACACCCTTTGGGATGCCTTTGGCAGATGCAGTAAGCCTGGAACTCAGGGCTTCCTGGTTAAAAAACTCCAAGCCCTAGGCTTAACCCTAACCCTAACCCTAGGCAGATAAATCAGCCTAGGTATAGGGATGGTGCCAAGGAAAAAGCTGTGAAAGCTGCCATGTTGTTGCACTTTTGTACTCCCCTTGGGATGCCTTGAACAGCTGCAGTGTGCCTGGATCTAAGGGCTTCCTAGTTTTAAAAATCCTAGCCCTAGGCCTAAGCCTTACAGTAACCCTGGGAAGTGAAATCAGCCTGGTGTTAAGCTTCTTGCCAAGGAAAAAGCCGTGAAAGCAACCATGTTGGGGTACTTTTGCACTCCCTTTTGGATGCCTTTCACAGCTCCAGTGTGCCTGGAACTCAGGGCTTCCTGATTTTAAAAATCCTAGCCCTAGGCCGAACCCCAACCCTAAGACGAGAAAGGCAAATCAGCCAGGAATTAGGCATGTCCCAAAGGAAAAAGCTGTGGAGGCCTGCATGTTGTGGTACTTTTGCGCTCTTCTTGGCTAGTCCTTCGCAGCTGCTGTGTTCTTGGAACTCAGGGCTTTCTGGTTAATAGAACCCTTACCCTAGGCGTAACTCAAACCTTAACCCTAGGAAGGAAAATCAGCCTATGTTTCAGGAAGGTCTCATGGAAATATCAGTGGTGACAGCCAAGTTGTGTCACTTTTGCGCTCCCCTTGGGATGCCTTTCGCAGCTGCAGTGTGCCTGGAGCCCAGGGCTTCCTGGTTTTAAAAGTCCTAGGCCTAAGCCTAACAGTAACCCTAGGAAGGTAAATCAGCCGCGTATTAGGGTTCTTCCTAAGGGAAAAGCCGTGAAAGCAGCCATGTTGTGGCACTTTTGCACTCCCTTTGGGATGCATTTCGCAGCTGCAGTGTGCCTGGAGCCCAGGGCTTCCTGGTTTTAAAAGTCCTAGGCCTAAGCCTAACAATAAACCTAGGAAGGTAAATCAGCCGCGTATTAGGGTTCTTCCTAAGGGAAAAGCCGTGAAAGCAGCCATGTTGTGGCACTTCTGCACTCCCTTTGGGATGCCTTTGGCAGATGAAGTAAGCCTGGAACTCAGGGCTTCCTAGTTAAAAAAATCCTAGCCCTAGGCCGAACCCCAGCCCTAAGACGAGAAAGGCAAATCAGCCAGGAATTAGGCATGTCCCCAAGGAAAAAGCTGTGGAGGCAGGCATGTTGTGGTACTTTTGCGCTCTTCTTGGGATGTCCTTCGCAGCTGCTGTGTTCTTGGAACTCAGGGCTTTCTGGTTAATAGAACCCTTACCCTAGGCGTAACTCAAACCTTAACCCTAGGAAGGAAAACTGCCTATGGTTCGGGATGGTCTCATGAGAATAGCAGCAGAGGCAGCCAAGTTGTGTCACTTTTGCGCTCCCCTTGGGATGCCTTTCGCAGCTGCAGTGTGCCTGGAGCCCAGGGCTTCCTGGTTTTAAAAGTCCTAGGTCTAAGCCTAACAGTAACCCTAGGAAGGTAAATCAGCCGGGTATTAGGGTTCTTCCTAAGGGAAAAGCCGTGAAAGCAGCCATGTTGTGGCACTTTTGCACTCCCTTTGGGATGCCTTTGGCAGATGAAGTAAGCCTGGAACTCAGTGCTTCCTAGTTAAAAATATCCTAGCCCTAGGCCGAACCCCAACCCTAAGACGAGAAAGGCAAATCAGCCAGGAATTAGGCATGTCCCCAAGGAAAAAGCTGTGGAGGCAGGCATGTTGTGGTACTTTTGCGCTCTTCTTGGGTAGTCCTTCGCAGCTGCTGTGTTCTTGGAACTCGGGGCTTTCTGGTTAATAGAACCCTTACCCTACGCGTAACTCAAACCTTAACCCTAGGAAGGAAAATCAGCCTATGGTTCAGGATGGTCTCATGAGAATAGAAGCAGAGGCAGCCAAGTTTTGTCACTTCTGCGGCCCTCTTGGGATGCCTTTCGCAGCTGCATGTGCCTGGAGCCCAGGGCTTCCTGGTTTTAAAAGTCCTAGGCCTAAGCCTAACAGTAACCCTAGGAAGGTAAATCAGCCGAGTATTAGGGTTCTTCCTAAGGGAAAAGCCGTGAAAGCAGCCATGTTGTGGCACTTTTGCACTCCCTTTTGGATGCCTTTCACAGCTCCAGTGTGCCTGGAACTCAGGGCTTCCTGATTTTAAAAATCCTAGCCCTAGGCCGAACCCCAACCCTAAGACGAGAAAGGCAAATCAGCCAGGAATTAGGCATGTCCCCAAGGAAAAAGCTGTGGAGGCAGGCACGTTTTGGTACTTTTGCGCTCTTCTTGGGTAGTCCTTCGCAGCTGCTGTGTTCTTGGAACTCAGGGCTTTCTGGTTAATAGAACCCTTACCCTAGGCGTAACTCAAACCTTAACCCTAGGAAGGAAAATCAGCCTATGATTTGGGATGGTCTCATGGAAATATCAGTGGTGGCACCCAAGTTGTGTCACTTTTACGCTCCCCTTGGGATGCCTTTCGCAGCTGCAGTGTGCCTGGAGCCCAGGGCTTCCTGGTTTTAAAAGTCCTAGGCCTAAGCCTTACAGTAAGCCTAGGAAGGTAAATCAGCCGGGTATTAGGGTTCTTCCTAAGGGAAAAGCCGTGAAAGCAGCCATGTTGTGGCACTTTTGCACTCCCTTTGGGATGCCTTTGGATGATGCAGTAAGCCTGGAACTCAGGGCATCCGAGTTAAAAAAATCCTAGCCCTAGGCCGAACCCCAACCCTAAGACGAGAAAGGCAAATCAGCCAGGAATTAGGCATGTCCCCAAGGAAAAAGCTGTGGAGGCAGGCATGTTGTGGTACTTTTGCGCTCTTCTTGGCTAGTCCTTCGCAGCTGCTGTGTTCTTGGAACTCAGGGCTTTCTGGTTAATAGAACTCTTACCCTAGGCGAAACTCAAACCTTAACCCTAGGAAGGAAAATCAGCCTATGGTTCAGGATGGTCTCATGAGAATAGAAGCAGAGGCAGCCAAGTTGTGTCACTTCTGCGCTCCCCTTGGGATGCCTTTAACAGCTGCATATGCCTGGAGCCCAGGGCTTCCTGGTTTTAAAAGTCCTAGGCCTAAGCCTAACAGTAACCCTAGGAAGGTAAATCAGCCGGGTGTTAGGGTTCTTCCTAAGGGAAAAGCCGTGAAAGCAGCCATGTTGTGGCACTTTTGCACTCCCTTTGGGATGCCTTTGGCAGATGCAGTAAGCCTGGAACTCAGGGCTTCCTGGTTAAAAAACTCCAAGCCTTAGGCTGAACCCTAACCCTAACCCTAGGCAGATAAATCAGCATAGGTATAGGGATGGTGCCAAGGAAAAAGCTGTGAAAGCTGCCATGTTGTTGCACTTTTTTACTCCTCTTGGGATGCCTTGAACAGATGCAGTGTGCCTGGATCTAAGGGCTTCCTAGTTTTAAAAATCCTAGGCCTAGGCCTAAGCCTTACAGTAACCCTGGGAAGGGAAATCAGCCTGGTGTTAAGCTTCTTGCCAAGGAAAAAGCCGTGAAAGCAACCATGTTGGGGTACTTTTGCACTCCCTTTTGGATGCCTTTCACAGCTCCAGTGTGCCTGGAACTCAGGGCTTCCTGATTTTAAAAATCCTAGCCCTAGGCCGAACCCCAACCCTAAGACGAGACAGGCAAATCAGCCAGGAATTAGGCATGTCCCAAAGGAAAAAGCTGTGGAGGCAGGCATGTTGTGGTACTTTTGCGCTCTTCTTGGGTAGTCCTTCGCAGCTGCTGTGTTCTTGGAACTCAGGGCTTTCTGGTTAATAGAACCCTTACCCTAGGCGTAACTCAAACCTTAACCCTAGGAAGGAAAATGAGCCTATGTTTCAGGATGGTCTCATGGAAATATCAGTGGTGGCAGCCAAGTTGTGTCACTTTTGCGCTCCCCTTGGGATGCCTTTCACAGCTGCAGTGTGCCTGGAGCCCAGGGCTTCCTGGTTTTAAAAGTCCTAGGCCTAAGCCTAACAGTAACCCTAGGAAGGTAAATCAGCCGCGTATTAGGGTTCTTCCTAAGGGAAAAGCCGTGAAAGCAGCCATGTTGTGGCACTTCTGCACTCCCTTTGGGATGCCTTTGGCAGATGCAGTAAGCCTGGAACTCAGGGCTTCCTAGTTAAAAAAATCCTAGCCCTAGGCCGAACCCCAACCCTTAGACGAGAAAGGCAAATCAGCCAGGAATTAGGCATGTCCCCAAGGAAAAAGCTGTGGAGGCAGGCATGTTGTGGTACTTTTGCGCTCTTCTTGGGTAGTCCTTCGCAGCTGCTGTGTTCTTGGAACTCAGGTCTTTCTGGTTAATAGACCTCTTACCCTAGGCGAAACTCAAACATTAACCCTAGGAAGGAAAATCAGCCTATGGTTCGGGATGGTCTCATGAGAATAGCAGCAGAGGCAGCCAAGTTGTGTCACTTCTGCGGCTCTCTTGGGATGCCTTTTACAGGTGCAGTGTGCCTGGAGCCCAGGGCTTCCTGGTTTTAAAAGTCCTAGGCCTAAGCCTAACAGTAACCCTAGGAAGGTAAATCAGCCGGGTATTAGGGTTCTTCCTAAGGGAAAAGCTGTGAAAGCAGCCATGTTGTGGCACTTTTGCACACCCTTTGGGATGCCTTTGGCAGATGCAGTAAGCCTGGAACTCAGGGCTTCCTGGTTAAAAAACTCCAACCCCTAGGCTGAACCCTAACCCTAACCCTAGGCAGATAAATCAGCCTATGTATAGGGATGGTGCCAAGGAAAAAGCTGTAAAAGCTGCCATGTTGTGGTAGTTTAGTACTCCCCTTGGGATGCCTTGAACAGCTGCAGTGTGCCTGGATGTAAGGGCTTCCTAGTTTTAAAAGTCCTAGGCCTAAGCCTAACAGTAACCCTGGGAAGGTAAATCAGCCGCGTATTAGGGTTCTTCCTAAGGGGATAGCCGTGAAAGCAGCCATGTTGTGGCACTTCTGCACTCCCTTTGGGATGCCTTTGGCAGATGAAGTAAGCCTGGAACTCAGGGCTTCCTAGTTAAAAAAATCCTAGCCCTAGGCCGAACCCCAACCCTAAGACGAGAAAGGCAAATCAGCCAGGAATTAGGCATGTCCCCAAGGAAAAAGCTGTGGAGGCAGGCACGTTGTGGTACTTTTGCGCTCTTCTTGGCTAGTCCTTCGCAGCTGCTGTGTTCTTGGAACTCAGGGCTTTCTGGTTAATAGAACTCTTACCCTAGGCGTAACTCAAACCTTAACCCTAGGAAGGAAAATCAGCCTATGGTTCGGGATGGTCTCATGAGAATAGCAGCAGAGGCAGCCAAGTTGTGTCACTTCTGCGGCCCTCTTGGGATGCCTTTAACAGGTGCAGTGTGCCTGGAGCCCAGGGCTTCCTGGTTTTAAAAGTGCTAGGCCTAAGCCTAACAGTAACCCTAGGAAGGTAAATCAGCCGCGTATTAGGGTTCTTCCTAAGGGAAAAGCTGTGAAAGCAGCCATGTTGTGGCACTTTTGCACACCCTTTGGGATGCCTTTGGCAGATGCAGTAAGCCTGGAACTCAGGGCTTCCTGGTTAAAAAACTCCAAGCCCTAGGCTGAACCCTAACCCTAACCCTAGGCAGATAAATCAGCCTAGGTATAGGGATGGTGCCAAGGAAAAAGCTGTGAAAGCTGCCATGTTGTTGCACTTTTGTACTCCCCTTGGGATGCCTTGAACAGCTGCAGTGTGCCTGGATCTAAGGGCTTCCTAGTTTTAAAAATCCTAGGCCTAGGCCTAAGCCTTACAGTAACCCTGGGAAGTGAAATCAGCCTGGTGTTAAGCTTCTTGCCAAGGAAAAAGCCGTGAAAGCAACCATGTTGGGGTACTTTTGCACTCCCTTTTGGATGCCTTTCACAGCTCCAGTGTGCCTGGAACTCAGGGCTTCCTGATTTTAAAAATCCTAGCCCTAGGCCGAACCCCAAGCCTAAGACGAGAAAGGCAAATCAGCCAGGAATTAGGCATGTCCCCAAGGAAAAAGCTGTGGAGGCAGGCATGTTGTGGTACTTTTGCGCTCTTCTTGGCTAGTCCTTCGCAGCTGCTGTGTTCTTGGAACTCAGGGCTTTCTGGTTAATAGAACCCTTACCCTAGGCGTAACTCAAACCTTAACCCTAGGAAGGAAAATGAGCCTATGTTTCAGGATGGTCTCATGGAAATATCAGTGGTGGCAGCCAAGTTGTGTCACTTTTGCGCTCCCCTTGGGATGCCTTTCGCAGCTGCAGTGTGCCTGGAGCCCAGGGCTTCCTGGTTTTAAAAGTCCTAGGCCTAAGCCTAACAGTAACCCTAGGAAGGTAAATCAGCCGCGTATTAGGGTTCTTCCTAAGGGAAAAGCCGTGAAAGCAGCCATGTTGTGGCACTTTTGCACTCCCTTTGGGATGCATTTCGCAGCTGCAGTGTGCCTGGAGCCCAGGGCTTCCTGGTTTTAAAAGTCCTAGGCCTAAGCGTAACAGTAAACCTAGGAAGGTAAATCAGCCGCGTATTAGGGTTCTTCCTAAGGGAAAAGCCGTGAAAGCAGCCATGTTGTGGCACTTCTGCACTCCCTTTGGGATGCCTTTGGCAGATGAAGTAAGCCTGGAACTCAGGGCTTCCTAGTTAAAAAAATCCTAGCCCTAGGCCGAACCCCAGCCCTAAGACGAGAAAGGCAAATCAGCCAGGAATTAGGCATGTCCCCAAGGAAAAAGCTGTGGAGGCAGGCATGTTGTGGTACTTTTGCGCTCTTCTTGGGATGCCCTTCGCAGCTGCTGTGTTCTTGGAACTCAGGGCTTTCTGGTTAATAGAACCCTTACCCTAGGCGTAACTCAAACCTTAACCCTAGGAAGGAAAATCAGCCTATGGTTCGGGATGGTCTCATGAGAATAGCAGCAGAGGCAGCCAAGTTGTGTCACTTTTGCGCTCCCCTTGGGATGCCTTTCGCAGCTGCAGTGTGCCTGGAGCCCAGGGCTTCCTGGTTTTAAAAGTCCTAGGCCTAAGCCTAACAGTAACCCTAGGAAGGGAAATCAGCCGAGTATTAGGGTTCTTCCTAAGGGAAAAGCCGTGAAAGCAGCCATGTTGTGGCACTTTTGCACTCCCTTTGGGATGCCTTTGGCAGATGCAGTAAGCCTGGAACTCAGGGCTTCCGGGTTAAAATCTCCAAGCCCTAGGCTGAACCCTAACCCTAACCCTAGGCAGATAAATCAGCCTAGGTATAGGGATGGTGCCAAGGAAAAAGCTGTGAAAGCTGCCATGTTGTTGCACTTTTGTACTCCCCTTGGGATGCCTTGAACAGCTGCAGTGTGCCTGGAGCTAAGGGCTTCCTAGTTTTAAAAATCCTAGCCCTAGGCCTAAGCCTTACAGTAACCCTGGGAAGGGAAATCAGCCTGGTGTTAGGCTTCTTGCCAAGGAAAAAGCCGTGAAAGCAGCCAAGTTGTGGCACTTCTGCACTCCCTTTTGGATGCCTTTCACAGCTCCAGTGTGCCTGGAAGTCAGGGCTTCCTGATTTTAAAAATCCTAGCCCTAGGCCGAACCCCAACCCTAAGACGAGAAAGGCAAATCAGCCAGGAATTAGGCATGTCCCCAAGGAAAAAGCTGTGGAGGCAGGCATGTTGTGGTACTTTTGCGCTCTTCTTGGGTAGTCCTTCGCAGCTGCTGTGTTCTTGGAACTCAGGGCTTTCTGGTTAATAGAACCCTTACCCTAGGCGTAACTCAAACCTTAACCCTAGGAAGGAAAATCAGCCTATGGTTCAGGATGGTCTCATGAGAATAGAAGCAGAGGCAGCCAAGTTGTGTCACTTCTGCGGCCCTCTTGGGATGCCTTTCGCAGCTGCATGTGCCTGGAGCCCAGGGCTTCCTGGTTTTAAAAGTCCTAGGCCTAAGCCTAACAGTAACCCTAGGAAGGTAAATCAGCCTGGTGTTAGGCTTCTTGCCAAGGAAAAAGCCGTGAAAGCAGCCATGTTGTGGCACTTTTGCACTCCCTTTTGGATGCCTTTCACAACTCCAGTGTGCCTGGAACTCAGGGCTTCCTGATTTTAAAAATCCTAGCCCTAGGCCGAACCCCAACCCTAAGACGAGAAAGGCAAATCAGCCAGGAATTAGGCATGTCCCCAAGGAAAAAGCTGTGGAGGCAGGAACGTTGTGGTACTTTTGCGCTCTTCCTGGGTAGTCCTTCGCAGCTGCTGTGTTCTTGGAACTCAGGGCTTTCTGGTTAATAGAACTCTTACCCTAGGCGTAACTCAAACCTTAACCCTATAAAGGACAATCAGCCTATGGTTCGGGATGGTCTCATGAGAATAGCAGCAGAGGCAGCAAAGTTGTGTCACTTCTGCGGCCCTCTTGGGATGCCTTTTACAGCTGCATGTGCCTGGAGCCCAGGGCTTCCTGGTTTTAAAAGTCCTAGGCCTAAGCCTAACAGTAACCCTAGGAAGGTAAATCAGCCGCGTATTAGGGTTCTTCCTAAGGGAAAAGCCGTGAAAGCAGCCATGTTGTGGCACTTCTGCACTCCCTTTGGGATGCCTTTGGCAGATGAAGTAAGCCTGGAACTCAGGGCTTCCTAGTTAAAAAAATCCTAGCCCTAGGCCGAACCCCAGCCCTAAGACGAGAAAGGCAAATCAGCCAGGAATTAGGCATGTCCCCAAGGAAAAAGCTGTGGAGGCAGGCATGTTGTGGTACTTTTGCGCTCTTCTTGGGATGCCCTTCGCAGCTGCTGTGTTCTTGGAACTCAGGGCTTTCTGGTTAATAGAACCCTTACCCTAGGCGTAACTCAAACCTTTACCCTAGGAAGGAAAATCAGCCTATGGTTCGGGATGGTCTCATGGAAATATCAGTGGTGGCAGCCAAGTTGTGTCACTTTTGCGCTCCCCTTGGGATGCCTTTCGCAGCTGCAGTGTGCCTGGAGCCCAGGGCTTCCTGTTTTAAAAGTCCTAGGCCTAAGCCTAACAGTAACCCTAGGAAGGGAAATCAGCCGAGTATTAGGGTTCTTCCTAAGGGAAAAGCCGTGAAAGCAGCCATGTTGTGGCACTTTTGCACTCCCTTTGGGATGCCTTTGGCAGATGCAGTAAGCCTGGAACTCAGGGCTTCCGGGTTAAAATCTCCAAGCCCTAGGCTGAACCCTAACCCTAACCCTAGGCAGATAAATCAGCCTAGGTATAGGGATGGTGCCAAGGAAAAAGCTGTGAAAGCTGCCATGTTGTTGCACTTTTGTACTCCCCTTGGGATGCCTTGAACAGCTGCAGTGTGCCTGGAGCTAAGGGCTTCCTAGTTTTAAAAATCCTAGCCCTAGGCCTAAGCCTTACAGTAACCCTGGGAAGGGAAATCAGCCTGGTGTTAGGCTTCTTGCCAAGGAAAAAGCCGTGAAAGCAGCCAAGTTGTGGCACTTCTGCACTCCCTTTTGGATGCCTTTCACAGCTCCAGTGTGCCTGGAAGTCAGGGCTTCCTGATTTTAAAAATCCTAGCCCTAGGCCGAACCCCAACCCTAAGACGAGAAAGGCAAATCAGCCAGGAATTAGGCATGTCCCCAAGGAAAAAGCTGTGGAGGCAGGCATGTTGTGGTACTTTTGCGCTCTTCTTGGCTAGTCCTTCGCAGCTGCTGTGTTCTTGGAACTCAGGGCTTTCTGGTTAATAGAACCCTTACCCTAGGCGTAACTCAAACCTTAACCCTAGGAAGGAAAATCAGCCTATGGTTCAGGATGGTCTCATGAGAATAGAAGCAGAGGCAGCCAAGTTGTGTCACTTCTGCGGCCCTCTTGGGATGCCTTTCGCAGCTGCATGTGCCTGGAGCCCAGGGCTTCCTGGTTTTAAAAGTCCTAGGCCTAAGCCTAACAGTAACCCTAGGAAGGTAAATCAGCCTGGTGTTAGGCTTCTTGCCAAGGAAAAAGCCGTGAAAGCAGCCATGTTGTGGCACTTTTGCACTCCCTTTTGGATGCCTTTCACAACTCCAGTGTGCCTGGAACTCAGGGCTTCCTGATTTTAAAAATCCTAGCCCTAGGCCGAACCCCAACCCTAAGACGAGAAAGGCAAATCAGCCAGGAATTAGGCATGTCCCCAAGGAAAAAGCTGTGGAGGCAGGCATGTTGTGGTACTTTTGCGCTCTTCTTGGGTAGTCCTTCGCAGCTGCTGTGTTCTTGGAACTCAGGGCTTTCTGGTTAATAGAACCCTTACCCTAGGCGTAACTCAAACCTTAACACTAGGAAGGAAAATCAGCCTATGGTTCGGGATGGTCTCATGGAAATATCAGTGGTGGCAGCCAAGTTGTGTCAATTTGCGCTCCCCTTGGGATTCCTTTCGCAGCTGCAGTGTGCCTGGAGCCCAGGGCTTCCTGGTTTTAAAAGTCCTAGGCCTAAGCCTAACAGTAACCCTAGGAAGGTAAATCAGCCGCGTATTAGGGTTCTTCCTAAGGGAAAAGCCGTGAAAGCAGCCATGTTGTGGCACTTCTGCACTCCCTTTGGGATGCCTTTGGCAGATGAAGTAAGCCTGGAACTCAGGGCTTCCTAGTTAAAAAAATCCTAGCCCTAGGCCGAACCCCAACCCTAAGACGAGAAAGGCAAATCAGCCAGGAATTAGGCATGTCCCAAAGGAAAAAGCTGTGGAGGCAGGCATGTTGTGGTACTTTTGCGCTCTTCTTGGCTAGTCCTTCGCAGCTGCTGTGTTCTTGGAACTCAGGGCTTTCTGGTTAATAGAACCCTTACCCTAGGCGTAACTCAAACCTTAATCCTAGGAAGGAAAATCCGCCTATGATATGGGATGGTCTCATGGAAATATCAGTGGTGGCAGCCAAGTTGTGTCACTTTTGCGCTCCCCTTGGGATGCCTTTCGCAGCTGCAGTGTGCCTGGAGCCCAGGGCTTCCTGGTTTTAAAAGTCCTAGGCCTAAGCCTAACAGTAAGCCTAGGAAGGTAAATCAGCCGCGTATTAGGGTTCTTCCTAAGGGAAAAGCCGTGAAAGCAGCCATGTTGTGGCACTTCTGCACTCCCTTTATGATGCCTTTGGCAGATGCAGTAAGCCTGGAACTCAGGGCTTCTTAGTTAAAAATCTCCAAGCCCTAGGCCGAACCCCAACCCTAAGACGAGAAAGGCAAATCAGCCAGGAATTAGGCATGTCCCCAAGGAAAAAGTTGTGGAGGCAGGCACGTTGTGGTACTTTTGCGCTCTTCTTGGGTAGTCCTTCGCAGCTGCTGTGTTCTTGGAACTCAGGTCTTTCTGGTTAATAGACCTCTTACCCTAGGCGAAACTCAAACCTTAACCCTAGGAAGGAAAATCAGCCTATGGTTCGGGATGGTCTCATGAGAATAGCAGCAGAGGCAGCCAAGTTGTGTCACTTCTGCGGCCCTCTTGGGATGCCTTTAACAGGTGCAGTGTGCCTGGAGCCCAGGGCTTCCTGGTTTTAAAAGTCCTAGGCCTAAGCCTAACAGTAACCCTAGGAAGGTAAATCAGCCGGGTATTAGGTTTCTTCCTAAGGGAAAAGCTGTGAAAGCAGCCATGTTGTGGCACTTTTGCACACCCTTTGGGATGCCTTTGGCAGATGCAGTAAGCCTGGAACTCAGGGCTTCCTGGTTAAAAAACTCCAAGCCCTAGGCCGAACCCTAACCCTAACCCTAGGCAGATAAATCAGCCTAGGTATAGGGATGGTGCCAAGGAAAAAGCTGTGAAAGCTGCCATGTTGTTGCACTTTTGTACTCCCCTTGGTATGCCTTAAACTGCTGCAGCGTGCCTGGATCTAAGGGCTTCCTAGTTTTAAAAATCCTAGCCCAAGACCTAAGCCTTACAGTAACCCTGGGAAGTGAAATCAGCCTGGTGTTAAGCTTCTTGCCAAGGAAAAAGCCGTGAAAGCAACCATGTTGTGGTACTTTTGCACTCCCTTTTGGATGCCTTTCACAGCTCCAGTGTGCCTGGAACTCAGGGCTTCCTGATTTTAAAAATCCTAGCCCTAGGCCGAACCCCAACCCTAAGACGAGAAAGGCAAATCAGCAGGAATTAGGCATGTCCCCAAGGAAAAAGCTATCGACGCAGCATGTTGTGGTACTTTTGCGCTCTTCTTGGGTAGTCCTTCGCAGCTGCTGTGTTCTTGGAACTCAGGGCTTTCTGGTTAATAGAACCCTTACGCTAGGCGTAACTCAAACCTTAATCCTAGGAAGGAAAATCCGCCTATGTTTCGGGATGGTCTCATGGAAATATCAGTGGTGGCAGCCAAGTTGTGTCACTTTTGCGCTCCCCTTGGGATGCCTTTCGCAGCTGCTGAGTGCCTGGAGCCCAGGGCTTCCTGGTTTTAAAAGTCCTAGGCCTAAGCCTAACAGTAACCCTAGGAAGGTAAATCAGCCGCGTATTAGGGTTCTTCCTAAGGGAAAAGCCGTGAAAGCAGCCATGTTGTGGAACTTTTGCACTCCCTTTGGGATGCCATTGGATGATGCAGTAAGCCTGGAACTCAGGGCTTCCTGGTTAAAAGACTCCAAGCCCTAGGCTGAACCCTAACCCTAACCCTAGGCAGATAAATCAGCCTACGTATAGGGATGGTGCCAAGGAAAAAGCTGTGAAAGCTGCCATGTTGTGGTACTTTAGTACTCCCCTTGGGATGCCTTGAACAGCTGCAGTGTGCCTGGATCTAAGGGCTTCCTAGTTTTAAAAAGTCCTAAGCCTAAGCCTAACAGTAACCCTAGGAAGGTTAAACCAGCCGGGTATTAGGGTTCTTCCTAAGGGGAACGCCGTGAAAGCAGCCATGTTGTGGCACTTCTGCACTCCCTTTGGGATGCCTTTGGCAGATGAAGTAAGCCTGGAACTCAGGGCTTCCTAGTTAAAAAAATCCTAGCCCTAGGCCGAACCCCAACCCTAAGACGAGAAAGGCAAATCAGCAGGAATTAGGCATGTCCCCAAGGAAAAAGCTGTCGACGCAGGCACGTTGTGGTACTTTTGCGCTCTTCTTGGCTAGTCCTTCGCAGCTGGTATGTTCTCGGAACTCAGGGCTTTCTGGTTAATAGAACCCTTACCCCAGGCGTATCTCAAACCTTAACCCTAGGAAGGAAAATCAGCCTATGGTTCGGGATGGTCTCATGGAAATATCAGTGGTGGCACCCAAGTTGTGTCACTTCTGCGCTCCCCTTGGGATGCCTTTAACAGGTGCAGTGTGCCTGGAGCCCAGGGCTTCCTGGTTTTAAAAGTCCTAGGCCTAAGCCTAACAGTAACCCTAGGAAGGTAAATCAGCCGGGTATTAGGGTTCTTCCTAAGGAAAAAGCCGTGAAAGCAGCCATGTTGTGGCACTTCTGCACTCCCTTTGGGATGCCTTTGGATGATGCAGTAAGCCTGGAACTCAGGGCTTCCTAGTTAAAAAAATCCTAGCCCTAGGCCGAAACCCAACCCTAAGACGAGAAAGGCAAATCAGCCAGGAATTAGGCATGTCCCCAAGGAAAAAGCTGTGGAGGCAGGCATGTTGTGGTACTTTTGCGCTCTTCTTGGGTAGTCCTTCGCAGCTGCTGTGTTCTTGGAACTCAGGGCTTTGTGGTTAATAGAACCCTTACCCTAGGCGTAACTCAAACCTTAACCCTAGGAAGGAAAATCCGCCTATGATTTGGGGTGGTCTCATGGAAATATCAGTGGTGGCAGCCAAGTTGTGTCACTTTTGCGCTCCCCTTGGGATGCCTTTCGCAGCTGCAGTGTGCCTGGAGCCCAGGGCTTACTGGTTTTAAAAGTCCGAGGCCTAAGCCTAACAGTAACCCTAGGAAGGTAAATCAGCCGCGTATTAGGGTTCTTCCTAAGGGAAAAGCCGTGAAAGCAGCCATGTTGTGGCACTTTTGCACTCCCTTTGGGATGCCTTTGGCAGATGCAGTAAGCCTGGAACTCAGGGCTTCCTGGTTAAAAGACTCCAAGCCCTAGGCTGAACCCTAACCCTAACCCTAGGCAGATAATTCAGCCTACGTATAGGGATGGTGCCAAGGAAAAAGCTGTGAAAGCTGCCATGTTGTGGTACTTTAGTACTCCCCTTGGGATGCCTTGAACAGCTGCAGTGTGCCTGGATCTAAGGGCTTCCTAGTTTTAAAAGTCCTAAGCCTAAGCCTAACAGTAACCCTAGGAAGGTAAACCAGCCGGGTATTAGGGTTCTTCCTAAGGGGAACGCCGTGAAAGCAGCCATGTTGTGGCACTTCTGCACTCCCTTTGGGATGCCTTTGGCAGATGAAGTAAGCCTGGAACTCAGGGCTTCCTAGTTAAAAAAATCCTAGCCCTAGGCCGAACCCCAACCCTAAGACGAGAAAGGCAAATCAGCCAGGAATTAGGCATGTCCCCAAGGAAAAAGTTGTGGAGGCAGGCACGTTGTGGTACTTTTGCGCTCTTCTTGGGTAGTCCTTCGCAGCTGGTATGTTCTTGGAACTCAGGGCTTTCTGGTTAATAGAACTCTTACCCTAGGCGTAACTCAAACCTTAACCCTAGGAAGGAAAATCAACCTAGGGTTCGGGATGGTCTCATGAGAATAGCAGCAGAGGCAGCCAAGTTGTGTCACTTCTGCGGCCCTCTTGGGATGCCTTTAACAGGTGCAGTGTGCCTGGAGCCCAGGGCTTCCTGGTTTTAAAAGTCCTAGGCCTAAGCCTAACAGTAACCCTAGGAAGGTAAATCAGCCGGGTATTAGGGTTCTTCCTAAGGGAAAAGCTGTGAAAGCAGCCATGTTGTGGCACTTTTGCACACCCTTTGGGATGCCTTTGGCAGATGCAGTAAGCCTGGAACTCAGGGCTTCCTGGTTAAAAAACTCCAAGCCCTAGGCTGAACCCTAACCTTAACCCTAGGCAGATAAATCAGCCTAGGTATAGGGATGGTGCCAAGGAAAAAGCTGTGAAAGCTGCCATGTTGTTGCACTTTTTTACTCCTCTTGGGATGCCTTGAACAGCTGCAGTGTGCCTGGATCTAAGGGCTTCCTAGTTTTAAAAATCCTAGCCCTAGGCCTAAGCCTTACAGTAACCCTGGGAAGTGAAATCAGCCTGGTGTTAAGCTTCTTGCCAAGGAAAAAGCCGTGAAAGCAACCATGTTGTGGTACTTTTGCACTCCCTTTTGGATGCCTTTCACAGCTCCAGTGTGCCTGGAACTCAGGGCTTCCTGATTTTAAAAATCCTAGCCCTAGGCCGAACCCCAACCCTAAGACGAGAAAGGCAAATCAGCCAGGAATTAGGCATGTCCGCAAGGAAAACCTATCGACGCAGGCATGTTGTGGTACTTTTGCGCTCTTCTTGGGTAGTCCTTCGCAGCTGCTGTGTTCTTGGAACTCAGGGCTTTCTGGTTAATAAAACCCTTACCCTAGGCGTAACTCAAACCTTAACCCTAGGAAGGAAAATCAGCCTATGGTTCGGGATGGTCTCATGAGAATAGCAGCAGAGGCAGCCAAGTTGTGTCACTTCTGCGGCCCTCTTGGGATGCCTTTCGCAGCTGCAGTGTGCCTGGAGCCCAGGGCTTCCTGGTTTTAAAAGTCCTAGGCCTAAGCCTAACAGTAACCCTAGGAAGGTAAATCAGCCGCGTATTAGGGTTCTTCCTAAGGGAAAAGCCGTGAAAGCAGCCATGTTGTGGCACTTTTGCACTCCCTTTGGGATGCCTTTGGCAGATGCAGTAAGCCTGGAACTCAGGGCTTCCTGGTTAAAAAACTCCAAGCCCTAGGCTGAACCCTAACCCTAACCCTAGGCAGATAAATCAGCCTACGTATAGGGATGGTGCCAAGGAAAAAGCTGTGAAAGCTGCCATGTTGTGGTACTTTAGAACTCCCCTTGGGATGCCTTGAACAGCTGCAGTGTGCCTGGATCTAAGGGCTTCCTAGTTTTAAAAGTCCTAAGACTAAGCCTAACAGTAACCCTAGGAAGGTAAATCAGCCGGGTATTAAGGTTCTTCCTAAGGGGAAAGCCGTGCAAGCAGCCATGTTGTGGCACTTCTGCACTCCCTTTGGGATGCCTTTGGCAGATGGAGTAAGCCTGGAACTCAGGGCTTCCTAGTTAAAAAAATCCTAGCCCTAGGCCGAACCCCAACCCTAAGACGAGAAAGGCAAATCAGCCAGGAATTAGGCATGTCCCCAAGGAAAAAGCTGTCGACGCAGGCACGTTGTGGTACTTTTGCGCTCTTCTTGGCTAGTCCTTCGCAGCTGGTATGTTCTTGGAACTCAGGGCTTTCTGGTTAATAGAACCCTTACCCCAGGCGTATCTCAAACCTTAACCCTAGGAAGGAAAATCAGCCTATGGTTCGGGATGGTCTCATGGAAATATCAGTGGTGGCAGCCAAGTTGTGTCACTTTTGCGCTCCCCTTGGGATGCCTTTAACAGGTGCAGTGTGCCTGGAGCCCAGGGCTTCCTGGTTTTAAAAGTCCTAGGCCTAAGCCTAACAGTAACCCTAGGAAGGTAAATCAGCCGGGTATTAGGGTTCTTCCTAAGGAAAAAGCCGTGAAAGCAGCCATGTTGTGGCACTTCTGCACTCCCTTTGGGATGCCTTTGGATGATGCAGTAAGCCTGGAACTCAGGGCATCCGAGTTAAAAAAATCCTAGCCCTAGGCCGAAACCCAACCCTAAGACGAGAAAGGTAAATCAGCCAGGAATTAGGCATGTCCCCAAGGAAAAAGCTGTGGAGGCAGGCACGTTGTGGTACTTTTGCGCTCTTCTTGGGTAGTCCTTCGCAGCTGGTATGTTCTTGGAACTCAGGGCTTTCTGGTTAATAGAACTCTTACCCTAGGCGTAACTCAAACCTTAACCCTAGGAAGGAAAATCAGCCTATGGTTCGGGATGGTCTCATGAGAATAGCAGCAGAGGCAGCCAAGTTGTGTCACTTCTGCGGCCCTCTTGGGATGCCTTTAACAAGTGCAGTGTGCCTGGAGCCCAGGGCTTCCTGGTTTTAAAAGTCCTAGGCCTAAGCCTAACAGTAACCCTAGGAAGGTAAATCAGCCGGGTATTAGGGTTCTTCCTAAGGGAAAAGCTGTGAAAGCAGCCATGTTGTGGCACTTTTGCACACTCTTTGGGATGCCTTTGGCAGATGCAGTAAGCCTGGAACTCAGGGCTTCCTGGTTAAAAAACTCCAAGCCCTAGGCTGAACCCTAACCCTAACCCTAGGCAGATAAATCAGCCTAGGTATAGGGATGGTGCCAAGGAAAAAGCTGTGAAAGCTGCCATGTTGTTGCACTTTTGTACTCCCCTTGGGATGCCTTGAACAGCTGCAGTGTGCCTGGATCTAAGGGCTTCCTAGTTTTAAAAATCCTAGCCCTAGGCCTAAGCCTTACAGTAACCCTGGGAAGTGAAATCAGCCTGTTGTTAAGCTTCTTGCCAAGGAAAAAGCCGTGAAAGCAACCATGTTGTGGTACTTTTGCACTCCCTTTTGGATGCCTTTCACAGCTCCAGTGTGCCTGGAACTCAGGGCTTCCTGATTTTAAAAATCCTAACCCTAGGCCGAACCCCAACCCTAAGACGAGAAAGGCAAATCAGCCAGGAATTAGGCATGTCCCCAAGGAAAAAGCTGTGGAGGCAGGCACGTTGTGGTACTTTTGCGCTCTTCTTGGGTAGTCCTTCGCAGCTGCTGTGTTCTTGGAACTCAGGGCTTTCTGGTTAATAGAACCCTTACCCCAGGCGTAACTCAAACTTAACCCTAGGAAGGAAAATCAGCCTATGGTTCGGGATGGTCTCATGGAAATATCAGTGGTGGCGGCCAAGTTGTGTCACTTTTGCGCTCCCCTTGGGATGCCTTTCGCAGCTGCAGTGTGCCTGGAGCCCAGGGCTTCCTGGTTTTAAAAGTCCTAGGCCTAAGCCTAACAGTAACCCTAGGAAGGTAAATCAGCCGGGTATTAGGGTTCTTCCTAAAGAAAAAGCCGTGAAAGCAGCCATGTTGTGGCACTTCTGAACTCCCGTTGGGATGCCTTTGGATGATGCAGTAAGCCTGGAACTCAGGGCATACGAGTTAAAAAATCCTAGCCCTAGGCCGAACCCCAACCCTAAGACGAGAAAGGCAAATCAGCCAGGAATTAGGCATGTCCCCAAAAAAAAAGCTGTGGAGGCAGGCATGTTGTGGTACTTTTGCGCTCTTCTTGGGTAGTACTTCGCAGCTGCTGTGTTCTTGGAACTCAGGGCTTTCTGGTTAATAGAACTCTTACCCTAGGCGAAACTCAAACCTTAACCCTAGGAAGGAAAATCAGCCTATGGTTCAGGATGGTCTCATGAGAATGAAAGCAGAGGCAGCCAAGTTGAGTCACTTCTGCGGCCCTCTTGGGATGCCTTTCGCAGCTGCATATGCCTGGAGCCCAGGGCTTCCTGGTTTTAAAATTCCTAGGCCTAAGCCTAACAGTAACCCTAGGAAGGTAAATCAGCCGCGTATTAGGGTTCTTCCTAAGGGAAAAGCCGTGAAAGCAGCCATGTTGTGGCACTTTTGCACTCCCTTTGGGATGCCTTTGGCAGATGCAGTAAGCCTGGAACTCAGGGCTTCCTGGTTAAAAAACTCCAAGCCCTAGGCTGAACCCTAACCCTAACCCTAGGCAGATAAATCAGCCTAGGTATAGGGATGGTGCCAAGGAAAAAGCTGTGAAAGCTGCCATGTTGTGGTACTTTAGTACTCCCCTTGGGATGCCTTGAACAGCTGCAGTGTGCCTGGATCTAAGGGCTTCCTAGTTTTAAAATCCGAGGCCTAAGCCTAACAGTAACCCTAGGAAGGTAAACCAGCCGGGTATTAGGGTTCTTCCTAAGGGGAAAGCCGTGAAAGCAGCCATGTTGTGGCACTTCTGCACTCCCTTTGGGATGCCTTTGGCAGATGAAGTAAGCCTGGAACTCAGGGCTTCCTAGTTAAAAAAATCCTAGCCCTAGGCCGAACCCCAACCCTAAGACGAGAAAGGCAAATCAGCCAGGAATTAGGCATGTCCCAAAGGAAAAAGCTGTGGAGGCAGGCATGTTGTGGTACTTTTGCGCTCTTCTTGGGTAGTCCTTCGCAGCTGCTGTGTTCTTGAACTCAGGGCTTTCTGGTTAATAGAACTCTTACCCTAGGCGAAACTCAAACCTTAACCCTAGGAAGGAAAATCAGCCTATGGTTCAGGATGGTCTCATGAGAATAGAAGCAGAGGAAGCCAAGTTGTGTCACTTTGCGGCCCTCTTGGGATGCCTTTAACAGCTGCAGTGTGCCTGGAGCCCAGGGCTTCCTGGTTTTAAAAGTCCTAGGCCTAAGCCTAACAGTAACCCTAGGAAGGTAAATCAGCCGCGTATTAGGGTTCTTCCTAAGGGAAAAGCCGTGAAAGGAGCCATGTTGTGGCACTTCTGCACTCCCTTTGGGATGCCTTTGGCAGATGCAATAAGCCTGGAACTCAGGGCTTCCTAGTTAAAAAAATCCTAGCCCTAGGCCGAACCCCAACCCTTAGACGAGAAAGGCAAATCAGCCAGGAATTAGGCATGTCCCCAAGGAAAAAGCTGTGGAGGCAGGCATGTTGTGGTACTTTTGCGCTCTTCTTGGGTAGTCCTTCGCAGCTGCTGTGTTCTTGGAACTCAGGGCTTTCTGGTTAATAGACCTCTTACCTAGGCGAAACTCAAACATTAACCCTAGGAAGGAAAATCAGCCTATGGTTCGGGATGGTCTCATGAGAATAGAAGCAGAGGCAGCCAAGTTGTGTCACTTCTGCGGCCCTCTTGGGATGCCTTTCGCAGGTGCAGTGTGCCTGGAGCCCAGGGCTTCCTGGTTTTAAAAGTCCTAGGCTAAGCCTAACAGTAACCCTAGGAAGGTAAAATCAGCCGGGTATTAGGGTTCTTCCTAAGGGAAAAGCCGTGAAAGCAGCCATGTTGTGGCACTTTTGCACACCCTTTGGGATGCCTTGGCAGATGCAGTAAGCTGGAACTCAGGGCTTCCTGGTTAAAAAACTCCAAGCCCTAGGCTGAACCCTAACCCTAACCCTAGGCAGATAAATCAGCCTAGGTATAGAGATGGTGCCAAGGAAAAAGCTGTGAAAGCTGCCATGTTGTGGTACTTTAGTACTCCCCTTGGGATGCCTTGAACAGCTGCAGTGTGCCTGGATCTAAGGGCTTCCTAGTTTTTAAAGTCCGACGCCTAAGCCTAACAGTAACCCTAGGAAGGTAAACCAGCCGGGTATTAGGGTTCTTCCTAAGGGGAAAGCCGTGAAAGCAGCCATGTTGTGGCACTTCTGCACTCCCTTTGGGATGCCTTTGGCAGATGAAGTAAGCCTGGAACTCAGGGCTTCCTAGTTAAAAAAATCCTAGCCCTAGGCCGAACCCAACCCTAAGACGAGAAAGGCAAATCAGCCAGGAATTAGGCATGTCCCCAAGGAAAAAGCTGTGGAGGCAGGCACGTTGTGGTACTTTTGCGCTCTTCTTGGGTAGTCCTTCGCAGCTGCTGTGTTCTTGGAACTCAGGGCTTTCTGGTTAATAGAACCCTTACCCCAGCGTAACTCAAACTTAACCCTAGGAAGGAAAATCAGCCTATGGTTCGGGATGGTCTCATGGAAATATCAGTGGTGGCGGCCAAGTTGTGTCACTTTTGCGCTCCCCTTGGGATGCCTTTCACAGCTGCAGTGTGCCTGGAGCCCAGGGCTTCCTGGTTTTAAAAGTCCTAGGCCTAAGCCTAACAGTAACCCTAGGAAGGTAAATCAGCCGGGTATTAGGGTTCTTCCTAAAGAAAAAGCCGTGAAAGCAGCCATGTTGTGGCACTTCTGCACTCCCGTTGGGATGCCTTTGGATGATGCAGTAAGCCTGGAACTCAGGGCATCCGAGTTAAAAAATCCTAGCCCTAGGCCGAACCCCAACCCTAAGACGAGAAAGGCAAATCAGCCAGGAATTAGGCATGTCCCCAAAGAAAAAGCTGTGGAGGCAGGCATGTTGTGGTACTTTTGCGCTCTTCTTGGGTAGTACTTCGCAGCTGCTGTGTTCTTGGAACTCAGGGCTTTCTGGTTAATAGAACTCTTACCCTAGGCGAAACTCAAACCTTAACCCTAGGAAGGAAAATCAGCCTATGGTTCAGGATGGTCTCATGAGAATGAAAGCAGAGGCAGCCAAGTTGAGTCACTTCTGCGGCCCTCTTGGGATGCCTTTCGCAGCTGCATATGCCTGGAGCCCAGGGCTTCCTGGTTTTAAAATTCCTAGGCCTAAGCCTAACAGTAACCCTAGGAAGGTAAATCAGCCGCGTATTAGGGTTCTTCCTAAGGAAAAGCCGTGAAAGCAGCCATGTTGTGGCACTTTTGCACTCCCTTTGGGATGCCTTTGGCAGATGCAGTAAGCCTGGAACTCAGGGCTTCCTGGTTAAAAAACTCCAAGCCCTAGGCTGAACCCTAACCCTAACCCTAGGCAGATAAATCAGCCTAGGTATAGGGATGGTGCCAAGGAAAAAGCTGTGAAAGCTGCCATGTTGTGGTACTTTAGTACTCCCCTTGGGATGCCTTGAACAGCTGCAGTGTGCCTGGATCTAAGGGCTTCCTAGTTTTAAAATCCGAGGCCTAAGCCTAACAGTAACCCTAGGAAGGTAAACCAGCCGGGTATTAGGGTTCTTCCTAAGGGGAAAGCCGTGAAAGCAGCCATGTTGTGGCACTTCTGCACTCCCTTTGGGATGCCTTTGGCAGATGAAGTAAGCTGGAACTCAGGGCTTCCTAGTTAAAAAAATCCTAGCCCTAGGCTGAACCCCAACCCTAAGACGAGAAAGGCAAATCAGCCAGGAATTAGGCATGTCCCAAAGGAAAAAGCTGTGGAGGCAGGCATGTTGTGGTACTTTTGCGCTCTTCTTGGGTAGTCCTTCGCAGCTGCTGTGTTCTTGGAACTCAGGGCTTTCTGGTTAATAGAACTCTTACCCTAGGCGAAACTCAAACCTTAACCTAGGAAGGAAAATCAGCCTATGGTTCAGGATGGTCTCATGAGAATAGAAGCAGAGGAAGCCAAGTTGTGTCACTTTTGCGGCCCTCTTGGGATGCCTTTAACAGCTGCAGTGTGCCTGGAGCCCAGGGCTTCCTGGTTTTAAAAGTCCTAGGCCTAAGCCTAACAGTAACCCTAGGAAGGTAAATCAGCCGGGTATTAGGGTTCTTCCTAAGGGGAAAGCCGTGAAAGCAGCCATGTTGTGGCACTTCTGCACTCCCTTTGGGATGCCTTTGGATGATGCAGTAAGCCTGGAACTCAGGGCATCCGAGTTAAAAAAATCCTAGCCCTAGGCCGAACCCCAACCCTAAGACGAGAACGGCAAATCAGCCAGGAATTAGGCATGTCCCCAAGGAAAAGGTGTGGAGGCAGGCATGTTGTGGTACTTTTGCGCTCTTCTTGGGTAGTCCTTCGCAGCTGGTATGTTCTTGGAACTCAGGGCTTTCTGGTTAATAGAACTCTTACCCTAGGCGTAACTCAAACCTTAACCCTAGGAACGAAAATCAGCCTATGGTTCGGGATGGTCTCATGAGAATAGCAGCAGAGGCAGCCAAGTTGTGTCACTTCTGCGGCCCTCTTGGGATGCCTTTAACAGGTGCAGTGTGCCTGGAGCCCAGGGCTTCCTGGTTTTAAAAGTCCTAGGCCTAAGCCTAACAGTAAGCCTAGGAAGGTAAATCAGCCGGGTATTAGGGTTCTTCCTAAGGGAAAAGCCGTGAAAGCAGCCATGTTGTGGCACTTTTGCACTCCCTTTGGGATGCCTTTGGCAGATGCAGTAAGCCTGGAACTCAGGGCTTCCTGGTTAAAAAACTCCAAGCCCTAGGCTGAACCCTAACCCTAACCCTAGGCAGATAAATCAGCCTAGGTATAGGGATGGTGCCAAGGAAAAAGCTGTGAAAGCTGCCATGTTGTGGTACTTTAGTACTCCCCTTGGGATGCCTTGAACAGCTGCAGTGTGCCTGGATCTAAGGGCTTCCTAGTTTTAAAATCCGAGGCCTAAGCCTAACAGTAACCCTAGGAAGGTAAACCAGCCGGGTATTAGGGTTCTTCCTAAGGGGAAAGCCGTGAAAGCAGCCATGTTGTGGCACTTCTGCACTCCCTTTGGGATGCCTTTGGCAGATGAAGTAAGCCTGGAACTCAGGGCTTCCTAGTTAAAAAAATCCTAGCCCTAGGCTGAACCCCAACCCTAAGACGAGAAAGGCAAATCAGCCAGGAATTAGGCATGTCCCAAAGGAAAAAGCTGTGGAGGCAGGCATGTTGTGGTACTTTTGCGCTCTTCTTGGGTAGTCCTTCGCAGCTGCTGTGTTCTTGGAACTCAGGGCTTTCTGGTTAATAGAACTCTTACCCTAGGCGAAACTCAAACCTTAACCCTAGGAAGGAAAATCAGCCTATGGTTCAGGATGGTCTCATGAGAATAGAAGCAGAGGAAGCCAAGTTGTGTCACTTTTGCGGCCCTCTTGGGATGCCTTTAACAGCTGCAGTGTGCCTGGAGCCCAGGGCTTCCTGGTTTTAAAAGTCCTAGGCCTAAGCCTAACAGTAACCCTAGGAAGGTAAATCAGCCGGGTATTAGGGTTCTTCCTAAGGGGAAAGCCGTGAAAGCAGCCATGTTGTGGCACTTCTGCACTCCCTTTGGGATGCCTTTGGATGATGCAGTAAGCCTGGAACTCAGGGCATCCGAGTTAAAAAAATCCTAGCCCTAGGCCGAACCCCAACCCTAAGACGAGAACGGCAAATCAGCCAGGAATTAGGCATGTCCCCAAGGAAAAGGTGTGGAGGCAGGCATGTTGTGGTACTTTTGCGCTCTTCTTGGGTAGTCCTTCGCAGCTGGTATGTTCTTGGAACTCAGGGCTTTCTGGTTAATAGAACTCTTACCCTAGGCGTAACTCAAACCTTAACCCTAGGAACGAAAATCAGCCTATGGTTCGGGATGGTCTCATGAGAATAGCAGCAGAGGCAGCCAAGTTGTGTCACTTCTGCGGCCCTCTTGGGATGCCTTTAACAGGTGCAGTGTGCCTGGAGCCCAGGGCTTCCTGGTTTTAAAAGTCCTAGGCCTAAGCCTAACAGTAAGCCTAGGAAGGTAAATCAGCCGGGTATTAGGGTTCTTCCTAAGGGAAAAGCTGTGAAAGCAGCCATGTTGTGGCACTTTTGCACACCCTTTGGGATGCCTTTGGCAGATGCAGTAAGCCTGGAACTCAGGGCTTCCTGGTTAAAAAACTCCAAGCCCTAGGCTGAACCCTAACCCTAACCCTAGGCAGATAAATCAGCCTAGGTATAGGGATGGTGCCAAGGAAAAAGCTGTGAAAGCTGCCATGTTGTGGTACTTTAGTACTCCCCTTGGGATGCCTTGAACAGCTGCAGTGTGCCTGCATCTAAGGGCTTCCTAGTTTTAAAAGTCCGAGGCCTAAGCCTAACAGTAACCCTAGGAAGGTAAACCAGCCGGGTATTAGGGTTCTTCCTAAGGGGAAAGCCGTGAAAGCAGCCATGTTGTGGCACTTCTGCACTCCCTTTGGGATGCCTTTGGCAGATGAAGTAAGCCTGGAACTCAGGGCTTCCTAGTTAAAAATATCCTAGCCCTAGGCCGAACCCCAACCCTAAGACGAGAAAGGCAAATCAGCCAGGAATTAGGCATGTCCCCAAGGAAAAAGCTGTGGAGGCAGGCATGTTGTAGTACTTTTGCGCTCTTCTTGGGTAGTCCTTCGCAGCTGGTATGTTCTTGGAACTCAGGGCTTTCTGGTTAATAGAACTCTTACCCTAGGCGTAACTCAAAGCTTAACCCTAGGAACGAAAATCAGCCTATGGTTCGGGATGGTCTCATGAGAATAGCAGCAGAGGCAGCCAAGTTGTGTCACTTCTGCGGCCCTCTTGGGATGCCTTTAACAGGTGCAGTGTGCCTGGAGCCCAGGGCTTCCTGGTTTTAAAAGTCCTAGGCCTAAGCCTAACAGTAACCCTAGGAAGGTAAATCAGCCGGGTATTAGGGTTCTTCCTAAGGGAAAAGCTGTGAAAGCAGCCATGTTGTGGCACTTTTGCACTCCCTTTGGGATGCCTTTGGCAGATGCAGTAAGCCTGGAACTCAGGGCTTCCTGGTTAAAAAACTCCAAGCCCTAGGCTGAACCCTAACCCTAACCCTAGGCAGATAAATCAGCCTAGGTATAGGGATGGTGCCAAGGAAAAAGCTGTGAAAGCTGCCATGTTGTTGCACTTTAGTACTCCCCTTGGTATGCCTTGAACAGCTGCAGTGTGCCTGGATCTAAGGGCTTCCTAGTTTTAAAAATCCTAGCCCTAGGCCTAAGCCTTACAGTAACCCTGGGAAGTGAAATCAGCCTGGTGTTAAGCTTCTTGCCAAGGAAAAAGCCGTGAAAGCAACCATGTTGTGGTACTTTTGCACTCCCTTTTGGATGCCTTTCACAGCTCCAGTGTGCCTGGAACTCAGGGCTTCCTGACTTTAAAAATCCTAGCCCTAGGCCGAACCCCAACCCTAAGACGAGAAAGGCAAATCAGCCAGGAATTAGGCATGTCCCCAAGGAAAAAGCTATCGACGCAGGCATGTTGTGGTACTTTTGCGCTCTTCTTGGGTAGTCCTTCGCAGCTGCTGTGTTCTTGGAACTCAGGGCTTTCTGGTTAATAGAACCCTTACCCTAGGCGTAACTCAAACCTTAACCCTAGGAAGGAAAATCAGCCTATGTTTCGGGATGGTCTCATGGAAATATCAGTGGTGGCAGCCAAGTTGTGTCACTTTTGCGCTCCCCTTGGGATGCCTTTCGCAGCTGCAGAGTGCCTGGAGCCCAGGGCTTCCTGGTTTTAAAAGTCCTAGGCCTAAGCCTAACAGTAACCCTAGGAAGGTAAATCAGCCGGGTATTAGGGTTCTTCCTAAGGGAAAAGCCGTGAAAGCAGCCATGTTGTGGCACTTTTGCACTCCCTTTGGGATGCATTTGGCAGATGCAGTAAGCCTGGAACTCAGGGCTTCCTGGTTAAAAAACTCCAAGCCCTAGGCTGAACCCTAACCCTAACCCTAGGCAGATAAATCAGCCTACGTATAGGGATGGTGCCAAGGAAAAAGTTGTGAAAGCTGCCATGTTGTGGTACTTTAGTACTCCCCTTGGGATGCCTTGGAGAGCTACAGTGTGCCTGGATCTAAGGGCTTCCTAGTTTTAAAAGTCCTAAGCCTAAGCCTAACAGTAACCCTAGGAAGGTAAATCAGCCGGGTATTAAGGTTCTTCCTAAGGGTAAAGCCGTGAAAGCAGCCATGTTGTGGCACTTCTGCACTCCCTTTGGGATGCCTTTGGCAGATGAAGTAAGCCTGGAACTCAGGGCTTCCTAGTTAAAAAATCCTAGCCCTAGCCCGAACCCCAAGCCTAAGACGAGAAAGGCAAATCAGCCAGGAATTAGGCATGTCCCCAAGGAAAAAGCTGTGGAGGCAGGCATGTTGTGGTACTTTTGCGCTCTTCTTGGGAACTCCTTCGCAGCTGGTATGTTCTTGGAACTCAGGGCTTTCTGGTTAATAGAACACTTACCCTAGGCGTAACTCAAACCTTAACCCTAGGAAGGAAAATCAGCCTATGGTTCGGGATGGTCTCATGAGAATAGCAGCAGAGGCAGCCAAGTTGTGTCACTTTTGCGCTCCCCTTAGGATGCCTTTCGCAGCTGCAGTGTGCCTGGAGCCCAGGGCTTCCTGGTTTTAAAAGTCCTAGGCCTAAGCCTAACAGTAACCCTAGGAAGGTAAATCAGCCGCGTATTAGGGTTCTTCCTAAGGGAAAAGCCGTGAAAGCAACCATGTTGTGGCACTTCTGCACTCCCTTTGGGATGCCTTTGGCAGATGCAGTAAGCCTGGAACTCAGGGCTTCCTGGTTAAAAAACTCCAAGCCCTAGGCTGAACCCTAACCCTAACCCTAGGCAGATAAATCAGCCTAGGTATAGGGATGGTGCCAAGGAAAAAGCTGTGAAAGCTGCCATGTTGTTGCACTTTTGTACTCCCCTTGGGATGCCTTGAACAGCTGCAGTGTGCCTGGAGCCCAGGGCTTCCTAGTTTTAAAAATCCTAGCCCTAGGCCTAAGCCTAGCAGTAACCCTGGGAAGGGAAATCAGCCTGGTGTTAGGCTTCTTGCCAAGGAAAAAGCCGTGAAAGCAGCCATGTTGTGGCACTTTTGCACTCCCTTTTGGATGCCTTTCACAGCTCCAGTGTGCCTGGAACTCAGGGCTTCCTGATTTTAAAAATCCTAGCACTAGGCCGAACCCCAACCCTAAGACGAGAAAGGCAAATCAGCCAGGAATTAGGCATGTCCCCAAGGAAAAAGCTATCGACGCAGGCACGTTGTGGTAATTTTGCGCTCTTCTTGGGTAGTCCTTCACAGCTGCTGTGTTCTTGGAACTCAGGGCTTTCTGGTTAATAGAACCCTTACCCTAGGCGTAACTCAAACCTTAACCGTAGGAAGGAAAATCAGCCTATGGTTCGGGATGGTCTCATGGAAATATCAGTGGTGGCAGCCAAGTTGTGTCACTTCTGCGGCCCTCTTGGGATGCCTTTAACAGCTGCATATGCCTGGAGCCCAGGGCTTCCTGGTTTTAAAAGTCCTAGGCCTAAGCCTAACAGTAACCCTAGGAAGGTAAATCAGCCGCGTATTAGGGTTCTTCCTAAGGGAAAAGCCGTGAAAGCAGCCATGTTGTGGCACTTCTGCACTGCCTTTGGGATGCCTTTGGCAGATGCAGTAAGCCTGGAACTCAGGGCTTCCTGGTTAAAATCTCCAAGCCCTAGGCTGAACCCTAACCTTAACCCTAGGCAGATAAATCAGCCTAGGTATAGGGATGGTGCCAAGGAAAAAGCCGTGAAAGCAACCATGTTGTGGCACTTTTGCACTCCCTTTTGGATGCCTTTCGCAGCTGCAGTGTGCCTGGAGCCCAGGGCTTCCTGGTTTTAAAAGTCCTAGGCCTAAGCCTAACAGTAACCCTAGGAAGGTAAATCAGCCGCATATTAGGGTTCTTCCTAAGGAAAAAGCCATGAAAGCAGCCATGTTGTGGCACTTCTGCACACCCTTTGGGATGCCTTTGGCAGATGCAGTAAGCCTGGAACTCAGGGCTTCCTGGTTAAAATACTCCAAGCCCTAGGCTGAAGTCTAACCCTATACCCAGGAAAGAAATCAGCCTAAGTATAGGGATCGTGCAACGTCTAGAACACGATGGGAGATGTTTTCTGTGCTGGCACAGTTTGTCCTCACCAGACATAGTGGAAAAGCTTTTTGCTAAGATGTAGACGAGAAGAGACGCTAAAGACGAAGGTACGATGCTGTCCGGAGCTAAGAGCCGCTCCCGGGCGTCTTTCGGCAGAAGCCGCGCTAAGGAGTGCACAGTGAGCGGCACAATCGTCTTTGCGCGAAGAAGCCGCTTCTTCGCCTCCGGGAGCCGGAGAGAGCGGCACCTTCGCAAAGGTGAAGAAGGAAGCTGTACAACACTGGGATTGTGTGCGCAGCTTGCCAACTGATAGAAAACAGTACCTTTGCACTCTCCTGACTTTTCCAATCACATGAACATTCGATTGGAAGCTGTTTTGGACAACTTTTCTTTTCTTCATGCCAAACACTCGGCACACCTCCGTGCAACGTCTAGAACACGATGGGAGATGTTTTCTGTGCTGGCACAGTTTTTCCTCGCCAGACATAGTGGAAAAGCTTTTTGCTAAGATGTAGACGAGAAGAGACGCTAAAGACGAAGGTACGATGCTGTCCGGAGCTAAGAGCCGCTCCCGGGCGTCTTTCGGCAGAAGCCGCGCTAAGGAGTGCACAGTGAGCGGCACAATCGTCTTTGCGCGAAGAAGCCGCTTCTTCGCCTCCGGGAGCCGGAGAGAGCGGCACCTTCGGAAAGGTGAAGAAGGAAGCTGTACAACACTGGGATTGTGTGCGCAGCTTGCCAACTGCTAGAAAACAGTACCTTTGCACTCTCCTGACTTTTCCAATCACATGAACATTCGATTGGAAGCTGTTTTGGACAACTTTTCTTTTCTTCATGCCAAACACTCGGCACACCTCCATGCAACGTCTAGAACACGATGGGAGATGTTTTCTGTGCTGGCACAGTTTTTCCTCGCCAGACATAGTAGAAAAGCTTTTTGCTAAGATGTAGACGAGAAGAGACGCTAAAGACGAAGGTACGATGCTGTCCGGAGCTAAGAGCCGCTCCCGGGCGTCTTTCGGCAGAAGCCGCGCTAAGGAGTGCACAGTGAGCGGCACAATCGTCTTTGCGCGAAGAAGCCGCTTCTTCGCCTCCGGGAGCCGGAGAGAGCGGCACCTTCGCAAAGGTGAAGAAGGAAGCTGTACAACACTGGGATTGTGTGCGCAGCTTGCCAACTGCTAGAAAACAGTACCTTTGCACTCTCCTGACTTTTCCAATCACATGAACATTCGATTGGAAGCTGTTTTGGACAACTTTTCTTTCCTTCATGCCAAAGAGTCGGCAAAACTCCGTGCAACGTCTAGAACACGATGGGAGATATTTTCTGTGCTGGCACAGTTTTTCCTCGCCAGACATAGTGGAAAAGCTTTTTGCTAAGATGTAGACGAGAAGAGACGCTAAAGACGAAGGTACGATGCTGTCCGGAGCTAAGAGCCGCTCCCGGGCGTCTTTCGGCAGAAGCCGCGCTAAGGAGTGCACAGTGAGCGGCACAATCGTCTTTGCGCGAAGAAGCCGCTTCTTCGCCTCCGGGAGCCGGAGAGAGCGGCACCTTCGGAAAGGTGAAGAAGGAAGCTGTACAACACTGGGATTGTGTGCGCAGCTTGCCAACTGCTAGAAAACAGTACCTTTGCACTCTCCTGACTTTTCCAATCACATGAACATTCGATTGGAAGCTGTTTTGGACAACTTTTCTTTCCTTCATGCCAAACACTCGGCACACCTCCGTGCAACGTCTAGAACACAATGGGAGATGTTTTCTGTGCTGGCACAGTTTTTCCTCGCCAGACATAGTGGAAAAGCTTTTTGCTAAGATGTAGACGAGAAGAGACGCTAAAGACGAAGGTACGATGCTGTCCGGAGCTAAGAGCCGCTCCCGGGCGTCTTTCGGCAGAAGCCGCGCTAAGGAGTGCACAGTGAGCGGCACAATCGTCTTTGCGCGAAGAAGCCGCTTCTTCGCCTCCGGGAGCCGGAGAGAGCGGCACCTTCGGAAAGGTGAAGAAGGAAGCTGTACAACACTGGGATTGTGTGCGCAGCTTTCCAACTGCTAGAAAACAGTACCTTTGCACTCTCCTGACTTTTCCAATCACATGAACATTCGATTGGAAGCTGTTTTGGACAACTTTATTTTCTTCATGCCAAACACTCGGCACACCTCCGTGCAACGTCTAGAACACGATAGGAGATGTTTTCTGTGCTGGCACAATTTCTCCTTGCCAGACGTAGTGGAAAAGCTTTTTGCTAAGATGTAGACGACAAGAGAGGCTAAGGACTGGATGTAAGCAAATGACACTCATCTTCAAAAAAGGCAATTAGGAGGACTCGCAATCGTACAAACCAGCCAGCCTCTTTTTTATACCCAGGAAGTTGATGAAGCAGCTCTTCCTGGAAAACCTTGCCAGGCACATGAAAGACGACACAATAATGTAGTTAGCATGATTTTTCAGGGGCATTTCATGCTGAACATAACTTTAAACTCCTCTGATGAATTAACTTGACTGGTAGATGAAGGGAATATTACCTGCCTGGGCTTCAGGGAGGTTTTTGACATATGTCTACATGGCAGCACACATCCATATGGAAGCAATAGTGCAAAGGGGAGGGAATCAGTGTCTTTTCAGTGATGCTGAGTGAAAAGACAAGAGGCAGTGGGCACACACTGAAATACAGGAACATCAGGAAATGATTCTTTACTGTGAGGGTGAGTGAACCACGGCACAGACTGCCCAGAAAGATTGTGGAGCCTGGATCTTTGAAGACATTAAAAGTACACCCAGATAGAATCCTGGGCAAGAGGCTCTAGGGATCCTGGTTTAGGCAGGGGGGTTGGGCCTGGTTAGCCCCACCAACCCCTTCCACTCTCATTCATTCTGTGCTAGTGAATTCTCTTCAAGATGCATTTCAAGCACTGGCATGACAAAGTTCTGTGCAGACACAGATCCAAATGGACATGGCATCTAAGTTCCTTAAGCAGTCTTCAAGAAGAATGTAAACCTCTGGGGCAAGTGTCTCTTCCCTAACTGAATCCCTTTCATGGGAAAATTCCCAGCTCTAGAAAGATCTTCTGATACGCATGCTTAAGACTGCCACTGGCTGAGCAAATTTCTCCCTATGTGTATCTAAGACCAGTTAGGATCTTCACCCAAAGTGCTGTCAACATAGTCACAGAATGCCTACTGTTAAGAAGTGACAACTTCCATCAGAATGGCAACTATTGGTCCACCAAATGGATGAATGGATGGGAATTATCTGCTTGGGTTAAAAACAAAAAGAAAGAGTTGGTCTTTACTTATCAATTTCATTGCAATATTGATAAGGGAAGAAAAAGACCTAAGTCCTTGACTTTCTTAACTGGAGGAAAGATTTTAAAAATTCCTTGTAAAAATGTATGATCACAATCAGACTATTGAAACCATTTGAGTTGGGAAAAAAGTTCCAAAATTGTCTAGAGAGTGGCAAAGAAGCCAAGAAAATAGGAAAGAAACAAAAAGAGGGCAAAAGAGTAAGCTTCAGTGTACAAGCTCGTTCTAGAAGTAGTCTGCCGGGGAAAGGAAGCCCCAGTTGAATTTCCAATGTATTCCTGAGCTTGATTCAGTAACTGGTCAATGTAAAAACCAATCCTTTTGTATAACTTCTTCCAGCAACAAAAACTCCAACAGGTTGACACTACCATCATGCCTGTTCCAGACATATTTCCAAGAGAAATGATGATTTTCTTGAAAACCTACTTGCATAAAAGTTGCAAGATGGTGGAGGGATTGCCACATCCTCCTTCCTCCATCTGGCTTGAAAGTAGATTTGATAAAATATGCAACAAAGCACATGATTTATAAGGTAGAGTCAAATGGATGATTTGGGAATTGATCTCTTGTTGATAGTAAACTTCACATCCACTCTGTGTGACCTTTCTAAAACAAAATGTGGAGCTGAGGCATGAATCTGCCACAACAATTGTAAAGCAAACATACACACTCCCCTTCACATGCCCCCCCTTCCACACACACCTAGGCACACACAGAGATCAGCATAGCAGATCATGAACACCTTGGAAAAGACTGAAATGCTAAACGCCTCTCTTGATGGGCAAAAGAGCTGGTGCAGTAATTCAAATGCCTGGTACAAAAATTCTGTTTCATATTTAGCTCCTATTTAAAACACAGCTTTTTATTTCATTCTATTTACAGAATATTTTCCTTTCATTTGTTTCTTTAAAATTACTTAGTTCTCACCTGTTGTATGTCTAGGAATATTTTCTTCCAAAAATAGAAAAAAATAGATGCTATCTTTTCAGCAGAAAACATTGGTTGATACAATTTTAAACCATCATGACATGGAAGAATTGTTCTGTCCCTCTCGAAGGTGGAAGAAGCATTTGGATCACAGATCATCTACAATGAAATACTTGACATGTTTAAGATGCTTTCAATCAATTTTGATCGTCAATTGCTTCTTCGTTGTAAACAGTCATTTTTCAGTGAAGGGCAAGTGTGTGTGGTTTATCTACATGATGTGTTCAAACCCAGTTCCTACTAATGGCCAGGCTGAATTCCAGGAAATAACGTCCCGAATGATATTTTGCCGCCTTCTTTGGCACTTCATGAAATCTTACCATGATGAAGTGCTGAAACACAGAGATTTTCTCTTAGAGAGTGTCTCATGTTGTAACCCATCCCATGGATTTTATGCTGTAATTCTTATCTCTTTTAAAATTTGCTATCTTCTGTACAGTTTTCATGAACATTTCTGTTACAGTAGTGAATAGCACAGATAAATGTCATTTTGTACAACTTTGAATTTACCCCAAGAGCTGAGAGAAAACTTGCTCCTATACTTCAATCCCAGTTTCTTCTATAGTCCAACTTTGTTTCTCTACCATCAAGCTTCTCCTTTGTTGCTGCTCCAAGCCCCGTCCAAGCTGACCTTGAATACTTTCAGGGATGGGACACCCACAACTTCCCTGGGCAACCTGTTCCAGTGTTCCAGCACTCCCACAGTAAAAAAGGCCTTCCTTTCATCTAATATGTGTAGGAAATCATAAATCTAGGCATAGAAATTTGGAGTGCAAATTTGAAATTCTTTTGATTTGAAGCACATTTTATATGAATACTGACTTACAGATGACTAAAAGATGTTGATGGGCATTTGAGCTGACAAGTTTTGAAAAAGTGTATGGAAATTAACATTGAAACCACTAAAATTAAAAACTTCTTCCCATTTTCTTTCTCCTCTCCTATTCAAAATTGCAAATGTCAGATATCAGCGCTTCATGCAAACCTCTCAGATGCTCTCAGGGAAAAAGCATTTATTTCAGACTAAGTTGCGGTTGACGTAGAACACTGCCTTTAACAGCTGCAGTGTGCCTGGAATTCAGGGCTTCCTGTTTGAAAAAATCCTATCTCTAGGCTGAACCCTAACCCTAACCCTAGGCAGATAAATCAGCCTGGGTATAGGAATGTTCCCAAGGAAAAAAGCACTGGAAGGAGCATGTTGAGGCAATTTTTGGCTGCCCTTGGGAAGCCTTTTGCAGCTGCACTGGGTCTGGAGCTCAGGGTTTACTGATTTAAAATCCCTATCTCTTGGCGTGACCATAGGTGCAATAGGAGGCAAGTAAATCAGCCTAGGTTCAATGATGGTCCCAAGGAAAAAGCGCTGGAGGCAGCCATGTTGTGGCACTTTTGCACTCCTCTTGGGTAGTCCTTCGCAGCTGCTGTGTTCTTGGAACTCAGGGCTTTCTGGTTAAAAAAACACTAACCCTAGGCGTAACTCTAACCCTCACCCTAGGAAGGAAAATCAGCCTATGGTTCGGGATGGACTCATGAGAATAGCAGCAGAGGCAGCCAAGTTGTGTCACTTCTGCGGCCCTCTTGGGATGCCTTGAACAGCTGCAGTGTGCCTGGAGCTAAGGGCTTCCAAGTTTTAAAAATCCTAGCCCTAGGCCTAAGCCTTACAGTAACCCTAGGAAGGTAAATCAGCCTGGTGTTAGGCTTCTTGCCAAGGAAAAAGCCGGGAAAGCAGCCATGTTGTGGCACTTTTGCACTCCCTTTTGGATGCCTTTCACAGCTCCAGTGTGCCTGGAAGTCAGGGCTTCCTGATTTTAAAAATCCTAGCACTAGGCCGAACCCCAACCCTAAGACGAGAAAGGCAAATCAGCCAGGAATTAGGCATGTCCCCAAGGAAAAAGCTGTGGAGGCAGGCATGTTGTGGTACTTTTGCGCTCTTCTTGGGTAGTCCTTCGCAGCTGCTGTGTTCTTGGAACTCAGGGCTTTCTGGTTAATAGAACCCTTACCCTAGGCGTAACTCAAACCTTAACCCTAGGAAGGAAAATCAGCCTATGTTTCGGGATGGTCTCATGGAAATATCAGTGGTGGCAGCCAAGTTGTGTCACTTTTGCGCTCCCCTTGGGATGCCTTTCGCAGCTGCAGAGTGCCTGGAGCCCAGGGCTTCCTGGTTTTAAAAGTCCTAGGCCTAAGCCTAACAGTAACCCTAGGAAGGTAAATCAGCCGCGTATTAGGGTTCTTCCTAAGGGAAAAGCCGTGAAAGCAGCCATGTTGTGGCAATTTGCACTCCCTTTGGGATGCCTTTGGATGATGCAGTAAGCCTGGAACTCAGGGCATCCGAGTTAAAAAAATCCTAGCCCTAGGCCGAACCCCAACCCTAAGACGAGAAAGGCAAATCAGCCAGGAATTAGGCATGTCCCCAAGGAAAAAGCTGTGGAGGCAGGCATGTTGTGGTACTTTTGCGCTCTTCTTGGGTAGTCCTTCGCAGCTGCTGTGTTCTTGGAACTCAGGGCTTTCTGGTTAATAGAACTCTTACCCTAGGCGAAACTCAAACCTTAACCCTAGGAAGGAAAATCAGCCTATGGTTCAGGATGGTCTCATGAGAATAGAAGCAGAGGCAGCCAAGTTGTGGCACTTCTGTACCCCTCTTGGGATGCCTTTAACAGCTGCATATGCCTGGAGCCCAGGGCTTCCTGGTTTTAAAAGTCCTAGGCCTAAGCCTAACAGTAACCCTAGGAAGGTAAATCAGCCGGGTATTAAGGTTCTTCCTAAGGGAAAAGCCGTGAAAGCAGCCATGTTGTGGCACTTTTGCACTCCCTTTGGGATGCCTTTGGCAGATGCAGTAAGCCTGGAACTCAGGGCTTCCTGGTTAAAAAACTCCAAGCCCTAGGCTGAACCCTAACCCTAACCCTAGGCAGATAAATCAGCCTAGGTATAGGGATGGTGCCAAGGAAAAAGCTGTGAAAGCTGCCATGTTGTTGCACTTTTTTACTCCTCTTGGGATGCCTTGAACAGATGCAGTGCGCCTGGATCTAAGGGCTTCCTAGTTTTAAAAATCCTAGGCCTAAGCCTAAGCCTTACAGTAACCCTGGGAAGGGAAATCAGCCTGGTGTTAGGCTTCTTGGCAAGGAAAAAGCCGTGAAAGCAACCATGTTGTGGCACTTTTGCACTCCCTTTTGGATGACTTTCACAGCTCCAGTGTGCCGGGAAGTCAGGGCTTCCTGATTTTAAAAATCCTAGCCCTAGGCCGAACCCCAACCCTAAGACGAGAAAGGCAAATCAGCCAGGAATTAGGCATGTCCCCAAGGAAAAAGCTGTGGAGGCAGGCATGTTGTGGTACTTTTGCGCTCTTCTTGGGTAGTCCTTCGCAGCTGCTGTGTTCTTGGAACTCAGGGCTTTCTGGTTAATAGAACCCTTACCCTAGGCGTAACTCAAACCTTAACCCTAGGAAGGAAAATCAGCCTATGTTTCGGGATGGTCTCATGGAAATATCAGTGGTGGCAGCCAAGTTGTGTCACTTTTGCGCTCCCCTTGGGATGCCTTTCGCAGCTGCAGAGTGCCTGGAGCCCAGGGCTTCCTGGTTTTAAAAGTCCTAGGCCTAAGCCTAACAGTAACCCTAGGAAGGTAAATCAGCCGCGTATTAGGGTTCTTCCTAAGGGAAAAGCCGTGAAAGCAGCCATGTTGTGGCAATTTGCACTCCCTTTGGGATGCCTTTGGATGATGCAGTAAGCCTGGAACTCAGGGCATCCGAGTTAAAAAAATCCTAGCCTTAGGCCGAACCCCAACCCTAAGACGAGAAAGGCAAATCAGCCAGGAATTAGGCATGTCCCCAAGGAAAAAGCTGTGGAGGCAGGCATGTTGTGGTACTTTTGCGCTCTTCTTGGGTAGTCCTTCGCAGCTGCTGTGTTCTTGGAACTCAGGGCTTTCTGGTTAATAGAACTCTTACCCTAGGCGAAACTCAAACCTTAACCCTAGGAAGGAAAATCAGCCTATGGTTCAGGATGGTCTCATGAGAATAGAAGCAGAGGCAGCCAAGTTGTGGCACTTCTGTACCCCTCTTGGGATGCCTTTAACAGCTGCATATGCCTGGAGCCCAGGGCTTCCTGGTTTTAAAAGTCCTAGGCCTAAGCCTAACAGTAACCCTAGGAAGGTAAATCAGCCGGGTATTAGGGTTCTTCCTAAGGGAAAAGCCGTGAAAGCAGCCATGTTGTGGCACTTTTGCACTCCCTTTGGGATGCCTTTGGCAGATGCAGTAAGCCTGGAACTCAGGGCTTCCTGGTTAAAAAACTCCAAGCCCGAGGCTGAACCCTAACCCTAACCCTAGGCAGATAAATCAGCCTACGTATAGGGATGGTGCCAAGGAAAAAGCTGTGAAAGCTGCCATGTTGTTGCACTTTTTTACTCCTCTTGGGATGCCTTGAACAGATGCAGTGCGCCTGGAGCTAAGGGCTTCCTAGTTTTAAAAATCCTAGGCCTAAGCCTAAGCCTTACAGTAACCCTGGGAAGGGAAATCAGCCTGGTGTTAGGCTTCTTGGCAAGGAAAAAGCCGTGAAAGCAACCATGTTGTGGCACTTTTGCACTCCCTTTTGGATGACTTTCACAGCCCCAGTGTGCCTGGAAGTCAGGGCTTCCTGATTTTAAAAATCCTAGCCCTAGGCCGAACCCCAACCCTAAGACGAGAAAGGCAAATCAGCCAGGAATTAGGCATGTCCCCAAGGAAAAAGCTGTGGAGGCAGGCATGTTGTGGTACTTTTGCGCTCTTCTTGGGTAGTCCTTCGCAGCTGCTGTGTTCTTGGAACTCAGGGCTTTCTGCTTAATAGAACCCTTACCCCAGGCGTAACTCAAACCTTAACCCTAGGAAGGAAAATCAGCCTATGTTTCGGGATGGTCTCATGGAAATATCAGTGGTGGCAGCCAAGTTGTGTCACTTTTGCGCTCCCCTTGGGATGCCTTTCGCAGCTGCAGAGTGCCTGGAGCCCAGGGCTTCCTGGTTTTAAAAGTCCTAGGCCTAAGCCTAACAGTAACCCTAGGAAGGTAAATCAGCCGCGTATTAGGGTTCTTCCTAAGGGAAAAGCCGTGAAAGCAGCCATGTTGTGGCACTTCTGCACTCCCTTTGGGATGCCTTTGGCAGAAGAAGTAAGCCTGGAACTCAGGGCTTCCTAGTTAAAAAAATCCTAGCCCTAGGCCGAACCCCAACCCTTAGACGAGAAAGGCAAATCAGCCAGGAATTAGGCATGTCCCCAAGGAAAAAGCTGTGGAGGCAGGCATGTTGTGGTACTTTTGCGCTCTTCTTGGGTAGTCCTTCGCAGCTGCTGTTTTCTTGGAACTCAGGGCTTTCTGGTTAATAGAACCCTTACCCCAGGCGTAACTCAAACCTTAACCCTAGGAAGGAAAATCAGCCTATGGTTCGGGATGGTCTCATGGAAATATCAGTGGTGGCAGCCAAGTTGCGTCACTTTTGCGCTCCCCTTGGGATGCCTTTCGCAGCTGCAGTGTGCCTGGAGCCCAGGGCTTCCTGGTTTTAAAAGTCCTAGGCCTAAGCCTAACAGTAACCCTAGGAAGGTAAATCAGCCGCGTATTAGGGTTCTTCCTAAGGGAAAAGCCGTAAAAGCAGCCATGTTGTGGCACTTTTGCACTCCATTTGGGATGCCTTTGACAGATGCAGTAAGCCTGGAACTCAGGGCTTCCTAGTTAAAAAACTCCAAGCCCTAGGCCGAACCCCAACCCTAAGAGGAGAAAGGCAAATCAGCCAGGAATTAGACATGTCCCAAAGGAAAAAGCTGTGGAGGCAGGCATGTTGTGGTACTTTTGCGCTCTTCTTGGGTAGTCCTTCGCAGCTGCTGTGTTCTTGGAACTCAGGGCTTTCTGGTTAATAGAACCCTTACCCTAGGCGTAAGTCAAACCTTAATCCTAGGAAGGAAAATCCGCCTATGATTTGGGATGGTCTCATGGAAATATCAGTGGTGGCAGCCAAGTTGTGTCACTTTTGCGCTCCCCTTGGGATGCCTTTCGCAGCTGCAGTGTGCCTGGAGCCCAGGGCTTCCTGGTTTTAAAAGTCCTAGGCCTAAGCCTAACAGTAACCCTAGGAAGGTAAATCAGCCGCGTATTAGGGTTCTTCCTAAGGGAAAAGCCGTGAAAGCAGCCATGTTGTGGCACTTCTGCACTCCCTTTGGGATGCCTTTGCGCAGATGCAGTAAGCCTGGAACTCAGGGCTTCCTAGTTAAAAAAATCCTAGCCCTAGGCCGAACCCCAACCCTTAGACGAGAAAGGCAAATCAGCCAGGAATTAGGCATGTCCCCAAGGAAAAAGCTGTGGAGGCAGGCATGTTGTGGTACTTTTGCGCTCTTCTTGGGTAGTCCTTCGCAGCTGCTGTGTTCTTGGAACTCAGGTCTTTCTGGTTAATAGAACTCTTACCCTAGGCGTAACTCAAACCTTAACCCTAGGAAGGTAAATCAGCCGGGTATTAAGGTTCTTCCTAAGGGAAAAGCTGTGAAAGCAGCCATGTTGTGGCACTTTTGCAAACCCTTTGGGATGTCTTTGGCAGATGCAGTAAGCCTGGAACTCAGGGCTTCCTGGTTAAAAAACTGCAAGCCCTAGGCTGAACCCTAACCCTAACCCTAGGCAGATAAATCAGCCTAGGTATAGGGATGGTGCCAAGGAAAAAGCTGTGAAAGCTGCCATGTTGTGGTACTTTAGTACTCCCCTTGGGATGCCTTGAACAGCTGCAGTGTGCCTGGATCTAAGGGCTTCCTAGTTTTAAAAGTCCTAGGCCTAAGCCTAACAGTAACCCTAGGAAGGTAAATCAGCCGCGTATTAGGGTTCTTCCTAAGGGTAAAGCCGTGAAAGCAGCCATGTTGTGGCACTTCTGCACTCCCTTTGGGATGCCTTTGGCAGATGAAGTAAGCCTGGAACTCAGGGCTTCCTAGTTAAAAAAATCCTATCCCTAGGCCGAACCCCAACCCTAAGACGAGAAAGGCAAATCAGCCAGGAATTAGGCATGTCCCCAAGGAAAAAGCTGTGGAGGCAGGCACGTTGTGGTACTTTTGCGCTCTTCTTGGGTGGTCCTTCGCAGCTGGTATGTTCTTGGAACTCAGGGCTTTCTGGTTAATAGAACTCTTACCCTAGGCGTAACTCAAACCTTAACCCTAGGAAGGAAAATCAGCCTATGGTTCGGGATGGTCTCATGAGAATAGCAGCAGAGGCAGCCAAGTTGTGTCACTTCTGCGGCCCTCTTGGGATGCCTTTAACAGGTGCAGTGTGCCTGGAGCCCAGGGCTTCCTGGTTTTAAAAGTCCTAGGCCTAAGCCTAACAGTAACCCTAGGAAGGTAAATCAGCCGCGTATTAGGGTTCTTCCTAAGGGAAAAGCTGTGAAAGCAGCCATGTTGTGGCACTTTTGCACACCCTTTGGGATGCCTTTGGCAGATGCAGTAAGCCTGGAACTCAGGGCTTCCTGGTTAAAAAACTCCAAGCCCTAGGCTGAACCCTAACTTTAACCGTAGGCAGATAAATCAGCCTAGGTATAGGGATGGTGCCAAGGAAAAAGCTGTGAAAGCTGCCATGTTGTGGTACTTTAGTACTCCCCTTGGGATGCCTTGAACAGCTGCAGTGTGCCTGGAGCTAAGGGCTTCCTAGTTTTAAAAATCCTAGCCCTAGGCCTAAGCCTTACAGTAACCCTGGGAAGTGAAATCAGCCTGGTGTTAAGCTTCTTGCCAAGGAAAAAGCCATGAAAGCAACAATGTTGTGGTACTATTGCACTCCCTTTTGGATGCCTTTCACAGCTCCAGTGTGCCTGGAACTCAGGGCTTCCTGATTTTAAAAATCCTAGCCCTAGGCCGAACCCCAACCCTAAGACGAGAAAGGCAAATCAGCCAGGAATTAGGCATGTCCCCAAGGAAAAAGCTGTGGAGGCAGGCATGTTGTGGTACTTTTGCGCTCTTCTTGGCTAGTCCTTCGCAGCTGCTGTGTTCTTGGAACTCAGGGCTTTCTGGTTAATAGAACCCTTACCCTAGGCGTAACTCAAACCTTAACCCTAGGAAGGAAAATCAGCCTATGTTTCAGGATGGTCTCATGGAAATATCAGTGGTGGCAGCCAAGTTGTGTCACTTTTGCGCTCCCCTTGGGATGCCTTTCGCAGCTGCAGAGTGCCTGGAGCCCAGGGCTTCCTGGTTTTAAAAGTCCTAGGCCTAAGCCTAACAGTAACCCTAGGAAGGTAAATCAGCCGGGTATTAGGGTTCTTCCTAAGGGAAAAGCCGTGAAAGCAGCCATGTTGTGGCACTTTTGCACTCCCTTTGGGATGCATTTCGCAGCTGCAGTGTGCCTGGAGCCCAGGGCTTCCTGGTTTTAAAAGTCCTAGGCCTAAGCCTAACAGTAAACCTAGGAAGGTGAATCAGCCGCGTATTAGGGTTCTTCCTAAGGGAAAAGCCGTGAAAGCAGCCATGTTGTGGCACTTCTGCACTCCCTTTGGGATGCCTTTGGCAGATGCAGTAAGCCTGGAACTCAGGGCTTCCTAGTTAAAAAAATCCTAGCCCTAGGCCGAACCCCAGCCCTAAGACGAGAAAGGCAAATCAGCCAGGAATTAGGCATGTCCCCAAGGAAAAAGCTATCGACGCAGGCATGTTGTGGTACTTTTGCGCTCTTCTTGGGAAGTCCTTCGCAGCTGCTGTGTTCTTGGAACTCAGGGCTTTCTGCTTAATAGAACCCTTACCCTAGGCGTAACTCAAACCTTAACCCTAGGAAGGAAAATCAGCCTATGGTTCGGGATGGTCTCATGGAAATATCAGTGGTGGCAGCCAAGTTGTGTCACTTTTGCGCTCCCCTTGGGATGCCTTCTGCAGCTGCAGTGTGCCTGGAGCCCAGGGCTTCCTGGTTTTAAAAGTCCTAGGCCTAAGCCTAACAGTAACCCTAGGAAGGTAAATCAGCCGCGTATTAGGGTTCTTCCTAAGGGAAAAGCCGTGAAAGCAGCCATGTTGTGGCACTTTTGCACTCCCTTTGGGATGCCTTTGGCAGATGCAGTAAGCCTGGAACTTAGGGCTTCCGGGTTAAAATCTCCAAGCCCTAGGCTGAACCCTAACCCTAACCCTAGGCAGATAAATCAGCCTAGGTATAGGGATGGTGCCAAGGAAAAAGCTGTGAAAGCTGCCATGTTGTTGCACTTTTGTACTCCCCTTGGAATGCCTTGAACAGCTGCAGTGTGCCTGGAGCTAAGGGCTTCCTAGTTTTAAAAATCCTAGCCCTAGGCCTAAGCCTTACAGTAACCCTGGGAAGGGAAATCAGCCTGGTGTTAGGCTTCTTGCCAAGGAAAAAGCCGTGAAAGCAGCCATGTTGTGGCACTTTTGCACTCCCTTTGGGATGCCTTTGGCAGATGAAGTAAGCCTGGAACTCAGGGCTTCCTAGTTAAAAATATCCTAGCCCTAGGCCGAACCCCAACCCTAAGACGAGAAAGGCAAATCAGCCAGGAATTAGGCATGTCCCCAAGGAAAAAGCTGTGGAGGCAGGCACGTTGTGGTACTTTTGCGCTCTTCTTGGCTAGTCCTTCGCAGCTGCTGTGTTCTTGGAACTCAGGGCTTTCTGGTTAATAGAACCCTTACCCTAGGCGTAACTCAAACCTTAACCCTAGGAAGGAAAATCAGCCTATGGTTCAGGATGGTCTCATGAGAATAGAAGCAGAGGCAGCCAAGTTGTGTCACTTCTGCGGCCCTCTTGGGATGCCTTTCGCAGCTGCATGTGCCTGGAGCCCAGGGCTTCCTGGTTTTAAAAGTCCTAGGTCTAAGCCTAACAGTAACCCTAGGAAGGTAAATCAGCCGGGTATTAGGGTTCTTCCTAAGGGAAAAGCCGTGAAAGCAGCCATGTTGTGGCACTTTTGCACTCCCTTTGGGATGCCTTTGGCAGATGAAGTAAGCCTGGAACTCAGGGCTTCCTAGTTAAAAATATCCTAGCCCTAGGCCGAACCCCAACCCTAAGACGAGAAAGGCAAATCAGCCAGGAATTAGGCATGTCCCCAAGGAAAAAGCTGTGGAGGCAGGCACGTTGTGGTACTTTTGCGCTCTTCTTGGCTAGTCCTTCGCAGCTGCTGTGTTCTTGGAACTCAGGGCTTTCTGGTTAATAGAACCCTTACCCTAGGCGTAACTCAAACCTTAACCCTAGGAAGGAAAATCAGCCTATGGTTCAGGATGGTCTCATGAGAATAGAAGCAGAGGCAGCCAAGTTGTGTCACTTCTGCGGCCCTCTTGGGATGCCTTTCGCAGCTGCATGTGCCTGGAGCCCAGGGCTTCCTGGTTTTAAAAGTCCTAGGCCTAAGCCTAACAGTAAGCCTAGGAAGGTAAATCAGCTGGGTATTAGGGTTCTTCCTAAGGGAAAAGCCGTGAAAGCAGCCATGTTGTGGCACTTTTGCACTCCCTTTTGGATGCCTTTCACAGCTCCAGTGTGCCTGGAACTCAGGGCTTCCTGATTTTAAAAATCCTAGCCCTAGGCCGAACCCCAACCCTAAGACGAGAAAGGCAAATCAGCCAGGAATTAGGCATGTCCCCAAGGAAAAAGCTGTGGAGGCAGGCATGTTGTGGTACTTTTGCGCTCTTCTTGGGTAGTCCTTCGCAGCTGCTGTGTTCTTGGAACTCAGGGCTTTCTGGTTAATAGAACTCTTACCCTAGGCGTAATTCAAACCCTAACCCTAAGAAGGACAATCAGCCGATTGTTCGGGATGGTCTCATGAGAATAGCAGCAGAGGCAGCCAAGTTGTGTCACTTCTGCGGCCCTCTTGGGATGCCTTTCGCAGCTGCAGTGTGCCTGGAGCCCAGGGCTTCCTGGTTTTAAAAGTCCTAGGCCTAAGCCTAACAGTAACCCTAGGAAGGTAAATCAGCTGGGTATTAGGGTTCTTCCTAAGGGAAAAGACGTGAAAGCAGCCATGTTGTGGCACTTCTGCACTCCCTTTGGGATGCTTTTGGCAGATGTAGTAAGCCTGGAACTCAGGGCTTCCTAGTTAAAAAAATCCTAGCCCTAGGCCGAACCCCAACCCTTAGACGAGAAAGGCAAATCAGCCAGGAATTAGGCATGTCCCCAAGGAAAAAGCTGTGGAGGCAGGCATGTTGTGGTACTTTTGCGCTCTTCTTGGCTAGTCCTTCGCAGCTCCTGTGTTCTTGGAACTCAGGGCTTTCTGGTTAATAGAACCCTTACCCCAGGCGTAACTCAAACCTTAACCCTAGGAAGGAAAATCAGCCTATGGTTCGGGATGGTCTCATGGAAATATCAGTGGTAGCAGCCAAGTTGCGTCACTTTTGCGCTCCCCTTGGGATGCCTTTCACAGCTGCAGTGTGCCTGGAGCCCAGGGCTTCCTGGTTTTAAAAGTCCTAGGCCTAAGCCTAACAGTAACCCTAGGAAGGTAAATCAGCCGCGTATTAGGGTTCTTCCTAAGGGAAAAGCTGTGAAAGCAGCCATGTTGTGGCACTTTTGCACACCCTTTGGGATGCCTTTGGCAGATGCAGTAAGCCTGGAACTCAGGGCTTCCTGGATAAAAAACTCCAAGCCCTAGGCTGAACCCTAACCCTAACCCCAGGCAGATAAATCAGCCTAGGTATAGGGATGGTGCCAAGGAAAAAGCTGTGAAAGCTGCCATGTTGTGGTACTTTAGTACTCCCCTTGGGATGCCTTGAACAGCTGCAGTGTGCCTGGATCTAAGGGCTTCCTAGTTTTAAAAGTCCTAGGCCTAAACCTTACAGTAACCCTAGGAAGGTAAATCAGCCGGGTATTAGGGTTCTTCCTAAGGGGAAAGCCGTGAAAGCAGCCATGTTGTGGCACTTCTGCACTCCCTTTGGGATGCCTTTGGCAGATGAAGTAAGCCTGGAACTCAGGGCTTCCTAGTTAAAAAAATCCTAGCCCTAGGCCGAACCCCAACCCTAAGACGAGAAAGGCAAATCAGCCAGGAATTAGGCATGTCCCCAAGGAAAAAGCTGTGGAGGCAGGCACGTTGTGGTACTTTTGCGCTCTTCTTGGCTAGTCCTTCGCAGCTGCTGTGTTCTTGGAACTCAGGGCTTTCTGGTTAATAGAACCCTTACCCCAGGCGTAACTCAAACCTTAACCCTAGGAAGGAAAATCAGCCTATGGTTCGGGATGGTCTCATGGAAATATCAGTGGTGGCAGCCAAGTTGTGTCACTTTTGCGCTCCCCTTGGGATGCCTTTAACAGCTGCAGTGTGCCTGGAGCCCAGGGCTTCCTGGTTTTAAAAGTCCTAGGCCTAAGCCTAACAGTAACCCTAGGAAGGTAAATCAGCCGGGTATTAGGGTTCTTCCTAAGGGAAAAGCCGTGAAAGCAGCCATGTTGTGGCACTTCTGCACTCCCTTTGGGATGCCTTTGGCAGATGCAGTAAGCCTGGAACTCAGGGCTTCCTGGTTAAAAAACTCCAAGCCCTAGGCTGAAGCCCAACCCTATCCCCAGGAAGGAAAATCAGCCTAAGTATAGGGATCGTGCAACGTCTAGAACACGATGGGAGATGTTTTCTGTGCTGGCACAGTTTTTCCTCGCCAGACATAGTGGAAAAGGTTTTTGCTAAGATGTAGACGGGAAGAGACGCTTAATAGGAAGGTACGATGCTCTCCGGAGCTAAGAGCCGCTCCCGGGCGTCTTTCGGCAGAAGCCGCGCTAAGGAGTGCACAGTGAGCGGCACAATCGTCTTTGCGTGAAGAAGCCGCTTCTTCGCCTCCGGGAGCCGGAGAGAGCGGCACCTTCGGAAAGGTGTAGAAGGAAGCTGTACAACACTGGGATTGTGTGCGCAGCTTGCCAACTGCTAGAAAACAGTACCTTTGCACTCTCCTGACTTTTCCAATCACATGAACATTCGATTGGAAGCTGTTTTAGACAAGTTTTCTTTCCTTCATGCCAAACACCCGGCACACCTCCGTGCAACGTCTAGAACACGATGGGAGATGTTTTCTGTGCTGGCACAGTTTTTCCTCGCCAGACATAGTAGAAAAGCTTTTTGCTAAGATGTAGACGAGAAGAGACGCTAAAGACGAAGGTACGATGCTGTCCGGAGCTAAGAGCCGCTCCCGGGCGTCTTTCGGCAGAAGTCGCGCTAAGGAGTGCACAGTGAGCGGCACAATCGTCTTTGCGCGAAGAAGCCGCTTCTTCGCCTCCGGGAGCCGGAGAGAGCGGCATTTTCGGAAAGGTGAAGAAGAAAGCTGTACAACACTGGGATTTTGTGCGCAGCTTGCCAACTGCTAGAAAACAGTACCTTTGCACTCTCCTGACTTTTCCAATCACATGAACATTCGATTGGAAGCTGTTTTGGACAACTTTTCTTTTCTTCATGCCAAACACTCGGCACACCTCCGTGCAACGTCTAGAACACGATGGGAGATGTTTTCTGTGCTGGCACAGTTTTTCCTCGCCAGACATAGTGGAAAAGCTTTTTGCTAAGATGTAGACGAGAAGAGACGCTAAAGACGAAGGTACGATGCTGTCCGGAGCTAAGAGCCGCTCCCGGGCGTCTTTCGGCAGAAGCCGCGCTAAGGAGTGCACAGTGAGCGGCACAATCGTCTTTGCGCGAAGAAGCCGCTTCTTCGCCTCCGGGAGCCGGAGAGAGCGGCACCTTCGGAAAGGTGAAGAAGGAAGCTGTACAACACTGGGATTGTGTGCGCAGCTTGCCAACTGCTAGAAAACAGTACCTTTGCACTCTCCTGACTTTTCCAATCACATGAACATTCGATTGGAAGCTGTTTTGGACAACTTTTCTTTTCTTCATGCCAAACACTCGGCACACCTCCGTGCAACGTCTAGAACACGATGGGAGATGTTTTCTGTGCTGGCACAGTTTTTCCTCGCCAGACATAGTAGAAAAGCTTTTTGCTAAGATGTAGACGAGAAGAGACGCTAAAGACGAAGGTACGATGCTGTCCGGAGCTAAGAGCCGCTCCCGGGCGTCTTTCGGCAGAAGCCGCGCTAAGGAGTGCACAGTGAGCGGCACAATCGTCTTTGCGCGAAGAAGCCGCTTCTTCGCCTCCGGGAGCCGGAGAGAGCGGCACCTTCGGAAAGGTGAAGAAGGAAGCTGTACAACACTGGGATTGTGTGCGCAGCTTGCCAACTGCTAGAAAACAGTACCTTTGCACTCTCCTGACTTTTCCAATCACATGAACATTCGATTGGAAGCTGTTTTGGACAAGTTTTCTTTCCTTCATGCCAAACACCCGGCACACCTCCGTGCAACGTCTAGAACACGATAGGAGATGTTTTCTGTGCTGGCACAATTTCTCCTTGCCAGACGTAGTGGAAAAGCTTTTTGCTAAGATGTAGACGACAAGAGAGGCTAAGGACTGGATGTAAGCAAATGACACTCATCTTCAAAAAAGGCAATTAGGAGGACTCGCAATCGTAGAAACCAGCCAGCCTCTTTTTTATACCCAGGAAGTTGATGAAGCAGCTCTTCCTGGAAAACCTTGCCAGGCACATGAAAGACGACACAATAATGTAGTTAGCATGATTTTTCAGGGGCATTTCATGCTGAACATAACTTTAAACTCCTCTGATGAATTAACTTGACTGGTAGATGAAGGGAATATTACCTGCCTGGGCTTCAGGGAGGTTTTTGACATATGTCTACATGGCAGCACACATCCATATGGAAGCAATAGTGCAAAGGGGAGGGAATCAGTGTCTTTTCAGTGATGCTGAGTGAAAAGACAAGAGGCAGTGGGCACACACTGAAATACAGGAACATCAGGAAATGATTCTTTACTGTGAGGGTGAGTGAACCACGGCACAGACTGCCCAGAAAGATTGTGGAGCCTGGATCTTTGAAGACATTAAAAGTACACCCAGATAGAATCCTGGGCAAGAGGCTCTAGGGATCCTGGTTTAGGCAGGGGGGTTGGGCCTGGTTAGCCCCACCAACCCCTTCCACTCTCATTCATTCTGTGCTAGTGAATTCTCTTCAAGATGCATTTCAAGCACTGGCATGACAAAGTTCTGTGCAGACACAGATCCAAATGGACATGGCATCTAAGTTCCTTAAGCAGTCTTCAAGAAGAATGTAAACCTCTGGGGCAAGTGTCTCTTCCCTAACTGAATCCCTTTCATGGGAAAATTCCCAGCTCTAGAAAGATCTTCTGATACGCATGCTTAAGACTGACACTGGCTGAGCAAATTTCTCCCTATGTGTATCTAAGACCAGTTAGGATCTTCACCCAAAGTGCTGTCAACATAGTCACAGAATGCCTACTGTTAAGAAGTGACAACTTCCATCAGAATGGCAACTATTGGTCCACCAAATGGATGAATGGATGGGAATTATCTGCTTGGGTTAAAAACAAAAAGAAAGAGTTGGTCTTTACTTATCAATTTCATTGCAATATTGATAAGGGAAGAAAAAGACCTAAGTCCTTGACTTTCTTAACTGGAGGAAAGATTTTAAAAATTCCTTGTAAAAATGTATGATCACAATCAGACTATTGAAACCATTTGAGTTGGGAAAAAAGTTCCAAAATTGTCTAGAGAGTGGCAAAGAAGCCAAGAAAATAGGAAAGAAACAAAAAGAGGGCAAAAGAGTAAGCTTCAGTGTACAAGCTCGTTCTAGAAGTAGTCTGCCGGGGAAAGGAAGCCCCAGTTGAATTTCCAATGTATTCCTGAGCTTGATTCAGTAACTGGTCAATGTAAAAACCAATCCTTTTGTATAACTTCTTCCAGCAACAAAAACTCCAACAGGTTGACACTACCATCATGCCTGTTCCAGACATATTTCCAAGAGAAATGATGATTTTCTTGAAAACCTACTTGCATAAAAGTTGCAAGATGGTGGAGGGATTGCCACATCCTCCTTCCTCCATCTGGCTTGAAAGTAGATTTGATAAAATATGCAACAAAGCACATGATTTATAAGGTAGAGTCAAATGGATGATTTGGGAATTGATCTCTTGTTGATAGTAAACTTCACATCCACTCTGTGTGACCTTTCTAAAACAAAATGTGGAGCTGAGGCATGAATCTGCCACAACAATTGTAAAGCAAACATACACACTCCCCTTCACATGCCCCCCCTTCCACACACACCTAGGCACACACAGAGATCAGCATAGCAGATCATGAACACCTTGGAAAAGACTGAAATGCTAAACGCCTCTCTTGATGGGCAAAAGAGCTGGTGCAGTAATTCAAATGCCTGGTACAAAAATTCTGTTTCATATTTAGCTCCTATTTAAAACACAGCTTTTCATTTCATTCTATTTACAGAATATTTTCTTTTCATTTGTTTCTTTAAAATTACTTAGTTCTCACCTGTTGTATGTCTAGGAATATTTTCTTCCAAAAATAGAAAAAAATAGATGCTATCTTTTCAGCAGAAAACATTGGTTGATACAATTTTAAACCATCATGACATGGAAGAATTGTTCTGTCCCTCTCGAAGGTGGAAGAAGCATTTGGATCACAGATCATCTACAATGAAATACTTGACATGTTTAAGATGCTTTCAATCAATTTTGATCGTCAATTGCTTCTTCGTTGTAAACAGTCATTTTTCAGTGAAGGGCAAGTGTGTGTGGTTTATCTACATGATGTGTTCAAACCCAGTTCCTACTAATGGCCAGGCTGAATTCCAGGAAATAACGTCCCGAATGATATTTTGCCGCCTTCTTTGGCACTTCATGAAATCTTACCATGATGAAGTGCTGAAACACAGAGATTTTCTCTTAGAGAGTGTCTCATGTTGTAACTCATCCCATGGATTTTATGCTGTAATTCTTATCTCTTTTAAAATTTGCTATCTTCTGTACAGTTTTCATGAACATTTCTGTTACAGTAGTGAATAGCACAGATAAATGTCATTTTGTACAACTTTGAATTTACCCCAAGAGCTGAGAGAAAACTTGCTCCTATACTTCAATCCCAGTTTCTTCTATAGTCCAACTTTGTTTCTCTACCATCAAGCTTCTCCTTTGTTGCTGCTCCAAGCCCCGTCCAAGCTGACCTTGAATACTTTCAGGGATGGGACACCCACAACTTCCCTGGGCAACCTGTTCCAGTGTTCCAGCACTCCCACAGTAAAAAAGGCCTTCCTTTCATCTAATATGTGTAGGAAATCATAAATCTAGGCATAGAAATTTGGAGTGCAAATTTGAAATTCTTTTGATTTGAAGCACATTTTATATGAATACTGATTTACAGATGACTAAAAGATGTTGATGGGCATTTGAGCTGACAAGTTTTGAAAAAGTGTACGGAAATTAACATTGAAACCACTAAAATTAAAAACTTCTTCCCATTTTCTTTCTCCTCTCCTATTCAAAATTGCAAATGTCAGATATCAGTGCTTCATGCAAACCTCTCAGATGCTCTCAGGGAAAAAGCATTTATTTCAGACTAAGTTGCGGTTGACGTAGAACACTGCCTTTAACAGCTGCAGTGTGCCTGGAATTCAGGGCTTCCTGTTTGAAAAAATCCTATCTCTAGGCTGAACCCTAACCCTAACCCTAGGCAGATAAATCAGCCTGGGTATAGGGATGTTCCCAAGGAAAAAAGCACTGGAAGGAGCATGTTGAGGCAATTTTTGGCTGCCCTTGGGAAGCCTTTTGCAGCTGCACTGGGTCTGGAGCTCAGGGTTTACTGATTTAAAATCCCTATCTCTTGGCGTGACCATAGGTGCAACTGGAGGCAAGTAAATCAGCCTAGGTTCAATGATGGTCCCAAGGAAAAAGCGCTGGAGGCAGCCATGTTGTGGCACTTTTGCACTCCTCTTGGGTAGTCCTTGGCAGCTGCTGTGTTCTTGGAACTCAGGGCTTTCTGGTTAAAAAAACACTAACCCTAGGCGTAACTCTAACCCTCACCCTAGGAAGGAAAATCAGCCTATGGTTCGGGATGGACTCATGAGAATAGCAGCAGAGGCAGCCAAGTTGTGTCACTTCTGCGGCCCTCTTGGGATGCCTTGAACAGCTGCAGTGTGCCTGGAGCTAAGGGCTTCCTAGTTTTAAAAATCCTAGCCCTAGGCCTAAGCCATACAGTCACCCTAGGAAGGTAAATCAGCCTGGTGTTAGGCTTCTTGCCAAGGAAAAAGCCGGGAAAGCAGCCATGTTGTGGCACTTTTGCACTCCCTTTTGGATGCCTTTCACAGCTCCAGTGTGCCTGGAACTCAGGGCTTCCTGATTTTAAAAACCCTAGCCCTAGGCCGAACCCCAACCCTAAGGTGAGAAAGGCAAATCAGCCAGGAATTAGGCATGTCCCCTAGGAAAAAGCTGTGGAGACAGGCATGTTGTGGTACTTTTGCGCTCTTCTTGGCTAGTCCTTCGCAGCTGCTGTGTTCTTGGAACTCAGGGCTTTCTGGTTAATAGAACTCTTACCCTAGGCGAAACTCAAACCTTAACCCTAGGAAGGAAAATCAGCCTATGGTTCAGGATGGTCTCATGAGAATAGAAGCAGAGGCAGCCAAGTTGTGTCACTTCTGCGGCCCTCTTGGGATGCCTTTAACAGGTGCAGTGTGCCTGGAGCCCAGGGCTTCCTGGTTTTAAAAGTCCTAGGCCTAAGCCTAACAGTAACCCTAGGAAGGTAAATCAGCCGGGTATTAGGGTTCTTCCTAAGGGAAAAGCCGTGAAAGCAGCCATGTTGTGGCACTTTTGCACTCCCTTTGGGATGCCTTTGGCAGATGCAGTAAGCCTGGAACTCAGGGCTTCCTGGTTAAAAAACTCCAAGCCCTAGGCTGAAGCCTAACCCTAACCCTAGGCAGATAAATCAGCCTAGGTATAGGGATGGTGCCAAGGAAAAAGCTGTGAAAGCTGCCATGTTGTTGCACTTTTTTACTCCTCTTGGGATGTATTGAACAGATGCAGTGCGCCTGGAGCTAAAGGCTTCCTAGTTTTAAAAATCCTAGGCCTAAGCCTAAGCCTTACAGTAACCCTGGGAAGGGAAATCAGCCTGGTGTTAGGCTTCTTGCCAAGGAAAAAGCCGTGAAAGCAACCATGTTGTGGCACTTTTGCACTCCCTTTTGGATGACTTTCACAGCTCCAGTGTGCCTGGAACTCAGGGCTTCCTGATTTTAAAAATCCTAGCCCTAGGCCGAACCCCAACCCTAAGACGAGAAAGGCAAATCAGCCAGGAATTAGGCATGTCCCCAAGGAAAAAGCTGTGGAGGCAGGCATGTTGTGGTACTTTTGCGCTCTTCTTGGGTAGTCCTTCGCAGCTGCTGTGTTCTTGGAACTCAGGGCTTTCTGGTTAATAGAACCCTTACCCTAGGCGCAACTCAAACCTTAACCCTAGGAAGGAAAATCAGCCTATGGTTCGGGATGGTCTCATGGAAATATCAGTGGTGGCAGCCAAGTTGTGTCACTTTTGCGCTCCCCTTGGGATGCTTTTCGCAGCTGCAGTGTGCCTGGAGCCCAGGGCTTCCTGGTTTTAAAAGTCCTAGGCCTAAGCCTAACAGTAACCCTAGGAAGGTAAATCAGCCGCGTATTAGGGTTCTTCCTAAGGGAAAAGCCGTGAAAGCAGCCATGTTGTGGCACTTCTGCACTCCCTTTGGGATGCCTTTGGCAGATGCAGTAAGCCTGGAACTCAAGGCTTCCTAGTTAAAAAAATCCTAGCCCTAGGCCGAACCCCAACCCTTAGACGAGAAAGGCAAATCAGCCAGGAATTAGGCATGTCCCCAGGGAAAAAGCTGTGGAGGCAGCCATGTTGTGGCACTTTTGCGCTCTTCTTGGGTAGTCCTTCGCAGCTGCTGTGTTCTTGGAACTCAGGGCTTTCTGGTTAATAGAACCCTTACCCTAGGCTTAACTCAAACCTTAACCCTAGGAAGGAAAATCAGCCTATGATTTGGGATGGTCTCATGGAAATATCAGTGGTGGCACCCAAGTTGTGTCACTTTTGCGCTCCCCTTGGGATGCCTTATCAGCTACAGAGTGCCTGGAGCCCAGGGCTTCCTGGTTTTAAAAGTCCTAGGCCTAAGCCTAACAGTAACCCTAGGAAGGTAAATCAGCCGCGTATTAGGGTTCTTCCTAAGGGAAAAGCCGTGAAAGCAGCCATGTTGTGGCACTTTTGCACTCCCTTTGGGATGCCTTTGGATGATGCAGTAAACCTGGAACTCAGGGCATCCGAGTTAAAAAAATCCTAGCCCTAGGCCGAACCCCAACCCTAAGACGAGAAAGGCAAATCAGCCAGGAATTAGGCATGTCCCCAAGGAAAAAGCTGTGGAGGCAGGCATGTTGTGGTACTTTTGCGCTCTTCTTGGCTAGTCCTTCGCAGCTGCTGTGTTCTTGGAACTCAGGGCTTTCTGGTTAATAGAACTCTTACCCTAGGCGAAACTCAAACCTTAACCCTAGGAAGGAAAATCAGCCTATGGTTCAGGATGGTCTCATGAGAATAGAAGCAGAGGCAGCCAAGTTGTGTCACTTCTGCGGCCCTCTTGGGATGCCTTTAACAGCTGCATATGCCTGGAGCCCAGGGCTTCCTGGTTTTAAAAGTCCTAGGCCTAAGCCTAACAGTAACCCTAGGAAGGTAAATCAGCCGGGTATTAGGGTTCTTCCTAAGGGAAAAGCCGTGAAAGCAGCCATGTTGTGGCACTTTTGCACTCCCTTTGGGATGCCTTTGGCAGATGCAGTAAGCCTGGAACTCAGGGCTTCCTGGTTAAAAAACTCCAAGCCCTAGGCTGAACCCTAACCCTAACCCTAGGCAGATAAATCAGCCTAGGTATAGGGATGGTGCCAAGGAAAAAGCTGTGAAAGCTGCCATGTTGTAGCACTTTTTTAGTCCCCTTGGGATGCCTTGAACAGATGCAGTGCGCCTGGAGCTAAAGGCTTCCTAGTTTTAAAAATCCTAGGCCTAAGCCTAAGCCTTACAGTAACCCTGGGAAGGGAAATCAGCCTGGTGTTAGGCTTCTTGCCAAGGAAAAAGCCGTGAAAGCAACCATGTTGTGGCACTTTTGCACTCCCTTTTGGATGACTTTCACAGCTCCAGTGTGCCTGGAAGTCAGGGCTTCCTGATTTTAAAAATCCTAGCCCTAGGCCGAACCCCAACCCTAAGACGAGAAAGGCAAATCAGCCAGGAATTAGGCATGTCCCCAAGGAAAAAGCTGTGGAGGCAGGCATGTTGTGGTACTTTTGCGCTCTTCTTGGGTAGTCCTTCGCAGCTGCTGTGTTCTTGGAACTCAGGGCTTTCTGGTTAATAGAACTCTTACCCTAGGCGTAACTCAAACCTTAACCCTAGGAAGGAAAATCAGCCTATGGTTCGGGATGGTCTCATGGAAATATCAGTGGTGGCAGCCAAGTTGTGTCACTTTTGCGCTCCCCTTGGGATGCCTTTCGCAGCTGCAGTGTGCCTGGAGCCCAGGGCTTCCTGGTTTTAAAAGTCCTAGGCCTAAGCCTAACAGTAACCCTAGGAAGGTAAATCAGCCGGGTATTAGGGTTCTTCCTAAGGGAAAAGCCGTGAAAGCAGCCATGTTGTGGCACTTCTGCACTCCCTTTGGGATGCCTTTGGCAGATGCAGTAAGCCTGGAACTCAGGGCTTCCTAGTTAAAAAAATCCTAGCCCTAGGCCGAACCCCAACCCTAAGACGAGAAAGGCAAATCAGCCAGGAATTAGGCATGTCCCCAAGGAAAAAGCTGTGGAGGCAGGCATGTTGTGGTACTTTTGCGCTCTTCTTGGGTAGTCCTTCGCAGCTGCTGTGTTCTTGGAACTCAGGTCTTTCTGGTTAATAGAACCCTTACCCCAGGCGTAACTCAAACCTTAACCCTAGGAAGGAAAATCAGCCTATGGTTCGGGATGGTCTCATGGAAATATCAGTGGTGGCAGCCAAGTTGTGTCACTTTTGCGCTCCCCTTGGGATGCTTTTCGCAGCTGCAGTGTGCCTGGAGCCCAGGGCTTCCTGGTTTTAAAAGTCCTAGGCCTAAGCCTAACAGTAACCCTAGGAAGGTAAATCAGCCGCGTATTAGGGTTCTTCCTAAGGGAAAAGCCGTGAAAGCAGCCATGTTGTGGCACTTCTGCACTCCCTTTCGGATGCCTTTGACAGATGCAATAAGCCTGGAACTCAGGGCTTCCTAGTTAAAAAAATCCTAGCCCTAGGCCGAACCCCAACCCTAAGACGAGAAAGGCAAATCAGCCAGGAATTAGGCATGTCCCAAAGGAAAAAGCTGTGGAGGCAGGCATGTTGTGGTACTTTTGCGCTCTTCTTGGGTAGTCCTTCGCAGCTGCTGTGTTCTTGGAACTCAGGGCTTTCTGGTTAATAGAACCTTTACACTAGGCGTAACTCAAACCTTAATCCTAGGAAGGAAAATCCGCCTATGATTTGGGATGGTCTCATAGAAATATCAGTGGTGGCAGCCAAGTTGTGTCACTTTTGCGCTCCCCTTGGGATGCCTTTCGCAGCTGCAGTGTGCCTGGAGCACAGGGCTTCCTGGTTTTAAAAGTCCTAGGCCTAAGCCTAACAGTAAGCCTAGGAAGGTAAATCAGCCGCGTATTAGGGTTCTTCCTAAGGGAAAAGCCGTGAAAGCAGCCATGTTGTGGCACTTCTGCACTCCCTTTGGGATGCCTTTGGCAGATGCAGTAAGCCTGGAACTCAGGGCTTCCTAGTTAAAAAAATCCTAGCCCTAGGCCGAACCCCAACCCTTAGACGAGAAAGGCAAATCAGCCAGGAATTAGGCATGTCCCCAAGGAAAAAGCTGTGGAGGCAGGCATGTTGTGGTACTTTTGCGCTCTTCTTGGGTAGTCCTTCGCAGCCGCTGTGTTCTTGGAACTCAGGGCTTTCTGGTTAGTAGACCTCTTACCCTAGGCGAAACTCAAACATTAACCCTAGGAAGGAAAATCAGCCTATGGTTCGGGATGGTCTCATGAGAATAGAAGCAGAGGCAGCCAAGTTGTGTCACTTCTGCGGCTCTCTTGGGATGCCTTTAACAGGTGCAGTGTGCCTGGAGCCCATGGCTTCCTGGTTTTAAAAGTCCTAGGCCTAAGCCTAACAGTAACCCTAGGAAGGTAAATCAGCCGCGTATTAGGGTTCTTCCTAAGGGAAAAGCTGTGAAAGCAGCCATGTTGTGGCACTTTTGCACACCCTTTGGGATGCCTTTGGCAGATGCAGTAAGCCTGGAACTCAGGGCTTCCTGGATAAAAAACTCCAAGCCCTAGGCAGAACCCCAACCCTAACCCTAGGCAGATAAATCAGCCTATGTATAGGGATGGTGCCAAGGAAAAAGCTGTGAAAGCTGCCATGTTGTGGTAGTTTAGTACTCCCCTTGGGATGCCTTGAACAGCTGCAGTGTGCCTGGATCTAAGGGCTTCCTAGTTTTAAAAGTCCTAGGCCTAAGCCTAACAGTAACCCTAGGAAGGTAAATCAGCCGCGTATTAGGGTTCTTCCTAAGGGGAAAGCCGTGAAAGCAGCCATGTTGTGGCACTTCTGCACTCCCTTTGGGATGCCTTTGGCAGATGAAGTAAGCCTGGAACTCAGGGCTTCCTAGTTAAAAAAATCCTAGCCCTAGGCCGAACCCCAACCCTAAGACGAGAAAGGCAAATCAGCCAGGAATTAGGCATGTCCCCAAGGAAAAAGCTGTGGAGGCAGGCATGTTGCGGTACTTTTGCGCTCTTCTTGGGTAGTCCTTCGCAGCTGGTATGTTCTTGGAACTCAGGGCTTTCTGGTTAATAGAACTCTTACCCTAGGCGTAACTCAAACCTTAACCCTAGGAAGGAAAATCAGCCTATGGTTCGGGATGGTCTCATGAGAATAGCAGCAGAGGCAGCCAAGTTGTGTCACTTCTGCGGCCCTCTTGGGATGCCTTTCGCAGCTGCATGTGCCTGGAGCCCAGGGCTTCCTGGTTTTAAAAGTCCTAGGCCTAAGGCTAACAGTAACCCTCGGAAGGTAAATCAGCCGAGTATTAGGGTTCTTCCTAAGGGAAAAGCCGTGAAAGCAGCCATGTTGTGGCACTTTTGCACTCCCTTTGGGATGCCTTTGGCAGATGCAGTAAGCCTGGAACTCAGGGCTTCCGGGTTAAAATCTCCAAGCCCTAGGCTGAACCCTAACCCTAACCCTAGGCAGATAAATCAGCCTAGGGATAGGGATGGTGCCAAGGAAAAAGCTGTGAAAGCTGACATGTTGTTTCACTTTTGTACTCCCCTTGGGATGCCTTGAACAGCTGCAGTGTGCCTGGAGCTAAGGGCTTCCTAGTTTTAAAAATCCTAGCCCTAGGCCTAAGCCTTACAGTAACCCTGGGAAGGGAAATCAGCCTGGTGTTAGGCTTCTTGCCAAGGAAAAAGCCGTGAAAGCAGCCATGTTGTGGCACTTCTGCACTCCCTTTTGGATGCCTTTCACAGCTCCAGTGTGCCTGGAAGTCAGGGCTTCCTGATTTTAAAAATCCTAGCCCTAGGCCGAACCCCAACCCTAAGACGAGAAAGGCAAATCAGCCAGGAATTAGGCATGTCCCCAAGGAAAAAGCTGTGGAGGCAGGCATGTTGTGGTACTTTTGCGCTCTTCTTGGGTAGTCCTTCGCAGCTGCTGTGTTCTTGGAACTCAGGGCTTTCTGGTTAATAGAACCCTTACCCTAGGCGTAACTCAAACCTTAACCCTAGGAAGGAAAATCAGCCTATGGTTCGGGATGGTCTCATGGAAATATCAGTGGTGGCAGCCAAGTTGTGTCACTTTTGCGCTCCCCTTGGGATGCCTTTCGCAGCTGCAGTGTGCCTGGAGCCCAGGGCTTCCTGGTTTTAAAAGTCCTAGGCCTAAGCCTAACAGTAACCCTAGGAAGGTAAATCAGTTGGGTATTAGGGTTCTTCCTAAGGGAAAAGCCGTGAAAGCAGCCATGTTGTGGCACTTCTGTACTCCCTTTGGGATGCCTTTGGCAGATGCAGTAAGCCTGGAACTCAGGGCTTCCTAGTTAAAAAAATCCTAGCCCTAGGGCGAACCCCAACCCTTAGACGAGAAAGGCAAATGAGCCAGGAATTAGGCATGTCCCCAAGGAAAAAGCTGTGGAGGCAGGCATGTTGTGGTACTTTTGCGCTCTTCTTGGGAAGTCCTTCGCAGCTGCTGTGTTCTTGGAACTCAGGGCTTTCTGGTTAATAGAACCCTTACCCTAGGCGTAACTCAAACCTTAACCCTAGGAAGGAAAATCAGCCTATGGTTCGGGATGGTCTCATGAGAATAGCAGCAGAGGCAGCCAAGTTGTGTCACTTTTGCGCTCCCCTTGGGATGCCTTTCGCAGCTGCAGTGTGCCTGGAGCCCAGGGCTTCCTGGTTTTAAAAGTCCTAGGTCTAAGCCTAACAGTAACCCTAGGAAGGTAAATCAGCCGGGTATTAGGGTTCTTCCTAAGGGAAAAGCCGTGAAAGTAGCCATGTTGTGGCACTTTTGCACTCCCTTTTGGATGCCTTTGGCAGATGAAGTAAGCCTGGAACTCAGGGCTTCCTGATTTTAAAAATCCTAGCCCTAGGCCGAACCCCAACCCTAAGACGAGAAAGGCAAATCAGCCAGGAATTAGGCATGTCCCCAAGGAAAAAGCTGTGGAGGCAGGCACGTTTTGGTACTTTTGCGCTCTTCTTGGGTAGTCCTTCGCAGCTGCTGTGTTCTTGGAACTCAGGGCTTTGTGGTTAATAGAACCCTTACCCTAGGCGTAACTCAAACCTTAACCCTAGGAAGGAAAATCAGCCTATGATTTGGGATGGTCTCATGGAAATATCAGTGGTGGCACCCAAGTTGTGTCACTTTTACGCTCCCCTTGGGATGCCTTTCGCAGCTGCAGAGTGCCTGGAGCCCAGGGCTTCCTGGTTTTAAAAGTCCTAGGCCTAAGCCTAACAGTAACCCTAGGAAGGTAAATCAGCCGCGTATTAGGGTTCTTCCTAAGGGAAAAGCCGTGAAAGCAGCCATGTTGTGGCACTTTTGCACTCCCTTTGGGATGCCTTTGGATGATGCAGTAAGCCTGGAACTCAGGGCTTCCTGGTTAAAAATCTCCAAGCCCTAGGCTGAAGCCTAGCCCTAACCCTAGGCAGATAAATCAGCCTAGGTATAGGGATGGTGCCAAGGAAAAAGCTGTGAAAGCTGCCATGTTGTTGCACTTTTTTACTCCTCTTGGGATGCCTTGAACAGATGCAGTGCGCCTGGAGCTAAAGGCTTCCTAGTTTAAAAAATCCTAGGCCTAAGCCTAAGCCTTACAGTAACCCTGGGAAGCGAAATCAGCCTGGTGTTAGGCTTCTTGCCAAGGAAAAAGCCGTGAAAGCAACCATGTTGTGGCACTTTTGCACTCCCTTTTGGATGACTTTCACAGCTCCAGTGTGCCTGGAACTCAGGGCTTCCTGATTTTAAAAATCCTAGCCCTAGGCCGAACCCCAACCCTAAGACGAGAAAGGCAAATCAGCCAGGAATTAGGCATGTCCCCAAGGAAAAAGCTGTGGAGGCAGGCATGTTGTGGTACTTTTGCGCTCTTCTTGGGTAGTCCTTCGCAGCTGCTGTGTTCTTGGAACTCAGGGCTTTCTGGTTAATAGAACCCTTACCCTAGGCGTAACTCAAACCTTAACCCTAGGAAGGAAAATCAGCCTATGGTTCGGGATGGTCTCATGGAAATATCAGTGGTGGCAGCCAAGTTGTGTCACTTTTGCGCTCCCCTTGGGATGCCTTTCGCAGCTGCAGTGTGCCTGGAGCCCAGGGCTTCCTGGTTTTAAAAGTCCTAGGCCTAAGCCTAACAGTAACCCTAGGAAGGTAAATCAGCCGGGTATTAGGGTTCTTCCTAAGGGAAAAGCCGTGAAAGCAGCCATGTTGTGGCACTTCTGCACTCCCTTTGGGATGCCTTTGGCAGATGCAGTAAGCCTGGAACTCAGGGCTTCCTAGTTAAAAAAATCCTAGCCCTAGGCCGAACCCCAACCCTTAGACGAGAAAGGCAAATCAGCCAGGAATTAGGCATGTCCCCAAGGAAAAAGCTGTGGAGGCAGGCATGTTGTGGTACTTTTGCGCTCATCTTGGGTAGTCCTTCGCAGCTGCTGTGTTCTTGGAACTCAGGTCTTTCTGGTTAATAGAACCCTTACCCCAGGCGTAACTCAAACCTTAACCCTAGGAAGGAAAATCAGCCTATGGTTCGGGATGGTCTCATGGAAATATCAGTGGTGGCAGCCAAGTTGCGTCACTTTTGCACTCCCCTTGGGATGCCTTTCGCAGCTGCAGTGTGCCTGGAGCCCAGGGCTTCCTGGTTTTAAAAGTCCTAGGCCTAAGCCTAACAGTAACCCTAGGAAGGTAAATCAGCCGCGTATTAGGGTTCTTCCTAAGGGAAAAGCCGTGAAAGCAGCCATGTTGTGGCACTTCTGCACTCCCTTTGGGATGGCTTTGACAGATGCAGTAAGCCTGGAACTCAGGGCTTCCTAGTTAAAAAAATCCTAGCCCTAGGCCGAACCCCAACCCTAAGACGAGAAAGGCAAATCAGCCAGGAATTAGGCATGTCCCAAAGGAAAAAGCTGTGGAGGCAGGCATGTTGTGGTACTTTTGCGCTCTTCTTGGGTAGTCCTTCGCAGCTGCTGTGTTCTTGGAACTCAGGGCTTTCTGGTTAATAGAACCTTTACACTAGGCGTAACTCAAACCTTAATCCTAGGAAGGAAAATCCGCCTATGATTTGGGATGGTCTCATGGAAATATCAGTGGTGGCAGCCAAGTTGTGTCACTTTTGCGCTCCCCTTGGGATGCCTTTCGCAGCTGCAGTGTGCCTGGAGCCCAGGGCTTCCTGGTTTTAAAAGTCCTAGGCCTAAGCCTAACAGTAACCCTAGGAAGGTAAATCAGCCGCGTATTAGGGTTCTTCCTAAGGGAAAAGCTGTGAAAGCAGCCATGTTGTGGCACTTTTGCACACCCTTTGGGATGCCTTTGGCAGATGCAGTAAGCCTGGAACTCAGGGCTTCCTGGTTAAAAAACTCCAAGCCCTAGGCTGAACCCTAACCCTAACCCTAGGCAGATAAATCAGCCTATGTATAGGGATGGTGCCAAGGAAAAAGCTGTGAAAGCTGCCATGTTGTGGTAGTTTAGTACTCCCCTTGGGATGCCTTGAACAGCTGCAGTGTGCCTGGATCTAAGGGCTTCCTAGTTTTAAAAGTCCTAGGCCTAAGCCTAACAGTAACCCTAGGAAGGTAAATCAGCCGCGTATTAGGGTTCTTCCTAAGGGAAAAGCCGTGAAAGCAGCCATGTTGTGGCACTTCTGCACTCCCTTTGGGATGCCTTTGGCAGATGAAGTAAGCCTGGAACTCAGGGCTTCCTAGTTAAAAAAATCCTAGCCCTAGGCCGAACCCCAACCCTAAGACGAGAAAGGCAAATCAGCCAGGAATTAGGCATGTCCCCAAGGAAAAAGCTGTGGAGGCAGGCACGTTGTGGTACTTTTGCGCTCTTCTTGGGTAGTCCTTCGGAGCTGGTATGTTCTTGGAACTCAGGGCTTTCTGGTTAATAGAACTCTTACCCTAGGCGTAACTCAAACCTTAACCCTAGGAAGGAAAATCAGGCTATGGTTCGGGATGGTCTCATGAGAATAGCAGCAGAGGCAGCCAAGTTGTGTCACTTCTGCGGCCCTCTTGTGATGCCTTTCGCGGCTGCAGTGTGCCTGGAGCCCAGGGCTTCCTGGTTTTAAAAGTCCTAGGCCTAAGCCTAACAGTAACCCTAGGAAGGTAAATCAGCCGCGTATTAGGGTTCTTCCTAAGGGAAAAGCTGTGAAAGCAGCCATGTTGTGGCACTTTTGCACTCCCTTTGGGATGCCTTTGGCAGATGCAGTAAGCCTGGAACTCAGGGCTTCCTGGTTAAAAAACTCCAAGCCCTACGCTGAACCCTAACCCTAACCCTAGGCAGATAAATCAGCCTAGGTATAGGGATGGTGCCAAGGAAAAAGCTGTGAAAGCTGCCATGTTGTTGCACTTTTGTACTCCCCTTGGGATGCCTTGAACAGCTGCAGTGTGCCTGGATCTAAGGGCTTCCTAGTTTTAAAAATCCTAGGCCTAGGCCTAAGCCTTACAGTAACCCTGGGAAGTGAAATCAGCCTGGTGTTAAGCTTCTTGCCAAGGAAAAAGCCGTGAAAGCAACCATGTTGGGGTACTTTTGCACTCCCTTTTGGATGACTTTCACAGCTCCAGTGTGCCTGGAACTCAGGGCTTCCTGATTTTAAAAATCCTAGCCCTAGGCCGAACCCCAACCCTAAGACGAGAAAGGCAAATCAGCCAGGAATTAGGCATGTCCCCAAGGAAAAAGCTGTGGAGGCAGGCATGTTGTGGTACTTTTGCGCTCTTCTTGGGTAGTCCTTCGCAGCTGCTGTGTTCTTGGAACTCAGGGCTTTCTGGTTAATAGAACCCTTACCCTAGGCGTAACTCAAACCTTAACCCTAGGAAGGAAAATCAGCCTATGTTTCAGGATGGTCTCATGGAAATATCAGTGGTGGCAGCCAAGTTGTGTCACTTTTGCGCTCCCCTTGGGATGCCTTTCGCAGCTGCAGTGTGCCTGGAGCCCAGGGCTTCCTGGTTTTAAAAGTCCTAGGCCTAAGCCTAACAGTAACCCTAGGAAGGTAAATCAGCCGCGTATTAGGGTTCTTCCTAAGGGAAAAGCCGTGAAAGCAGCCATGTTGTGGCACTTCTGCACTCCCTTTGGGATGCCTTTGACAGATGCAGTAAGCCTGGAACTCAGGGCTTCCTAGTTAAAAAAATCCTAGCCCTAGGCCGAACCCCAACCCTAAGACGAGAAAGGCAAATCAGCCAGGAATTAGGCATGTCCCAAAGGAAAAAGCTGTGGAGGCAGGCATGTTGTTGTACTTTTGCGCTCTTCTTGGGTAGTCCTTCGCAGCTGCTGTGTTCTTGGAACTCAGGGCTTTCTGGTTAATAGAACCTTTACCCTAGGCGTAACTCAAACCTTAATCCTAGGAAGGAAAATCCGCCTATGATTTGGGATGGTCTCATGGAAATATCAGTGGTGGCAGCCAAGTTGTGTCACTTTTGCGCTCCCCTTGGGATGCCTTTCGCAGCTGCAGTGTGCCTGGAGCCCAGGGCTTCCTGGTTTTAAAAGTCCTAGGCCTAAGCCTAACAGTAACCCTAGGAAGGTAAATCAGCCGCGTATTAGGGTTCTTCCTAAGGGAAAAGCTGTGAAAGCAGCCATGTTGTGGCACTTTTGCACACCCTTTGGGATGCCTTTGGCAGATGCAGTAAGCCTGGAACTCAGGGCTTCCTGGTTAAAAAACTCCAAGCCCTAGGCTGAACCCTAACCCTAACCCTAGGCAGATAAATCAGCCTAGGTATAGGGATGGTGCCAAGGAAAAAGCTGTGAAAGCTGCCATGTTGTTGCACGTTTGTACTCCCCTTGGGATGCCTTGAACAGCTGCAGTGTGCCTGGATCTAAGGGCTTCCTAGTTTTAAAAATCCTAGCCCTAGGCCTAAGCCTTACAGTAACCCTGGGAAGTGAAATCAGCCTGGTGTTAAGCTTCTTGCCAAGGAAAAAGCCGTGAAAGCAACCATGTTGGGGTACTTTTGCACTCCCTTTTGGATGCCTTTCACAGCTCCAGTGTGCCTGGAACTCAGGGCTTCCTGATTTTAAAAATCCTAGCCCTAGGCCGAACCCCAACCCTAAGACGAGAAAGGCAAATCAGCCAGGAATTAGGCATGTCCCAAAGGAAAAAGCTGTGGAGGCAGGCATGTTGTGGTACTTTTGCGCTCTTCTTGGCTAGTCCTTCGCAGCTGCTGTGTTCTTGGAACTCAGGGCTTTCTGGTTAATAGAACCCTTACCCTAGGCGTAACTCAATCCTTAACCCTAGGAAGGAAAATCAGCCTATGGTTCGGGATGGTCTCATGAGAATAGAAGCAGAGGCAGCCAAGTTGTGTCACTTCTGCGGCTCTCTTGGGATGCCTTTAACAGGTGCAGTGTGCCTGGAGCCCAGGGCTTCCTGGTTTTAAAAGTCCTAGGCCTAAGCCTAACAGTAACCCTAGGAAGGTAAATCAGCCGGGTATTAGGGTTCTTCCTAAGGGAAAAGCTGTGAAAGCAGCCATGTTGTGGCACTTTTGCACACCCTTTGGGATGCCTTTGGCAGATGCAGTAAGCCTGGAACTCAGGGCTTCCTGGTTAAAAAACTCCAAGCCCTAGGCCGAACCCCAACCCTAACCCTAGGCAGATAAATCAGCCTATGTATAGGGATGGTTCCAAGGAAAAAGCTGTGAAAGCTGCCATGTTGTGGTAGTTTAGTACTCCCCTTGGGATGCCTTGAACAGCTGCAGTGTGCCTGGATCTAAGGGCTTCCTAGTTTTAAAAGTCCTAGGCCTAAGCCTAACAGTAACCCTAGGAAGGTAAATCAGCCGCGTATTAGGGTTCTTCCTAAGGGGAAAGCCGTGAAAGCAGCCATGTTGTGGCACTTCTGCACTCCCTTTGGGATGCCTTTGGCAGATGAAGTAAGCCTGGAACTCAGGGTTTCCTAGTTAAAAAAATCCTAGCCCTAGGCCGAACCCCAACCCTAAGACGAGAAAGGCAAATCAGCCAGGAATTAGGCATGTCCCCAAGGAAAAAGCTGTGGAGGCAGGCACGTTGTGGTACTTTTGCGCTCTTCTTGGGTAGTCCTTCGCAGCTGGTATGTTCTTGGAACTCAGGGCTTTCTGGTTAATAGAACTCTTACCCTAGGCGTAACTCAAACCTTAACCCTAGGAAGGAAAATCAGCCTATGGTTCGGGATGGTCTCATGAGAATATCAGCAGAGGCAGCAAAGTTTTGTCACTTCTGCGGCCCTCTTGGGATGCCTTTCGCAGCTGCATGTGCCTGGAGCCCAGGGCTTCCTGGTTTTAAAAGTCCTAGGCCTAAGGCTAACAGTAACCCTCGGAAGGTAAATCAGCCGAGTATTAGGGTTCTTCCTAAGGGAAAAGCCGTGAAAGCAGCCATGTTGTGGCACTTTTGCACTCCCTTTGGGATGCCTTTGGCAGATGCAGTAAGCCTGGAACTCAGGGCTTCCGGGTTAAAATCTCCAAGCCCTAGGCTGAACCCTAACCCTAACCCTAGGCAGATAAATCAGCCTACGTATAGGGATGGTGCCAAGGAAAAAGCTGTGAAAGCTGCCATGTTGTTGCACTTTTGTACTCCCCTTGGGATGCCTTGAAGAGCTGCAGTGTGCCTGGAGCTAAGGGCTTCCTAGTTTTAAAAATCCTAGCCCTAGGCCTAAGCCTTACAGTAACCCTGGGAAGGGAAATCAGCCTGGTGTTAGGCTTCTTGCCAAGGAAAAAGCCGTGAAAGCAGCCATGTTGTGGCACTTCTGAACTCCCTTTTGGATGCCTTTCACAGCTCCAGTGTGCCTGGAAGTCAGGGCTTCCTGATTTTAAAAATCCTAACCCTAGGCCGAACCCCAACCCTAAGACGAGAAAGGCAAATCAGCCAGGAATTAGGCATGTCCCCAAGGAAAAAGCTGTGGAGGCAGGCATGTTGTGGTACTTTTGCGCTCTTCTTGGGTAGTCCTTCGCAGCTGCTGTGTTCTTGGAACTCAGGGCTTTCTGGTTAATAGAACCCTTACCCTAGGCGTAACTCAAACCTTAACCCTAGGAAGGAAAATCAGCCTATGGTTCGGGATGGTCTCATGGAAATATCAGTGGTGGCAGCCAAGTTGTGTCACTTTTGCGGCCCTCTTGTGATGCCTTTCGCAGCTGCAGTGTGCCTGGAGCCCAGGGCTTCCTGGTTTTAAAAGTCCTAGGCCTAAGCCTAACAGTAACCCTAGGAAGGTAAATCAGCCGCGTATTAGGGTTCTTCCTAAGGGAAAAGCCGTGAAAGCAGCCATGTTGTGGCACTTTTGCACTCCCTTTGGGATGCATTTCGCAGCTGCAGTGTGCCTGGAGCCCAGGGCTTCCTGGTTTTAAAAGTCCTAGGCCTAAGCCTAACAATAAACCTAGGAAGGTAAATCAGCCGCGTATTAGGGTTCTTCCTAAGGGAAAAGCCGTGAAAGCAGCCATGTTGTGGCACTTCTGCACTCCCTTTGGGATGCCTTTGGCAGATGAAGTAAGCCTGGAACTCAGGGCTTCCTAGTTAAAAAAATCCTAGCCCTAGGCCGAACCCCAGCCCTAAGACGAGAAAGGCAAATCAGCCAGGAATTAGGCATGTCCCCAAGGAAAAAGCTGTGGAGGCAGGCATGTTGTGGTACTTTTGCGCTCTTCTTGGGATGTCCTTCGCAGCTGCTGTGTTCTTGGAACTCAGGGCTTTCTGGTTAATAGAACCCTTACCCTAGGCGTAACTCAATCCTTAACCCTAGGAAGGAAAATCAGCCTATGGTTCGGGATGGTCTCATGGAAATATCAGTGGTGGCAGCCAAGTTGTGTCACTTTTGCGCTCCCCTTGGGATGCCTTTCGCAGCTGCAGTGTGCCTGGAGCCCAGGGCTTCCTGGTTTTAAAAGTCCTAGGCCTAAGCCTAACAGTAACCCTAGGAAGGTAAATCAGCCGCGTATTAGGGTTCTTCCTAAGGGAAAAGCCGTGAAAGCAGCCATGTTGTGGCACTTCTGCACTCCCTTTGGGATGCCTTTGGCAGATGCAGTAAGCCTGGAACTCAGGGCTTCCTAGTTAAAAAAATCCTAGCCCTAGGCCGAACCCCAACCCTTAGACGAGAAAGGCAAATCAGCCAGGAATTAGGCATGTCCCCAAGGAAAAAGCTGTGGAGGCAGGCATGTTGTGGTACTTTTGCGCTCTTCTTGGGAAGTCCTTCGCAGCTGCTGTGTTCTTGGAACTCAGGGCTTTCTGGTTAATAGAACCCTTACCCTAGGCGTAACTCAAACCTTAACCCTAGGAAGGAAAATCAGCCTATGGTTCGGGATGGTCTCATGAGAATAGCAGCAGAGGCAGCCAAGTTGTGTCACTTTTGCGCTCCCCTTGGGATGCCTTTCGCAGCTGCAGTGTGCCTGGAGCCCAGGGCTTCCTGGTTTTAAAAGTCCTAGGTCTAAGCCTAACAGTTACCCTAGGAAGGTAAATCAGCCGGGTATTAGGGTTCTTCCTAAGGGAAAAGCCGTGAAAGCAGCCATGTTGTGGCACTTTTGCACTCCCTTTGGGATGCCTTTGGCAGATGAAGTAAGCCTGGAACTCAGTGCTTCCTAGTTAAAAATATCCTAGCCCTAGGCCGAACCCCAACCCTAAGACGAGAAAGGCAAATCAGCCAGGAATTAGGCATGTCCCCAAGGAAAAAGCTGTGGAGGCAGGTATGTTGTGGTACTTTTGCGCTCTTCTTGGGTAGTCCTTCGCAGCTGCTGTGTTCTTGGAACTCGGGGCTTTCTGGTTAATAGAACCCTTACCCTACGCGTAACTCAAACCTTAACCCTAGGAAGGAAAATCAGCCTATGGTTCAGGATGGTCTCATGAGAATAGAAGCAGAGGCAGCCAAGTTGTGTCACTTCTGCGGCCCTCTTGGGATGCCTTTCGCAGCTGCATGTGCCTGGAGCCCAGGGCTTCCTGGTTTTAAAAGTCCTAGGCCTAAGCCTAACAGTAACCCTAGGAAGGTAAATCAGCCGAGTATTAGGGTTCTTCCTAAGGGAAAAGCCGTGAAAGCAGCCATGTTGTGGCACTTTTGCACTCCCTTTTGGATGCCTTTCACAGCTCCAGTGTGCCTGGAACTCAGGGCTTCCTGATTTTAAAAATCCTAGCCCTAGGCCGAACCCCAACCCTAAGACGAGAAAGGCAAATCAGCCAGGAATTAGGCATGTCCCCAAGGAAAAAGCTGTGGAGGCAGGCACGTTTTGGTACTTTTGCGCTCTTCTTGGGTAGTCCTTCGCAGCTGCTGTGTTCTTGGAACTCAGGGCTTTCTGGTTAATAGAACCCTTACCCTAGGCGTAACTCAAACCTTAACGCTAGGAAGGAAAATCAGCCTATGATTTGGGATGGTCTCATGGAAATATCAGTGGTGGCACCCAAGTTGTGTCACTTTTACGCTCCCCTTGGGATGCCTTTCGCAGCTGCAGAGTGCCTGGAGCCCAGGGCTTCCTGGTTTTAAAAGTCCTAGGCCTAAGCCTAACAGTAACCCTAGGAAGGTAAATCAGCCGCGTATTAGGGTTCTTCCTAAGGGAAAAGCCGTGAAAGCAGCCATGTTGTGGCACTTTTGCACTCCCTTTGGGATGCCTTTGGATGATGCAGTAAGCCTGGAACTCAGGGCATCCGAGTTAAAAAAATCCTAGCCCTAGGCCGAACCCCAACCCTAAGACGAGAAAGGCAAATCAGCCAGGAATTAGGCATGTCCCCAAGGAAAAAGCTGTGGAGGCAGGCATGTTGTGGTACTTTTGCGCTCTTCTTGGCTAGTCCTTCGCAGCTGCTGTGTTCTTGGAACTCAGGGCTTTCTGGTTAATAGAACTCTTACCCTAGGCGAAACTCAAACCTTAACCCTAGGAAGGAAAATCAGCCTATGGTTCAGGATGGTCTCTTGAGAATAGAAGCAGAGGCAGCCAAGTTGTGTCACTTCTGCGCTCCCCTTGGGATGCCTTTAACAGCTGCATATGCCTGGAGCCCAGGGCTTCCTGGTTTTAAAAGTCCTAGGCCTAAGCCTAACAGTAACCCTAGGAAGGTAAATCAGCCGGGTATTAGGGTTCTTCCTAAGGGAAAAGCCGTGAAAGCAGCCATGTTGTGGCACTTTTGCACTCCCTTTGGGATGCCTTTGGCAGATGCAGTAAGCCTGGAACTCAGGGCTTCCTGGTTAAAAAACTCCAAGCCTTAGGCTGAACCCTAACCCTAACCCTAGGCAGATAAATCAGCATAGGTATAGGGATGGTGCCAAGGAAAAAGCTGTGAAAGCTGCCATGTTGTTGCACTTTTTTACTCCTCTTGGGATGCCTTGAACAGATGCAGTGTGCCTGGATCTAAGGGCTTCCTAGTTTTAAAAATCCTAGGCCTGGGCCTAAGCCTTACAGTAACCCTGGGAAGGGAAATCAGCCTGGTGTTATGCTTCTTGCCAAGGAAAAAGCCGTGAAAGCAACCATGTTGGGGTACTTTTGCACTCCCTTTTGGATGCCTTTCACAGCTCCAGTGTGCCTGGAACTCAGGGCTTCCTGATTTTAAAAATCCTAGCCCTAGGCCGAACCCCAACCCTAAGACGAGACAGGCAAATCAGCCAGGAATTAGGCATGTCCCAAAGGAAAAAGCTGTGGAGGCAGGCATGTTGTGGTACTTTTGCGCTCTTCTTGGGTAGTCCTTCGCAGCTGCTGTGTTCTTGGAACTCAGGGCTTTCTGGTTAATAGAACCCTTACCCTAGGCGTAACTCAAACCTTAACCCTAGGAAGGAAAATGAGCCTATGTTTCAGGATGGTCTCATGGAAATATCAGTGGTGGCAGCCAAGTTGTGTCACTTTTGCGCTCCCCTTGGGATGCCTTTCGCAGCTGCAGTGTGCCTGGAGCCCAGGGCTTCCTGGTTTTAAAAGTCCTAGGCCTAAGCCTAACAGTAACCCTAGGAAGGTAAATCAGCCGCGTATTAGGGTTCTTCCTAAGGGAAAAGCCGTGAAAGCAGCCATGTTGTGGCACTTCTGCACTCCCTTTGGGATGCCTTTGGCAGATGCAGTAAGCCTGGAACTCAGGGCTTCCTAGTTAAAAAAATCCTAGCCCTAGGCCGAACCCCAACCCTTAGACGAGAAAGGCAAATCAGCCAGGAATTAGGCATGTCCCCAAGGAAAAAGCTGTGGAGGCAGGCATGTTGTGGTACTTTTGCGCTCTTCTTGGGTAGTCCTTCGCAGCTGCTGTGTTCTTGGAACTCAGGTCTTTCTGGTTAATAGAACTCTTACCCTAGGCGAAACTCAAACATTAACCCTAGGAAGGAAAATCAGCCTATGGTTCGGGATGGTTTCATGAGAATAGCAGCAGAGGCAGCCAAGTTGTGTCACTTCTGCGGCTCTCTTGGGATGCCTTTAACAGGTGCAGTGTGCCTGGAGCCCAGGGCTTCCTGGTTTTAAAAGTCCTAGGCCTAAGCCTAACAGTAACCCTAGGAAGGTAAATCAGCCGGGTATTAGGGTTCTTCCTAAGGGAAAAGCTGTGAAAGCAGCCATGTTGTGGCACTTTTGCACACCCTTTGGGATGCCTTTGGCAGATGCAGTAAGCCTGGAACTCAGGGCTTCCTGGTTAAAAAACTCCAAGCCCTAGGCTGAACCCTAACCCTAACCCTAGGCAGATAAATCAGCCTATGTATAGGGATGGTGCCAAGGAAAAAGCTGTGAAAGCTGCCATGTTGTGGTAGTTTAGTACTCCCCTTGGGATGCCTTGAACAGCTGCAGTGTGCCTGGATGTAAGGGCTTCCTAGTTTTAAAAGTCCTAGGCCTAAGCCTAACAGTAACCCTAGGAAGGTAAATCAGCCGCGTATTAGGGTTCTTCCTAAGGGAAAAGCCGTGAAAGCAGCCATGTTGTGGCACTTCTGCACTCCCTTTGGGATGCCTTTGGCAGATGAAGTAAGCCTGGAACTCAGGGCTTCCTAGTTAAAAAAATCCTAGCCCTAGGCCGAACCCCAGCCCTAAGACGAGAAAGGCAAATCAGCCAGGAATTAGGCATGTCCCCAAGGAAAAAGCTGTGGAGGCAGGCATGTTGTGGTACTTTTGCGCTCTTCTTGGGATGCCCTTCGCAGCTGCTGTGTTCTTGGAACTCAGGGCTTTCTGGTTAATAGAACCCTTACCCTAGGCGTAACTCAAACCTTAACCCTAGGAAGGAAAATCAGCCTATGGTTCGGGATGGTCTCATGAGAATAGCAGCAGAGGCAGCCAAGTTGTGTCACTTTTGCGCTCCCCTTGGGATGCCTTTCGCAGCTGCAGTGTGCCTGGAGCCCAGGGCTTCCTGGTTTTAAAAGTCCTAGGCCTAAGCCTAACAGTAACCCTAGGAAGGGAAATCAGCCGAGTATTAGGGTTCTTCCTAAGGGAAAAGCCGTGAAAGCAGCCATGTTGTGGCACTTTTGCACTCCCTTTGGGATGCTTTTGGCAGATGCAGTAAGCCTGGAACTCAGGGCTTCCGGGTTAAAATCTCCAAGCCCTAGGCTGAACCCTAACCCTAACCCTAGGCAGATAAATCAGCCTAGGTATAGGGATGGTGCCAAGGAAAAAGCTGTGAAAGCTGCCATGTTGTTGCACTTTTGTACTCCCCTTGGGATGCCTTGAACAGCTGCAGTGTGCCTGGAGCTAAGGGCTTCCTAGTTTTACAAATTCTAGCCCTAGGCCTAAGCCTTACAGTAACCCTGGGAAGGGAAATCAGCCTGGTGTTAGGCTTCTTGCCAAGGAAAAAGCCGTGAAAGCAGCCAAGTTGTGGCACTTCTGCACTCCCTTTTGGATGCCTTTCACAGCTCCAGTGTGCCTGGAAGTCAGGGCTTCCTGATTTTAAAAATCCTAGCCCTAGGCCGAACCCCAACCCTAAGACGAGAAAGGCAAATCAGCCAGGAATTAGGCATGTCCCCAAGGAAAAAGCTGTGGAGGCAGGCATGTTGTGGTACTTTTGCGCTCTTCTTGGCTAGTCCTTCGCAGCTGCTGTGTTCTTGGAACTCAGGGCTTTCTGGTTAATAGAACCCTTACCCTAGGCGTAACTCAAACCTTAACCCTAGGAAGGAAAATCAGCCTATGGTTCAGGATGGTCTCATGAGAATAGAAGCAGAGGCAGCCAAGTTGTGTCACTTCTGCGGCCCTCTTGGGATGCCTTTCGCAGCTGCATGTGCCTGGAGCCCAGGGCTTCCTGGTTTTAAAAATCCTAGGCCTAAGCCTAACAGTAACCCTAGGAAGGTAAATCAGCCTGGTGTTAGGCTTCTTGCCAAGGAAAAAGCCGTGAAAGCAGCCATGTTGTGGCACTTTTGCACTCCCTTTTGGATGCCTTTCACAACTCCAGTGTGCCTGGAACTCAGGGCTTCCTGATTTTAAAAATCCTAGCCCTAGGCCGAACCCCAACCCTAAGACGAGAAAGGCAAATCAGCCAGGAATTAGGCATGTCCCCAAGGAAAAAGCTGTGGAGGCAGGCACGTTGTGGTACTTTTGCGCTCTTCCTGGGTAGTCCTTCGCAGCTGCTGTGTTCTTGGAACTCAGGGCTTTCTGGTTAATAGAACTCTTACCCTAGGCGTAACTCAAACCTTAACCCTATAAAGGACAATCAGCCTATGGTTCGGGATGGTCTCATGAGAATAGCAGCAGAGGCAGCAAAGTTGTGTCACTTCTGCGGCCCTCTTGGGATGCCTTTTACAGCTGCATGTGCCTGGAGCCCAGGGCTTCCTGGTTTTAAAAGTCCTAGGCCTAAGCCTAACAGTAACCCTAGGAAGGTAAATCAGCCGCGTATTAGGGTTCTTCCTAAGGGAAAAGCCGTGAAAGCAGCCATGTTGTGGCACTTCTGCACTCCCTTTGGGATGCCTTTGGCAGATGAAGTAAGCCTGGAACTCAGGGCTTCCTAGTTAAAAAAATCCTAGCCCTAGGCCGAACCCCAGCCCTAAGACGAGAAAGGCAAATCAGCCAGGAATTAGGCATGTCCCCAAGGAAAAAGCTGTGGAGGCAGGCATGTTGTGGTACTTTTGCGCTCTTCTTGGGATGCCCTTCGCAGCTGCTGTGTTCTTGGAACTCAGGGCTTTCTGGTTAATAGAACCCTTACCCTAGGCGTAACTCAAACCTTAACCCTAGGAAGGAAAATCAGCCTATGGTTCGGGATGGTCTCATGGAAATATCAGTGGTGGCAGCCAAGTTGTGTCACTTTTGCGCTCCCCTTGGGATGCCTTTCGCAGCTGCAGTGTGCCTGGAGCCCAGGGCTTCCTGGTTTTAAAAGTCCTAGGCCTAAGCCTAACAGTAACCCTAGGAAGGGAAATCAGCCGAGTATTAGGGTTCTTCCTAAGGGAAAAGCCGTGAAAGCAGCCATGTTGTGGCACTTTTGCACTCCCTTTGGGATGCCTTTGGCAGATGCAGTAAGCCTGGAACTCAGGGCTTCCGGGTTAAAATCTCCAAGCCCTAGGCTGAACCCTAACCCTAACCCTAGGCAGATAAATCAGCCTAGGTATAGGGATGGTGCCAAGGAAAAAGCTGTGAAAGCTGCCATGTTGTTGCACTTTTGTACTCCCCTTGGGATGCCTTGAACAGCTGCAGTGTGCCTGGAGCTAAGGGCTTCCTAGTTTTAAAAATCCTAGCCCTAGGCCTAAGCCTTACAGTAACCCTGGGAAGGGAAATCAGCCTGGTGTTAGGCTTCTTGCCAAGGAAAAAGCCGTGAAAGCAGCCAAGTTGTGGCACTTCTGCACTCCCTTTTGGATGCCTTTCACAGCTCCAGTGTGCCTGGAAGTCAGGGCTTCCTGATTTTAAAAATCCTAGCCCTAGGCCGAACCCCAACCCTAAGACGAGAAAGGCAAATCAGCCAGGAATTAGGCATGTCCCCAAGGAAAAAGCTGTGGAGGCAGGCATGTTGTGGTACTTTTGCGCTCTTCTTGGCTAGTCCTTCGCAGCTGCTGTGTTCTTGGAACTCAGGGCTTTCTGGTTAATAGAACCCTTACCCTAGGCGTAACTCAAACCTTAACCCTAGGAAGGAAAATCAGCCTATGGTTCAGGATGGTCTCATGAGAATAGAAGCAGAGGCAGCCAAGTTGTGTCACTTCTGCGGCCCTCTTGGGATGCCTTTCGCAGCTGCATGTGCCTGGAGCCCAGGGCTTCCTGGTTTTAAAAGTCCTAGGCCTAAGCCTAACAGTAACCCTAGGAAGGTAAATCAGCCTGGTGTTAGGCTTCTTGCCAAGGAAAAAGCCGTGAAAGCAGCCATGTTGTGGCACTTTTGCACTCCCTTTTGGATGCCTTTCACAACTCCAGTGTGCCTGGAACTCAGGGCTTCCTGATTTTAAAAATCCTAGCCCTAGGCCGAACCCCAACCCTAAGACGAGAAAGGCAAATCAGCCAGGAATTAGGCATGTCCCCAAGGAAAAAGCTGTGGAGGCAGGCACGTTGTGGTACTTTTGCGCTCTTCCTGGGTAGTCCTTCGCAGCTGCTGTGTTCTTGGAACTCAGGGCTTTCTGGTTAATAGAACCCTTACCCTAGGCGTAACTCAAACCTTAACCCTAGGAAGGAAAATCAGCCTATGGTTCGGGATGGTCTCATGGAAATATCAGTGGTGGCAGCCAAGTTGTGTCAATTTGCGCTCCCCTTGGGATTCCTTTCGCAGCTGCAGTGTGCCTGGAGCCCAGGGCTTCCTGGTTTTAAAAGTCCTAGGCCTAAGCCTAACAGTAACCCTAGGAAGGTAAATCAGCCGCGTATTAGGGTACTTCCTAAGGGAAAAGCCGTGAAAGCAGCCATGTTGTGGCACTTCTGCACTCCCTTTGGGATGCCTTTGGCAGATGCAGTAAGCCTGGAACTCAGGGCTTCCTAGTTAAAAAAATCCTAGCCCTAGGCCGAACCCCAACCCTAAGACGAGAAAGGCAAATCAGCCAGGAATTAGGCATGTCCCAAAGGAAAAAGCTGTGGAGGCAGGCATGTTGTGGTACTTTTGCGCTCTTCTTGGCTAGTCCTTCGCAGCTGCTGTGTTCTTGGAACTCAGGGCTTTCTGGTTAATAGAACCCTTACCCTAGGCGTAACTCAAACCTTAATCCTAGGAAGGAAAATCCGCCTATGATATGGGATGGTCTCATGGAAATATCAGTGGTGGCAGCCAAGTTGTGTCACTTTTGCGCTCCCCTTGGGATGCCTTTCGCAGCTGCAGTGTGCCTGGAGCCCAGGGCTTCCTGGTTTTAAAAGTCCTAGGCCTAAGCCTAACAGTAAGCCTAGGAAGGTAAATCAGCCGCGTATTAGGGTTCTTCCTAAGGGAAAAGCCGTGAAAGCAGCCATGTTGTGGCACTTCTGCACTCCCTTTATGATGCCTTTGGCAGATGCAGTAAGCCTGGAACTCAGGGCTTCTTAGTTAAAAATCTCCAAGCCCTAGGCCGAACCCCAACCCTTAGACGAGAAAGGCAAATCAGCCAGGAATTAGGCATGTCCCCAAGGAAAAAGCTGTGGAGGCAGGCATGTTGTGGTACTTTTGCGCTCTTCTTGGGTAGTCATTCGCAGCTGCTGTGTTCTTGGAACTCAGGGCTTTCTGGTTAATAGAACCCTTACCCTAGGCGTAACTCAAACCTTAACCCTAGGAAGGAAAATCAGCCTATGATTTGGGATTGTCTCATGGAAATATCAGTGGTGGCAGCCAAGTTGTGTCACTTTTGCGCTCCCCTGGATGCCTTTAACAGCTGCATGTGCCTGGAGCCCAGGGCTTCCTGGTTTTAAAAGTCCTAGGCCTAAGCCTAACAGTAACCCTAGGAAGGTAAATCAGCCGCGTATTACGGTTCTTCCTAAGGGAAAAGCTGTTAAAGCAGCCATGTTGTGGCACTTTTGCACTCCCTTTGGGATGCCTTTGTCAGATGCAGTAAGCCTGGAACTCAGGGCTTCCTGGTTAAAAAACTCCAAGCCCTAGGCTGAACCCTAACCCTAACCCTAGGCAGATAAATCAGCCTAGGTATAGGGATGGTGCCAAGGAAAAAGCTGTGAAAGCTGCCATGTTGTTGCACTTTTGTACTCCCCTTGGGATGCCTTGAACAGCTGCAGTGTGCCTGGATCTAAGGGCTTCCTAGTTTTAAAAATCCTAGCCCTAGGCCTAAGCCTTACAGTAACCCTGGGAAGGGAAATCAGCCTGGTGTTAGGCTTCTTGCCAAGGAAAAAGCCGTGAAAGCAGCCATGTTGAGGCACTTTTGCACTCCCTTTTGGATGCCTTTCACAGCACCAGTGTGCCTGGAACTCAGGGTTTCCTGATTTTAAAAATCCTAGCACTAGGCCGAACCCCAACCCTAAGACGAGAAAGGCAAATCAGCCAGGAATTAGACATGTCCCCAAGGAAAAAGCTGTGGAGGCAGGCACGTTGTGGTACTTTTGCGCTCTTCTTGGGTAGTCCCTCACAGCTGCTGTGTTCTTGGAACTCAGGGCTTTCTGGTTAATGGAACTCTTACCCTAGGCGTAACTCAAAGCTTAACCTTAGGAAGGAAAATCAGCCCATGGTTCGGGATGGTCTCATGAGAATAGGAGCAGAGGCAGCCAAGTTGTGTCACTTCTGCGGCCCTCTTGGGATGCCTTGAACAGCTGCACGTGCCTGGAGCCCAGGGCTTCCTGGTTTTAAAAGTCCTAGGCCTAAGCCTAACAGTAACCCTAGGAAGGTAAATCAGCCGCGTATTAGTATTCTTCCTAAGGGAAAAGCCATGAAAGCAGCCATGTTGTGGCACTTTTGCACTCCCTTTGGGATGCTTTTGGCAGATGAAGTAAGCCTGGAACTCAGGGCTTCCTAGTTAAAAGAATCCTAGCCCTAGGCCGAACCCCAACCCTAAGACGAGAAAGGCAAATCAGCCAGGAATTAGGCATGTCCCCAAGGAAAAAGCTGTGGAGGCAGGCATGTTGTGGTACTTTTGCGCTCTTCTTGGGTAGTCCTTCGCAGCTGCTGTGTTCTTGGAACTCAGGGCTTTCTGGTTAATAGAACCCTTACCCTAGGCGTAACTCAAACCTTAACCCTAGGAAGGAAAATCAGCCCATGGTTCGGGATGGTCTCATGGAAATATCAGTGGTGGTAGCCAAGTTGTGTCACTTTTGCGCTCCCCTTGGGATGCCTTTCACAGCTGCAGTGTGCCTGGAGCCCAGGGCTTCCTGGTTTTAAAAGTCCTAGGCCTAAGCCTAACAGTAACCCTAGGAAGGTAAATCAGCCGAGTATTAGGGTTCTTCCTAAGGGAAAAGCCGTGAAAGCAGCCATGTTGTGGCACTTCTGCACTCCCTTTGGGATGCCTTTGGCAGATGAAGTAAGCCTGGAACTCAGGGCTTCCTAGTTAAAAATATCCTAGCCCTAGGCCGAACCCCAACCCTAAGACGAGAAAGGCAAATCAGCCAGGAATTAGGCATGTCCCCAAGGAAAAAGCTGTCGACGCAGGCATGTTGTGGTACTTTTGCGCGCTTCTGGGGTAGTCCTTCGCAGCTGCTGTGTTCTTGGAACTCAGGGCTTTCTGGTTAATAGAACCCTTACCCTAGGCTTAACTCAAACCTTAACCCTAGGAAGGAAAATCAGCCTATGATTTGGGATTGTCTCATGGAAATATCAGTGGTGGCAGCCAAGTTGTGTCACTTTTGCGCTCCCCTGGATGCCTTTAACAGCTGCATATGCCTGGAGCCCAGGGCTTCCTGGTTTTAAAAGTCCTAGGCCTAAGCCTAACAGTAACCCTAGGAAGGTAAATCAGCCGCGTATTAGGGTTCTTCCTAAGGGAAAAGCCGTGAAAGCAGCCATGTTGTGGCACTTTTGCACTCCCTTTGGGATGCCTTTGGCAGATGCAGTAAGCCTGGAACTCAGGGCTTCCTGGTTAAAAAACTCCAAGCCCTAGGCTGAACCCTAACCCTAACCCTAGGCAGATAAATCAGCCTAGGTATAGGGATGGTGCCAAGGAAAAAGCTGTGAAAGCTGCCATGTTGTTGCACTTTTGTACTCCCCTTGGGATGCCTTGAACAGCTGCAGTGTGCCTGGATCTAAGGGCTTCCTAGTTTTAAAAATCCTAGCCCTAGGCCTAAGCCTTACAGTAACCCTGGGAAGGGAAATCAGCCTGGTGTTAGGCTTCTTGCCAAGGAAAAAGCCGTGAAAGCAACCATGTTGAGGCACTTTTGCACTCCCTTTTGGATGCCTTTCACAGCTCCAGTGTGCCTGGAAGTCAGGGTTTCCTGATTTTAAAAATCCTAGCCCTAGGCCGAACCCCAACCCTAAGACGAGAAAGGCAAATCAGCCAGGAATTAGGCATGTCCCCAAGGAAAAAGCTATCGACGCAGGCATATTGTGGTACTTTTGCGCTCTTCTTGGGAAGTCCTTCACAGCTGCTGTGTTCTTGGAACTCAGGGCTTTCTGGTTAATAGAACCCTTACCCCAGGCGTAACTCAAACCTTAACCCTAGGAAAGAAAATCAGCCTATGGTTCGGGATGGTCTCATGGAAATATCAGTGGTGGCAGCCAAGTTGCGTCACTTTTGCGCTCCCCTTGGGATGCCTTTAGCAGCTGCAGTGTGCCTGGAGCACAGGGCTTCCTGGTTTTAAAAGTCCTAGGCCTAAGCCTAACAGTAACCCTAGGAAGGTAAATCAGCCGCGTATTAGGGTTCTTCCTAAGGGAAAAGCCGTGAAAGCAGCCATGTTGTGGCACTTCTGCACTCCCTTTGGGATGCCTTTGGCAGATGCAGTAAGCCTGGAATTCAGGGCTTCCTAGTTAAAAAAATCCTAGCCCTAGGCCGAACCCCAACCCTAAGACGAGAAAGGCAAATCAGCCAGGAATTAGGCATGTCCCCAAGGAAAAAGCTGTGGAGGCAGGCATGTTGTGGTACTTTTGCGCTCTTCTTGGGTAGTCCTTCGCAGCTGCTGTGTTCTTAGAACTTAGGGCTTTCTGGTTAATAGAACTCTTACACTAGGCGAAACTCAAACCTTTACCCTAGGAAGGAAATCTGCCTATGGTTCAGGATGGTCTCATGAGAATAGAAGCAGAGGCAGCCAAGTTGTGTCACTTCTGCGGCCCTCTTGGGATGCCTTTAACAGCTGCATATGCCTGGAGCCCAGGGCTTCCTGGTTTTAAAAGTCCTAGGCCTAAGCCTAACAGTAACCCTAGGAAGGTAAATCAGCTGGGTATTAGGGTTCTTCCTAAGGGAAAAGCCGTGAAAGCAGCCATGTTGTGGCACTTTTGCACTCCCTTTGGGATGCCTTTGGCAGATGCAGTAAGCCTGGAACTCAGGGCTTCCTGGTTAAAAAACTCCAAGACCTAGGCTGAACCCTAACCCTAACCCTAACCCTAGGCAGATAAATCAGCCTAGGTATAGGGATGGTGCCAAGGAAAAAGCTGTGAAAGCTGCCATGTTGTTGCACTTTTTTACTCCTCTTGGGATGCCTTGAACAGATGCAGTGCAGCCTGGAGCTAAGGGCTTCCTAGTTTTAAAAACCCTAGCCCTAGTCCTAAACCTAACAGTAACCCTGGGAAGTGAAATCAGCCTGGTGTTAGGCTTCTTGCCAAGGAAAAAGCCGTTAAAGCAGCCATGTTGTGGCACTTTTGCACTCCCTTTTGGATGCCTTTCACAGCTCCAGTGTGCCTGGAACTCAGGGCTTCCTGATTTTAAAAATCCTAGCCCTAGGCCGAACCCCAACCCTAAGACGAGAAAGGCAAATCAGCCAGGAATTAGGCATGTCCCCAAGGAAAAAGCTGTGGAGGCAGGCATGTTGTGGTACTTTTGCGCTCTTCTTGGGAAGTCCTTCGCAGCTGCTGTGTTCTTGGAACTCAGGGCTTTCTGGTTAATAGAACCCTTACCCTAGGCGTAACTCAAACCTTAACCCTAGGAAGGAAAATCAGCCTATGTTTCGGGATGGTCTCATGGAAATATCAGTGGTGGCAGCCAAGTTGCGTCACTTTTGCGCTCCCCTTGGGATGCCTTTCGCAGCTGCAGAGTGCCTGGAGCCCAGGGCTTCCTGGGTTTAAAAGTCCTAGGCCTAAGCCTAACAGTAACCCTAGGAAGGTAAATCAGCCGCGTATTAGGGTTCTTCCTAAGGGAAAAGCCGTGAAAGCAGCCATGTTGTGGCACTTTTGCACTCCCTTTGGGATGCCTTTGGATGATGCAGTAAGCCTGGAACTCAGGGCTTCCTGGTTAAAAAACTCCAAGACCTAGGCTGAAGCCTAACCCTAACCCTAGGCAGATAAATCAGCCTAGGTATAGGGATGGTGCCAAGGAAAAAGCTGTGAAAGCTGCCATGTTGTTGCACTTTTGTACTCCCCTTGGGATGCCTTGAACAGCTGCAGTGTGTCTGGAACTAAGGGCTTCCTAGTTTTAAAAACCCTAGCCCTAGGCCTAAGCCTTACAGTAAGCCTGGGAAGGGAAATCAGCCTGGAGTTAAGCTTCTTGCCAAGGAAAAAGCCGTGAAAGCAACCATGTTGTGGCACTTCTGCACTCCCTTTGGGATGCCTTTCACAGCTCCAGTGTGCCTGGAACTCAGGGCTTCCTGACTTTAAAAATCCTAGCCCTAGGCCGAACCCCAACCCTAAGACGAGAAAGGCAAATCAGCCAGGAATTAGGCATGTCCCCAAGGAAAAAGCGGTGGAGGCAGGCATGTTGTGGTACTTTTGTGCTCTTCTTGGGTAGTCCTTCGCAGCTGCTGTGTTCTTGGAACTCAGGGCTTTCTGGTTAATAGAACCCTTACCCTAGGCGTAACTCAAACCTTCACCCTAGGAAGGAAAATCAGCCTATGGTTCGGGATGGTCTCATGAGAATAGCAGCAGAGGCAGCCAAGTTGTGTCACTTCTGCGGCCCTCTTGGGATGCCTTTAACTGCTGCATGTGCCTGGAGCCCAGGGCTTCCTGGTTTTAAAAGTCCTAGGCCTAAGCCTAACAGTAACCCTAGGAAGGTAAATCAGCCGCGTATTAGGGTTCTTCCTAAGGGAAAAGCCGTGAAAGCAGCCATGTTGTGGCACTTCTGCACTCCCTTTGGGATGCCTTTGGCAGATGCAGTAAGCCTGGAACTCAGGGCTTCCTGGTTAAAAAACTCCAAGACCTAGGCTGAACCCTAACCCTAACCCTAACCCTAGGCAGATAAATCAGCCTAGGTATAGGGATGGTGCCAAGGAAAAAGCTGTGAAAGCTGCCATGTTGTTGCACTTTTTTACTCCTCTTGGGATGCCTTGAACAGATGCAGTGCAGCCTAGAGCTAAGGGCTTCCTAGTTTTAAAAACCCTAGCCCTAGTCCTAAACCTAACAGTAACCCTGGGAAGGGAAATCAGCCTGGTGTTAGGCTTCTTGCCAAGGAAAAAGCCGTTAAAGCAGCCATGTTGTGGCACTTTTGCACTCCCTTTTGGATGCCTTTCACAGCTCCAGTGTGCCTGGAACTCAGGGCTTCCTGATTTTAAAAATCCTAGCCCTAGGCCGAACCCCAACCCTAAGACGAGAAAGGCAAATCAGCCAGGAATTAGGCATGTCCCCAAGGAAAAAGCTGTGGAGGCAGGCATGTTGTGGTACTTTTGCGCTCTTCTTGGGAAGTCCTTCGCAGCTGCTGTGTTCTTGGAACTCAGGGCTTTCTGGTTAATAGAACCCTTACCCTAGGCGTAACTCAAACCTTAACCCTAGGAAGGAAAATCAGCCTATGTTTCGGGATGGTCTCATGGAAATATCAGTGGTGGCAGCCAAGTTGCGTCACTTTTGCGCTCCCCTTGGGATGCCTTTCGCAGCTGCAGAGTGCCTGGAGCCCAGGGCTTCCTGGGTTTAAAAGTCCTAGGCCTAAGCCTAACAGTAACCCTAGGAAGGTAAATCAGCCGCGTATTAGGGTTCTTCCTAAGGGAAAAGCCGTGAAAGCAGCCATGTTGTGGCACTTTTGCACTCCCTTTGGGATGCCTTTGGATGATGCAGTAAGCCTGGAACTCAGGGCTTCCTGGTTAAAAAACTCCAAGACCTAGGCTGAAGCCTAACCCTAACCCTAGGCAGATAAATCAGCCTAGGTATAGGGATGGTGCCAAGGAAAAAGCTGTGAAAGCTGCCATGTTGTTGCACTTTTGTACTCCCCTTGGGATGCCTTGAACAGCTGCAGTGTGTCTGGAACTAAGGGCTTCCTAGTTTTAAAAACCCTAGCCCTAGGCCTAAGCCTTACAGTAAGCCTGGGAAGGGAAATCAGCCTGGTGTTAAGCTTCTTGCCAAGGAAAAAGCCGTGAAAGCAACCATGTTGTGGCACTTCTGCACTCCCTTTGGGATGCCTTTCACAGCTCCAGTGTGCCTGGAACTCAGGGCTTCCTGACTTTAAAAATCCTAGCCCTAGGCCGAACCCCAACCCTAAGACGAGAAAGGCAAATCAGCCAGGAATTAGGCATGTCCCCAAGGAAAAAGCGGTGGAGGCAGGCATGTTGTGGTACTTTTGTGCTCTTCTTGGGTAGTCCTTCGCAGCTGCTGTGTTCTTGGAACTCAGGGCTTTCTGGTTAATAGAACCCTTACCCTAGGCGTAACTCAAACCTTCACCCTAGGAAGGAAAATCAGCCTATGGTTCGGGATGGTCTCATGAGAATAGCAGCAGAGGCAGCCAAGTTGTGTCACTTCTGCGGCCCTCTTGGGATGCCTTTAACTGCTGCATGTGCCTGGAGCCCAGGGCTTCCTGGTTTTAAAAGTCCTAGGCCTAAGCCTAACAGTAACCCTAGGAAGGTAAATCAGCCGCGTATTAGGGTTCTTCCTAAGGGAAAAGCCGTGAAAGCAGCCATGTTGTGGCACTTCTGCACTCCCTTTGGGATGCTTTTGGCAGATGCAGTAAGCCTGGAACTCAGGGCTTCCTAGTTAAAAAAATCCTAGCCCTAGGCCGAACCCCAACCCTAAGACGAGAAAGGCAAATCAGCCAGGAATTAGGCATGTCCCCAAGGAAAAAGCTGTGGAGGCAGGCATGTTGTGGTACTTTTGCGCTCTTCTTGGGAAGTCCTTCACAGCTGCTGTGTTCTTGGAACTCAGGGCTTTCTGGTTAATAGAACCCTTACCCCAGGCGTAACTCAAACCTTAACCCTAGGAAAGAAAATCAGCCTATGGTTCGGGATGGTCTCATGGAAATATCAGTGGTGGCAGCCAAGTTGTGTCACTTTTGCGCTCCCCTTGGGATGCCTTTCGCAGCTGCAGTGTGCCTGGAGCCCAGGGCTTCCTGGTTTAAAAAGTCCTAGGCCTAAGCCTAACAGTAACCCTAGGAAGGTAAATCAGCCGCGTATTAGGGTTCTTCCTAAGGGAAAAGCCGTGAAAGCAGCCATGTTGTGGCACTTCTGCACTCCCTTTGGGATGCCTTTGGCAGATGCAGTAAGCCTGGAACTCAGGGCTTCCGAGTTAAATAAATCCTAGCCCTAGGCCGAACCCCAACCCTAAGACGAGAAAGGCAAATCAGCCAGGAATTAGGCATGTCCCCAAGGAAAAAGCTGTGGAGGCAAGCATGTTGTGGTACTTTTGCGCTCTTCTTGGGTAGTCCTTCGCAGCTGCTGTGTTCTTGGAACTCAGGGCTTTCTGGTTAATGGAACTCTTACACTAGGCGAAACTCAAACCTTAACCCTAGGAAGGAAATCTGCCTATGGTTCAGGATGGTCTCATGAGAATAGAAGCAGAGGCAGCCAAGTTGTGTCACTATTGCGGCCCTATTGGGATGCCTTTAACATCTGCATATGCCTGGAGCCCAGGGCTTCCTGGTTTTAAAAGTCCTAGGCCTAAGCCTAACAGTAACCCTAGGAAGGTAAATCAGCTGGGTATTAGGGTTCTTCCTAAGGGAAAAGCCGTGAAAGCAGCCATGTTGTGGCACTTTTGCACTCCCTTTGGGATGCCTTTGGCAGATGCAGTAAGCCTGGAACTCAGGGCTTCCTGGTTAAAAAACTCCAAGACCTAGGCTGAACCCTAACCCTAACCCTAGGCAGATAAATCAGCCTAGGTATAGGGATGGTGCCAAGGAAAAAGCTGTGAAAGCTGCCATGTTGTTGCACTTTTTTACTCCTCTTGGGATGCCTTGAACAGATGCAGTGCAGCCTGGAGCTAAGGGCTTCCTAGTTTTAAAAACCCTAGCCCTAAGCCTAAGCGTTACAGTAACCCTGGGAAGGTAAATCAGCCTGGTGTTAGGCTTCTTGCCAAGGAAAAAGCCGTGAAAGCAACCATGTTGTGGCACTTTTGCACTCCCTTTTGGATGACTTTCACAGCTCCAGTGTGCCTGGAACTCAGGGCTTCCTGATTTTAAAAATCCTAGCCCTAGGCCGAACCCCAACCCTAAGACGAGAAAGGCAAATCAGCCAGGAATTAGGCATGTCCCCAAGGAAAAAGCTGTGGAGGCAGGCATGTTGTGGTACTTTTGCGCTCTTCTTGGGTAGTCCTTCGCAGCTGCTGTGTTCTTGGAACTCAGGGCTTTCTGGTTAATAGAACCCTTACCCTAGGCGTAACTCAAACCTTAACCCTAGGAAAGAAAATCAGCCTATGGTTCGGGATGGTCTCATGGAAATATCAGTGGTGGCAGCCAAGTTGTGTCACTTTTGCGCTCCCCTTGGGATGCCTTTCGCAGCTTCAGAGTGCCTGGAGCCCAGGGCTTCCTGGTTTAAAAAGTCCTAGGCCTAAGCCTAACAGTAACCCTAGGAAGGTAAATCAGCCGCGTATTAGGGTTCTTCCTAAGGGAAAAGCCGTGAAAGCAGCCATGTTGTGGCACTTCTGCACTCCCTTTGGGATGCCTTTGGCAGATGCAGTAAGCCTGGAACTCAGGGCTTCCTGGTTTAAAATCTCCAAGACCTAGGCTGAAGCCTAACCCTTACCCTAGGCAGATAAATCAGCCTAGGTATAGGGATGGTGCCAAGGAAAAAGCTGTGAAAGCTGCCATGTTGTTGCACTTTTGTACTCCCCTTGGGATGCCTTGAACAGCTGCAGTGTGCCTGGATCTAAGGGCTTCCTAGTTTTAAAAATCCTAGCCCTAGGCCTAAGCCTTACAGTAACCCTGGGAAGGGAAATCAGCCTGGTGTTAGGCTTCTTGCCAAGGAAAAAGCCGTGAAAGCAGCCATGTTGTGGCACTTTTGCACTCCCTTTTGGATGCCTTTCACAGCTCCAGTGTGCCTGGAAGTCAGGGTTTCCTGATTTTAAAAATCCTAGCACTAGGCCGAACCCCAACCCTAAGACGAGAAAGGCAAATCAGCCAGGAATTAGGCATGTCCCCAAGGAAAAAGCTATCGACGCAGGCATGTTGTGGTACTTTTGCGCTCTTCTTGGGTAGTCCTTCACAGCTGCTGTGTTCTTGGAACTCAGGGCTTTCTGGTTAATAGAACCCTTACCCTAGGCGTAACTCAAACCTTAACCCTAGGAAGGAAAATCAGCCGATGGTTCGGGATGGTCTCATGGAAATATCAGTGGTGGCAGCCAAGTTGTGTCACTTTTGCGCTCCCCTTGGGATGCCTTTCACAGCTGCAGAGTGCCTGGAGCCCAGGGCTTCCTGGTTTTAAAAGTCCTAGGCCTAAGCCTAACAGTAACCCTAGGAAGGGAAATCAGCCGGGTATTAGGGTTCTTCCAAAGGGAAAAGCCGTGAAAGCAGCCATGTTGTGGCACTTTTGCACTCCCTTTGGGATGCATTTGGCAGATGCAGTAAGCCTGGAACTCAGGGCTTCCTGGTTAAAAATCTCCAAGCCCTAGGCTGAACCCTAACCCTAACCCTAGGCAGATAAATCAGCCTAGGTATAGGGATGGTGCCAAGGAAAAAGCTGTGAAAGCTGCACTGTTGTGGTACTTTAGTACTCCCCTTGGGATGCCTTAAACAGCTGCAGTGCGCCTGGATGTAAGGGCTTCCTAGTTTTAAAAGTCCTAGGCCTAAGCCTAACAGTAACCCTAGGAAGGTAAATCAGCCGCGTATTAGGGTTCTTCCTAAGGGGAAAGCCGTGCAAGCAGCCATGTTGTGCCACTTCTGCACTCCCTTTGGGATGCCTTTGGCAGATGAAGTAAGCCTGGAACTCAGGGCTTCCTAGTTACAAAAATCCTAGCCCTAGGCCGAACCCCAACCCTAAGACGAGAAAGGCAAATCAGCCAGGAATTAGACATGTCCCCAAGGAAAAAGCTGTGGAGGCAGGCACGTTGTGGTACTTTTGCGCTCTTCTTGGGTAGTCCTTCGCAGCTGCTGTGTTCTTGGAACTCAGGGCTTTCTGGTTAATGGAACTCTTACCCTAGGCGTAACTCAAACCTTAACCCTAGGAAGGAAAATCAGCCTATGGTTCGGGATGGTCTCATGAGAATAGCAGCAGAGGCAGCCAAGTTGTGTCACTTCTGCGGCCCTCTTGGGATGCCTTGAACAGCTGCACGTGCCTGGAGCCCAGGGCTTCCTGGTTTTAAAAGTCCTAGGCCTAAGCCTAACAGTAACCCTAGGAAGGTAAATCAGCCGCGTATTAGTATTCTTCCTAAGGGAAAAGCCATGAAAGCAGCCATGTTGTGGCACTTTGCACTCCCTTTGGGATGCTTTTGGCAGATGAAGTAAGCCTGGAACTCAGGGCTTCCTAGTTAAAAGAATCCTAGCCCTAGGCCGAACCCCAACCCTAAGACGAGAAAGGCAAATCAGCCAGGAATTAGGCATGTCCCCAAGGAAAAAGCTGTGGAGGCAGGCATGTTGTGGTACTTTTGCGCTTTTCTTGGGTAGTCCTTCGCAGCTGCTGTGTTCTTGGAACTCAGGGCTTTCTGGTTAATAGAACCCTTACCCTAGGCGTAACTCAAACCTTAACCCTAGGAAGGAAAATCAGCCCATGGTTCGGGATGGTCTCATGGAAATATCAGTGGTGGCAGCCAAGTTGTGTCACTTTTGCGCTCCCCTTGGGATGCCTTTCGCAGCTGCAGTGTGCCTGGAGCCCAGGGCTTCCTGGTTTTAAAAGTCCTAGGCCTAAGCCTAACAGTAACCCTAGGAAGGTAAATCAGCCGCGTATTAGGGTTCTTCCTAAGGGAAAAGCCGTGAAAGCAGCCATGTTGTGGCACTTTTGCACTCCCTTTGGGATGCCTTTGGCAGATGCAGTAAGCCTGGAACTCAGGGCTTCCTAGTTAAAAATATCCTAGCCCTAGGCCGAACCCCAACCCTAAGACGAGAAAGGCAAATCAGCCAGGAATTAGTCATGTCCCCAAGGAAAAAGCTGTCGACGCAGGCATGTTGTGATACTTTTGCGCGCTTCTGGGGTAGTCCTTCGCAGCTGCTGTGTTCTTGGAACTCAGGGCTTTCTGGTTAATAGAACCCTTACCCTAGGCGTAACTCAAACCTTAACCCTAGGAAGGAAAATCAGCCTATGATTTGGGATTGTCTCATGGAAATATCAGTGGTGGCAGCCAAGTTGTGTCACTTTTGCGCTCCCCTGGATGCCTTTCGCAGCTGCAGTGTGCCTGGAGCCCAGGGCTTCCTGGTTTAAAAGTCCTAGGCATAAGCCTAACAGTAACCCTAGGAAGGTAAATCAGCCAGGTATTACGGTTCTTCCTAAGGGAAAAGCTGTGAAAGCAGCCATGTTGTGGCACTTTTGCACTCCCTTTGGGATGCCTTTGTCAGATGCAGTAAGCCTGGAACTCAGGGCTTCCTGGTTAAAAAACTCCAAGCCCTAGGCTGAACCCTAACCCTAACCCTAGGCAGATAAATCAGCTTTGGTATAGGGATGGTGCCAAGGAAAAAGCTGTGAAAGCTGCCATGTTGTTGCACTTTTGTACTCCCCTTGGGATGCCTTGAACAGCTGCAGTGTGCCTGGATCTAAGGGCTTCCTAGTTTTAAAAATCGTAGCCCTAGGCCTAAGCCTTACAGTAACCCTGGGAAGGGAAATCAGCCTGGTGTTAGGCTTCTTGCCAAGGAAAAAGCCGTGAAAGCAGCCATGTTGAGGCACTTTTGCACTCCCTTTTGGATGCCTTTCACAGCTCCAGTGTGCCTGGAACTCAGGGTTTCCTGATTTTAAAAATCCTAGCACTAGGCCGAACCCCAACCCTAAGACGAGAAAGGCAAATCAGCCAGGAATTAGGCATGTCCCCAAGGAAAAAGCTGTGGAGGCAGGCATGTTGTGGTACTTTTGCGCTCTTCTTGGGAAGTCCTTCACAGCTGCTGTGTTCTTGGAACTCAGGGCTTTCTGGTTAATAGAACCCTTACCCCAGGCGTAACTCAAACCTTAACCCTAGGAAAGAAAATCAGCCTATGGTTCGGGATGGTCTCATGAGAATAGCAGCAGAGGCAGCCAAGTTGTGTCACTTCTGCGGCCCTCTTGAGATGCCTTTAACAGCTGCATGTGCCTGGAGCCCAGGGCTTCCTGGTTTTAAAAGTCCTAGGCCTAAGCCTAACAGTAACCCTAGGAAGGTAAATCAGCCGGGTATTAGGGTTCTTCCTAAGGGAAAAGCCGTGAAAGCAGCCATGTTGTGGCACTTTTGCACTCCCTTTGGGATGCCTTTGGCAGATGAAGTAAGCCTGGAACTCAGGGCTTCCTAGTTAAAAAAATCCTAGCCCTAGGCCGAACCCCAACCCTAAGACGAGAAAGGCAAATCAGCCAGGAATTAGGCATGTCCCCAAGGAAAAAGCTGTGGAGGCAGGCACGTTGTGGTACTTTTGCACTCTTCTTGGGTAGTCCTTCGCAGCTGCTGTGTTCTTGGAACTCAGGGCTTTCTGGTTAATAGAACACTTACCCTAGGCGTAACTCAAACCTTAACCCTAAGAAGGAAGATCAGCCTATGGTTCGGGATGGTCTCATGAGAATAGAAGCAGAGGCAGCCAAGTTGTGTCACTTCTGCGGCCCTCTTGGTATGCCTTTAACAGCTGCATGTGCCTGGAGCCCAAGGCTTCCTGGTTTTAAAAGTCCTAGGCCTAAGCCTAACAGTAAGCCTAGGAAGGTAAATCAGCCGCGTATTAGGGTTCTTCCTAAGGGAAAAGACGTGAAAGCAGCCATGTTGTGGCACTTCTGCACTCCCTTTGGGATGCTTTTGGCAGATGCAGTAAGCCTGGAAGTCAGGGCTTCCTAGTTAAAAATATCCTAGCCCTAGGCCGAACCCCAACCCTAAGACGAGAAAGGCAAATCAGCCAGGAATTAGGCATGTCCCCAAGGAAAAAGCTGTGGAGGCAGGCATGTTGTGGTACTTTTGCGCTCTTCTTGGGTAGTCCTTCGCAGCTGCTGTGTTCTTGGAACTCAGGGCTTTCTGGTTAATAGAACCCTTACCCTAGGCGTAACTCAAACCTTAACCCTAGGAAGGAAAATCAGCCTATGGTTCGGGATGGTCTCATGAGAATAGCAGCAGAGGCAGCCAAGTTGTGTCACTTTTGCGCTCCCCTTGGGATGCCTTTCGCAGCTGCAGTGTGCCTGGAGCCCAGGGCTTCCTGGTTTTAAAAGTCCTAGGTCTAAGCCTAACAGTAACCCTAGGAAGGTAAATCAGCCGCGTATTAGGGTTCTTCCTAAGGGAAAAGCCGTGAAAGCAGCCATGTTGTGGCACTTCTGCACTCCCTTTGGGATGCCTTTGGCAGATGCAGTAAGCCTGGAACTCAGGGCTTCCTGGTTAAAAAACTCCAAGCCCGAGGCCGAACCCTAACCCTAACCCTAGGCAGATAAAACAGCCTAGGTATAGGGATGGTGCCAAGGAAAAAGCTGTGAAAGCTGCCATGTTGTTGCACTTTTGTACTCCCCTTGGGATGCCTTGAACAGCTGCAGTGTGCCTGGATCTAAGGGCTTCCTAGTTTTAAAAATCCTAGCCCTAGGCCTAAGCCTAACAGTAACCAAGGGAAGGGAAATCAGCTTGGTGTTAGGCTTCTTGACAAGGAAAAAGCCGTGAAAGTAACCATGTTGTGGCACTTTTGCACTCCCTTTTGGATTCCTTTCACATCTCCAGTGTGCCTGGAACTCAGGGCTTCCTGATTTTAAAAATCCTAGCCCTAGGCCGAACCCCAACCCTAAGACGAGAAAGGCAAATCAGCCAGGAATTAGTCATGTCCCCAAGGAAAAAGCTGTCGACGCAGGCATGTTGTGATACTTTTGCGCGCTTCTGGGGTAGTCCTTCGCAGCTGCTGTGTTCTTGGAACTCAGGGCTTTCTGGTTAATAGAACCCTTACCCTAGGCGTAACTCAAACCTTAACCCTAGGAAGGAAAATCAGCCTATGATTTGGGATTGTCTCATGGAAATATCAGTGGTGGCAGCCAAGTTGTGTCACTTTTGCGCTCCCCTGGATGCCTTTCGCAGCTGCAGTGTGCCTGGAGCCCAGGGCTTCCTGGTTTAAAAGTCCTAGGCATAAGCCTAACAGTAACCCTAGGAAGGTAAATCAGCCAGGTATTACGGTTCTTCCTAAGGGAAAAGCTGTGAAAGCAGCCATGTTGTGGCACTTTTGCACTCCCTTTGGGATGCCTTTGTCAGATGCAGTAAGCCTGGAACTCAGGGCTTCCTGGTTAAAAAACTCCAAGCCCTAGGCTGAACCCTAACCCTAACCCTAGGCAGATAAATCAGCTTTGGTATAGGGATGGTGCCAAGGAAAAAGCTGTGAAAGCTGCCATGTTGTTGCACTTTTGTACTCCCCTTGGGATGCCTTGAACAGCTGCAGTGTGCCTGGATCTAAGGGCTTCCTAGTTTTAAAAATCGTAGCCCTAGGCCTAAGCCTTACAGTAACCCTGGGAAGGGAAATCAGCCTGGTGTTAGGCTTCTTGCCAAGGAAAAAGCCGTGAAAGCAGCCATGTTGAGGCACTTTTGCACTCCCTTTTGGATGCCTTTCACAGCTCCAGTGTGCCTGGAACTCAGGGTTTCCTGATTTTAAAAATCCTAGCACTAGGCCGAACCCCAACCCTAAGACGAGAAAGGCAAATCAGCCAGGAATTAGGCATGTCCCCAAGGAAAAAGCTGTGGAGGCAGGCATGTTGTGGTACTTTTGCGCTCTTCTTGGGAAGTCCTTCACAGCTGCTGTGTTCTTGGAACTCAGGGCTTTCTGGTTAATAGAACCCTTACCCCAGGCGTAACTCAAACCTTAACCCTAGGAAAGAAAATCAGCCTATGGTTCGGGATGGTCTCATGAGAATAGCAGCAGAGGCAGCCAAGTTGTGTCACTTCTGCGGCCCTCTTGAGATGCCTTTAACAGCTGCATGTGCCTGGAGCCCAGGGCTTCCTGGTTTTAAAAGTCCTAGGCCTAAGCCTAACAGTAACCCTAGGAAGGTAAATCAGCCGGGTATTAGGGTTCTTCCTAAGGGAAAAGCCGTGAAAGCAGCCATGTTGTGGCACTTTTGCACTCCCTTTGGGATGCCTTTGGCAGATGAAGTAAGCCTGGAACTCAGGGCTTCCTAGTTAAAAAAATCCTAGCCCTAGGCCGAACCCCAACCCTAAGACGAGAAAGGCAAATCAGCCAGGAATTAGGCATGTCCCCAAGGAAAAAGCTGTGGAGGCAGGCACGTTGTGGTACTTTTGCACTCTTCTTGGGTAGTCCTTCGCAGCTGCTGTGTTCTTGGAACTCAGGGCTTTCTGGTTAATAGAACACTTACCCTAGGCGTAACTCAAACCTTAACCCTAAGAAGGAAGATCAGCCTATGGTTCGGGATGGTCTCATGAGAATAGAAGCAGAGGCAGCCAAGTTGTGTCACTTCTGCGGCCCTCTTGGTATGCCTTTAACAGCTGCATGTGCCTGGAGCCCAAGGCTTCCTGGTTTTAAAAGTCCTAGGCCTAAGCCTAACAGTAAGCCTAGGAAGGTAAATCAGCCGCGTATTAGGGTTCTTCCTAAGGGAAAAGCCGTGAAAGCAGCCATGTTGTGGCACTTCTGCACTCCCTTTGGGATGCTTTTGGCAGATGCAGTAAGCCTGGAAGTCAGGGCTTCCTAGTTAAAAATATCCTAGCCCTAGGCCGAACCCCAACCCTAAGACGAGAAAGGCAAATCAGCCAGGAATTAGGCATGTCCCCAAGGAAAAAGCTGTGGAGGCAGGCATGTTGTGGTACTTTTGCGCTCTTCTTGGGTAGTCCTTCGCAGCTGCTGTGTTCTTGGAACTCAGGGCTTTCTGGTTAATAGAACCCTTACCCTAGGCGTAACTCAAACCTTAACCCTAGGAAGGAAAATCAGCCTATGGTTCGGGATGGTCTCATGAGAATAGCAGCAGAGGCAGCCAAGTTGTGTCACTTTTGCGCTCCCCTTGGGATGCCTTTCGCAGCTGCAGTGTGCCTGGAGCCCAGGGCTTCCTGGTTTTAAAAGTCCTAGGTCTAAGCCTAACAGTAACCCTAGGAAGGTAAATCAGCCGCGTATTAGGGTTCTTCCTAAGGGAAAAGCCGTGAAAGCAGCCATGTTGTGGCACTTCTGCACTCCCTTTGGGATGCCTTTGGCAGATGCAGTAAGCCTGGAACTCAGGGCTTCCTGGTTAAAAAACTCCAAGCCCGAGGCCGAACCCTAACCCTAACCCTAGGCAGATAAAACAGCCTAGGTATAGGGATGGTGCCAAGGAAAAAGCTGTGAAAGCTGCCATGTTGTTGCACTTTTGTACTCCCCTTGGGATGCCTTGAACAGCTGCAGTGTGCCTGGATCTAAGGGCTTCCTAGTTTTAAAAATCCTAGCCCTAGGCCTAAGCCTAACAGTAACCAAGGGAAGGGAAATCAGCTTGGTGTTAGGCTTCTTGACAAGGAAAAAGCCGTGAAAGTAACCATGTTGTGGCACTTTTGCACTCCCTTTTGGATTCCTTTCACATCTCCAGTGTGCCTGGAACTCAGGGCTTCCTGATTTTAAAAATCCTAGCCCTAGGCCGAACCCCAACCCTTAGAAGAGAAAGGCAAATCAGCCAGGAATTAGGCATGTCCCCAAGGAAAAAGCTGTGGAGGCAGGCATGTTGTGGTACTTTTGCGCTCTTCTTGGGAAGTCCTTCGCAGCTGCTGTGTTCTTGGAACTCAGGGCTTTCTGGTTAATAGAACTCTTACCCTAGGCGTAACTCAAAACTTAACCCTAGGAAGGAAAATCAGCCTATGGTTCGGGATGGTCTCATGAGAATAGCAGCAGAGGCAGCCAAGTTGTGTCACTTCTGCAGCCCTCTTGGGATGCCTTTAACAGCTGCAGTGTGCCTGGAGCCCAGGGCTTCCTGGTTTTAATAGTCCTAGGCCTAAGCCTAACAGTAACCCTAGGAAGGTAAATCAGCCGCGTATTAGGGTTCTTCCTAAGGGAAAAGCCGTGAAAGCAGCCATGTTGTGGCACTTCTGCACTCCCTTTGGGATGCCTTTGGCAGATGCAGTAAGCCTGGAACTCAGGGCTTCCGAGTTAAAAAAATCCTAGCCCTAGGCCGAACCCCAACCCTAAGACGAGAAAGGCAAATCAGCCAGGAATTAGGCATGGCCCAAAGGAAAAAGCTGTGGAGGCAGGCACGTTGTGGTACTTTTGCGCTCTTCTTGGCTAGTCCTTCGCAGCTGCTGTGTTCTTGGAACTCAGGTCTTTCTGCTTAATCGAACCCTTACCCCAGGTGTAACTCAAACCTTAACCCTAGGAAGGAAAATCAGCCTATGGTTCGGGATGGTCTCATGGAAATATCAGTGGTGGCAGCCAAGTTGTGTCACTTCTGCGGCCCTCTTGGGATGCCTTTCGCAGCTGCATGTGCCTGGAGCCCAGGGCTTCCTGGTTTTAAAAGTCCTAGGCCTAAGCCTAACAGTAACCCTAGGAAGGTAAATCAGCCGCGTGTTAGGGTTCTTCCTAAGGGAAAAGCCGTGAAAGCAGCCATGTTGTGGCACTTCTGCACTCCCTTTGGGATGCTTTTGGCAGGTGAAGTAAGATTGGAACTCAGGGCTTCCTAGTTAAAAATATCCTAGCCCTAGGCCGAACCCCAACCCTAAGACGAGAAAGGCAAATCAGCCAGGAATTAGGCATGTCCCCAAGGAAAAAGCTGTGGAGGCAGGCATGTTGTGGTACTTTTGCGCTCTTCTTGGGTAGTCCTTCGCAGCTGCTGTGTTCTTGGAACTCAGGGCTTTCTGGTTAATAGAACCCTTACCCCAGGCGTAACTCAAACCTTAACCCTAGGAAGGAAAATCAGCCTATGGTTCGGGATGGTCTCATGGAAATATCAGTGGTGGCAGCCAAGTTGTGTCACTTTTGCGCTCCCCTTGGGATGCCTTTCGCAGCTGCAGTGTGCCTGGAGCCCAGGGCTTCCTGGTTTTAAAAGTCCTAGGCCTAAGCCTAACAGTAACCCTAGGAAGGTAAATCAGACGCGTATTAGGGTTCTTCCTAAGGGAAAAGCCGTGAAAGCAGCCATGTTGTGGCACTTCTGCACTCCCTTTGGGATGATTTTTGCAGATGCAGTAAGCCTGGAACTCAGGGCTTCCGAGTTAAATAAATCCTAGCCCTAGGCCGAACCCCAACCCTAAGACGAGAAAGGCAAATCAGCCAGGAATTAGGCATGTCCCCAAGGAAAAAGCTGTGGAGGCAGGCATGTTGTGGTACTTTTGCGCTCTTCTTGGGTAGTCCTTCGCAGCTGCTGTGTTCTTGGAACTCAGGGCTTTCTGGTTAATAGAACCCTTATCCTAGGCGTAACTCAAACCTTAACCCTAGGAAGGAAAATCAGCCTATGGTTCGGGATGGTCTCATGGAAATATCAGTGGTGGCAGCCAAGTTGTGTCACTTTTGCGCTCCCCTTGGGATGCCTTTCACAGCTGCAGTGTGCCTGGAGCCCAGGGCTTCCTGGTTTTAAAAGTCCTAGGCCTAAGCCTAACAGTAACCCTAGGAAGGTAAATCAGCCGGGTATTAGGGTTCTTCCTAAGGGAAAAGCCGTGAAAGCAGCCATGTTGTGGCACTTCTGCACACCCTTTGGGATGCCTTTGGCAGATGCAGTAAGCCTGGAACTCAGGGCTTCCTGGTTAAAAAACTCCAAGCCCTAGGCTGAACCCTAACCCTAACCCTAGGCAGATAAAACAGCCAAGGTATAGGAATGGTGCCAAGGAAAAAGCTGTGAAAGCTGCCATGTTGTTGCACTTTTGTACTCCCCTTGGGATGCCTTGAACAGCTGCAGTGTGCCTGGATCTAAGGGCTTCCTAGTTTTAAAAATCCTAGCCCTAGGCCTAAGCCCAACAGTAAGCCTGGGAAGGGAAATCAGCCTGGTTTTAAGCTTCTTGCCAAGGAAAAAGCCGTGAAAGCAACCATGTTGTGGCACTTTTGCACTCCCTTATGGATGCCTTTCACAGCTCCAGTGTGCCTGGAACTCAGGGCTTCCTGATTTTAAAAATCCTAACCCTAGGCCGAACTCCATCCCTAAGACGAGAAAGGCAAATCAGCCAGGAATTAGGCATGTCCCCAAGGAAAAAGCTGTGGAGGCAGGCATGTTGTGGTACTTTTGCGCTCTTCTTGGGTAGTCCTTCGCAGCTGCTGTGTTCTTGGAACTCAGGGCTTTCTGGTTAATAGAACCCTTACCCCAGGCGTAACTCAAACCTTAACCCTAGGAAGGAAAATCAGCCTATGGTTCAGGATGGTCTCATGAGAATAGAAGCAGAGGCAGCCAAGTTATGTCACTTCTGCGGCCCTCTTGGGATGCCTTTCGCAGCTGCATGTGCCTGGAGCCCAGGGCTTCCTGGTTTTAAAAGTCCTAGGCCTAAGCCTAACAGTAACCCTAGGAAGGTAAATCAGCCGCGTATTAGGGTTCTTCCTAAGGGAAAAGCCGTGAAAGCAGCCATGTTGTGGCACTTCTGCACTCCCTTTGGGATGCTTTTTGCAGATGAAGTAAGACTGGATCTCAGGGCTTCCTAGTTAAAAAAATCCTAGCCCTAGGCCGAACCCCAACCCTAAGACGAGAAAGGCAAATCAGCCAGGAATTAGGCATGTCCCCAAGGAAAAAGCTGTGGAGGCAGGCACGTTGTGGTACTTTTGCGCTCTTCTTGGGTAGTCCTTCGCAGCTGCTGTGTTCTTGGAACTCAGGTCTTTCTGCTTAATCGAACCCTTACCCCAGGTGTAACTCAAACCTTAACCCTAGGAAGGAAAATCAGCCTATGGTTCGGGATGGTCTCATGGAAATATCAGTGGTGGCAGCCAAGTTGTGTCACTTCTGCGGCCCTCTTGGGATGCCTTTCGCAGCTGCATGTGCCTGGAGCCCAGGGCTTCCTGGTTTTAAAAGTCCTAGGCCTAAGCCTAACAGTAACCCTAGGAAGGTAAATCAGCCGCGTGTTAGGGTTCTTCCTAAGGGAAAAGCCGTGAAAGCAGCCATGTTGTGGCACTTCTGCACTCCCTTTGGGATGCTTTTGGCAGGTGAAGTAAGATTGGAACTCAGGGCTTCCTAGTTAAAAATATCCTAGCCCTAGGCCGAACCCCAACCCTAAGACGAGAAAGGCAAATCAGCCAGGAATTAGGCATGTCCCCAAGGAAAAAGCTGTGGAGGCAGGCATGTTGTGGTACTTTTGCGCTCTTCTTGGGTAGTCCTTCGCAGCTGCTGTGTTCTTGGAACTCAGGGCTTTCTGGTTAATAGAACCCTTACCCCAGGCGTAACTCAAACCTTAACCCTAGGAAGGAAAATCAGCCTATGGTTCGGGATGGTCTCATGGAAATATCAGTGGTGGCAGCCAAGTTGTGTCACTTTTGCGCTCCCCTTGGGATGCCTTTCGCAGCTGCAGTGTGCCTGGAGCCCAGGGCTTCCTGGTTTTAAAAGTCCTAGGCCTAAGCCTAACAGTAACCCTAGGAAGGTAAATCAGACGCGTATTAGGGTTCTTCCTAAGGGAAAAGCCGTGAAAGCAGCCATGTTGTGGCACTTCTGCACTCCCTTTGGGATGATTTTTGCAGATGCAGTAAGCCTGGAACTCAGGGCTTCCGAGTTAAATAAATCCTAGCCCTAGGCCGAACCCCAACCCTAAGACGAGAAAGGCAAATCAGCCAGGAATTAGGCATGTCCCCAAGGAAAAAGCTGTGGAGGCAGGCATGTTGTGGTACTTTTGCGCTCTTCTTGGGTAGTCCTTCGCAGCTGCTGTGTTCTTGGAACTCAGGGCTTTCTGGTTAATAGAACCCTTATCCTAGGCGTAACTCAAACCTTAACCCTAGGAAGGAAAATCAGCCTATGGTTCGGGATGGTCTCATGGAAATATCAGTGGTGGCAGCCAAGTTGTGTCACTTTTGCGCTCCCCTTGGGATGCCTTTCACAGCTGCAGTGTGCCTGGAGCCCAGGGCTTCCTGGTTTTAAAAGTCCTAGGCCTAAGCCTAACAGTAACCCTAGGAAGGTAAATCAGCCGGGTATTAGGGTTCTTCCTAAGGGAAAAGCCGTGAAAGCAGCCATGTTGTGGCACTTCTGCACACCCTTTGGGATGCCTTTGGCAGATGCAGTAAGCCTGGAACTCAGGGCTTCCTGGTTAAAAAACTCCAAGCCCTAGGCTGAACCCTAACCCTAACCCTAGGCAGATAAAACAGCCAAGGTATAGGAATGGTGCCAAGGAAAAAGCTGTGAAAGCTGCCATGTTGTTGCACTTTTGTACTCCCCTTGGGATGCCTTGAACAGCTGCAGTGTGCCTGGATCTAAGGGCTTCCTAGTTTTAAAAATCCTAGCCCTAGGCCTAAGCCCAACAGTAAGCCTGGGAAGGGAAATCAGCCTGGTTTTAAGCTTCTTGCCAAGGAAAAAGCCGTGAAAGCAACCATGTTGTGGCACTTTTGCACTCCCTTATGGATGCCTTTCACAGCTCCAGTGTGCCTGGAACTCAGGGCTTCCTGATTTTAAAAATCCTAACCCTAGGCCGAACTCCATCCCTAAGACGAGAAAGGCAAATCAGCCAGGAATTAGGCATGTCCCCAAGGAAAAAGCTGTGGAGGCAGGCATGTTGTGGTACTTTTGCGCTCTTCTTGGGTAGTCCTTCGCAGCTGCTGTGTTCTTGGAACTCAGGGCTTTCTGGTTAATAGAACCCTTACCCCAGGCGTAACTCAAACCTTAACCCTAGGAAGGAAAATCAGCCTATGGTTCAGGATGGTCTCATGAGAATAGAAGCAGAGGCAGCCAAGTTATGTCACTTCTGCGGCCCTCTTGGGATGCCTTTCGCAGCTGCATGTGCCTGGAGCCCAGGGCTTCCTGGTTTTAAAAGTCCTAGGCCTAAGCCTAACAGTAACCCTAGGAAGGTAAATCAGCCGCGTATTAGGGTTCTTCCTAAGGGAAAAGCCGTGAAAGCAGCCATGTTGTGGCACTTCTGCACTCCCTTTGGGATGCTTTTTGCAGATGAAGTAAGACTGGATCTCAGGGCTTCCTAGTTAAAAAAATCCTAGCCCTAGGCCGAACCCCAACCCTAAGACGAGAAAGGCAAATCAGCCAGGAATTAGGCATGTCCCCAAGGAAAAAGCTGTGGAGGCAGGCACGTTGTGGTACTTTTGCGCTCTTCTTGGGTAGTCCTTCGCAGCTGCTGTGTTCTTGGAACTCAGGGCTTTCTGGTTAATAGAACCCTTACCCTAGGCGTAACTCAAACCTTAACCCTAGGAAGGAAAATCAGCCTATGGTTCGGGATGGTCTCATGGAAATATCAGTGGTGGCAGCCAAGTTGCGCCACTTTTGCGCTCCCCTTGGGATGCCTTTCGCAGCTGCAGAGTCCCTGGAGCCCAGGGCTTCCGGGTTTTAAAAGTCCTAGGCCTAAGCCTAACAGTAACCCTAGGAAGGTAAATCAACCGGGTATGAGGGTTCTTCCTAAGGGAAAAGCCGTGAAAGCAGCCATGTTGTGGCACTTTTGCACTCCCTTTGGGATGCATTTGGCAGATGCAGTAAGCCTGGAATTCAGGGCTTCCTGGTTAAAAACTCCAAGCCCTAGGCTGAACCCTAACCCTAACCCTAGGGAGATAAATCAGCATATGTATAGGGATGGTGCCAAGGAAAAAGCTGTGAAAGCTGCCATGTTGTCGTACTTTAGTACTCCCCTTGGGATGCCTTGAACAGCTGCAGTGTGCCTGGATCTAAGGGCTTCCTAGTTTTAAAAGTCCTAGGCCTAAGCCTAACAGTAACCCTAGGAAGGTAAATCAGCCGCGTATTAGGGTTCTTCCTAAGGGAAAAGCCGTGAAAGCAGCCATGTTGTGGCACTTCTGCACTCCCTTTGGGATGCCTTTGGCAGATGAAGTAAGCCTGGAACTCAGGGCTTCCTAGTTAAAAATATCCTAGCCCTAGGCCGAACCCCAACCCTAAGACGAGAAAGGCGAATCAGCCAGGAATTAGGCATGTCCCCAAGGAAAAAGCTGTGGAGGCAGGCATGTTGTGGTACTTTTGCGCTCTTCTTGGGTAGTCCTTCGCAGCTGCTGTGTTCTTGGAACTCAGGGCTTTCTGGTTAATAGAACCCTTACCCTAGGCGTAACTCAAACCTTAACCCTAGGAAGGAAAATCAGCCTATGGTTCGGGATGGTCTCATGAGAATAGAAGCAGAGGCAGCCAAGTTATGTCACTTCTGCAGCCCTCTTGGGATGCCTTTAACAGCTGCATGTGCCTGGAGCCCAGGGCTTCCTGGTTTTAAAAGTCCTAGGCCTAAGCCTAACAGTAACCCTAGGAAGGTAAATCAGCCGCGTATTAGGGTTCTTCCTAAGGGAAAAGCCGTGAAAGCAGCCATGTTGTGGCACTTCTGCACTCCCTTTGGGATGATTTTTGCAGATGCAGTAAGTCTGGAACTCAGGGCTTCCGAGTTAAATAAATCCTAGCCCTAGGCCGAACCCCAACCCTAAGACGAGAAAGGCAAATCAGCCAGGAATTAGGCATGTCCCCAAGGAAAAAGCTGTGGAGGCAGGCATGTTGTGGTACTTTTGCGCTCTTCTTGGGTAGTCCTTCGCAGCTGCTGTGTTCTTGGAACTCAGGGCTTTCTGGTTAATAGAACTCTTACACTAGGCGTAACTCAAACCTTAACCCTAGGAAGGAAAATCAGCCTATGGTTCGGGATGGTCTCATGGAAATATCAGTGGTGGCAGCCAAGTTGTGTCACTTTTGCGCTCCCCTTGGGATGCCTTTCGCAGCTGCAGTGTGCCTGGAGCCCAGGGCTTCCTGGTTTTAAAAGTCCTAGGCCTAAGCCTAACAGTAACCCTAGGAAGGTAAATCAGCCGGGTATTAGGGTTCTTCCTAAGGGAAAAGCCGTGAAAGCAGCCATGTTGTGGCACTTCTGCACTCCCTTTGGGATGCCTTTGGCAGATGCAGTAAGCCTGGAACTCAGGGCTTCCTGGTAAAAAAACTCCAAGCCCTAGGCTGAACCCTAACCCTAACCCTAGGCAGATAAAACAGCCAAGGTATAGGAATGGTGCCAAGGAAAAAGCTGTGAAAGCTGCCATGTTGTTGCACTTTTGTACTCCCCTTGGGATGCCTTGAACAGCTGCAGTGTGCCTGGATCTAAGGGCTTCCTAGTTTTAAAAATCCTAGCCCTAGGCCTAAGCCCAACAGTAAGCCTGGGAAGGGAAACCAGCCTGGTGTTAAGCTTCTTGCCAAGGAAAAAGCCGTGAAAGCAACCATGTTGTGGCACTTTTGCACTCCCTTATGGATGCCTTTCACAGCTCCAGTGTGCCTGGAACTCAGGGCTTCCTGATTTTAAAAATCCTAACCCTAGGCCGAACTCCATCCCTAAGACGAGAAAGGCAAATCAGCCAGGAATTAGGCATGTCCCCAAGGAAAAAGCTGTGGAGGCAGGCATGTTGTGGTACTTTTGCGCTCTTCTTGGGTAGTCCTTCGCAGCTGCTGTGTTCTTGGAACTCAGGGCTTTCTGGTTAATAGAACCCTTACCCCAGGCGTAACTCAAACCTTAACCCTAGGAAGGAAAATCAGCCTATGGTTCAGGATGGTCTCATGAGAATAGAAGCAGAGGCAGCCAAGTTATGTCACTTCTGCGGCCCTCTTGGGATGCCTTTCGCAGCTGCATGTGCCTGGAGCCCAGGGCTTCCTGGTTTTAAAAGTCCTAGGCCTAAGCCTAACAGTAACCCTAGGAAGGTAAATCAGCCGCGTATTAGGGTTCTTCCTAAGGGAAAAGCCGTGAAAGCAGCCATGTTGTGGCACTTCTGCACTCCCTTTGGGATGCTTTTTGCAGATGAAGTAAGACTGGATCTCAGGGCTTCCTAGTTAAAAAAATCCTAGCCCTAGGCCGAACCCCAACCCTAAGACGAGAAAGGCAAATCAGCCAGGAATTAGGCATGTCCCCAAGGAAAAAGCTGTGGAGGCAGGCACGTTGTGGTACTTTTGCGCTCTTCTTGGGTAGTCCTTCGCAGCTGCTGTGTTCTTGGAACTCAGGGCTTTCTGGTTAATAGAACCCTTACCCTAGGCGTAACTCAAACCTTAACCCTAGGAAGGAAAATCAGCCTATGGTTCGGGATGGTCTCATGGAAATATCAGTGGTGGCAGCCAAGTTGCGCCACTTTTGCGCTCCCCTTGGGATGCCTTTCGCAGCTGCAGAGTACCTGGAGCCCAGGGCTTCCGGGTTTTAAAAGTCCTAGGACTAAGCCTAACAGTAACCCTAGGAAGGTAAATCAACCGGGTATGAGGGTTCTTCCTAAGGGAAAAGCCGTGAAAGCAGCCATGTTGTGGCACTTTTGCACTCCCTTTGGGATGCATTTGGCAGATGCAGTAAGCCTGGAATTCAGGGCTTCCTGGTTAAAAACTCCAAGCCCTAGGCTGAACCCTAACCCTAACCCTAGGGAGATAAATCAGCATATGTATAGGGATGGTGCCAAGGAAAAAGCTGTGAAAGCTGCCATGTTGTCGTACTTTAGTACCCCCCTTGGGATGCCTTGAACAGCTGCAGTGTGCCTGGATCTAAGGGCTTCCTAGTTTTAAAAGTCCTAGGCCTAAGCCTAACAGTAACCCTAGGAAGGTAAATCAGCCGCGTATTAGGGTTCTTCCTAAGGGAAAAGCCGTGAAAGCAGCCATGTTGTGGCACTTCTGCACTCCCTTTGGGATGCCTTTGGCAGATGAAGTAAGCCTGGAACTCAGGGCTTCCTAGTTAAAAATATCCTAGCCCTAGGCCGAACCCCAACCCTAAGACGAGAAAGGCGAATCAGCCAGGAATTAGGCATGTCCCCAAGGAAAAAGCTGTGGAGGCAGGCATGTTGTGGTACTTTTGCGCTCTTCTTGGGTAGTCCTTCGCAGCTGCTGTGTTCTTGGAACTCAGGGCTTTCTGGTTAATAGAACCCTTACCCTAGGCGTAACTCAAACCTTAACCCTAGGAAGGAAAATCAGCCTATGGTTCGGGATGGTCTCATGAGAATAGAAGCAGAGGCAGCCAAGTTATGTCACTTCTGCAGCCCTCTTGGGATGCCTTTAACAGCTGCATGTGCCTGGAGCCCAGGGCTTCCTGGTTTTAAAAGTCCTAGGCCTAAGCCTAACAGTAACCCTAGGAAGGTAAATCAGCCGCGTATTAGGGTTCTTCCTAAGGGAAAAGCCGTGAAAGCAGCCATGTTGTGGCACTTCTGCACTCCCTTTGGGATGATTTTTGCAGATGCAGTAAGCCTGGAACTCAGGGCTTCCGAGTTAAATAAATCCTAGCCCTAGGCCGAACCCCAACCCTAAGACGAGAAAGGCAAATCAGCCAGGAATTAGGCATGTCCCCAAGGAAAAAGCTGTGGAGGCAGGCATGTTGTGGTACTTTTGCGCTCTTCTTGGGTAGTCCTTCGCAGCTGCTGTGTTCTTGGAACTCAGGGCTTTCTGGTTAATAGAACTCTTACACTAGGCGTAACTCAAACCTTAACCCTAGGAAGGAAAATCAGCCTATGGTTCGGGATGGTCTCATGGAAATATCAGTGGTGGCAGCCAAGTTGTGTCACTTTTGCGCTCCCCTTGGGATGCCTTTCGCAGCTGCAGTGTGCCTGGAGCCCAGGGCTTCCTGGTTTTAAAAGTCCTAGGCCTAAGCCTAACAGTAACCCTAGGAAGGTAAATCAGCCGGGTATTAGGGTTCTTCCTAAGGGAAAAGCCGTGAAAGCAGCCATGTTGTGGCACTTCTGCACTCCCTTTGGGATGCCTTTGGCAGATGCAGTAAGCCTGGAACTCAGGGCTTCCTGGTAAAAAAACTCCAAGCCCTAGGCTGAACCCTAACCCTAACCCTAGGCAGATAAAACAGCCAAGGTATAGGAATGGTGCCAAGGAAAAAGCTGTGAAAGCTGCCATGTTGTTGCACTTTTGTACTCCCCTTGGGATGCCTTGAACAGCTGCAGTGTGCCTGGATCTAAGGGCTTCCTAGTTTTAAAAATCCTAGCCCTAGGCCTAAGCCCAACAGTAAGCCTGGGAAGGGAAATCAGCCTGGTGTTAAGCTTCTTGCCAAGGAAAAAGCCGTGAAAGCAACCATGTTGTGGCACTTTTGCACTCCCTTATGGATGCCTTTCACAGCTCCAGTGTGCCTGGAACTCAGGGCTTCCTGATTTTAAAAATCCTAACCCTAGGCCGAACTCCATCCCTAAGACGAGAAAGGCAAATCAGCCAGGAATTAGGCATGTCCCCAAGGAAAAAGCTGTGGAGGCAGGCATGTTGTGGTACTTTTGCGCTCTTCTTGGCTAGTCCTTCGCAGCTGCTGTGTTCTTGGAACTCAGGGCTTTCTGGTTAATCGAACCCTTACCCCAGGCGCAACTCAAACCTTAACCCTAGGAAGGAAAATCAGCCTATGGTTCAGGATGGTCTCATGAGAATAGAAGCAGAGGCAGCCATGTTATGTCACTTCTGCGGCCCTCTTGGGATGCCTTTCGCAGCTGCATGTGCCTGGAGCCCAGGGCTTCCTGGTTTTAAAAGTCCTAGGCCTAAGCCTAACAGTAACCCTAGGAAGGTAAATCAGCCGCGTATTAGGGTTCTTCCTAAGGGAAAAGCCGTGAAAGCAGCCATGTTGTGGCACTTCTGCACTCCCTTTGGGATGCTTTTTGCAGATGAAGTAAGACTGGATCTCAGGGCTTCCTAGTTAAAAAAATCCTAGCCCTAGGCCGAACCCCAACCCTAAGACGAGAAAGGCAAATCAGCCAGGAATTAGGCATGTCCCCAAGGAAAAAGCTGTGGAGGCAGGCACGTTGTGGTACTTTTGCGCTCTTCTTGGGTAGTCCTTCGCAGCTGCTGTGTTCTTGGAACTCAGGGCTTTCTGGTTAATAGAACCCTTACCCTAGGCGTAACTCAAACCTTAACCCTAGGAAGGAAAATCAGCCTATGGTTCGGGATGGTCTCATGGAAATATCAGTGGTGGCAGCCAAGTTGCGCCACTTTTGCGCTCCCCTTGGGATGCCTTTCGCAGCTGCAGAGTACCTGGAGCCCAGGGCTTCCGGGTTTTAAAAGTCCTAGGCCTAAGCCTAACAGTAACCCTAGGAAGGTAAATCAACCGGGTATGAGGGTTCTTCCTAAGGGAAAAGCCGTGAAAGCAGCCATGTTGTGGCACTTTTGCACTCCCTTTGGGATGCATTTGGCAGATGCAGTAAGCCTGGAATTCAGGGCTTCCTGGTTAAAAACTCCAAGCCCTAGGCTGAACCCTAACCCTAACCCTAGGCAGATAAATCAGCATATGTATAGGGATGGTGCCAAGGAAAAAGCTGTGAAAGCTGCCATGTTGTCGTACTTTAGTACTCCCCTTGGGATGCCTTGAACAGCTGCAGTGTGCCTGGATCTAAGGGCTTCCTAGTTTTAAAAGTCCTAGGCCTAAGCCTAACAGTAACCCTAGGAAGGTAAATCAGCCGCGTATTAGGGTTCTTCCTAAGGGAAAAGCCGTGAAAGCAGCCATGTTGTGGCACTTCTGCACTCCCTTTGGGATGCCTTTGGCAGATGAAGTAAGCCTGGAACTCAGGGCTTCCTAGTTAAAAATATCCTAGCCCTAGGCCGAACCCCAACCCTAAGACGAGAAAGGCGAATCAGCCAGGAATTAGGCATGTCCCCAAGGAAAAAGCTGTGGAGGCAGGCATGTTGTGGTACTTTTGCGCTCTTCTTGGGTAGTCCTTCGCAGCTGCTGTGTTCTTGGAACTCAGGGCTTTCTGGTTAATAGAACCCTTACCCTAGGCGTAACTCAAACCTTAACCCTAGGAAGGAAAATCAGCCTATGGTTCGGGATGGTCTCATGAGAATAGAAGCAGAGGCAGCCAAGTTATGTCACTTCTGCAGCCCTCTTGGGATGCCTTTAACAGCTGCATGTGCCTGGAGCCCAGGGCTTCCTGGTTTTAAAAGTCCTAGGCCTAAGCCTAACAGTAACCCTAGGAAGGTAAATCAGCCGCGTATTAGGGTTCTTCCTAAGGGAAAAGCCGTGAAAGCAGCCATGTTGTGGCACTTCTGCACTCCCTTTGGGATGATTTTTGCAGATGCAGTAAGCCTGGAACTCAGGGCTTCCGAGTTAAATAAATCCTAGCCCTAGGCCGAACCCCAACCCTAAGACGAGAAAGGCAAATCAGCCAGGAATTAGGCATGTCCCCAAGGAAAAAGCTGTGGAGGCAGGCATGTTGTGGTACTTTTGCGCTCTTCTTGGGTAGTCCTTCGCAGCTGCTGTGTTCTTGGAACTCAGGGCTTTCTGGTTAATAGAACTCTTACACTAGGCGTAACTCAAACCTTAACCCTAGGAAGGAAAATCAGCCTATGGTTCGGGATGGTCTCATGGAAATATCAGTGGTGGCAGCCAAGTTGTGTCACTTTTGCGCTCCCCTTGGGATGCCTTTCGCAGCTGCAGTGTGCCTGGAGCCCAGGGCTTCCTGGTTTTAAAAGTCCTAGGCCTAAGCCTAACAGTAACCCTAGGAAGGTAAATCAGCCGCGTATTAGGGTTCTTCCTAAGGGAAAAGCCGTGAAAGCAGCCATGTTGTGGCACTTCTGCACTCCCTTTGGGATGCCTTTGGCAGATGCAGTAAGCCTGGAACTCAGGGCTTCCTGGTAAAAAAACTCCAAGCCCTAGGCTGAACCCTAACCCTAACCCTAGGCATATAAAACAGCCTAGGTATAGGGATGGTGCCAAGGAAAAAGCTGTGAAAGCTGCCATGTTGTTGCACTTTTGTACTCCCCTTGGGATGCCTTGAACAGCTGCAGTGTGCCTGGATCTAAGGGCTTCCTAGTTTTAAAAATCCTAGCCCTAGGCCTAAGCCCAACAGTAACCCTGGGAAGGGAAATCAGCCTGGTGTTAGGCTTCTTGCCAAGGAAAAAGCCGTGAAAGCAACCATGTTGTGGCACTTTTGCACTCCCTTTTGGATGCCTTTCACAGCTCCAGTGTGCCTGGAACTCAGGGCTTCCTGATTTTAAAAATCCTAACCCTAGGCCGAACTCCATCCCTAAGACGAGAAAGGCAAATCAGCCAGGAATTAGGCATGTCCCCAAGGAAAAAGCTGTGGAGGCAGGCATGTTGTGGTACTTTTGCGCTCTTCTTGGGAAGTCCTTCGCAGCTGCTGTGTTCTTGGAACTCAGGGCTTTCTGGTTAATAGAACCCTTACCCCAGGCGTAACTCAAACCTTAACCCTAGGAAGGAAAATCAGCCTATGGTTCAGGATGGTCTCATGAGAATAGAAGCAGAGGCAGCCAAGTTATGTCACTTCTGCGGCCCTCTTGGGATGCCTTTCGCAGCTGCATGTGCCTGGAGCCCAGGGCTTCCTGGTTTTAAAAGTCCTAGGCCTAAGCCTAACAGTAACCCTAGGAAGGTAAATCAGCCGCGTATTAGGGTTCTTCCTAAGGGAAAAGCCGTGAAAGCAGCCATGTTGTGGCACTTCTGCACTCCCTTTGGGATGCTTTTTGCAGATGAAGTAAGACTGGATCTCAGGGCTTCCTAGTTAAAAAAATCCTAGCCCTAGGCCGAACCCCAACCCTAAGACGAGAAAGGCAAATCAGCCAGGAATTAGGCATGTCCCCAAGGAAAAAGCTGTGGAGGCAGGCACGTTGTGGTACTTTTGCGCTCTTCTTGGGTAGTCCTTCGCAGCTGCTGTGTTCTTGGAACTCAGGGCTTTCTGGTTAATAGAACCCTTACCCTAGGCGTAACTCAAACCTTAACCCTAGGAAGGAAAATCAGCCTATGGTTCGGGATGGTCTCATGGAAATATCAGTGGTGGCAGCCAAGTTGCGCCACTTTTGCGCTCCCCTTGGGATGCCTTTCGCAGCTGCAGAGTACCTGGAGCCCAGGGCTTCCGGGTTTTAAAAGTCCTAGGCCTAAGCCTAACAGTAACCCTAGGAAGGTAAATCAACCGGGTATGAGGGTTCTTCCTAAGGGAAAAGCCGTGAAAGCAGCCATGTTGTGGCACTTTTGCACTCCCTTTGGGATGCATTTGGCAGATGCAGTAAGCCTGGAATTCAGGGCTTCCTGGTTAAAAACTCCAAGCCCTAGGCTGAACCCTAACCCTAACCCTAGGGAGATAAAACAGCATATGTATAGGGATGGTGCCAAGGAAAAAGCTGTGAAAGCTGCCATGTTGTCGTACTTTAGTACTCCCCTTGGGATGCCTTGAACAGCTGCAGTGTGCCTGGATCTAAGGGCTTCCTAGTTTTAAAAGTCCTAGGCCTAAGCCTAACAGTAACCCTAGGAAGGTAAATCAGCCGCGTATTAGGGTTCTTCCTAAGGGAAAAGCCGTGAAAGCAGCCATGTTGTGGCACTTCTGCACTCCCTTTGGGATGCCTTTGGCAGATGAAGTAAGCCTGGAACTCAGGGCTTCCTAGTTAAAAATATCCTAGCCCTAGGCCGAACCCCAACCCTAAGACGAGAAAGGCGAATCAGCCAGGAATTAGGCATGTCCCCAAGGAAAAAGCTGTGGAGGCAGGCATGTTGTGGTACTTTTGCGCTCTTCTTGGGTAGTCCTTCGCAGCTGCTGTGTTCTTGGAACTCAGGGCTTTCTGGTTAATAGAACCCTTACCCTAGGCGTAACTCAAACCTTAACCCTAGGAAGGAAAATCAGCCTATGGTTCGGGATGGTCTCATGAGAATAGAAGCAGAGGCAGCCAAGTTATGTCACTTCTGCAGCCCTCTTGGGATGCCTTTAACAGCTGCATGTGCCTGGAGCCCAGGGCTTCCTGGTTTTAAAAGTCCTAGGCCTAAGCCTAACAGTAACCCTAGGAAGGTAAATCAGCCGCGTATTAGGGTTCTTCCTAAGGGAAAAGCCGTGAAAGCAGCCATGTTGTGGCACTTCTGCACTCCCTTTGGGATGATTTTTGCAGATGCAGTAAGCCTAGAACTCAGGGCTTCCGAGTTAAATAAATCCTAGCCCTAGTCCGAACCCCAACCCTAAGACGAGAAAGGCAAATCAGCCAGGAATTAGGCATGACCCCAAGGAAAAAGCTGTGGAGGCAGGCATGTTGTGGTACTTTTGCGCTCTTCTTGGGTAGTCCTTCGCAGCTGCTGTGTTCTTGGAACTCAGGGCTTTCTGGTTAATAGAACTCTTACACTAGGCGTAACTCAAACCTTAACCCTAGGAAGGAAAATCAGCCTATGGTTCGGGATGGTCTCATGGAAATATCAGTGGTGGCAGCCAAGTTGTGTCACTTTTGCGCTCCCCTTGGGATGCCTTTCGCAGCTGCAGTGTGCCTGGAGCCCAGGGCTTCCTGGTTTTAAAAGTCCTAGGCCTAAGCCTAACAGTAACCCTAGGAAGGTAAATCAGCCGGGTATTAGGGTTCTTCCTAAGGGAAAAGCCGTGAAAGCAGCCATGTTGTGGCACTTCTGCACTCCCTTTGGGATGCCTTTGGCAGATGCAGTAAGCCTGGAACTCAGGGCTTCCTGGTAAAAAAACTCCAAGCCCTAGGCTGAACCCTAACCCTAACCCTAGGCAGATAAAAGAGCCAAGGTATAGGAATGGTGCCAAGGAAAAAGCTGTGAAAGCTGCCATGTTGTTGCACTTTTGTACTCCCCTTGGGATGCCTTGAACAGCTGCAGTGTGCCTGGATCTAAGGGCTTCCTAGTTTTAAAAATCCTAGCCCTAGGCCTAAGCCCAACAGTAAGCCTGGGAAGGGAAATCAGCCTGGTGTTAAGCTTCTTGCCAAGGAAAAAGCCGTGAAAGCAACCATGTTGTGGCACTTTTGCACTCCCTTATGGATGCCTTTCACAGCTCCAGTGTGCCTGGAACTCAGGGCTTCCTGATTTTAAAAATCCTAACCCTAGGCCGAACTCCATCCCTAAGACGAGAAAGGCAAATCAGCCAGGAATTAGGCATGTCCCCAAGGAAAAAGCTGTGGAGGCAGGCATGTTGTGGTACTTTTGCGCTCTTCTTGGGTAGTCCTTCGCAGCTGCTGTGTTCTTGGAACTCAGGGCTTTCTGGTTAATAGAACCCTTACCCTAGGCGTAACTCAAACCTTAACCCTAGGAAGGAAAATCAGCCTATGGTTCGGGATGGTCTCATGAGAATAGCAGCGGAGGCAGCCAAGTTGTGTCACTTCTGCAGCCGTCTTGGGATGCCTTTAACAGCTGCATGTGCCTGGAGCCCAGGGCTTCCTGGTTTTAAAAGTCCTAGGCCTAAGCCTAACAGTAACCCTAGGAAGGTAAATCAGCCGCGTATTAGGGTTCTTCCTAAGGGCAAAGCCGTGAAAGCAGCCATGTTGTGGCACTTTTGCACTCCCTTTGGGATGCCTTTGGCAGATGAAGTAAGCCTGGAACTCAGGGCTTCCTAGTTAAAAAAATCCTAGCCCTAGGCCGAACCCCAACCCTAAGACGAGAAAGGCAAATCAGCCAGGAATTAGGCATGTCCCCAAGGAAAAAGCTGTGGAGGCAGGCACGTTGTGGTACTTTTGCGCTCTTCTTGGGTAGTCCTTCGCAGCTGCTGTGTTCTTGGAACTCAGGGCTTTCTGGTTAATAGAACTCTTACCCTAGGCGTAACTCAAACGTTAACCCTAGGAAGGAAAATCAGCCTATGGTTCGGGATGGTCTCATGAGAATAGAAGCAGAGGCAGCCAAGTTGTGTCACTTCTGCGGCCCTCTTGGGATGCCTTTCGCAGCTGCATGTGCCTGGAGCCCAGGGCTTCCTGGTTTTAAAAGTCCTAGGCCTAAGCCTAACAGTAACCCTAGGAAGGTAAATCAGCCGGGTATTAGGGTTCTTCCTAAGGGAAAAGCCGTGAAAGCAGCCATGTTGTGGCACTTCTGCACTCCCTTTGGGATGCCTTTGGCAGATGCAGTAAGCCTGGAACTCAGGGCTTCCTAGTTAAAAAAATCCTAGCCCTAGGCCGAACCCCAACCCTAAGACGAGAAAGGCAATCCAGCCAGGAATTAGGCATGTCCCCAAGGAAAAAGCTGTGGAGGCAGGCATGTTGTGGTACTTTTGCGCTCTTCTTGGCTAGTCCTTCGCAGCTGCTGTGTTCTTGGAACTCAGGTCTTTCTGGTTAATAGAACCCTTAACTCAGGCGTAACTCAAACCTTAACCCTAGGAAGGAAAATCAGCCTATGGTTCGGGATGGTCTCATGGAAATATCAGTGGTGGCCTCCAAGTTGTGTCACTTTTGCGCTCCCCTTGGAATGCCTTTCGCAGCTGCAGTGTGCCTGGAGCCCAGGGCTTCCTGGTTTTAAAAGTCCTAGGTCTAAGCCTAACAGTAACACTAGGAAGGTAAATCAGCCGGGTATTAGGGTTCTTCCTAAGGGAAAAGCCGTGAAAGCAGCCATGTTGTGGCACTTTTGCACACCCTTTGGGATGCCTTTGGCAGATGAAGTAAGCCTGGAACTCAGGGCTTCCTAGTTAAAATATCCTAGCCCTAGGCAGAACCCCAACCCTAAGACGAGAAAGGCAAATCAGCCAGGAATTAGGGATGTCCCCAAGGAAAAGCTGTGGAGGCAGGTACGTTGTGGTACTTTTGCGCTCTTCTTGGGTAGTCCTTCGCAGCTGCTGTGTTCTTGGAACTCAGGTCTTTCTGGTTAATAGAACTCTTACCCTAGGCGTAACTCAAACGTTAACCCTAGGAAGGAAAATCAGCCTATGGTTCGGGATGGTCTCATGAGAAAAGAAGCAGAGGCAGCCAAGTTATGTCACTTCTGCGGCCCTCTTGGGATGCCTTTCGCAGCTACATGTGCCTGGAGCCCAGGGCTTCCTGGTTTTAAAAGTCCTAGGCCTAAGCCTAACAGTAACCCTAGGAAGGTAAATCAGCCGGGTATTAGGGTTCTTCCTAAGGGAAAAGCCGTGAAAGCAGCCATGTTGTGGCACTTCTGCACTCCCTTTGGGATGCTTTTGGCAGGTGAAGTAAGACTGGATCTCAGGGCTTCCTAGTTAAAAAAATCCAAGCCCTAGGCCGAACCCCAACCCTAAGACGAGAAAGGCAAATCAGCCAGGAATTAGGCATGTCCCCAAAGAAAAAGCTGTGGAGGCAGGCATGTTGTGGTACTTTTGCGCTCTTCTTGGGTAGTCCTTCGCAGCTGCTGTGTTCTTGGAACTCAGGGCTTTCTGGTTAATAGAACCCTTACCCTAGGCGTAACTCAAACCTTAACCCTAGGAAGGAAAATCAGCCTATGGTTCGGGATGGTCTCATGAGAATAGCAGCAGAGGCAGCCAAGTTGTGTCACTTCTGCGGCCCTCTTGGGATGCCTTTAACAGCTGCAGTGTGCCTGGAGCCCAGGGCTTCCTGGTTTTAAAAGTCCTAGGCCTAAGCCTAACAGTAACCCTAGGAAGGTAAATCAGCCGCGTATTAGGGTTCTTCCTAAGGGAAAAGCCGTGAAAGCAGCCATGTTGTGGCACTTTTGCACTCCCTTTGGGATGCCTTTGGAAGATGCAGTAAGCCTGGAACTCAGGGCTTCCTGGTTAAAAAACTCCAAGCCCTAGGCTGAACCCTAACCCTAACCCTAGGCAGATAAAACAGCCTAGGTATAGGGATGGTGCCAAGGAAAAAGCTGTGAAAGCTGCCATGTTGTTGCACTTTTGTACTCCCCTTGGGATGCCTTGAACAGCTGCAGTGTGCCTGGATCTAAGGGCTTCCTAGTTTTAAAAATCCTAGCCCTAGGCCTAAGCCTAACAGTAACCCTGGGAAAGGAAATCAGCCTGGTGTTAAGCTTCTTGACAAGGAAAAAGCCGTGAAAGCAACTATGTTGTGGCACTTTTGCACTCCCATTTGAATGCCTTTCACAGCTCCAGTGTGCCTGGAACTCAGGGCTTCCTGATTTTTAAAATCTTAGCCCTAGGCCGAACCCCATCCCTAAGACGAGAAAGGCAAATCAGCCAGGAATTAGGCATGTCCCCAAGGAAAAAGCTGTGGAGGCAGGCATGTTGTGGTACTTTTGCGCTCTTCTTGGGTAGTCCTTCGCAGCTGCTGTGTTCTTGGAACTCAGGGCTTTCTGGTTAATAGAACCCTTACCCTAGGCGTAACTCAAACCTTAACCCTAGGAAGGAAAATCAGCCTATGGTTCGGGATGGTCTCATGAGAATAGCAGCGGAGGCAGCCAAGTTGTGTCACTTCTGCAGCCGTCTTGGGATGCCTTTAACAGCTGCATGTGCCTGGAGCCCAGGGCTTCCTGGTTTTAAAAGTCCTAGGCCTAAGCCTAACAGTAACCCTAGGAAGGTAAATCAGCCGGGTATTAGGGTTCTTCCTAAGGGCAAAGCCGTGAAAGCAGCCATGTTGTGGCACTTTTGCACTCCCTTTGGGATGCCTTTGGCAGATGAAGTAAGCCTGGAACTCAGGGCTTCCTAGTTAAAAAAATCCTAGCCCTAGGCCGAACCCCAACCCAAAGACGAGAAAGGCAAATCAGCCAGGAATTAGGCATGTCCCCAAGGAAAAAGCTGTGGAGGCAGGCACGTTGTGGTACTTTTGCGCTCTTCTTGGGTAGTCCTTCGCAGCTGCTGTGTTCTTGGAACTCAGGGCTTTCTGGTTAATAGAACTCTTACCCTAGGCGTAACTCAAACGTTAACCCTAGGAAGGAAAATCAGCCTATGGTTCGGGATGGTCTCATGAGAATAGAAGCAGAGGCAGCCAAGTTGTGTCACTTCTGCGGCCCTCTTGGGATGCCTTTCGCAGCTGCATGTGCCTGGAGCCCAGGGCTTCCTGGTTTTAAAAGTCCTAGGCCTAAGCCTAACAGTAACCCTAGGAAGGTAAATCAGCCGCGTATTAGGGTTCTTCCTAAGGGAAAAGCCGTGAAAGCAGCCATGTTGTGGCACTTCTGCACTCCCTTTGGGATGCCTTTGGCAGATGCAGTAAGCCTGGAACTCAGGGCTTCCTGGTTAAAAAACTCCAAGCCCTAGGCTGAACCCTAACCCTAACCCTAGGCAGATAAAACAGCCTAGGTATAGGGATGGTGCCAAGGAAAAAGCTGTGAAAGCTGCCATGTTGTTGCACTTTTGTACTCCCCTTGGGATGCCTTGAACAGCTGCAGTGTACCTGGAACTAAGAGCTTCCTAGTTTTAAAAATCCTAGCCCTAGGCCTAAGCCCAACAGTAAGCCTGGGAAGGGAAATCAGCCTGGTGTTAGGCTTCTTGCCAAGGAAAAAGCCGTGAAAGCAGCCATGTTGTGGCACTTTTGCTCTCCCTTTTGGATGCCTTTCACAGCTCCAGTGTGCCTGGAACTCAGGGCTTCCTGATTTTAAAAATCCTAGCCCTAGGCCGAACCCCATCCCTAAGACGAGAAAGGCAAATCAGCCAGGAATTAGGCATGTCCCCAAGGAAAAAGCTGTGGAGGCAGGCATGATGTGGTACTTTTGCGCTCTTCTTGGGAAGTCCTTCACAGCTGCTGTGTTCTTGGAACTCAGGGCTTTCTGGTTAATAGAACCCTTACCCTAGGCGTAACTCAAACCTTAACCCTAGGAAGTAAAATCAGCCTATGTTTCGGGATGCTCTCATGGAAATATCAGTGGTGGCAGCCAAGTTGTGTCACTTTTGCGCTCCCCTTGGGATGCCTTTCGCAGCTGCAGAGTGCCTGGAGCCCAGGGCTTCCTGGTTTTAAAAGTCTTAGGCCTAAGCCTAACAGTAACCCTAGGAAGGTAAATCAGCCGCGTATTAGGGTTCTTCCTAAGGGAAAAGCCGTGAAAGCAGCCATGTTGTGGCACTTCTGCACTCTCTTTGGGATGCCTTTGGCAGATGCAGTAAGCCTGGAACTCAGGGCTTCCTGGTTAAAATCTCCAAGCCCTAGGCTGAAGCCTAACCCTATCCCCAGGAAGGAAAATCAGCCTAAGTATAGGGATCGTGCAACGTCTAGAACACGATGGGAGATGTTTTCTGTGCTGGCACAGTTTTTCCTCGCCAGACATATTAGAAAAGCTTTTTGCTAAGATGTAGACGAGAAGAGACGCTAAAGACGAAGGTACGATGCTGTCCGGAGCTAAGAGCCGCTCCCGGGCGTCTTTCGGCAGAAGCCGCGCTAAGGAGTGCACAGTGAGCGGCACAATCGTCTTTGCGCGAAGAAGCCGCTTCTTCGCCTCCGGGAGCCGGAGAGAGCGGCACCTTCGGAAAGGTGAAGAAGGAAGCTGTACAACACTGGGATTGTGTGCGCAGCTTGCCAACTGCTAGAAAACAGTACCTTTGCACTCTCCTGACTTTTCCAATCACATGAACATTCGATTGGAAGCTGTTTTGGACAAGTTTTCTTTTCTTCATGCCAAACACTCGGCACACCTCCGTGCAACGTCTAGAACACGATAGGAGATGTTTTCTGTGCTGGCACAATTTCTCCTTGCCAGACATAGTGGAAAAGCTTTTTGCTAAGATGTAGACGACAAGAGAGGCTAAGGACTGGATGTAAGCAAATGACACTCATCTTCAAAAAAGGCAATTAGGAGGACTCGCAATCGTACAAACCAACCAGCCTCTTTTTTATACCCAGGAAGTTGATGAAGCAGCTCTTCCTGGAAAACCTTGCCAGGCACATGAAAGATGACACAATAATGTAGTTAGCATGATTTTTCAGGGGCATTTCATGCTGAACATAACTTTAAACTCCTCTGATGAATCAACTTGACTGGTAGATGAAGGGAATATTATCTGCCTGGGCTTCAGGGAGGTTTTTGACATATCTCTACATGGCAGCACACATCCATATGGAAGCAATAGTGCAAAGGGGAGGGAATCAGTGTCTTTTCAGTGATGCTGAGTGAAAAGACAAGAGGCAGTGGGCACACACTGAAATACAGGAACATCAGGAAATGATTCTTTACTGTGAGGGTGAGTGAACCACGGCACAGACTGCCCAGAAAGATTGTGGAGCCTGGATCTTTGAAGACATTAAAAGTACACCCAGATAGAATCCTGGGCAAGAGGCTCTAGGGATCCTGGTTTAGGCAGGGGGGTTGGGCCTGGTTAGCCCCACCAACCCCTTCCACTCTCATTCATTCTGTGCTAGTGAATTCTCTTCAAGATGCATTTCAAGCACTGGCATGACAAAGTTCTGCGCAGACACAGATCCAAATGGACATGGCATCTAAGTTCCTTAAGCAGTCTTCAAGAAGAATGTAAACCTCTGGGGCAAGTGTCTCTTCCCTAACTGAATCCCTTTCATGGGAAAATTCCCAGCTCTAGAAAGATCTTCTGATACGCATGCTTAAGACTGACACTGGCTGAGCAAATTTCTCCCTATGTGTATCTAAGACCAGTTAGGATCTTCACCCAAAGTGCTGTCAACATAGTCACAGAATGCCTACTGTTAAGAAGTGACAACTTCCATCAGAATGGCAACTATTGGTCCACCAAATGGATGAATGGATGGGAATTATCTGCTTGGGTTAAAAACAAAAAGAAAGAGTTGGTCTTTACTTATCAATTTCATTGCAATATTGATAAGGGAAGAAAAAGACCTAAGTCCTTGACTTTCTTAACTGGAGGAAAGATTTTAAAAATTCCTTGTAAAAATGTATGATCACAATCAGACTATTGAAACCATTTGAGTTGGGAAAAAAGTTCCAAAATTGTCTAGAGAGTGGCAAAGAAGCCAAGAAAATAGGAAAGAAACAAAAAGAGGGCAAAAGAGTAAGCTTCAGTGTACAAGCTCGTTCTAGAAGTAGTCTGCTGGGGAAAGGAAGCCCCAGTTGAATTTCCAATGTATTCCTGAGCTTGATTCAGTAACTGGTCAATGTAAAACCAATTCTTTTGTATAACTTCTTCCAGCAACAAAAACTCCAACAGGTTGACACTACCATCATGCCTGTTCCAGACATATTTCAAAGAGAAATGATGATTTTCTTGAAAACCTACTTGCATAAAAGTTGCAAGATGGTGGAGGGATTGCCACATCCTCCTTCCTCCATCTGGCTTGAAAGTAGATTTGATAAAATATGCAACAAAGCACATGATTTATAAGGTAGAGTGAAATGGATGATTTGGGAATTGATCTCTTGTTGATAGTAAACTTCACATCCACTCTGTGTGACCTTTCTAAAACAAAATGTGGAGCTGAGGCATGAATCTGCCACAACAATTGTAAAGCAAACATACACACTCCCCTTCACATGCCCCCCCTTCCACACACACCTAGGCACACACAGAGATCAGCATAGCAGATCATGAACACCTTGGAAAAGACTGAAATGCTAAATGCCTCTCTTGATGGGCAAAAGAGCTGGTGCAGTAATTCAAATGCCTGGTACAAAAATTCTGTTTCATATTTAGCTCCTATTTAAAACACAGCTTTTCATTTCATTCTATTTACAGAATATTTTCTTTTAATTTGTTTCTTTAAAATTACTTAGTTCTCACCTGTTGTATGTCTAGGAATATTTTCTTCCAAAAATAGAAAAAAATAGATGCTATCTTTTCAGCAGAAAACATTGGTTGATACAATTTTAAACCATCATGATATGGAAGAATTGTTCTGTCCCTCTCGAAGGTGGAAGAAGCATTTGGATCACAGATCATCTACAATGAAATACTTGACATGTTTAAGATGCTTTCAATCAATTTTGATCGTCAATTGCTTCTTCGTTGTAAACAGTCATTTTTCAGTGAAGGGCAAGTGTGTGTGGTATATCTACATGATGTGTTCAAACCCAGTTCCTACTAATGGCCAGGCTGAATTCCAGGAAATAACGTCCCGAATGATATTTTGCTGCCTTCTTTGGCACTTCATGAAATCTTACCATGATGAAGTGCTGAAACACAGAGATTTTCTCTTAGAGAGTGTCTCATGTTGTAACCCATCCCATGGATTTTATGCTGTAATTCTTATCTCTTTTAAAATTTGCTATCTTCTGTACAGTTTTCATGAACATTTCTGTTACAGTAGTGAATAGCACAGATAAATGTCATTTTGTACAACTTTGAATTTACCCCAAGAGCTGAGAGAAAACTTGCTCCTATACTTCAATCCCAGTTTCTTCTATAGTCCAACTTTGTTTCTCTACCATCAAGCTTCTCCTTTGTTGCTGCTCCAAGCCCCGTCCAAGCTGACCTTGAATACTTTCAGGGATGGGACACCCACAACTTCCCTGGGCAACCTGTTCCAGTGTTCCAGCACTCCCACAGTAAAAAAGGCCTTCCTTTCATCTAATATGTGTAGGAAATCATAAATCTAGGCATAGAAATTTGGAGTGCAAATTTGAAATTCTTTTGATTTGAAGCACATTTTATATGAATACTGACTTACAGATGACTAAAAGATGTTGATGGGCATTTGAGCTGACAAGTTTTGAAAAAGTGTACGGAAATTAACATTGAAACCACTAAAATTAAAAACTTCTTCCCATTTTCTTTCTCCTCTCCTATTCAAAATTGCAAATGTCAGATATCAGTGCTTCATGCAAACCTCTCAGATGCTCTCAGGGAAAAAGCATTTATTTCAGACTAAGTTGCGGTTGACGTAGAACACTGCCTTTAACAGCTGCAGTGTGCCTGGAATTCAGGGCTTCCTGTTTGAAAAAATCCTATCTCTAGGCTGAACCCTAACCCTAACCCTAGGCAGATAAATCAGCCTGGGTATAGGGATGTTCCCAAGGAAAAAAGCACTGGAAGGAGCATGTTGAGGCAATTTTTGGCTGCCCTTGGGAAGCCTTTTGCAGCTGCACTGGGTCTGGAGCTCAGGGTTTAGTGATTTAAAATCCCTATCCCTTGGCGTGACCATAGGTGCAACTGGAGGCAAGTAAATCAGCCTAGGTTCAATGATGGTCCCAAGGAAAAAGCTGTGGAGGCAGGCATGTTGTGGCACTTTTCCCCTCCTCTTGGGTAGTCCTTGGCAGCTGCTGTGTTCTTGGAACTCAGGGCTTTCTGGTTAAAAAAAAACTAACCCTAGGCGTAACTCTAACCCTCAACCTAGGAAGGAAAATCAGCCTATGGTTGGGATGGACTCATGAGAATAGCAGCAGAGGCAGCCAAGTTGTGTCACTTCTGCGGCCCTCTTGGGATGCCTTGAACAGCTGCAGTGTGCCTGGAGCTAAGGGCTTCCTAGTTTTAAAAATCCTAGCCCTAGGCCTAAGCCTTACAGTAACCCTGGGAAGGTAAATCAGCCTGGTGTTAGGCTTCTTGCCAAGGAAAAAGCCGTGAAAGCAGCCATGTTGTGGCACTTTTGCACTCCCTTTGGGATGCCTTTCACAGCTCCAGTGTGCCTGGAACTCAGGGCTTCCTGATTTTAAAAATCCTAGCCCTAGGCCGAACCCCATCCCTAAGACGAGAAAGGCAAATCAGCCAGGAATTAGGCATGTCCCCAAGGAAAAAGCTGTGGAGGCAGGCATGTTGTGGTACTTTTGCACTCTTCTTGGCTAGTCCTTCGCAGCTGCTGTGTTCTTGGAACTCAGGTCTTTCTGGTTAATAGAACCCTTACCCTAGGCGTAACTCAAACCTTAACCCTAGGAAGGAAAATCAGCCTATGGTTCGGGATGGTCTCATGGAAATATCAGTGGTGGCAGCCAAGTTGTGTCACTTTTGCGCTCCCCTTGGGATGCCTTTCGCAGCTGCAGTGTGCCTGGAGCCCAGGGCTTCCTGGTTTTAAAAGTCCTAGGCCTAAGCCTAACAGTAACCCTAGGAAGGTAAATCAGCCGCGTATTAGGGTTCTTCCTAAGGGAAAAGCCGTATATATAAAGCAGCCATGTTGTGGCACTTTTGCACACCCTTTGGGATGACTTTGGCAGATAAAGTAAGCCTGGAACTCAGGGCTTCCTAGTTAAAAATATCCTAGCCCTAGGCCGAACCCCAACCCTAAGACGAGAAAGGCAAATCAGCCAGGAATTAGGCATGTCCCCAAGGAAAAAGCTGTGGAGGCAGGCATGTTGTGGTACTTTTGCGCTCTTCTTGGGTAGTCCTTCGCAGCTGCTGTGTTCTTGGAACTCAGGGCTTTCTGGTTAATAGAACTCTTACCCTAGGCGTAACTCAAACCTTAACCTAGGAAGGAAAATCAGCCTATGGTTCGGGATGGTCTCATGGAAATATCAGTGGTGGCAGCCAAGTTGTGTCACTTTGCGCTCCCCTTGGAATGCCTTTCGCAGCTGCAGTGTGCCTGGAGCCCAGGGCTTCCTGGTTTTAAAAGTCCTAGGCCTAAGCCTAACAGTAACCCTAGGAAGGTAAATCAGCCGCGTATTAGGGTTCTTCCTAAGGGAAAAGCCGTAAAAGCAGCCATGTTGTGGCACTTTTGCACACCCTTTGGGATGACTTTGGCAGATAAAGTAAGCCTGGAACTCAGGGCTTCCTAGTTAAAAATATCCTAGCCCTAGGCCGAACCCCAACCCTAAGACGAGAAAGGCAAATCAGCCAGGAATTAGGCATGTCCCCAAGGAAAAAGCTGTGGAGGCAGGCATGTTGTGGTACTTTTGCGCTCTTCTTGGGTAGTCCTTCGCAGCTGCTGTGTTCTTGGAACTCAGGGCTTTCTGGTTAATAGAACTCTTACCCTAGGCGTAACTCAAACCTTAACCCTAGGAAGGAAAATCAGCCTATGGTTCGGGATGGTCTCATGGAAATATCAGTGGTGGCAGCCAAGTTGTGTCACTTTTGCGCTCCCCTTGGAATGCCTTTCGCAGCTGCAGTGTGCCTGGAGCCCAGGGCTTCCTGGTTTTAAAAGTCCTAGGCCTAAGCCTAACAGTAACCCTAGGAAGGTAAATCAGCCGGGTATTAGGGTTCTTCCTAAGGGAAAAGCCGTGAAAGCAGCCATGTTGTGGCACTTCTGCACTCCCTTTGGGATGCCTTTGGCAGATGCAGTAAGCCTGGAACTCAGGGCTTCCTGGTAAAAAAACTCCAAGCCCTAGGCTGAAGCCTAACCCTAACCCTAGGCAGATAAAACAGCCTACGTATAGGGATGGTGCCAAGGAAAAAGCTGTGAAAGCTGCCATGTTGTTGCACTTTTGTACTCCCCTTGGGATGCCTTGAACAGCTGCAGTGTACCTGGAACTAAGAGCTTCCTAGTTTTAAAAATCCTAGCCCTAGGCCTAAGCCCAACAGTAAGCCTGGGAAGGGAAATCAGCCTGGTGTTAGGCTTCTTGCCAAGGAAAAAGCCGTGAAAGCAGCCATGTTGTGGCACTTTTGCACTCCCTTTTGGATGCCTTTCACAGCTCCAGTGTGCCTGGAACTCACGGCTTCCTGATTTTAAAAATCCTTGCCCTAGGCCGAACCCCAACCCTAAGACGAGAAAGGCAAATCAGCCAGGAATTAGGCATGTCCCCAAGGAAAAAGCTGTGGAGGCAGGCATGTTGTGGTACTTTTGCGCTCTTCTTGGGAAGTCCTTCGCAGCTGCTGTGTTCTTGGAACTCAGGGCTTTCTGGTTAATAGAACTCTTACCCTAGGCGTAACTCAAACCTTAATCCTAGGAAGGAAAATCAGCCTATGGTTCGGGATGGTCTCATGGAAATATCAGTGGTGGCAGCCAAGTTGTGTCACTTTTGCGCTCCCCTTGGGATGCCTTTCGCAGCTGCAGTGTGCCTGGAGCCCAGGGCTTCCTGGTTTTAAAAGTCCTAGGCCTAAGCCTAACAGTAACCCTAGGAAGGTAAATCAGCCGCGTATTAGGGTTCTTCCTAAGGGAAAAGCCGTGAAAGCAGCCATGTTGTGGCACTTCTGCACTCCCTTTGGGATGCCTTTGGCAGATGCAGTAAGCCTGGAACTCAGGGCTTCCTGGTTAAAATCTCCAAGCCCTAGGCTGAAGCCTAACCCTATCCCCAGGAAGGAAAATCAGCCTAAGTATAGGGATCGTGCAACGTCTAGAACACGATGGGAGATGTTTTCTGTGCTGGCACAGTTTTTCCTCGCCAGACATAGTGGAAAAGCTTTTTGCTAAGATGTAGACGAGAAGAGACGCTAAAGACGAAGGTACGATGCTCTCCGGAGCTAAGAGCCGCTCCCGGGCGTCTTTCGGCAGAAGCCGCGCTAAGGAGTGCACAGTGAGCGGCACAATCGTCTTTGCGCGAAGAAGCCGCTTCTTCGCCTCCGGGAGCCGGAGAGAGCGGCACCTTCGGAAAGGTGAAGAAGGAAGCTGTACAACACTGGGATTGTGTGCGCAGCTTGCCAACTGATAGAAAACAGTACCTTTGCACTCTCCTGACTTTTCCAATCACATGAACATTCGATTGGAAGCTGTTTTGGACAACTTTTCTTTCCTTCATGCCAAACACTCGGCACACCTCCGTGCAACGTCTAGAACACGATGGGAGATGTTTTCTGTGCTGGCACATTTTTTCCTCGCCAGACATAGTGGAAAAGCTTTTTGCTAAGATGTAGACGAGAAGAGACGCTAAAGACGAAGGTACGATGCTCTCCGGAGCTAAGAGCCGCTCCCGGGCGTCTTTCGGCAGAAGCCGCGCTAAGGAGGGCACAGTGAGCGGCACAATCATCTTTGGGCGAAGAAGCCGCTTCTTCGCCTCCGGGAGCCGGAGAGAGCGGCACCTTCGGAAAGGTGAAGAAGGAAGCTGTACAACACTGGGATTGTGTGCGCAGCTTGCCAACTGATAGAAAACAGTACCTTTGCACTCCCCTGACTTTTCCAATCACATGAACATTCGATTGGAAGCTGTTTTGGACAACTTTTCTTTCCTTCATGCCAAACACTCGGCACACCTCCGTGCAACGTCTAGAACACGATGGGAGATGTTTTCTGTGCTGGCACAATTTCTCCTTGCCAGACATAGTGGAAAAGCTTTTTGCTATGATGTAGACGACAAGAGAGGCTAAGGACTGGATGTAAGCAAATGACACTCATCTTCAAAAAAGGCAATTAGGAGGACTCGCAATCGTACAAACCAGCCAGCCTCTTTTTTATACCCAGGAAGTTGATGAAGCAGCTCTTCCTGGAAAACCTTGCCAGGCACATGAAAGACGACACAATAATGTAGTTAGCATGATTTTTCAGGGGCATTTCATGCTGAACATAACTTTAAACTCCTCTGATGAATCAACTTGACTGGTAGATGAAGGGAATATTATCTGCCTGGGCTTCAGGGAGGTTTTTGACATATCTCTACATGGCAGCACACATCCATATGGAAGCAATAGTGCAAAGGGGAGGGAATCAGTGTCTTTTCAGTGATGCTGAGTGAAAAGACAAGAGGCAGTGGGCACACACTGAAATACAGGAACATCAGGAAATGATTCTTTACTGTGAGGGTGAGTGAACCACGGCACAGACTGCCCAGAAAGATTGTGGAGCCTGGATCTTTGAAGACATTAAAAGTACACCCAGATAGAATCCTGGGCAAGAGGCTCTAGGGATCCTGGTTTAGGCAGGGGGGTTGGGCCTGGTTAGCCCCACCAACCCCTTCCACTCTCATTCATTCTGTGCTAGTGAATTCTCTTCAAGATGCATTTCAAGCACTGGCATGACAAAGTTCTGCGCAGACACAGATCCAAATGGACATGGCATCTAAGTTCCTTAAGCAGTCTTCAAGAAGAATGTAAACCTCTGGGGCAAGTGTCTCTTCCCTAACTGAATCCCTTTCATGGGAAAATTCCCAGCTCTAGAAAGATCTTCTGATACGCATGCTTAAGACTGCCACTGGCTGAGCAAATTTCTCCCTATGTGTATCTAAGACCAGTTAGGATCTTCACCCAAAGTGCTGTCAACATAGTCACAGAATGCCTATTGTTAAGAAGTGACAACTTCCATCAGAATGGCAACTATTGGTCCACCAAATGGATGAATGGATGGGAATTATCTGCTTGGGTTAAAAACAAAAAGAAAGAGTTGGTCTTTACTTATCAATTTCATTGCAATATTGATAAGGGAAGAAAAAGACCTAAGTCCTTGACTTTCTTAACTGGAGGAAAGATTTTAAAAATTCCTTGTAAAAATGTATGATCACAATCAGACTATTGAAACCATTTGAGTTGGGAAAAAAGTTCCAAAATTGTCTAGAGAGTGGCAAGAAGCCAAGAAAATAGGAAAGAAACAAAAAGAGGGCAAAAGAGTAAGCTTCAGTGTACAAGCTCGTTCTAGAAGTAGTCTGCCGGGGAAAGGAAGCCCCAGTTGAATTTCCAATGTATTCCTGAGCTTGATTCAGTAACTGGTCAATGTAAAAACCAATCCTTTTGTATAACTTCTTCCAGCAACAAAAACTCCAACAGGTTGACACTACCATCATGCCTGTTCCAGACATATTTCAAAGAGAAATGATGATTTTCTTGAAAACCTACTTGCATAAAAGTTGCAAGATGGTGGAGGGATTGCCACATCCTCCTTCCTCCATCTGGCTTGAAAGTAGATTTGATAAAATATGCAACAAAGCACATGATTTATAAGGTAGAGTGAAATGGATGATTTGGGAATTGATCTCTTGTTGATAGTAAACTTCACATCCACTCTGTGTGACCTTTCTAAAACAAAATGTGGAGCTGAGGCATGAATCTGCCACAACAATTGTAAAGCAAACATACACACTCCCCTTCACATGCCCCCCCTTCCACACACACCTAGGCACACACAGAGATCAGCATAGCAGATCATGAACACCTTGGAAAAGACTGAAATGCTAAATGCCTCTCTTGATGGGCAAAAGAGCTGGTGCAGTAATTCAAATGCCTGGTACAAAAATTCTGTTTCATATTTAGCTCCTATTTAAAACACAGCTTTTCATTTCATTCTATTTACAGAATATTTTCTTTTCATTTGTTTCTTTAAAATTACTTAGTTCTCACCTGTTGTATGTCTAGGAATATTTTCTTCCAAAAATAGAAAAAAATAGATGCTATCTTTTCAGCAGAAAACATTGGTTGATACAATTTTAAACCATCATGACATGGAAGAATTGTTCTGTCCCTCTCGAAGGTGGAAGAAGTATTTGGATCACAGATCATCTACAATGAAATACTTGACATGTTTAAGATGCTTTCAATCAATTTTGATCGTCAATTGCTTCTTCGTTGTAAACAGTCATTTTTCAGTGAAGGGCAAGTGTGTGTGGTATATCTACATGATGTGTTCAAACCCAGTTCCTACTAATGGCCAGGCTGAATTCCAGGAAATAACGTCCCGAATGATATTTTGCCGCCTTCTTTGGCACTTCATGAAATCTTACCATGATGAAGTGCTGAAACACAGAGATTTTCTCTTAGAGAGTGTCTCATGTTGTAACCCATCCCATGGATTTTATGCTGTAATTCTTATCTCTTTTAAAATTTGCTATCTTCTGTACAGTTTTCATGAACATTTCTGTTACAGTAGTGAATAGCACAGATAAATGTCATTTTGTACAACTTTGAATTTACCCCAAGAGCTGAGAGAAAACTTGCTCCTATACTTCAATCCCAGTTTCTTCTATAGTCCAACTTTGTTTCTCTACCATCAAGCTTCTCCTTTGTTGCTGCTCCAAGCCCCGTCCAAGCTGACCTTGAATACTTTCAGGGATGGGACACCCACAACTTCCCTGGGCAACCTGTTCCAGTGTTCCAGCACTCCCACAGTAAAAAAGGCCTTCCTTTCATCTAATATGTGTAGGAAATCATAAATCTAGGCATAGAAATTTGGAGTGCAAATTTGAAATTCTTTTGATTTGAAGCACATTTTATACGAATACTGACTTACAGATGACTAAAAGATGTTGATGGGCATTTGAGCTGACAAGTTTTGAAAAAGTGTACGGAAATTAACATTGAAACCACTAAAATTAAAAACTTCTTCCCATTTTCTTTCTCCTCTCCTATTCAAAATTGCAAATGTCAGATATCAGTGCTTCATGCAAACCTCTCAGATGCTCTCAGGGAAAAAGCATTTATTTCAGACTAAGTTGCGGTTGACGTAGAACACTGCCTTTAACAGCTGCAGTGTGCCTGGAATTCAGGGCTTCCTGTTTGAAAAAATCCTATCTCTAGGCTGAACCCTAACCCTAACCCTAGGCAGATAAATCAGCCTGGGTATAGGGATGTTCCCAAGGAAAAAAGCACTGGAAGGAGCATGTTGAGGCAATTTTTGGCTGCCCTTGGGAAGCCTTTTGCAGCTGCACTGGGTCTGGAGCTCAGGGTTTAGTGATTTAAAATCCCTATCCCTTGGCGTGACCATAGGTGCAACTGGAGGCAAGTAAATCAGCCTAGGTTCAATGATGGTCCCAAGGAAAAAGCTGTGGAGGCAGGCATGTTGTGGCACTTTTCCCCTCCTCTTGGGTAGTCCTTGGCAGCTGCTGTGTTCTTGGAACTCAGGGCTTTCTGGTTAAAAAAACACTAACCCTAGGCGTAACTCTAACCCCCAACCTAGGAAGGAAAATCAGCCTATGGTTTGGGATGGACTCATGAGAATAGCAGCAGAGGCAGCCAAGTTGTGTCACTTCTGCGGCCCTCTTGGGATGCCTTTAACAGCTGCAGTGTGCCTGGAGCTAAGGGCTTCCTAGTTTTAAAAATCCTAGCCCTAGGCCTAAGCCTTACAGTAACCCTGGGAAGGTAAATCAGCCTGGTGTTAGGCTTCTTGCCAAGGAAAAAGCCGGGAAAGCAGCCATGTTGTGGCACTTTTGCACTCCCTTTGGGATGCCTTTCACAGCTCCAGTGTGCCTGGAACTCAGGGCTTCCTGATTTTAAAAATCCTAGCCCTAGGCCGAACCCCAACCCTAAGACGAGAAAGGCAATCCAGCCAGGAATTAGGCATGTCCCCAAGGAAAAAGCTGTGGAGGCAGGCATGTTGTGGTACTTTTGCGCTCTTCTTGGCTAGTCCTTCGCAGCTGCTGTGTTCTTGGAACTCAGGTCTTTCTGGTTAATAGAACCCTTACCCTAGGCGTAACTCAAACCTTAACCCTAGGAAGGAAAATCAGTCTATGGTTCGGGATGGTCTCATGGAAATATCAGTGGTGGCAGCCAAGTTGTGTCACTTTTGCGCTCCCCTTGGGATGCCTTTCGCAGCTGCAGTGTGCCTGGAGCCCAGGGCTTCCTGGTTTTAAAAGTCCTAGGCCTAAGCCTAACAGTAACCCTAGGAAGGTAAATCAGCTGGGTATTAGGGTTCTTCCTAAGGGAAAAGCCGTGAAAGCAGCCATGTTGTGGCACTTTTGCACACCCTTTGGGATGACTTTGGCAGATGAAGTAAGCCTGGAACTCAGGGCTTCCTAGTTAAAAATATCCTAGCCCTAGGCCGAACCCCAACCCTAAGACGAGAAAGGCAAATCAGCCAGGAATTAGGCATGTCCCCAAGGAAAAAGCTGTGGAGGCAGGCATGTTGTGGTACTTTTGCGCTCTTCTTGGCTAGTCCTTCGCAGCTGCTGTGTTCTTGGAACTCAGGGCTTTCTGGTTAATAGAACTCTTACCCTAGGCGTAACTCAAACCTTAACCCTAGGAAGGAAAATCAGACTATGGTTCGGGATGGTCTCATGGAAATATCAGTGGTGGCAGCCAAGTTGTGTCACTTTTGCGCTCCCCTTGGGATGCCTTTCGCAGCTGCAGTGGGCCTGGAGCCCAGGGCTTCCTGGTTTTAAAAGTCCTAGGCCTAAGCCTAACAGTAACCCTAGGAAGGTAAATCAGCCGCGTATTAGGGTTCTTCCTAAGGGAAAAGCCGTGAAAGCAGCCATGTTGTGGCACTTCTGCACTCCCTTTGGGATGCCTTTGGCAGATGCAGTAAGCCTGGAACTCAGGGCTTCCTGGTAAAAAAACTCCAAGCCCTAGGCTGAAGCCTAACCCTAACCCTAGGCAGATAAAACAGCCTACGTATAGGGATGGTGCCAAGGAAAAAGCTGTGAAAGCTGCCATGTTGTTGCACTTTTGTACTCCCCTTGGGATGCCTTGAACAGCTGCAGTGTACCTGGAACTAAGAGCTTCCTAGTTTTAAAAATCCTAGCCCTAGGCCTAAGCCCAACAGTAAGCCTGGGAAGGGAAATCAGCCTGGTGTTAGGCTTCTTGCCAAGGAAAAAGCCGTGAAAGCAGCCATGTTGTGGCACTTTTGCACTCCCTTTTGGATGCCTTTCACAGCTCCAGTGTGCCTGGAACTCAGGGCTTCCTGATTTTAAAAATCCTAGCCCTAGGCCGAACCCCAACCCTAAGACGAGAAAGGCAAATCAGCCAGGAATTAGGCATGTCCCCAAGGAAAAAGCTGTGGAGGCAGGCATGTTGTGGTACTTTTGCGCTCTTCTTGGGAAGTCCTTCGCAGCTGCTGTGTTCTTGGAACTCAGGGCTTTCTGGTTAAAAAAACACTAACCCTAGGCGTAACTCAAACCTTAACCCTAGGAAGGAAAATCAGCCTATGGTTCGGCATGGTCTCATGGAAATATCAGTGGTGGCAGCAAAGTTGTGTCACTTTTGCGCTCCCCTTGGGATGCCTTTCGCAGCTGCAGTGTGCCTGGAGCCCAGGGCTTCCTGGTTTTAAAAGTCCTAGGCCTAAGCCTAACAGTAACCCTAGGAAGGTAAATCAGCCGCGTATTAGGGTTCTTCCTAAGGGAAAAGCCGTGAAAGCAGCCATGTTGTGGCACTTCTGCACTCCCTTTGGGATGCCTTTTGCAGATGCAGTAAGCCTGGAACTCAGGGCTTCCTGGTTAAAATCTCCAAGCCCTAGGCTGAAGCCTAACCCTATCCCCAGGAAGGAAAATCAGCCTAAGTATAGGGATCGTGCAACGTCTAGAACACGATGGGAGATGTTTTCTGTGCTGGCACAGTTTTTCCTCGCCAGACATAGTGGAAAAGCTTTTTGCTAAGTTGTAGACGAGAAGAGACGCTAAAGACGAAGGTACGATGCTGTCCGGAGCTAAGAGCCGCTCCCGGGCGTCTTTCGGCAGAAGCCGCGCTAAGGAGTGCACAGTGAGCGGCACAATCGTCTTTGCGCGAAGAAGCCGCTTCTTCGCCTCCGGGAGCCGGAGAGAGCGGCACCTTCGGAAAGGTGAAGAAGGAAGCTGTACAACACTGGGATTGTGTGCGCAGCTTGCCAACTGATAGAAAACAGTACCTTTGCACTCTCCTGACTTTTCCAATCACATGAACATTCGATTGGAAGCTGTTTTGGACAACTTTTCTTTCCTTCATGCCAAACACTCGGCACACCTCCGTGCAACGTCTAGAACACGATGGGAGATGTTTTCTGTGCTGGCACAGTTTTTCCTCGCCAGACATAGTGGAAAAGCTTTTTGCTAAGATGTAGACGAGAAGAGACGCTAAAGACGAAGGTACGATGCTCTCCGGAGCTAAGAGCCGCTCCCGGGCGTCTTTCGGCAGAAGCCGCGCTAAGGAGAGCACAGTGAGCGGCACAATCGTCTTTGGGCGAAGAAGCCGCTTCTTCGCCTCCGGGAGCCGGAGACAGCGGCACCTTCGGAAAGGTGAAGAAGGAAGCTGTACAACACTGGGATTGTGTGCGCAGCTTGCCAACTGATAGAAAACAGTACCTTTGCACTCCCCTGACTTTTCCAATCACATGAACATTCGATTGGAAGCTGTTTTGGACAACTTTTCTTTCCTTCATGCCAAACACTCGGCACACCTCCGTGCAACGTCTAGAACACGATGGGAGATGTTTTCTGTGCTGGCACAATTTCTCCTTGCCAGACATAGTGGAAAAGCTTTTTGCTATGATGTAGACGAGAAGAGAGGCTAAGGACTGGATGTAAGCAAATGACACTCATCTTCAAAAAAGGCAATTAGGAGGACTCGCAATCGTACAAACCAGCCAGCCTCTTTTTTATACCCAGGAAGTTGATGAAGCAGCTCTTCCTGGAAAACCTTGCCAGGCACATGAAAGACGACACAATAATGTAGTTAGCATGATTTTTCAGGGGCATTTCATGCTGAACATAACTTTAAACTCCTCTGATGAATCAACTTGACTGGTAGATGAAGGGAATATTATCTGCCTGGGCTTCAGGGAGGTTTTTGACATATCTCTACATGGCAGCACACATCCATATGGAAGCAATAGTGCAAAGGGGAGGGAATCAGTGTCTTTTCAGTGATGCTGAGTGAAAAGACAAGAGGCAGTGGGCACACACTGAAATACAGGAACATCAGGAAATGATTCTTTACTGTGAGGGTGAGTGAACCACGGCACAGACTGCCCAGAAAGATTGTGGAGCCTGGATCTTTGAAGACATTAAAAGTACACCCAGATAGAATCCTGGGCAAGAGGCTCTAGGGATCCTGGTTTAGGCAGGGGGGTTGGGCCTGGTTAGCCCCACCAACCCCTTCCACTCTCATTCATTCTGTGCTAGTGAATTCTCTTCAAGATGCATTTCAAGCACTGGCATGACAAAGTTCTGCGCAGACACAGATCCAAATGGACATGGCATCTAAGTTCCTTAAGCAGTCTTCAAGAAGAATGTAAACCTCTGGGGCAAGTGTCTCTTCCCTAACTGAATCCCTTTCATGGGAAAATTCCCAGCTCTAGAAAGATCTTCTGATACGCATGCTTAAGACTGCCACTGGCTGAGCAAATTTCTCCCTATGTGTATCTAAGACCAGTTAGGATCTTCACCCAAAGTGCTGTCAACATAGTCACAGAATGCCTATTGTTAAGAAGTGACAACTTCCATCAGAATGGCAACTATTGGTCCACCAAATGGATGAATGGATGGGAATTATCTGCTTGGTTTAAAAACAAAAAGAAAGAGTTGGTCTTTACTTATCAATTTCATTGCAATATTGATAAGGGAAGAAAAAGACCTAAGTCCTTGACTTTCTTAACTGGAGGAAAGATTTTAAAAATTCCTTGTAAAAATGTATGATCACAATCAGACTATTGAAACCATTTGAGTTGGGAAAAAAGTTCCAAAATTGTCTAGAGAGTGGCAAGAAGCCAAGAAAATAGGAAAGAAACAAAAAGAGGGCAAAAGAGTAAGCTTCAGTGTACAAGCTCGTTCTAGAAGTAGTCTGCCGGGGAAAGGAAGCCCCAGTTGAATTTCCAATGTATTCCTGAGCTTGATTCAGTAACTGGTCAATGTAAAAACCAATCCTTTTGTATAACTTCTTCCAGCAACAAAAACTCCAACAGGTTGACACTACCATCATGCCTGTTCCAGACATATTTCAAAGAGAAATGATGATTTTCTTGAAAACCTACTTGCATAAAAGTTGCAAGATGGTGGAGGGATTGCCACATCCTCCTTCCTCCATCTGGCTTGAAAGTAGATTTGATAAAATATGCAACAAAGCACATGATTTATAAGGTAGAGTGAAATGGATGATTTGGGAATTGATCTCTTGTTGATAGTAAACTTCACATCCACTCTGTGTGACCTTTCTAAAACAAAATGTGGAGCTGAGGCATGAATCTGCCACAACAATTGTAAAGCAAACATACACACTCCCCTTCACATGCCCCCCCTTCCACACACACCTAGGCACACACAGAGATCAGCATAGCAGATCATGAACACCTTGGAAAAGACTGAAATGCTAAATGCCTCTCTTGATGGGCAAAAGAGCTGGTGCAGTAATTCAAATGCCTGGTACAAAAATTCTGTTTCATATTTAGCTCCTATTTAAAACACAGCTTTTCATTTCATTCTATTTACAGAATATTTTCTTTTCATTTGTTTCTTTAAAATTACTTAGTTCTCACCTGTTGTATGTCTAGGAATATTTTCTTCCAAAAATAGAAAAAAATAGATGCTATCTTTTCAGCAGAAAACATTGGTTGATACAATTTTAAACCATCATGACATGGAAGAATTGTTCTGTCCCTCTCGAAGGTGGAAGAAGCATTTGGATCACAGATCATCTACAATGAAATACTTGACATGTTTAAGATGCTTTCAATCAATTTTGATCGTCAATTGCTTCTTCGTTGTAAACAGTCATTTTTCAGTGAAGGGCAAGTGTGTGTGGTATATCTACATGATGTGTTCAAACCCAGTTCCTACTAATGGCCAGGCTGAATTCCAGGAAATAACGTCCCGAATGATATTTTGCCGCCTTCTTTGGCACTTCATGAAATCTTACCATGATGAAGTGCTGAAACACAGAGATTTTCTCTTAGAGAGTGTCTCATGTTGTAACCCATCCCATGGATTTTATGCTGTAATTCTTATCTCTTTTAAAATTTGCTATCTTCTGTACAGTTTTCATGAACATTTCTGTTACAGTAGTGAATAGCACAGATAAATGTCATTTTGTACAACTTTGAATTTACCCCAAGAGCTGAGAGAAAACTTGCTCCTATACTTCAATCCCAGTTTCTTCTATAGTCCAACTTTGTTTCTCTACCATCAAGCTTCTCCTTTGTTGCTGCTCCAAGCCCCGTCCAAGCTGACCTTGAATACTTTCAGGGATGGGACACCCACAACTTCCCTGGGCAACCTGTTCCAGTGTTCCAGCACTCCCACAGTAAAAAAGGCCTTCCTTTCATCTAATATGTGTAGGAAATCATAAATCTAGGCATAGAAATTTGGAGTGCAAATTTGAAATTCTTTTGATTTGAAGCACATTTTATACGAATACTGACTTACAGATGACTAAAAGATGTTGATGGGCATTTGAGCTGACAAGTTTTGAAAAAGTGTACGGAAATTAACATTGAAACCACTAAAATTAAAAACTTCTTCCCATTTTCTTTCTCCTCTCCTATTCAAAATTGCAAATGTCAGATATCAGTGCTTCATGCAAACCTCTCAGATGCTCTCAGGGAAAAAGCATTTATTTCAGACTAAGTTGCGGTTGACGTAGAACACTGCCTTTAACAGCTGCAGTGTGCCTGGAATTCAGGGCTTCCTGTTTGAAAAAATCCTATCTCTAGGCTGAACCCTAACCCTAACCCTAGGCAGATAAATCAGCCTGGGTATAGGGATGTTCCCAAGGAAAAAAGCACTGGAAGGAGCATGTTGAGGCAATTTTTGGCTGCCCTTGGGAAGCCTTTTGCAGCTGCACTGGGTCTGGAGCTCAGGGTTTAGTGATTTAAAATCCCTATCCCTTGGCGTGACCATAGGTGCAACTGGAGGCAAGTAAATCAGCCTAGGTTCAATGATGGTCCCAAGGAAAAAGCTGTGGAGGCAGGCATGTTGTGGCACTTTTCCCCTCCTCTTGGGTAGTCCTTGGCAGCTGCTGTGTTCTTGGAACTCAGGGCTTTCTGGTTAAAAAAACACTAACCCTAGGCGTAACTCTAACCCCCAACCTAGGAAGGAAAATCAGCCTATGGTTTGGGATGGACTCATGAGAATAGCAGCAGAGGCAGCCAAGTTGTGTCACTTCTGCGGCCCTCTTGGGATGCCTTTAACAGCTGCAGTGTGCCTGGAGCTAAGGGCTTCCTAGTTTTAAAAATCCTAGCCCTAGGCCTAAGCCTTACAGTAACCCTGGGAAGGTAAATCAGCCTGGTGTTAGGCTTCTTGCCAAGGAAAAAGCCGGGAAAGCAGCCATGTTGTGGCACTTTTGCACTCCCTTTGGGATGCCTTTCACAGCTCCAGTGTGCCTGGAACTCAGGGCTTCCTGATTTTAAAAATCCTAGCCCTAGGCCGAACCCCAACCCTAAGACGAGAAAGGCAATCCAGCCAGGAATTAGGCATGTCCCCAAGGAAAAAGCTGTGGAGGCAGGCATGTTGTGGTACTTTTGCGCTCTTCTTGGCTAGTCCTTCGCAGCTGCTGTGTTCTTGGAACTCAGGTCTTTCTGGTTAATAGAACTCTTACCCTAGGCGTAACTCAAACCTTAACCCTAGGAAGGAAAATCAGTCTATGGTTCGGGATGGTCTCATGGAAATATCAGTGGTGGCAGCCAAGTTGTGTCACTTTTGCGCTCCCCTTGGGATGCCTTTCGCAGCTGCAGTGTGCCTGGAGCCCAGGGCTTCCTGGTTTTAAAAGTCCTAGGCCTAAGCCTAACAGTAACCCTAGGAAGGTAAATCAGCCGCGTATTAGGGTTCTTCCTAAGGGAAAAGCCGTGAAAGCAGCCATGTTGTGGCACTTTTGCACACCCTTTGGGATGACTTTGGCAGATGAAGTAAGCCTGGAACTCAGGGCTTCCTAGTTAAAAATATCCTAGCCCTAGGCCGAACCCCAACCCTAAGACGAGAAAGGCAAATCAGCCAGGAATTAGGCATGTCCCCAAGGAAAAAGCTGTGGAGGCAGGCATGTTGTGGTACTTTTGCGCTCTTCTTGGGTAGTCCTTCGCAGCTGCTGTGTTCTTGGAACTCAGGGCTTTCTGGTTAATAGAAGTCTTACCCTAGGCGTAACTCAAACCTTAACCCTAGGAAGGAAAATCAGACTATGGTTCGGGATGGTCTCATGGAAATATCAGTGGTGGCAGCCAAGTTGTGTCACTTTTGCGCTCCCCTTGGGATGCCTTTCGCAGCTGCAGTGGGCCTGGAGCCCAGGGCTTCCTGGTTTTAAAAGTCCTAGGCCTAAGCCTAACAGTAACCCTAGGAAGGTAAATCAGCCGCGTATTAGGGTTCTTCCTAAGGGAAAAGCCGTGAAAGCAGCCATGTTGTGGCACTTCTGCACTCCCTTTGGGATGCCTTTGGCAGATGCAGTAAGCCTGGAACTCAGGGCTTCCTGGTAAAAAAACTCCAAGCCCTAGGCTGAAGCCTAACCCTAACCCTAGGCAGATAAAACAGCCTACGTATAGGGATGGTGCCAAGGAAAAAGCTGTGAAAGCTGCCATGTTGTTGCACTTTTGTACTCCCCTTGGGATGCCTTGAACAGCTGCAGTGTACCTGGAACTAAGAGCTTCCTAGTTTTAAAAATCCTAGCCCTAGGCCTAAGCCCAACAGTAAGCCTGGGAAGGGAAATCAGCCTGGTGTTAGGTTTCTTGCCAAGGAAAAAGCCGTGAAAGCAGCCATGTTGTGGCACTTTTGCACTCCCTTTTGGATGCCTTTCACAGCTCCAGTGTGCCTGGAACTCAGGGCTTCCTGATTTTAAAAATCCTTGCCCTAGGCCGAACCCCAACCCTAAGACGAGAAAGGCAAATCAGCCAGGAATTAGGCATGTCCCCAAGGAAAAAGCTGTGGAGGCAGGCATGTTGTGGTACTTTTGCGCTCTTCTTGGGAAGTCCTTCGCAGCTGCTGTGTTCTTGGAACTCAGGGCTTTCTGGTTAATAGAACCCTTACCCTAGGCGTAACTCAAACCTTAACCCTAGGAAGGAAAATCAGCCTATGGTTCGGGATGGTCTCATGGAAATATCAGTGGTGGCAGCCAAGTTGTGTCACTTTTGCGCTCCCCTTGGGATGCCTTTCGCAGCTGCAGTGTGCCTGGAGCCCAGGGCTTCCTGGTTTTAAAAGTCCTAGGCCTAAGCCTAACAGTAACCCTAGGAAGGTAAATCAGCCGCGTATTAGGGTTCTTCCTAAGGGAAAAGCCGTGAAAGCAGCCATGTTGTGGCACTTCTGCACTCCCTTTGGGATGCCTTTGGCAGATGCAGTAAGCCTGGAACTCAGGGCTTCCTGGTTAAAATCTCCAAGCCCTAGGCTGAAGCCTAACCCTATCCCCAGGAAGGAAAATCAGCCTAAGTATAGGGATCGTGCAACGTCTAGAACACGATGGGAGATGTTTTCTGTGCTGGCACAGTTTTTCCTCGCCAGACATAGTGGAAAAGCTTTTTGCTAAGATGTAGACGAGAAGAGACGCTAAAGACGAAGGTACGATGCTCTCCGGAGCTAAGAGCCGCTCCCGGGCGTCTTTCGGCAGAAGCCGCGCTAAGGAGTGCACAGTGAGCGGCACAATCGTCTTTGCGCGAAGAAGCCGCTTCTTCGCCTCCGGGAGCCGGAGAGAGCGGCACCTTCGGAAAGGTGAAGAAGGAAGCTGTACAACACTGGGATTGTGTGCGCAGCTTGCCAACTGATAGAAAACAGTACCTTTGCACTCTCCTGACTTTTCCAATCACATGAACATTCGATTGGAAGCTGTTTTGGACAACTTTTCTTTCCTTCATGCCAAACACTCGGCACACCTCCGTGCAACGTCTAGAACACGATGGGAGATGTTTTCTGTGCTGGCACAGTTTTTCCTCGCCAGACATAGTGGAAAAGCTTTTTGCTAAGATGTAGACGAGAAGAGACGCTAAAGACGAAGGTACGATGCTCTCCGGAGCTAAGAGCCGCTCCCGGGCGTCTTTCGGCAGAAGCCGCGCTAAGGAGAGCACAGTGAGCGGCACAATCGTCTTTGGGCGAAGAAGCCGCTTCTTCGCCTCCGGGAGCCGGAGAGAGCGGCACCTTCGGAAAGGTGAAGAAGGAAGCTGTACAACACTGGGATTGTGTGCGCAGCTTGCCAACTGATAGAAAACAGTACCTTTGCACTCCCCTGACTTTTCCAATCACATGAACATTCGATTGGAAGCTGTTTTGGACAACTTTTCTTTCCTTCATGCCAAACACTCGGCACACCTCCGTGCAACGTCTAGAACACGATGGGAGATGTTTTCTGTGCTGGCACAATTTCTCCTTGCCAGACATTGTGGAAAAGCTTTTTGCTATGATGTAGACGAGAAGAGAGGCTAAGGACTGGATGTAAGCAAATGACACTCATCTTCAAAAAAGGCAATTAGGAGGACTCGCAATCGTACAAACCAGCCAGCCTCTTTTTTATACCCAGGAAGTTGATGAAGCAGCTCTTCCTGGAAAACCTTGCCAGGCACATGAAAGACGACACAATAATGTAGTTAGCATGATTTTTCAGGGGCATTTCATGCTGAACATAACTTTAAACTCCTCTGATGAATCAACTTGACTGGTAGATGAAGGGAATATTATCTGCCTGGGCTTCAGGGAGGTTTTTGACATATCTCTACATGGCAGCACACATCCATATGGAAGCAATAGTGCAAAGGGGAGGGAATCAGTGTCTTTTCAGTGATGCTGAGTGAAAAGACAAGAGGCAGTGGGCACACACTGAAATACAGGAACATCAGGAAATGATTCTTTACTGTGAGGGTGAGTGAACCACGGCACAGACTGCCCAGAAAGATTGTGGAGCCTGGATCTTTGAAGACATTAAAAGTACACCCAGATAGAATCCTGGGCAAGAGGCTCTAGGGATCCTGGTTTAGGCAGGGGGGTTGGGCCTGGTTAGCCCCACCAACCCCTTCCACTCTCATTCATTCTGTGCTAGTGAATTCTCTTCAAGATGCATTTCAAGCACTGGCATGACAAAGTTCTGCGCAGACACAGATCCAAATGGACATGGCATCTAAGTTCCTTAAGCAGTCTTCAAGAAGAATGTAAACCTCTGGGGCAAGTGTCTCTTCCCTAACTGAATCCCTTTCATGGGAAAATTCCCAGCTCTAGAAAGATCTTCTGATACGCATGCTTAAGACTGCCACTGGCTGAGCAAATTTCTCCCTATGTGTATCTAAGACCAGTTAGGATCTTCACCCAAAGTGCTGTCAACATAGTCACAGAATGCCTATTGTTAAGAAGTGACAACTTCCATCAGAATGGCAACTATTGGTCCACCAAATGGATGAATGGATGGGAATTATCTGCTTGGGTTAAAAACAAAAAGAAAGAGTTGGTCTTTACTTATCAATTTCATTGCAATATTGATAAGGGAAGAAAAAGACCTAAGTCCTTGACTTTCTTAACTGGAGGAAAGATTTTAAAAATTCCTTGTAAAAATGTATGATCACAATCAGACTATTGAAACCATTTGAGTTGGGAAAAAAGTTCCAAAATTGTCTAGAGAGTGGCAAGAAGCCAAGAAAATAGGAAAGAAACAAAAAGAGGGCAAAAGAGTAAGCTTCAGTGTACAAGCTCGTTCTAGAAGTAGTCTGCCGGGGAAAGGAAGCCCCAGTTGAATTTCCAATGTATTCCTGAGCTTGATTCAGTAACTGGTCAATGTAAAAACCAATCCTTTTGTATAACTTCTTCCAGCAACAAAAACTCCAACAGGTTGACACTACCATCATGCCTGTTCCAGACATATTTCAAAGAGAAATGATGATTTTCTTGAAAACCTACTTGCATAAAAGTTGCAAGATGGTGGAGGGATTGCCACATCCTCCTTCCTCCATCTGGCTTGAAAGTAGATTTGATAAAATATGCAACAAAGCACATGATTTATAAGGTAGAGTGAAATGGATGATTTGGGAATTGATCTCTTGTTGATAGTAAACTTCACATCCACTCTGTGTGACCTTTCTAAAACAAAATGTGGAGCTGAGGCATGAATCTGCCACAACAATTGTAAAGCAAACATACACACTCCCCTTCACATGCCCCCCCTTCCACACACACCTAGGCACACACAGAGATCAGCATAGCAGATCATGAACACCTTGGAAAAGACTGAAATGCTAAATGCCTCTCTTGATGGGCAAAAGAGCTGGTGCAGTAATTCAAATGCCTGGTACAAAAATTCTGTTTCATATTTAGCTCCTATTTAAAACACAGCTTTTCATTTCATTCTATTTACAGAATATTTTCTTTTCATTTGTTTCTTTAAAATTACTTAGTTCTCACCTGTTGTATGTCTAGGAATATTTTCTTCCAAAAATAGAAAAAAATAGATGCTATCTTTTCAGCAGAAAACATTGGTTGATACAATTTTAAACCATCATGACATGGAAGAATTGTTCTGTCCCTCTCGAAGGTGGAAGAAGCATTTGGATCACAGATCATCTACAATGAAATACTTGACATGTTTAAGATGCTTTCAATCAATTTTGATCGTCAATTGCTTCTTCGTTGTAAACAGTCATTTTTCAGTGAAGGGCAAGTGTGTGTGGTATATCTACATGATGTGTTCAAACCCAGTTCCTACTAATGGCCAGGCTGAATTCCAGGAAATAACGTCCCGAATGATATTTTGCCGCCTTCTTTGGCACTTCATGAAATCTTACCATGATGAAGTGCTGAAACACAGAGATTTTCTCTTAGAGAGTGTCTCATGTTGTAACCCATCCCATGGATTTTATGCTGTAATTCTTATCTCTTTTAAAATTTGCTATCTTCTGTACAGTTTTCATGAACATTTCTGTTACAGTAGTGAATAGCACAGATAAATGTCATTTTGTACAACTTTGAATTTACCCCAAGAGCTGAGAGAAAACTTGCTCCTATACTTCAATCCCAGTTTCTTCTATAGTCCAACTTTGTTTCTCTACCATCAAGCTTCTCCTTTGTTGCTGCTCCAAGCCCCGTCCAAGCTGACCTTGAATACTTTCAGGGATGGGACACCCACAACTTCCCTGGGCAACCTGTTCCAGTGTTCCAGCACTCCCACAGTAAAAAAGGCCTTCCTTTCATCTAATATGTGTAGGAAATCATAAATCTAGGCATAGAAATTTGGAGTGCAAATTTGAAATTCTTTTGATTTGAAGCACATTTTATACGAATACTGACTTACAGATGACTAAAAGATGTTGATGGGCATTTGAGCTGACAAGTTTTGAAAAAGTGTACGGAAATTAACATTGAAACCACTAAAATTAAAAACTTCTTCCCATTTTCTTTCTCCTCTCCTATTCAAAATTGCAAATGTCAGATATCAGTGCTTCATGCAAACCTCTCAGATGCTCTCAGGGAAAAAGCATTTATTTCAGACTAAGTTGCGGTTGACGTAGAACACTGCCTTTAACAGCTGCAGTGTGCCTGGAATTCAGGGCTTCCTGTTTGAAAAAATCCTATCTCTAGGCTGAACCCTAACCCTAACCCTAGGCAGATAAATCAGCCTGGGTATGGGGATGTTCCCAAGGAAAAAAGCACTGGAAGGAGCATGTTGAGGCAATTTTTGGCTGCCCTTGGGAAGCCTTTTGCAGCTGCACTGGGTCTGGAGCTCAGGGTTTACTGATTTAAAATCCCTATCCCTTGGCGTGACCATAGGTGCAACTGGAGGCAAGTAAATCAGCCTAGGTTCAATGATGGTCCCAAGGAAAAAGCGCTGGAGGCAGCCATGTTGTGGCACTTTTCCCCTCCTCTTGGGTAGTCCTTGGCAGCTGCTGTGTTCTTGGAACTCAGGGCTTTCTGGTTAAAAAAACACTAACCCTAGGCGTAACTCTAACCCTCACCCTAGGAAGGAAAATCAGCCTATGGTTCGGGATGGACTCATGAGAATAGCAGCAGAGGCAGCCAAGTTGTGTCAGTTCTGCAGCCCTCTTGGGATGCCTTGAACAGCTGCAGTGTGCCTGGAGCTAAGGGCTTCCTAGTTTTAAAAATCCTAGCCCTAGGCCTAAGCCTAACAGTAACCCTAGGAAGGTAAATCAGCCGCGTATTAGGGTTCTTCCTAAGGGAAAAGCCGTGAAAGCAGCCATGTTGTGGCACTTTTGCACTCCCTTTGGGATGCCTTTGGCAGATGCAGTAATCCTGGAACTCAGGGCTTCCTGGTTAAAAAACTCCAAGCCCTAGGCTGAAGCCTAACCCTAACCCTACGCAGATAAATCAGCCTAGGTATAGGGATGGTGCCAAGGAAAAAGCTGTGAAAGCTGCCATGTTGTTGCACTTTTGTACTCCCCTTGGGATGCCTTGAATAGCTGCAGTGTGCCTGGATCTAAGGGCTTCCTAGTTTTAAAAATCCTAGCCCTAGGCCTAAGCCTAACAATAACCCTGGGAAGGGAAATCAGCCTGGTGTTAAGCTTCTTGCCAAGGAAAAAGCCGTGAAAGCAACCATGTTGTGGCACTTTTGCACTCCCTTTTGGATGCCTTTCACAGCTCCAGTGTGCCTGGAACTCAGGCCTTCCTGATTTTAAAAATCCTAGCCCTAGGCCGAACCCCAACCCTAAGACGAGAAAGGCAAATCAGCCAGGAATTAGGCATGTCCCCAAGGAAAAAGCTGTGGAGGCAGGCATGTTGTGGTACTTTTGCGCTCTTCTTGGCTAGTCCTTCGCAGCTGCTGTGTTCTTGGAACTCAGGGCTTTCTGGTTAATAGAACCCTTACCCCAGGCGTAACTCAAACCTTAACCCTAGGAAGGAAAATCAGCCTATGGTGCAGGATGGTCTCATGGAAATATCAGTGGTGGCAGCCAAGTTGTGTCACTTTTGCGCTCCCCTTGGGATGCCTTTCGCAGCTGCAGTGTGCCTGGAGCCCAGGGCTTCCTGGTTTTAAAAGTCCTAGGCCTAAGCCTAACAGTAACCCTAGGAAGGTAAATCAGCCGCGTATTAGGGTTCTTCCTAAGGGAAAAGCCGTGAAAGCAGCCATGTTGTGGCACTTTTGCACACCCTGTGGGATGCCTTTGGCAGATGAAGTAAGCCTGGAACTCAGGGCTTCCTAGTTAAAAAAATCCTAGCCCTAGGCCGAACCCCAACCCTAAGACGAGAAAGGCAAATCAGCCAGGAATTAGGCATGTCCCCAAGGAAAAAGCTGTGGAGGCAGGCATGTTGTGGTACTTTTGCGCTCTTCTTGGGTAGTCCTTCGCAGCTGCTGTGTTCTTGGAACTCAGGTCTTTCTGGTTAATAGAACTCTTACCCTAGGCGAAACTCAAAACTTAACCCTAGGAAGGAAAATCAGCCTATGGTTCGGGATGGTCTCATGAGAATAGAAGCAGAGGCAGCCAAGTTGTGTCACTTCTGCGGCCCTCTTGGGATGCCTTTCGCAGCTGCAGTGTGCCTGGAGCCCAGGGCTTCCTGGTTTTAAAAGTCCTAGGCCTAAGCCTAACAGTAACCCTAGGAAGGTAAATCAGCCGGGTATTAGGGTTCTTCCTAAGGGAAAAGCTGTGAAAGCAGCCATGTTGTGGCACTTTTGTACTCCCCTTGGGATGCCTTGAACAGCTGCAGTGTGCCTGGATCTAAGGGCTTCCTAGTTTTAAAAATCCTAGCCCTAGGCCTAATCCTAACAATAACCCTGGGAAGGGAAATCAGCCTGGTGTTAAGCTTCTTGCCAAGGAAAAAGCCGTGAAAGCAACCATGTTGTGGCACTTTTGCATTCCCTTTTGGATGCCTTTCACAGCTCCAGTGTACCTGGAACTCAGGGCTTCCTGATTTTAAAAATCCTAGCCCTAGTCCGAACCCCAAATCTAAGACGAGAAAGGCAAATCAGCCAGGAATTAGGCATGTCCCAAAGGAAAAAGCTGTGGAGGCAGGCATGTTGTGGTACTTTTGCGCTCTTCTTGGGTAGTCCTTCGCAGCTGCTGTGTTCTTGGAACTCAGGGCTTTCTGGTTAATAGAACCCTTACCCTAGGCGTAACTTAAACCTTAACCCTAGGAAGGAAAATCACCCTATGGTTCGGGATGGTCTCATGAGAATAGCAGCAGAGGCAGCCAAGTTGTGTCACTTCTGCAGCCCTCTTGGGATGCCTTTATCAGCTGCATGTGCCTGGAGCCCAGGGCTTCCTGGTTTTAAAAGTCCTAGGCCTAAGCCTAACAGTAACCCTAGGAAGGTAAATCAGCCGGGTATTAGGGTTCTTCCTAAGGGAAAAGCCGTGAAAGCAGCCATGTTGTGGCACTTCTGCACTCCCTTTGGGATGCCTTTGGCAGATGCAGTAAGCCTGGAACTCAGGGCTTCCTAGTTAAAAAAATCCTAGCCCTAGGCCGACCACCAACCCTTAGACGAGAAAGGCAAATCAGCCAGGAATTAGGCATGTCCCCAAGGAAAAAGCTGTGGAGACAGGCATGTTGTGGTACTTTTGCGCTCTTCTTGGCTAGTCCTTCGCAGCTGCTGTGTTCTTGGAACTCAGGTCTTTCTGGTTAATAGAACTCTTACCCTAGGCGAAACTCACACCTTAACCCTAGGAAGGAAAATCAGCCTATGTTTCAGGATGGTCTCATGAGAATAGAAGCAGAGGCAGCCAAGTTGTGTCACTTCTGCGGCCCTCTTGGGATGCCTTTAACAGCTGCAGTGTGCCTGGAGCCCAGGGCTTCCTGGTTTTAAAAGTCCTAGGCCTAAGCCTAACAGTAACCCTAGGAAGGTAAATCAGCCGGGTATTAGGGTTCTTCCTAAGGGAAAAGCCGTGAAAGCAGCCATGTTGTGGCACTTTTGCACTCCCTTTGGGATGCCTTTGGCAGATGCAGTAAGCCTGGAACTCAGGGCTTCCTGGTTAAAAAACTCCAAGCCCTAGGCTTAAGCCTAACCCTAACCCTACGCAGATAAATCAGCCTAGGTATAGGGATGGTGCCAAGGAAAAAGCTGTGAAAGCTGCCATGTTGTTGCACTTTTGTACTCCCCTTGGGATGCCTTTCGCAGCTGCAGCGTGCCTGGAACTAAGGGCTTCCTAGTTTTAAAAATCCTAGCCCTAGGCCTAAGCCTAACAGTAACCCTGGGAAGGGAAATCAGCCTGGTGTTAGGCTTCTTGCCAAGGAAAAAGCTGTGAAAGCAGCCATGTTGTGGCACTTTTGCACTCCCTTTTGGATGCCTTTCACAGCTCCAGTGTGCCTGGAACTCAGGGCTTCCTGATTTTAAAAATCCTAGCCCTAGGCCGAACCCCAAACCTAAGACGAGAAAGGCAAATCAGCCAGGAATTAGGCATGTCCCCAAGGAAAAAGCTGTGGAGGCAGGCATGTTGTGGTACTTTTGCGCTCTTCTTGGGTAGTCCTTCGCAGCTGCTGTGTTCTTGGAACTCAGGGCTTTCTGGTTAATAGAACCCTTACCCTAGGCGTAACTCAAACCTTAACCCTAGGAAGGAAAATCAGCCTATGTTTCGGCATGGTCTCATAAAAATATCAGTGGTGGCAGCCAAGTTGCGTCACTTTTGCGCTCCCCTTGGGATGCCTTTCGCAGCTGCAGAGTGCCTGGAGCCCAGGGCTTCCTGGTTTTAAAAGTCCTAGGCCTAAGCCTAACAGTAACCCTAGGAAGGTAAATCAGCCGCGTATTAGGGTTCTTCCTAAGGGAAAAGCCGTGAAAGCAGCCATGTTGTGGCACTTCTGCACTCCCTTTGGGATGCCTTTGGCAGATGAAGTAAGCCTGGAACTCAGGGCTTCCTAGTTAAAAAAATCCTAGCCCTAGGACGAACCCCAACCCTAAGACGAGAAAGGCAAATCAGCCAGGAATTAGGCATGTCCCCAAGGAAAAAGCTGTGGAGGCAGGCATGTTGTGGTACTTTTGTGCTCTTCTTGGGAAGTCCTTCGCAGCTGCTGTGTTCTTGGAACTCAGGGCTTTCTGGTTAAAAAAACACTAACCCTAGGCGTAACTCAAACCTTAACCCTAGGAAGGAAAATCAGCCTATGGTTCGGGATGGTCTCATGGAAATATCAGTGGTGGCAGCCAAGTTGTGTCACTTTTGCGCTCCCCTTGGGATGCCTTTCACAGCTGCAGAGTGCCTGGAGCCCAGGGCTTCCTGGTTTTAAAAGTCCTAGGCCTAAGCCTAACAGTAACCCTAGGAAGGTAAATCAGCCGCGTATTAGTGTTCTTCCTAAGGGAAAAGCCGTGAAAGCAGCCATGTTGTGGCACTTCTGCACTCCCTTTGGGATGCCTTTGGCAGATGAAGTAAGCCTGGAACTCAGGGCTTCCTGGTTAAAAAACTCCAAGCCCTAGGCTGAACCCTAACCCTAACCCTAGGCAGATAAAACAGCCTAGGTATAGGGATGGTGCCAAGGAAAAAGCTGTGAAAGCTGCCATGTTGTTGCACTTTTGTACTCCCCTTGGGATGCCTTGAACAGCTGCAGTGCGCCTGGAGCTAAGGGCTTCCTAGTTTTAAAAATCCTAGCCCTAGGCCTAAGCCTAACAGTAACCCTTGGAAGGGAAATCAGCCTGGTGTTAAGCTTCTTGCCAAGGAAAAAGCCGTGAAAGCAACCATGTTGTGGCACTTTTGCACTCCCTTTTGGATGCCTTTCACAGCTCCAGTGTGCCTGGAACTCAGGGCTTCCTAGTTTAAAAATCCTAGCCCTAGGCCGAACCCCAACCCTAAGACGAGAAAGGCAAATCAGCCAGGAATTAGGCATGTCCCCAAGGAAAAAGCTGTGGAGGCAGGCATGTTGTGGTACTTTTGCGCTCTTCTTGGGTAGTCCTTCGCAGCTGCTGTGTTCTTGGAACTCAGGGCTTTCTGGTTAATAGAACCCTTACCCCAGGTATAACTCAAACCTTAACCCTAGGAAGGAAAATCAGCCTATGGTTCGGGATGGTCTCATGGAAATATCAGTGGTGGCAGCCAAGTTGTGTCACTTTTGCGCTCCCCTTGGGATGCCTTTCGCAGCTGCAGTGTGCCTGGAGCCCAGGGCTTCCTGGTTTTAAAAGTCCTAGGCCTAAGCCTAACAGTAACCCTAGGAAGGTAAATCAGCCGGGTATTAGGGTTCTTCCTAAGGGAAAAGCCGTGAAAGCAGCCATGTTGTGGCACTTCTGCACTCCCTTTGGGATGCCTTTGGCAGATGAAGTAAGCCTGGAACTCAGGGCTTCCTAGTTAAAAAAATCCTAGCCCTAGGCCGAACCCCAACCCTTAGACGAGAAAGGCAAATCAGCCAGGAATTAGGCATGTCCCCAAGGAAAAAGCTGTGGAGGCAGGCATGTTGTGGTACTTTTGCGCTCTTCTTGGGAAGTCCTTCGCAGCTGCTGTGTTCTTGGAACTCAGGGCTTTCTGGTTAAAAAAACACTAACCCTAGGCGCAACTCAAACCTTAACCCTAGGAAGGAAAATCAGCCTATGGTTCGGGATGGTCTCATGGAAATATCAGTGGTGGCAGCCAAGTTGTGTCACTTTTGCGCTCCCCTTGGGATGCCTTTCGCAGCTGCAGTGTGCCTGGAGCCCAGGGCTTCCTGGTTTTAAAATTCCTAGGCCTAAGCCTAACAGTAACCCTAGGAAGGTAAATCAGCCGCGTATTACGGTTCTTCCTAAGGGAAAAGCCGTGAAAGCAGCCATGTTGTGGACCTTCTGCACTCCCTTTGGGATGCCTTTGGCAGATGCAGTAAGCCTGGAACTCAGGGCTTCCTGGTTAAAAAACTCCAAGCCCTAGGCTGAAGCCTAACCCTATCCCCAGGAAGGAAAATCAGCCTAAGTATAGGGATCGTGCAACGTCAAGAACACGATGGGAGATGTTTCCTGTGCTGGCACAGTTTTTCCTCGCCAGACATAGTAGAAAAGCTTTTTGCTAAGATGTAGACGAGAACAGACGCTACCGACGAAGGTACGATGCTCTCCGGAGCTAAGAGCCGTTGGGCGTCTTTCGGCAGAAGCCGCGCTAAGGAGTGCACAGTGAGCGGCACAATCGACTTTGGGCGAAGAAGCCGCTTCTTCGCCTCCGGGAGCCGGAGAGAGCGGCACCTTCAGAAAGGTGAAGAAGGAAGCTGTACAACACTGGGATTGTGTGCGCAGCTTGCCAACTGATAGAAAACAGTACCTTTGCACTCTCCTGACTTTTCCAATCACATGAACATTCGATTGGAAGCTGTTTTGGACAAGTTTTCTTTTCTTCATGCCAAACACTCGGCACACCTCCGTGCAACGTCTAGAACACGATAGGAGATGTTTTCTGTGCTGGCACAATTTCTCCTTGCCAGACATAGTGGAAAAGCTTTTTGCTAAGATGTAGACGACAAGAGAGGCTAAGGACTGGATGTAAGCAAATGACACTCATCTTCAAAATGGCAATTAGGAGGACTCGCAATCGTACAAACCAGCCAGCCTCTTTTTTATACCCAGGAAGTTGATGAAGCAGCTCTTCCTGGAAAACCTTGCCAGGCACATGAAAGACGACACAATAATGTAGTTAGCATGATTTTTCAGGGGCATTTCATGCTGAACATAACTTTAAACTCCTCTGATGAATCAACTTGACTGGTAGATGAAGGGAATATTATCTGCCTGGGCTTCAGGGAGGTTTTTGACATATCTCTACATGGCAGCACACATCCATATGGAAGCAATAGTGCAAAGGGGAGGGAATCAATGTCTTTTCAGTGATGCTGAGTGAAAAGACAAGAGGCAGTGGGCACACACTGAAATACAGGAACATCAGGAAATGATTCTTTACTGTGAGGGTGAGTGAACCACGGCACAGACTGCCCAGAAAGATTGTGGAGCCTGGATCTTTGAAGACATTAAAAGTACACCCAGATAGAATCCTTGGCAAGAGGCTCTAGGGATCCTGGTTTAGGCAGGGGGGTTGGGCCTGGTTAGCCCCACCAACCCCTTCCACTCTCATTCATTCTGTGCTAGTGAATTCTCTTCAAGATGCATTTCAAGCACTGGCATGACAAAGTTCTGCGCAGACACAGATCCAAATGGACATGGCATCTAAGTTCCTTAAGCAGTCTTCAAGAAGAATGTAAACCTCTGGGGCAAGTGTCTCTTCCCTAACTGAATCCCTTTCATGGGAAAATTCCCAGCTCTAGAAAGATCTTCTGATACGCATGCTTAAGACTGCCACTGGCTGAGCAAATTTCTCCCTATGTGTATCTAAGACCAGTTAGGATCTTCACCCAAAGTGCTGTCAACATAGTCACAGAATGCCTATTGTTAAGAAGTGACAACTTCCATCAGAATGGCAACTATTGGTCCACCAAATGGATGAATGGATGGGAATTATCTGCTTGGGTTAAAAACAAAAAGAAAGAGTTGGTCTTTACTTATCAATTTCATTGCAATATTGATAAGGGAAGAAAAAGACCTAAGTCCTTGACTTTCTTAACTGGAGGAAAGATTTTAAAAATTCCTTGTAAAAATGTATGATCACAATCAGACTATTGAAACCATTTGAGTTGGGAAAAAAGTTCCAAAATTGTCTAGAGAGTGGCAAGAAGCCAAGAAAATAGGAAAGAAACAAAAAGAGGGCAAAAGAGTAAGCTTCAGTGTACAAGCTCGTTCTAGAAGTAGTCTGCCAGGGAAAGGAAGCCCCAGTTGAATTTCCAATGTATTCCTGAGCTTGATTCAGTAACTGGTCAATGTAAAAACCAATCCTTTTGTATAACTTCTTCCAGCAACAAAAACTCCAACAGGTTGACACTACCATCATGCCTGTTCCAGACATATTTCAAAGAGAAATGATGATTTTCTTGAAAACCTACTTGCATAAAAGTTGCAAGATGGTGGAGGGATTGCCACATCCTCCTTCCTCCATCTGGCTTGAAAGTAGATTTGATAAAATATGCAACAAAGCACATGATTTATAAGGTAGAGTCAAATGGATGATTTGGGAATTGATCTCTTGTTGATAGTAAACTTCACATCCACTCTGTGTGACCTTTCTAAAACAAAATGTGGAGCTGAGGCATGAATCTGCCACAACAATTGTAAAGCAAACATACACACTCCCCTTCACATGCCCCCCCTTCCACACACACCTAGGCACACACAGAGATCAGCATAGCAGATCATGAACACCTTGGAAAAGACTGAAATGCTAAATGCCTCTCTTGTTGGGCAAAAGAGCTGGTGCAGTAATTCAAATGCCTGGTACAAAAATTCTGTTTCATATTTAGCTCCTATTTAAAACACAGCTTTTCATTTCATTCTATTTACAGAATATTTTCTTTTCATTTGTTTCTTTAAAATTACTTAGTTCTCACCTGTTGTATGTCTAGGAATATTTTCTTCCAAAAATAGAAAAAAATAGATGCTATCTTTTCAGCAGAAAACATTGGTTGATACAATTTTAAACCATCATGATATGGAAGAATTGTTCTGTCCCTCTCGAAGGTGGAAGAAGCATTTGGATCACAGATCATCTACAATGAAATACTTGACATGTTTAAGATGCTTTCAATCAATTTTGATCGTCAATTGCTTCTTCGTTGTAAACAGTCATTTTTCAGTGAAGGGCAAGTGTGTGTGGTATATCTACATGATGTGTTCGAACCCAGTTCCTACTAATGGCCAGGCTGAATTCCAGGAAATAACGTCCCGAATGATATTTTGCCGCCTTCTTTGGCACTTCATGAAATCTTACCATGATGAAGTGCTGAAACACAGAGATTTTCTCTTAGAGAGTGTCTCATGTTGTAACCCATCCCATGGATTTTATGCTGTAATTCTTATCTCTTTTAAAATTTGCTATCTTCTGTACAGTTTTCATGAACATTTCTGTTACAGTAGTGAATAGCACAGATAAATGTCATTTTGTACAACTTTGAATTTACCCCAAGAGCTGAGAGAAAACTTGCTCCTATACTTCAATCCCAGTTTCTTCTATAGTCCAACTTTGTTTCTCTACCATCAAGCTTCTCCTTTGTTGCTGCTCCAAGCCCCGTCCAAGCTGACCTTGAATACTTTCAGGGATGGGACACCCACAACTTCCCTGGGCAACCTGTTCCAGTGTTCCAGCACTCCCACAGTAAAAAAGGCCTTCCTTTCATCTAATATGTGTAGGAAATCATAAATCTAGGCATAGAAATTTGGAGTGCAAATTTGAAATTCTTTTGATTTGAAGCACATTTTATACGAATACTGACTTACAGATGACTAAAAGATGTTGATGGGCATTTGAGCTGACAAGTTTTGAAAAAGTGTACGGAAATTAACATTGAAACCACTAAAATTAAAAACTTCTTCCCATTTTCTTTCTCCTCTCCTATTCAAAATTGCAAATGTCAGATATCAGTGCTTCATGCAAACCTCTCAGATGCTCTCAGGGAAAAAGCATTTATTTCAGACTAAGTTGCGGTTGACGTAGAACACTGCCTTTAACAGCTGCAGTGTGCCTGGAATTCAGGGCTTCCTGTTTGAAAAAATCCTATCTCTAGGCTGAACCCTAACCCTAACCCTAGGCAGATAAATCAGCCTGGGTATAGGGATGTTCCCAAGGAAAAAAGCACTGGAAGGAGCATGTTGAGGCAATTTTTGGCTGCCCTTGGGAAGCCTTTTGCAGCTGCACTGGGTCTGGAGCTCAGGGTTTACTGATTTAAAATCCCTATCCCTTGGCGTGACCATAGGTGCAACTGGAGGCAAGTAAATCAGCCTAGGTTCAATGATGGTCCCAAGGAAAAAGCGCTGGAGGCAGCCATGTTGTGGCACTTTTCCCCTCCTCTTGGGTAGTCCTTGGCAGCTGCTGTGTTCTTGGAACTCAGGGCTTTCTGGTTAAAAAAACACTAACCCTAGGCGTAACTCTAACCCTCACCCTAGGAAGGAAAATCAGCCTATGGTTCGGGATGGACTCATGAGAATAGCAGCAGAGGCAGCCAAGTTGTGTCACTTCTGCGGCCCTCTTGGGATGCCTTGAACAGCTGCAGTGTGCCTGGAGCTAAGGGCTTCCTAGTTTTAAAAATCCTAGCCCTAGGCCTAAGCCTTACAGTAACCCTAGGAAGGTAAATCAGCCTGGTGTTAGGCTTCTTGCCAAGGAAAAAGCCGTGAAAGCAGCCATGTTGTGGCACTTTTGCACTCCCTTTGGGATGCCTTTCACAGCTCCAGTGTGCCTGGAACTCAGGGCTTCCTGATTTTAAAAATCCTAGCCCTAGGCCGAACCCCAACCCTAAGACGAGAAAGGCAAATCAGCCAGGAATTAGGCATGTCCCCAAGGAAAAAGCTGTGGAGGCAGGCATGTTGTGGTACTTTTGCGCTCTTCTTGGGAAGTCCTTCGCAGCTGCTGTGTTCTTGGAACTCAGGGCTTTCTGGTTAATAGAACCCTTACCCTAGGCGTAACTCAAACCTTAACCCTAGGAAGGAAAATCAGCCTATGGTTCGGGATGGTCTCATGAGAATAGAAGCAGAGGCAGCCAAGTTGCGTCACTTTTGCGCTCCCCTTGGGATGCCTTTCGCAGCTGCAGTGTGCCTGGAGCCCAGGGCTTCCGGGTTTTAAAAGTCCTAGGCCTAAGCCTAACAGTAACCCTAGGAAGGTAAATCAGCCGCGTATTAGGGTTCTTCCTAAGGGAAAAGCCGTGAAAGCAGCCATGTTGTGGCACTTCTGCACTCCCTTTGGGATGCCTTTGGCAGATGCAGTAAGCCTGGAACTCAGGGCTTCCTGGTTAAAATCTCCAAGCCCTAGGCTGAACCCTAACCCTAACCCTAGGCAGATAAATCAGCCTAGGTATAGGGATGGTGCCAAGGAAAAAGCTGTGAAAGCTGCCATGTTGTGGCACTTTTGCACTCCCCTTGGGATGCCTTTCACAGCTCCAGTGTTCCTGGAGCTAAGGGCTTCCTGATTTTAAAAATCCTAGCCCTAGGCCGAACCCCAACCCTAGACGAGAAAGGCAAATCAGCCAGGAATTAGGCATGTCCCCAAGGAAAAAGCTGTGGAGGCAGGCATGTTGTGGTACTTTTGCGCTCTTCTTGGCTAGTCCTTCGCAGCTGCTGTGTTCTTGGAACTCAGGGCTTTCTGGTTAATAGAACCCTTACCCCAGGCGTAACTCAAACCTTAACCCTAGGAAGGAAAATCAGCCTATGGTTCGGGATGGTCTCATGGAAATATCAGTGGTGGCAGCCAAGTTGTGTCACTTTTGCGCTCCCCTTGGGATGCCTTTGGCAGCTGCAGTGTGCCTGGAGCCCAGGGCTTCCTGGTTTTAAAAGTCCTAGGCCTAAGCCTAACAGTAACCCTAGGAAGGTAAATCAGCCGCGTATTAGGGTTCTTCCTAAGGGAAAAGCCGTGAAAGCAGCCATGTTGTGGACCTTCTGCACTCCCTTTGGGATGCCTTTGGCAGATGCAGTAAGCCTGGAACTCAGGGCTTCCTGGTTAAAAAACTCCAAGCCATAGGCTGAAGCCTAACCCTATCCCCAGGAAGGAAAATCAGCCTCAGTATAGGGATCATGCAACGTCAAGAACACGATGGGAGATGTTTCCTGTGCTGGCACAGTTTTTCCTCGCCAGACATAGTAGAAAAGCTTTTTGCTAAGATGTAGACGAGAAGAGACGCTAAAGACGAAGGTACGATGCTGTCCGGAGCTAAGAGCCGCTCCCGGGCGTCTTTCGGCAGAAGCCGCGCTAAGGAGAGCACAGTGAGCGGCACAATCGTCTTTGCGCGAAGAAGCCGCTTCTTCGCCTCCGGGAGCCGGAGAGAGCGGCATCTTCGGAAAGCTGAAGTAGGAAGCTGTACAACACTGGGATTGTGTGCGCAGCTTGCCAACTGATAGAAAACAGTACCTTTGCACTCTCCTGACTTTTCCAATCACATGAACATTCGATTGGAAGCTGTTTTGGACAACTTTTCTTTTCTTCATGCCAAACACTCGGCACACCTCCGTGCAACGTCTAGAACACGATGGGAGATGTTATCTGTGCTGGCACAGTTTTTCCTCGCCAGACATAGTGGAAAAGCTTTTTGCTAAGATGTAGACGAGAAGAGACGCTAAAGACGAAGGTACGATGCTCTCCGGAGCTAAGAGCCGCTCCCGGGCGTCTTTCGGCAGAAGCCGCGCTAAGGAGAGCACAGTGAGCGGCACAATCGTCTTTGCGCAAAGAAGCCGCTTCTTCGCCTCCGGGAGCCGGAGAGAGCGGCACCTTCGGAAAGGTGAAGAAGGAAGCTGTACAACACTGGGATTGTGTGCGCAGCTTGCCAACTGCTAGAAAACAGTACCTTTGCACTCTCCTGACTTTTCCAATCACATGAACATTCGATTGGAAGCTGTTTTGGACAACTTTTCATTCCTTCATGCCAAACACTCGGCACACCTCCGTGCAACGTCTAGAACACGATGGGAGATGTTTTCTGTGCTGGCACAGTTTTTCCTCGCCAGACATAGTGGAAAAGCTTTTTGCTAAGATGTAGACGAGAAGAGACGCTAAAGACGAAGGTACGATGCTCTCCGGAGCTAAGAGCCGCTCCCGGGCGTCTTTCGGCAGAAGCCGCGCTAAGGAGTGCACAGTGAGCGGCACAATCGTCTTTGCGCGAAGAAGCCGCTTCTTCGCCTCCGGGAGCCGGAGAGAGCGGCACCTTCGGAAAGGTGAAGAAGGAAGCTGTACAACACTGGGATTGTGTGCGCAGCTTGCCAACTGATAGAAAACAGTACCTTTGCACTCTCCTGACTTTTCCAATCACATGAACATTCGATTGGAAGCTGTTTTGGACAACTTTTCTTTCCTTCATGCCAAACACTCGGCACACCTCCGTGCAACGTCTAGAACACGATGGGAGATGTTTTCTGTGCTGGCACAGTTTTTCCTCGCCAGACATAGTGGAAAAGCTTTTTGCTAAGATGTAGACGAGAAGAGACGCTAAAGACGAAGGTACGATGCTCTCCGGAGCTAAGAGCCGCTCCCGGGCGTCTTTCGGCAGAAGCCGCGCTAAGGAGTGCACAGTGAGCGGCACAATCGTCTTTGCGCGAGGAAGCCGCTTCTTCGCCTCCGGGAGCCGGAGAGAGCGGCACATTCGGAAAGGTGAAGAAGGAAGCTGTACAACACTGGGATTGTGTGCGCAGCTTGCCAACTGATAGAAAACAGTACCTTTGCACTCTCCTGACTTTTCCAATCACATGAACATTCGATTGGAAGCTGTTTTGGACAACTTTTCTTTTCTTCATGCCAAACACTCAGCACACCTCCGTGCAACGTCTAGAACACGATGGGAGATGTTTTCTGTGCTGGCACAGTTTTTCCTCGCCAGACATAGTGGAAAAGCTTTTTGCTAAGATGTAGACGAGAAGAGACGCTAAAGACGAAGGTACGATGCTCTCCGGAGCTAAGAGCCGCTCCCGGGCGTCTTTCGGCAGAAGCCGCGCTAAGGAGAGCACAGTGAGCGGCACAATCGTCTTTGCGCGAAGAAGCCGCTTCTTCGCCTCCGGGAGCCGGAGAGAGCGGCACCTTCGGAAAGGTGAAGAAGGAAGCTGTACAACACTGGGATTGTGTGCGCAGCTTGCCAACTGATAGAAAACAGTACCTTTGCACTCTCCTGACTTTTCCAATCACATGAACATTCGATTGGAAGCTGTTTTGGACAAGTTTTCTTTTCTTCATGCCAAACACTCGGCACACCTCCGTGCAACGTCTAGAACACGATAGGAGATGTTTTCTGTGCTGGCACAATTTCTCCTTGCCAGACATAGTGGAAAAGCTTTTTGCTAAGATGTAGACGACAAGAGAGGCTAAGGACTGGATGTAAGCAAATGACACTCATCTTCAAAAAAGGCAATTAGGGTGACTCGCAATCGTACAAACCAGCCAGCCTCTTTTTTATACCCAGGAAGTTGATGAAGCAGCTCTTCCTGGAAAACCTTGCCAGGCACATGAAAGACGACACAATAATGTAGTTAGCATGATTTTTCAGGGGCATTTCATGCTGAACATAACTTTAAACTCCTCTGATGAATCAACTTGACTGGTAGATGAAGGGAATATTATCTGCCTGGGCTTCAGGGAGGTTTTTGACATATCTCTACATGGCAGCACACATCCATATGGAAGCAATAGTGCAAAGGGGAGGGAATCAGTGTCTTTTCAGTGATGCTGAGTGAAAAGACAAGAGGCAGTGGGCACACACTGAAATACAGGAACATCAGGAAATGATTCTTTACTGTGAGGGTGAGTGAACCACGGCACAGACTGCCCAGAAAGATTGTGGAGCCTGGATCTTTGAAGACATTAAAAGTACACCCAGATAGAATCCTGGGCAAGAGGCTCTAGGGATCCTGGTTTAGGCAGGGGGGTTGGGCCTGGTTAGCCCCACCAACCCCTTCCACTCTCATTCATTCTGTGCTAGTGAATTCTCTTCAAGATGCATTTCAAGCACTGGCATGACAAAGTTCTGCGCAGACACAGATCCAAATGGACATGGCATCTAAGTTCCTTAAGCAGTCTTCAAGAAGAATGTAAACCTCTGGGGCAAGTGTCTCTTCCCTAACTGAATCCCTTTCATGGGAAAATTCCCAGCTCTAGAAAGATCTTCTGATACGCATGCTTAAGACTGCCACTGGCTGAGCAAATTTCTCCCTATGTGTATCTAAGACCAGTTAGGATCTTCACCCAAAGTGCTGTCAACATAGTCACAGAATGCCTATTGTTAAGAAGTGACAACTTCCATCAGAATGGCAACTATTGGTCCACCAAATGGATGAATGGATGGGAATTATCTGCTTGGGTTAAAAACAAAAAGAAAGAGTTGGTCTTTACTTATCAATTTCATTGCAATATTGATAAGGGAAGAAAAAGACCTAAGTCCTTGACTTTCTTAACTGGAGGAAAGATTTTAAAAATTCCTTGTAAAAATGTATGATCACAATCAGACTATTGAAACCATTTGAGTTGGGAAAAAAGTTCCAAAATTGTCTAGAGAGTGGCAAGAAGCCAAGAAAATAGGAAAGAAACAAAAAGAGGGCAAAAGAGTAAGCTTCAGTGTACAAGCTCGTTCTAGAAGTAGTCTGCCAGGGAAAGGAAGCCCCAGTTGAATTTCCAATGTATTCCTGAGCTTGATTCAGTAACTGGTCAATGTAAAAACCAATCCTTTTGTATAACTTCTTCCAGCAACAAAAACTCCAACAGGTTGACACTACCATCATGCCTGTTCCAGACATATTTCAAAGAGAAATGATGATTTTCTTGAAAACCTACTTGCATAAAAGTTGCAAGATGGTGGAGGGATTGCCACATCCTCCTTCCTCCATCTGGCTTGAAAGTAGATTTGATAAAATATGCAACAAAGCACATGATTTATAAGGTAGAGTGAAATGGATGATTTGGGAATTGATCTCTTGTTGATAGTAAACTTCACATCCACTCTGTGTGACCTTTCTAAAACAAAATGTGGAGCTGAGGCATGAATCTGCCACAACAATTGTAAAGCAAACATACACACTCCCCTTCACATGCCCCCCCTTCCACACACACCTAGGCACACACAGAGATCAGCATAGCAGATCATGAACACCTTGGAAAAGACTGAAATGCTAAATGCCTCTCTTGTTGGGCAAAAGAGCTGGTGCAGTAATTCAAATGCCTGGTACAAAAATTCTGTTTCATATTTAGCTCCTATTTAAAACACAGCTTTTCATTTCATTCTATTTACAGAATATTTTCTTTTCATTTGTTTCTTTAAAATTACTTAGTTCTCACCTGTTGTATGTCTAGGAATATTTTCTTCCAAAAATAGAAAAAAATAGATGCTATCTTTTCAGCAGAAAACATTGGTTGATACAATTTTAAACCATCATGACATGGAAGAATTGTTCTGTCCCTCTCGAAGGTGGAAGAAGCATTTGGATCACAGATCATCTACAATGAAATACTTGACATGTTTAAGATGCTTTCAATCAATTTTGATCGTCAATTGCTTCTTCGTTGTAAACAGTCATTTTTCAGTGAAGGGCAAGTGTGTGTGGTATATCTACATGATGTGTTCAAACCCAGTTCCTACTAATGGCCAGGCTGAATTCCAGGAAATAACGTCCCGAATGATATTTTGCCGCCTTCTTTGGCACTTCATGAAATCTTACCATGATGAAGTGCTGAAACACAGAGATTTTCTCTTAGAGAGTGTCTCATGTTGTAACCCATCCCATGGATTTTATGCTGTAATTCTTATCTCTTTTAAAATTTGCTATCTTCTGTACAGTTTTCATGAACATTTCTGTTACAGTAGTGAATAGCACAGATAAATGTCATTTTGTACAACTTTGAATTTACCCCAAGAGCTGAGAGAAAACTTGCTCCTATACTTCAATCCCAGTTTCTTCTATAGTCCAACTTTGTTTCTCTACCATCAAGCTTCTCCTTTGTTGCTGCTCCAAGCCCCGTCCAAGCTGACCTTGAATACTTTCAGGGATGGGACACCCACAACTTCCCTGGGCAACCTGTTCCAGTGTTCCAGCACTCCCACAGTAAAAAAGGCCTTCCTTTCATCTAATATGTGGAGGAAATCATAAATCTAGGCATAGAAATTTGGAGTGCAAATTTGAAATTCTTTTGATTTGAAGCACATTTTATATGAATACTGACTTACAGATGACTAAAAGATGTTGATGGGCATTTGAGCTGACAAGTTTTGAAAAAGTGTACGGAAATTAACATTGAAACCACTAAAATTAAAAACTTCTTCCCATTTTCTTTCTCCTCTCCTATTCAAAATTGCAAATGTCAGATATCAGTGCTTCATGCAAACCTCTCAGATGCTCTCAGGGAAAAAGCATTTATTTCAGACTAAGTTGCGGTTGACGTAGAACACTGCCTTTAACAGCTGCAGTGTGCCTGGAATTCAGGGCTTCCTGTTTGAAAAAATCCTATCTCTAGGCTGAACCCTAACCCTAACCCTAGGCAGATAAATCAGCCTGGGTATAGGGATGTTCCCAAGGAAAAAAGCACTGGAAGGAGCATGTTGAGGCAATTTTTGGCTGCCCTTGGGAAGCCTTTTGCAGCTGCACTGGGTCTGGAGCTCAGGGTTTACTGATTTAAAATCCCTATCCCTTGGCGTGACCATAGGTGCAACTGGAGGCAAGTAAATCAGCCTAGGTTCAATGATGGTCCCAAGGAAAAAGCGCTGGAGGCAGGCATGTTGTGGCACTTTTCCCCTCCTCTTGGGTAGTCCTTGGCAGCTGCTGTGTTCTTGGAACTCAGGGCTTTCTGGTTAAAAAAACACTAACCCTAGGCGTAACTCTAACCCTCACCCTAGGAAGGAAAATCAGCCTATGGTTCGGGATGGACTCATGAGAATAGCAGCAGAGGCAGCCAAGTTGTGTCACTTCTGCGGCCCTCTTGGGATGCCTTGAACAGCTGCAGTGTGCCTGGAGCTAAGGGCTTCCTAGTTTTAAAAATCCTAGCCCTAGGCCTAAGCCTTACAGTAACCCTAGGAAGGTAAATCAGCCTGGTGTTAGGCTTCTTGCCAAGGAAAAAGCCGTGAAAGCAGCCATGTTGTGGCACTTCTGCACTCCCTTTGGGATGCCTTTCACAGCTCCAGTGTGCCTGGAACTCAGGGCTTCCTGATTTTAAAAATCCTAGCCCTAGGCCGAACCCCAACCCTAAGACGAGAAAGGCAAATCAGCCAGGAATTAGGCATGTCCCCAAGGAAAAAGCTGTGGAGGCAGGCATGTTGTGGTACTTTTGCGCTCTTCTTGGGAAGTCCTTCGCAGCTGCTGTGTTCTTGGAACTCAGGGCTTTCTGGTTAATAGAACCCTTACCCTAGGCGTAACTCAAACCTTAACCCTAGGAAGGAAAATCAGCCTATGGTTCAGGATGGTCTCATGAGAATAGAAGCAGAGGCAGCCAAGTTGCGTCACTTTTCCGCTCCCCTTGGGATGCCTTTCGCAGCTGCAGTGTGCCTGGAGCCCAGGGCTTACGGGTTTTAAAAGTCCTAGGCCTAAGCCTAACAGTAACCCTAGGAAGGTAAATCAGCCGCGTATTAGGGTTCTTCCTAAGGGAAAAGCCGTGAAAGCAGCCATGTTGTGGCACTTCTGCACTCCCTTTGGGATGCCTTTGGCAGATGCAGTAAGCCTGGAACTCAGGGCTTCCTGGTTAAAATCTCCAAGCCCTAGGATGAACCCTAACCCTAACCCTAGGCAGATAAATCAGCCTAGGTATAGGGATGGTGCCAAGGAAAAAGCTGTGAAAGCTGCCATGTTGTGGCACTTTTGCACTCCCATTGGGATGCCTTTCACAGCTCCAGTGTTCCTGGAGCTAAGGGCTTCCTGATTTTAAAAATCCTAGCCCTAGGCCGAACCCCAACCCTAGACGAGAAAGGCAAATCAGCCAGGAATTAGGCATGTCCCCAAGGAAAAAGCTGTGGAGGCAGGCATGTTGTGGTACTTTTGCGCTCTTCTTGGGAAGTCCTTCGCAGCTGCTGTGTTCTTGGAACTCAGGGCTTTCTGGTTAATAGAACCCTTACCCCAGGCGTAACTCAAACCTTAACCCTAGGAAGGAAAATCAGCCTATGGTTCGGGATGGTCTCATGGAAATATCAGTGGTGGCAGCCAAGTTGTGTCACTTTTGCGCTCCCCTTGGGATGCCTTTCGCAGCTGCAGTGTGCCTGGAGCCCAGGGCTTCCTGGTTTTAAAAGTCCTAGGCCTAAGCCTAACAGTAACCCTAGGAAGGTAAATCAGCCGCGTATTAGGGTTCTTCCTAAGGGAAAAGCCGTGAAAGCAGCCATGTTGTGGACCTTCTGCACTCCCTTTCGGATGCCTTTGGCAGATGCAGTAAGCCTGGAACTCAGGGCTTCCTGGTTAAAAAACTCCAAGCCCTAGGCTGAAGCCTAACCCTATCCCCAGGAAGGAAAATCAGCCTAAGTATAGGGATCGTGCAACGTCAAGAACACGATGGGAGATGTTTCCTGTGCTGGCACAGTTTTTCCTCGCCAGACATAGTAGAAAAGCTTTTTGCTAAGATGTAGACGAGAAGAGACGCTAAAGACGAAGGTAAGATGCTCTCCGGACCTAAGAGCCGCTCCCGGGCGTCTTTCGGCAGAAGCCGCGCTAAGGAGAGCACAGTGAGCGGCACAATCGTCTTTGCGCGAAGAAGCCGCTTCTTCGCCTCCGGGAGCCGGAGAGAGCGGCACCTTCGGAAAGGTGAAGAAGGAAGCTGTACAACACTGGGATTGTGTGCGCAGCTTGCCAACTGATAGAAAACAGTACCTTTGCACTCTCCTGACTTTTCCAATCACATGAACATTCGATTGGAAGCTGTTTTGGACAACTTTTCTTTTCTTCATGCCAAACACTCGGCACACCTCCGTGCAACGTCTAGAACACGATGGGAGATGTTTTCTGTGCTGGCACAGTTTTTCCTCGCCAGACATAGTGGAAAAGCTTTTTGCTAAGATGTAGACGAGAAGAGACGCTAAAGACGAAGGTACGATGCTCTCCGGAGCTAAGAGCCGCTCCCGGGCGTCTTTCGGCAGAAGCCGCGCTAAGGAGTGCACAGTGAGCGGCACAATCGTCTTTGCGCAAAGAAGCCGCTTCTTCGCCTCCGGGAGCCGGAGAGAGCGGCACCTTCGGAAAGGTGAAGAAGGAAGCTGTACAACACTGGGATTGTGTGCGCAGCTTGCCAACTGATAGAAAACAGTACCTTTGCACTCTCCTGACTTTTCCAATCACATGAACATTCGATTGGAAGCTGTTTTGGACAACTTTTCTTTTCTTCATGCCAAACACTCGGCACACCTCCGTGCAACGTCTAGAACACGATGGGAGATGTTTTCTGTGCTGGCACAGTTTTTCCTCGCCAGACATAGTGGAAAAGCTTTTTGCTAAGATGTAGACGAGAAGAGACGCTAAAGACGAAGGTACGATGCTCTCCGGAGCTAAGAGCCGCTCCCGGGCGTCTTTCGGCAGAAGCCGCGCTAAGGAGTGCACAGTGAGCGGCACAATCGTCTTTGCGCGAAGAAGCCGCTTCTTCGCCTCCGGGAGCCGGAGAGAGCGGCACCTTCGGAAAGGTGAAGAAGGAAGCTGTACAACACTGGGATTGTGTGCGCAGCTTGCCAACTGATAGAAAACAGTACCTTTGCACTCTCCTGACTTTTCCAATCACATGAACATTCGATTGGAAGCTGTTTTGGACAAGTTTTCTTTTCTTCATGCCAAACACTCGGCACACCTCCGTGCAACGTCTAGAACACGATGGGAGATGTTTTCTGTGCTGGCACAGTTTTTCCTCGCCAGACATAGTGGAAAAGCTTTTTGCTAAGATGTAGACGAGAAGAGACGCTAAAGACGAAGGTACGATGCTCTCCGGAGCTAAGAGCCGCTCCCGGGCGTCTTTCGGCAGAAGCCGCGCTAAGGAGAGCACAGTGAGCGGCACAATCGTCTTTGCGCGAAGAAGCCGCTTCTTCGCCTCCGGGAGCCGGAGAGAGCGGCACCTTCGGAAAGGTGAAGAAGGAAGCTGTACAACACTGGGATTGTGTGCGCAGCTTGCCAACTGATAGAAAACAGTACCTTTGCACTCTCCTGACTTTTCCAATCACATGAACATTCGATTGGAAGCTGTTTTGGACAACTTTTCTTTTCTTCATGCCAAACACTCGGCACACCTCCGTGCAACGTCTAGAACACGATGGGAGATGTTTTCTGTGCTGGCACAGTTTTTCCTCGCCAGACATAGTGGAAAAGCTTTTTGCTAAGATGTAGACGAGAAGAGACGCTAAAGACGAAGGTACGATGCTGTCCGGAGCTAAGAGCCGCTCCCGGGCGTCTTTCGGCAGAAGCCGCGCTAAGGAGTGCACAGTGAGCGGCACAATCGTCTTTGCGCGAAGAAGCCGCTTCTTCGCCTCCGGGAGCCGGAGAGAGCGGCACCTTCGGAAAGGTGAAGAAGGAAGCTGTACAACACTGGGATTGTGTGCGCAGCTTGCCAACTGATAGAAAACAGTACCTTTGCACTCTCCTGACTTTTCCAATCACATGAACATTCGATTGGAAGCTGTTTTGGACAAGTTTTCTTTTCTTCATGCCAAACACTCGGCACACCTCCGTGCAACGTCTAGAACACGATGGGAGATGTTTTCTGTGCTGGCACAGTTTTTCCTCGCCAGACATAGTGGAAAAGCTTTTTGCTAAGATGTAGACGAGAAGAGACGCTAAAGACGAAGGTACGATGCTCTCCGGAGCTAAGAGCTGCTCCCGGGCGTCTTTCGGCAGAAGCCGCGCTAAGGAGAGCACAGTGAGCGGCACAATCGTCTTTGCGCGAAGAAGCCGCTTCTTCGCCTCCGGGAGCCGGAGAGAGCGGCACCTTCGGAAAGGTGAAGAAGGAAGCTGTACAACACTGGGATTGTGTGCGCAGCTTGCCAACTGATAGAAAACAGTACCTTTGCACTCTCCTGACTTTTCCAATCACATGAACATTCGATTGGAAGCTGTTTTGGACAAGTTTTCTTTTCTTCATGCCAAACACTCGGCACACCTCCGTGCAACGTCTAGAACACGATAGGAGATGTTTTCTGTGCTGGCACAATTTCTCCTTGCCAGACATAGTGGAAAAGCTTTTTGCTATGATGTAGACGAGAAGAGAGGCTAAGGACTGGATGTAAGCAAATGACACTCATCTTCAAAAAAGGCAATTAGGAGGACTCGCAATCGTACAAACCAGCCAGCCTCTTTTTTATACCCAGGAAGTTGATGAAGCAGCTCTTCCTGGAAAACCTTGCCAGGCACATGAAAGACGACACAATAATGTAGTTAGCATGATTTTTCAGGGGCATTTCATGCTGAACATAACTTTAAACTCCTCTGATGAATCAACTTGACTGGTAGATGAAGGGAATATTATCTGCCTGGGCTTCAGGGAGGTTTTTGACATATCTCTACATGGCAGCACACATCCATATGGAAGCAATAGTGCAAAGGGGAGGGAATCAGTGTCTTTTCAGTGATGCTGAGTGAAAAGACAAGAGGCAGTGGGCACACACTGAAATACAGGAACATCAGGAAATGATTCTTTACTGTGAGGGTGAGTGAACCACGGCACAGACTGCCCAGAAAGATTGTGGAGCCTGGATCTTTGAAGACATTAAAAGTACACCCAGATAGAATCCTGGGCAAGAGGCTCTAGGGATCCTGGTTTAGGCAGGGGGGTTGGGCCTGGTTAGCCCCACCAACCCCTTCCACTCTCATTCATTCTGTGCTAGTGAATTCTCTTCAAGATGCATTTCAAGCACTGGCATGACAAAGTTCTGCGCAGACACAGATCCAAATGGACATGGCATCTAAGTTCCTTAAGCAGTCTTCAAGAAGAATGTAAACCTCTGGGGCAAGTGTCTCTTCCCTAACTGAATCCCTTTCATGGGAAAATTCCCAGCTCTAGAAAGATCTTCTGATACGCATGCTTAAGACTGCCACTGGCTGAGCAAATTTCTCCCTATGTGTATCTAAGACCAGTTAGGATCTTCACCCAAAGTGCTGTCAACATAGTCACAGAATGCCTATTGTTAAGAAGTGACAACTTCCATCAGAATGGCAACTATTGGTCCACCAAATGGATGAATGGATGGGAATTATCTGCTTGGGTTAAAAACAAAAAGAAAGAGTTGGTCTTTACTTATCAATTTCATTGCAATATTGATAAGGGAAGAAAAAGACCTAAGTCCTTGACTTTCTTAACTGGAGGAAAGATTTTAAAAATTCCTTGTAAAAATGTATGATCACAATCAGACTATTGAAACCATTTGAGTTGGGAAAAAAGTTCCAAAATTGTCTAGAGAGTGGCAAGAAGCCAAGAAAATAGGAAAGAAACAAAAAGAGGGCAAAAGAGTAAGCTTCAGTGTACAAGCTCGTTCTAGAAGTAGTCTGCCAGGGAAAGGAAGCCCCAGTTGAATTTCCAATGTATTCCTGAGCTTGATTCAGTAACTGGTCAATGTAAAAACCAATCCTTTTGTATAACTTCTTCCAGCAACAAAAACTCCAACAGGTTGACACTACCATCATGCCTGTTCCAGACATATTTCAAAGAGAAATGATGATTTTCTTGAAAACCTACTTGCATAAAAGTTGCAAGATGGTGGAGGGATTGCCACATCCTCCTTCCTCCATCTGGCTTGAAAGTAGATTTGATAAAATATGCAACAAAGCACATGATTTATAAGGTAGAGTGAAATGGATGATTTGGGAATTGATCTCTTGTTGATAGTAAACTTCACATCCACTCTGTGTGACCTTTCTAAAACAAAATGTGGAGCTGAGGCATGAATCTGCCACAACAATTGTAAAGCAAACATACACACTCCCCTTCACATGCCCCCCCTTCCACACACACCTAGGCACACACAGAGATCAGCATAGCAGATCATGAACACCTTGGAAAAGACTGAAATGCTAAATGCCTCTCTTGTTGGGCAAAAGAGCTGGTGCAGTAATTCAAATGCCTGGTACAAAAATTCTGTTTCATATTTAGCTCCTATTTAAAACACAGCTTTTCATTTCATTCTATTTACAGAATATTTTCTTTTCATTTGTTTCTTTAAAATTACTTAGTTCTCACCTGTTGTATGTCTAGGAATATTTTCTTCCAAAAATAGAAAAAAATAGATGCTATCTTTTCAGCAGAAAACATTGGTTGATACAATTTTAAACCATCATGATATGGAAGAATTGTTCTGTCCCTCTCGAAGGTGGAAGAAGCATTTGGATCACAGATCATCTACAATGAAATACTTGACATGTTTAAGATGCTTTCAATCAATTTTGATCGTCAATTGCTTCTTCGTTGTAAACAGTCATTTTTCAGTGAAGGGCAAGTGTGTGTGGTATATCTACATGATGTGTTCAAACCCAGTTCCTACTAATGGCCAGGCTGAATTCCAGGAAATAACGTCCCGAATGATATTTTGCCGCCTTCTTTGGCACTTCATGAAATCTTACCATGATGAAGTGCTGAAACACAGAGATTTTCTCTTAGAGAGTGTCTCATGTTGTAACCCATCCCATGGATTTTATGCTGTAATTCTTATCTCTTTTAAAATTTGCTATCTTCTGTACAGTTTTCATGAACATTTCTGTTACAGTAGTGAATAGCACAGATAAATGTCATTTTGTACAACTTTGAATTTACCCCAAGAGCTGAGAGAAAACTTGCTCCTATACTTCAATCCCAGTTTCTTCTATAGTCCAACTTTGTTTCTCTACCATCAAGCTTCTCCTTTGTTGCTGCTCCAAGCCCCGTCCAAGCTGACCTTGAATACTTTCAGGGATGGGACACCCACAACTTCCCTGGGCAACCTGTTCCAGTGTTCCAGCACTCCCACAGTAAAAAAGGCCTTCCTTTCATCTAATATGTGTAGGAAATCATAAATATAGGCATAGAAATTTGGAGTGCAAATTTGAAATTCTTTTGATTTGAAGCACATTTTATACGAATACTGACTTACAGATGACTAAAAGATGTTGATGGGCATTTGAGCTGACAAGTTTTGAAAAAGTGTACGGAAATTAACATTGAAACCACTAAAATTAAAAACTTCTTCCCATTTTCTTTCTCCTCTCCTATTCAAAATTGCAAATGTCAGATATCAGTGCTTCATGCAAACCTCTCAGATGCTCTCAGGGAAAAAGCATTTATTTCAGACTAAGTTGCGGTTGACGTAGAACACTGCCTTTAACAGCTGCAGTGTGCCTGGAATTCAGGGCTTCCTGTTTGAAAAAATCCTATCTCTAGGCTGAACCCTAACCCTAACCCTAGGCAGATAAATCAGCCTGGGTATAGGGATGTTCCCAAGGAAAAAAGCACTGGAAGGAGCATGTTGAGGCAATTTTTGGCTGCCCTTGGGAAGCCTTTTGCAGCTGCACTGGGTCTGGAGCTCAGGGTTTAGTGATTTAAAATCCCTATCCCTTGGCGTGACCATAGGTGCAACTGGAGGCAAGTAAATCAGCCTAGGTTCAATGATGGTCCCAAGGAAAAAGCGCTGGAGGCAGCCATGTTGTGGCACTTTTCCCCTCCTCTTGGGTAGTCCTTGGCAGCTGCTGTGTTCTTGGAACTCAGGGCTTTCTGGTTAAAAAAACACTAACCCTAGGCGTAACTCTAACCCTCACCCTAGGAAGGAAAATCAGCCTATGGTTCGGGATGGACTCATGAGAATAGCAGCAGAGGCAGCCAAGTTGTGTCAGTTCTGCAGCCCTCTTGGGATGCCTTGAACAGCTGCAGTGTGCCTGGAGCTAAGGGCTTCCTAGTTTTAAAAATCCTAGCCCTAGGCCTAAGCCTTACAGTAACCCTAGGAAGGTAAATCAGCCTGGTGTTAGGCTTCTTGCCAAGGAAAAAGCCGGGAAAGCAGCCATGTTGTGGCACTTTTGCACTCCCTTTGGGATGCCTTTCACAGCTCCAGTGTGCCTGGAACTCAGGGCTTCCTAGTTTTAAAAATCCTAGCCCTAGGCCTAAGCCTTACAGTAACCCTAGGAAGGTAAATCAGCCTGGTGTTAGGCTTCTTGCCAAGGAAAAAGCTGTGAAAGCTGCCATGTTGTGGCACTTTTGCACTCCCATTGGGATGCCTTTAACAGCTCCAGTGTTCCTGGAGCTAAGGGCTTCCTGATTTTAAAAATCCTAGCCCTAGGCCGAACCCCAACCCTAGACGAGAAAGGCAAATCAGCCAGGAATTAGGCATGTCCCCAAGGAAAAAGCTGTGGAGGCAGGCATGTTGTGGTACTTTTGCGCTCTTCTTGGCTAGTCCTTCGCAGCTGCTGTGTTCTTGGAACTCAGGGCTTTCTGGTTAATAGAACCCTTACCCCAGGCGTAACTCAAACCTTAACCCTAGGAAGGAAAATCAGCCTATGGTTCGGGATGGTCTCATGGAAATATCAGTGGTGGCAGCCAAGTTGTGTCACTTTTGCGCTCCCCTTGGGATGCCTTTCGCAGCTGCAGTGTGCCTGGAGCCCAGGGCTTCCTGGTTTTAAAAGTCCTAGGCCTAAAACTAACAGTAACACTAGGAAGGTAAATCAGCCGCGTATTAGGGTTCTTCCTAAGGGAAAAGCCGTGAAAGCAGCCATGTTGTGGACCTTCTGCACTCCCTTTGGGATGCCTTTGGCAGATGAAGTAAGCCTGGAACTCAGGGCTTCCTGGTTAAAAAACTCCAAGCCCTAGGCTGAAGCCTAACCCTATCCCCAGGAAGGAAAATCAGCCTAAGTATAGGGATCGTGCAACGTCAAGAACACGATGGGAGATGTTTCCTGTGCTGGCACAGTTTTTCCTCGCCAGACATAGTAGAAAAGCTTTTTGCTAAGATGTAGACGAGAAGAGACGCTAAAGACGAAGGTACGATGCTCTCCGGAGCTAAGAGCCGCTCCCGGGCGTCTTTCGGCAGAAGCCGCGCTAAGGAGAGCACAGTGAGCGGCACAATCGTCTTTGCGCAAAGAAGCCGCTTCTTCGCCTCCGGGAGCCGGAGAGAGCGGCACCTTCGGAAAGGTGAAGAAGGAAGCTGTACAACACTGGGATTGTGTGCGCAGCTTGCCAACTGATAGAAAACAGTACCTTTGCACTCTCCTGACTTTTCCAATCACATGAACATTCGATTGGAAGCTGTTAAGGACAACTTTTCTTTTCTTCATGCCAAACACTCGGCACACCTCCGTGCAACGTCTAGAACACGATGGGAGATGTTTTCTGTGCTGGCACAGTTTTTCCTCGCCAGACATAGTGGAAAAGCTTTTTGCTAAGATGTAGACGAGAAGAGACGCTAAAGACGAAGGTACGATGCTCTCCGGAGCTAAGAGCCGCTCCCGGGCGTCTTTCGGCAGAAGCCGCGCTAAGGAGTGCACAGTGAGCGGCACAATCGTCTTTGCGCGAAGAAGCCGCTTCTTCGCCTCCGGGAGCCGGAGAGAGCGGCACCTTCGGAAAGGTGAAGAAGGAAGCTGTACAACACTGGGATTGTGTGCACAGCTTGCCAACTGCTAGAAAACAGTACCTTTGCACTCTCCTGACTTTTCCAATCACATGAACATTCGATTGGAAGCTGTTTTGGACAACTTTTCTTTCCTTCATGCCAAACACTCGGCACACCTCCGTGCAACGTCTAGAACACGATGGGAGATGTTTTCTATGCTGGCACAGTTTTTCCTCGCCAGACATAGTGGAAAAGCTTTTTGCTAAGATGTAGACGACAAGAGAGGCTAAGGACTGGATGTAAGCAAATGACACTCATCTTCAAAATGGCAATTAGGGTGACTCGCAATCGTACAAACCAGCCAGCCTCTTTTTTATACCCAGGAAGTTGATGAAGCAGCTCTTCCTGGAAAACCTTGCCAGGCACATGAAAGACGACACAATAATGTAGTTAGCATGATTTTTCAGGGGCATTTCATGCTGAACATAACTTTAAACTCCTCTGATGAATCAACTTGACTGGTAGATGAAGGGAATATTATCTGCCTGGGCTTCAGGGAGGTTTTTGACATATCTCTACATGGCAGCACACATCCATATGGAAGCAATAGTGCAAAGGGGAGGGAATCAGTGTCTTTTCAGTGATGCTGAGTGAAAAGACAAGAGGCAGTGGGCACACACTGAAATACAGGAACATCAGGAAATGATTCTTTACTGTGAGGGTGAGTGAACCACGGCACAGACTGCCCAGAAAGATTGTGGAGCCTGGATCTTTGAAGACATTAAAAGTACACCCAGATAGAATCCTGGGCAAGAGGCTCTAGGGATCCTGGTTTAGGCAGGGGGGTTGGGCCTGGTTAGCCCCACCAACCCCTTCCACTCTCATTCATTCTGTGCTAGTGAATTCTCTTCAAGATGCATTTCAAGCACTGGCATGACAAAGTTCTGCGCAGACACAGATCCAAATGGACATGGCATCTAAGTTCCTTAAGCAGTCTTCAAGAAGAATGTAAACCTCTGGGGCAAGTGTCTCTTCCCTAACTGAATCCCTTTCATGGGAAAATTCCCAGCTCTAGAAAGATCTTCTGATACGCATGCTTAAGACTGACACTGGCTGAGCAAATTTCTCCCTATGTGTATCTAAGACCAGTTAGGATCTTCACCCAAAGTTCTGTCAACATAGTCACAGAATGCCTATTGTTAAGAAGTGACAACTTCCATCAGAATGGCAACTATTGGTCCACCAAATGGATGAATGGATGGGAATTATCTGCTTGGGTTAAAAACAAAAAGAAAGAGTTGGTCTTTACTTATCAATTTCATTGCAATATTGATAAGGGAAGAAAAAGACCTAAGTCCTTGACTTTCTTAACTGGAGGAAAGATTTTAAAAATTCCTTGTAAAAATGTATGATCACAATCAGACTATTGAAACCATTTGAGTTGGGAAAAAAGTTCCAAAATTGTCTAGAGAGTGGCAAGAAGCCAAGAAAATAGGAAAGAAACAAAAAGAGGGCAAAAGAGTAAGCTTCAGTGTACAAGCTCGTTCTAGAAGTAGTCTGCCAGGGAAAGGAAGCCCCAGTTGAATTTCCAATGTATTCCTGAGCTTGATTCAGTAACTGGTCAATGTAAAAACCAATCCTTTTGTATAACTTCTTCCAGCAACAAAAACTCCAACAGGTTGACACTACCATCATGCCTGTTCCAGACATATTTCAAAGAGAAATGATGATTTTCTTGAAAACCTACTTGCATAAAAGTTGCAAGATGGTGGAGGGATTGCCACATCCTCCTTCCTCCATCTGGCTTGAAAGTAGATTTGATAAAATATGCAACAAAGCACATGATTTATAAGGTAGAGTCAAATGGATGATTTGGGAATTGATCTCTTGTTGATAGTAAACTTCACATCCACTCTGTGTGACCTTTCTAAAACAAAATGTGGAGCTGAGGCATGAATCTGCCACAACAATTGTAAAGCAAACATACACACTCCCCTTCACATGCCCCCCCTTCCACACACACCTAGGCACACACAGAGATCAGCATAGCAGATCATGAACACCTTGGAAAAGACTGAAATGCTAAATGCCTCTCTTGTTGGGCAAAAGAGCTGGTGCAGTAATTCAAATGCCTGGTACAAAAATTCTGTTTCATATTTAGCTCCTATTTAAAACACAGCTTTTCATTTCATTCTATTTACAGAATATTTTCTTTTCATTTGTTTCTTTAAAATTACTTAGTTCTCACCTGTTGTATGTCTAGGAATATTTTCTTCCAAAAATAGAAAAAAATAGATGCTATCTTTTCAGCAGAAAACATTGGTTGATACAATTTTAAACCATCATGATATGGAAGAATTGTTCTGTCCCTCTCGAAGGTGGAAGAAGCATTTGGATCACAGATCATCTACAATGAAATACTTGACATGTTTAAGATGCTTTCAATCAATTTTGATCGTCAATTGCTTCTTCGTTGTAAACAGTCATTTTTCAGTGAAGGGCAAGTGTGTGTGGTATATCTACATGATGTGTTCGAACCCAGTTCCTACTAATGGCCAGGCTGAATTCCAGGAAATAACGTCCCGAATGATATTTTGCCGCCTTCTTTGGCACTTCATGAAATCTTACCATGATGAAGTGCTGAAACACAGAGATTTTCCCTTAGAGAGTGTCTCATGTTGTAACCCATCCCATGGATTTTATGCTGTAATTCTTATCTCTTTTAAAATTTGCTATCTTCTGTACAGTTTTCATGAACATTTCTGTTACAGTAGTGAATAGCACAGATAAATGTCATTTTGTACAACTTTGAATTTACCCCAAGAGCTGAGAGAAAACTTGCTCCTATACTTCAATCCCAGTTTCTTCTATAGTCCAACTTTGTTTCTCTACCATCAAGCTTCTCCTTTGTTGCTGCTCCAAGCCCCGTCCAAGCTGACCTTGAATACTTTCAGGGATGGGACACCCACAACTTCCCTGGGCAACCTGTTCCAGTGTTCCAGCACTCCCACAGTAAAAAAGGCCTTCCTTTCATCTAATATGTGTAGGAAATCATAAATCTAGGCATAGAAATTTGGAGTGCAAATTTGAAATTCTTTTGATTTGAAGCACAATTTATATGAATACTGACTTACAGATGACTAAAAGATGTTGATGGGCATTTGAGCTGACAAGTTTTGAAAAAGTGTACGGAAATTAACATTGAAACCACTAAAATTAAAAACTTCTTCCCATTTTCTTTCTCCTCTCCTATTCAAAATTGCAAATGTCAGATATCAGTGCTTCATGCAAACCTCTCAGATGCTCTCAGGGAAAAAGCATTTATTTCAGACTAAGTTGCGGTTGACGTAGAACACTGCCTTTAACAGCTGCAGTGTGCCTGGAATTCAGGGCTTCCTGTTTGAAAAAATCCTATCTCTAGGCTGAACCCTAACCCTAACCCTAGGCAGATAAATCAGCCTGGGTATAGGGATGTTCCCAAGGAAAAAAGCACTGGAAGGAGCATGTTGAGGCAATTTTTGGCTGCCCTTGGGAAGCCTTTTGCAGCTGCACTGGGTCTGGAGCTCAGGGTTTACTGATTTAAAATCCCTATCCCTTGGCGTGACCATAGGTGCAACTGGAGGCAAGTAAATCAGCCTAGGTTCAATGATGGTCCCAAGGAAAAAGCGCTGGAGGCAGCCATGTTGTGGCACTTTTCCCCTCCTCTTGGGTAGTCCTTCGCAGCTGCTGTGTTCTTGGAACTCAGGGCTTTCTGGTTAAAAAAACACCAACCCTAGGCGTAACTCTAACCCTCACCCTAGGAAGGAAAATCAGCCTATGGTTCGGGATGGACTCATGAGAATAGCAGCAGAGGAAGCCAAGTTGTGTCACTTCTGCGGCCCTCTTGGGATGCCTTGAACAGCTGCAGTGTTCCTGGAGCGAAGGGCTTCCTAGTTTTAAAAATCCTAGCCCTAGGCCTAAGCCTTACAGTAACCCTAGGAAGGTAAATCAGCCTGGTGTTAGGCTTCTTGCCAAGGAAAAAGCCGTGAAAGCAGCCATGTTGTGGCACTTTTGCACTCCCTTTGGGATGCCTTTCACAGCTCCAGTGTGCCTGGAACTCAGGGCTTCCTGATTTTAAAAATCCTAGCCCTAGGCCGAACCCCAACCCTAAGACGAGAAAGGCAAATCAGCCAGGAATTAGGCATGTCCCCAAGGAAAAAGCTGTGGAGGCAGGCATGTTGTGGTACTTTTGTGCTCTTCTTGGCTAGTCCTTCGCAGCTGCTGTGTTCTTGGAACTCAGGGCTTTCTGGTTAATAGAACCCTTACCCCAGGCGTAACTCAAACCTTAACCCTAGGAAGGAAAATCAGCCTATGGTTCAGGATGGTCTCATGAGAATAGAAGCAGAGGCAGCCAAGTTGCGTCACTTTTGCGCTCCCCTTGGGATGCCTTTCGCAGCTGCAGTGTGCCTGGAGCCCAGGGCTTCCTGGTTTTAAAAGTCCTAGGTCTAAGCCTAACAGTAACCCTAGGAAGGTAAATCAGTCGGGTATTAGGGTTCTTCCTAAGGGAAAAGCTGTGAAAGCAGCCATGTTGTGGCACTTCTGCACTCCCTTTGGGATGCCTTTGGCAGATGCAGTAAGCCTGGAACTCAGGGCTTCCTGGTTAAAAAACTCCAAGCCCTAGGCTGAACCCTAACCCTAACCCTAGGCAGATAAATCAGCCTAGGTATAGGGATAGTGCCAAGGAAAAAGCTGTGAAAGCTGCCATGTTGTGGCACTTTTGCACTCCCATTGGGATGCCTTTCACAGCTCCAGTGTTCCTGGAGCTAAGGGCTTCCTAGTTTTAAAAATCCTAGCCCTAGGCCTAAGCCTAACAGTAACCCTCGGAAGGGAAATCAGCCTGGTGTTAGGCTTCTTGCCAAGGAAAAAGCCGTAAAAGCAACCATGTTGTGGCACTTTTGCACTCCCTTTTGGATGTCTTTCACAGCTCCAGTGTGCCTGGAACTCAGGGCTTCCTGATTTTAAAAATCCTAGCCCTAGGCCGAACCCCAACCCTAAGACGAGAAAGGCAAATCAGCCAGGAATTAGGCATGTGCCCAAGGAAAAAGCTGTGGAGGCAGGCATGTTGTGGTACTTTTGCGCTCTTCTTGGCTAGTCCTTCGCAGCTGGTGTGTTCTTGGAACTCAGGGCTTTCTGGTTAATAGAACTCTTACCCTAGGCGTAACTCAAAACTTAACCCTAGGAAGGAAAATCAGCCTATGGTTCGGGATGGTCTCATGAGAATAGCAGCAGAGGCAGCCAAGTTGTGCCACTTCTGCGGCCCTCTTGGGATGCCTTTCGCAGCTGCAGTGTGCCTGGAGCCCAGGGCTTCCTGGTTTTAAAAGTCCTAGGCCTAAGCCTAACAGTAACCCTAGGAAGGTAAATCATCCAGGTATTAGGGTTCTTCCTAAGGGAAAAGCTGTGAAAGCAGCCATGTTGTGGCACTTTTGCACACCCTTTGGGATGCCTTTGGCAGATGCAGTAAGCCTGGAACTCAGGGCTTCCTGGTTAAAAAACTCCAAGCCCTAGGCTGAACCCTAACCCTAACCCTAGGCAGATAAATCAGCCTATGTATAGGGATGGTGCCAAGGAAAAAGCTGTGAAAGCTGCCATGTTGTTGCATTTTTGTACTCCCCTTGGGATGCCTTGAACAGCTGCAGTGTGCCTGGAACTAAGGGCTTCCTAGTTTTAAAAATCCTAGCCCTAGGCCTAAGCCTAACAGTAACCAAGGGAAGGGAAATCAGCCTGGAGTTAAGCTTCTTGCCAAGGAAAAAGCCGTGAAAGCAACCATGTTGTGGCACTTTTGCACTCCCTTTTGGATGCCTTTCACAGCTCCAGTGTGCCTGGATCTAAGGGCTTCCTAGTTTTAAAAATCCTAGCCCTAGGCCTAAGCCTTACAGTAACACTGGGAAGGGAAATCAGCCTGGTGTTAAGCTTCTTGCCAAGGAAAAAGCCGTGAAGGAAACCATGTAATGGCACTTTTGCACTCCCTTTTGGATGCCTTTCACAGCTCCAGTGTGCCTGGAACTCAGGGCTTCCTGATTTTAAAAATCCTAGCCCTAGGCCGAACCCCAACCCTAAGACGAGAAAGGCAAATCAGCCAGGAATTAGGCATGTCCCCAAGGAAAAAGCTGTGGAGGCAGGCATGTTGTGGTACTTTTGTGCTCTTCTTGGGTAGTCCTTCGCAGCTGCTGTGTTCTTGGAACTCAGGGCTTTCTGGTTAATAGAACCCTTACCCTAGGCGTAACTCAAACCTTAACCCTAGGAAGGAAAATCAGCCTATGGTTCGGGATGGTCTCATGAGAATAGAAGCAGAGGCAGCCAAGTTGTGTCACTTCTGCGGCCCTCTTGGGATGCCTTTAACAGCTGCATGTGCCTGGAGCCCAGGGCTTCCTGGTTTTAAAAGTCCTAGGCCTAAGCCTAACAGTAACCCTAGGAAGGTAAATCAGCCGCGTATTAGGGTTCTTCCTAAGGGAAAAGCCGTGAAAGCAGCCATGTTGTGGCACTTCTGCACTCCCTTTGGGATGCCTTTGGCAGATGCAGTAAGCCTGGAACTCAGGGCTTCCTGGTTTAAAATCTCCAAGACCTAGGCTGAACCCTAACCCTTACCCTAGGCAGATAAATCAGCATAGGTATAGGGATGGTGCCAAGGAAAAAGCTGTGAAAGCTGCCATGTTGTTGCACTTTTGTACTCCCCTTGGGATGCCTTTCGCAGCTGCAGTGTGCCTGGATCTAAGGCCTTCCTAGTTTTAAAAATCCTAGCCCTAGGCCTAAGCCTAACAGTAACCCTGGGAAAGGAAATCAGCCTGGTGTTAGGCTTCTTGCCAAGGAAAAAGCCGTGAAAGCAGCCATGTTGTGGCACTTTTGCACTCCCTTTTGGATGCCTTTCACAGCTCCAGTGTGCCTGGAACTCAGGGCTTCCCGATTTTAATAATCCTAGCACTAGGCCGAACCCCAACCCTAAGACGAAAAAGGCAAATCAGCCAGGAATTAGGCATGTCCCCAAGGAAAAAGCTATCGACGCAGGCATGTTGTGGTACTTTTGCGCTCTTCTTGGGTAGTCCTTCACAGCTTCTGTGTTCTTGGAACTCAGGGCTTTCTGGTTAATAGAACCCTTACCCTAGGCGTAACTCAAACCTTAACCCTAGGAAGGAAAATCAGCCTATGGTTCGGGATGGTCTCATGGAAATATCAGTGGTGGCAGCCAAGTTGTGTCACTTTTGCGCTCCCCTTGGGATGCCTTTCGCAGCTGCAGAGTGCCTGGAGCCCAGGGCTTCCTGGTTTTAAAAGTCCTAGGCTTAAGCCTAACAGTAACCCTAGGAAGGTAAATCAGCCGGGTATTAGGGTTCTTCCTAAGGGAAAAGCCGTGAAAGCAGCCATGTTGTGGCACTTTTGCACTCCCTTTGGGATGCATTTGGCAGATGCAGTAAGTCTGGAACTCAGGGCTTCCTGGTTAAAAAACTGCAAGCCCTAGGCTGAACCCTAACCCTAACCCTAGGCAGATAAATCAGCATATGTATAGGGAAGGTGCCAAGGAAAAAGCTGTGAAAGCTGCCATGTTGTGGTACTTTAGTACTCCCCTTGGGATGCCTTTAACAGCTGCAGTGCGCCTGGATGTAAGGGCTTCCTAGTTTTAAATGTCCTAGGCCTAAGCCTAACAGTAACCCAAGGAAGGTAAATCAGCCGCGTATTAGGGTTCTTCCTAAGGGGAAAGCCGTGAAAGCAGCCCTGTTGTGGCACTTCTGCACTCCCTTTGGGATGCCTTTGGCAGATGAAGTAAGCCTGGAACTCAGGGCTTCCTAGTTAAAAAAATCCTAGCCCTAGGCCGAACCCCAAGCCTAAGACGAGAAAGGCAAATCAGCCAGGAATTAGGCATGTCCCCAAGGAAAATCTGTGGAGGCAGGCACGTTGTGGTACTTTTGCGCTCTTCTTGGGTAGTCCTTCGCAGCTGCTGTGTTCTTGGAACTCAGGGCTTTCTGGTTAATAGACCTCTTACCCTAGGCGTAACTCAAACATTAACCCTAGGAAGGAAAATCAGCCTATGGTTCGGGATGGTCTCATGAGAATAGCAGTACAGGCAGCCAAGTTGTGTCACTTCTGCGCTCCCCTTGGGATGCCTTTCGCAGCTGCAGTGTGCCTGGAGCCCAGGGCTTCCTGGTTTTAAAAGTCCTAGGCCTAAGCCTAACAGTAACCCTAGGAAGGTAAATCAGCTGGGTATTAGGGTTCTTCCTAAGGGAAAAGCCGTGAAAGCAGCCATGTTGTGGCACTTCTGCACTCCCTTTGGGATGCCTTTGGCAGATGAAGTAAGCCTGGAACTCAGGGCTTCCTAGTTAAAAAAATCCTAGCCCTAGGCCGAACCCCAAGCCTAAGACGAGAAAGGCAAATCAGCCAGGAATTAGGCATGTCCCCAAGGAAAAAGCTGTGGAGGCAGGCATGTTGTGGTACTTTTGCACTCTCCTTGGCTAGTCCTTCGCAGCTGCTGTGTTCTTGGAACTCAGGGCTTTCTGGTTAATAGAACCCTTACCCCAGGCGTAACTCAAACCTTAACCCTAGGAAGGAAAATCAGCCTATGGTTCGGGATGGTCTCATGGAAATATCAGTGGTGGCAGCCAAGTTGTGTCACTTTTGCGCTCCCCTTGGGATGCCTTTAACAGCTGCATGTGCCTGGAGCCCAGGGCTTCCTGGTTTTAAAAGTCCTAGGCCTAAGCCTAACAGTAACCCTAGGAAGGTAAATCAGCCGCGTATTAGGGTTCTTCCTAAGGGAAAAGCCGTGAAAGCAGCCATGTTGTGGCACTTTTGCACACCCTTTGGGATGCCTTTGGCAGATGAAGTAAGCCTGGAACTCAGGGCTTCCTAGTTAAAAATATCCTAGCCCTAGGCCGAACTCCAACCCTAAGACGAGAAAGGCAAATCAGCCAGGAATTAGGCATGTCCCCAAGGAAAAAGCTGTGGAGGCAGGCATGTTGTGGTACTTTTGCGCTCTTCTTGGGTAGTCCTTCGCAGCTGCTGTGTTCTTGGAACTCAGGGCTTTCTGGTTAATAGAACTCTTACCCTAGGCGTAACTCAAACCTTAACCCTAGGAGGGAAAATCAGCCTATGGTTCGGGATGGTCTCATGAGAATAGAAGCAGAGGCAGCCAAGTTGTGTCACTTCTGCGGCCCTCTTGGGATGCCTTTAACAGCTGCATATGCCTGGAGCCCAGGGCTTCCTGGTTTTAAAAGTCCTAGGCCTAAGCCTAACAGTAACCCAGGGAAGGTAAATCAGCCGGGTATTAGGGTTCTTCCTAAGGGAAAAGCTGTGAAAGCAGCCATGTTGTGGCACTTCTGCACTCCCTTTGGGATGCCTTTGGCAGATGCAGTAAGCCTGGAACTCAGGGCTTCCTGGTTAAAAAACTCCAAGCCCTAGGCTGAACCCTAACCTTAACCCTAGGCAGATAAAACAGCCTAGGTATAGGGATGGTGCCAAGGAAAAAGCTGTGAAAGCTGCCATGTTGTTGCACTTTTGTACTCCCCTTGGGATGCCTTTCGCAGCTGCAGTGTGCCTGGATCTAAGGGCTTCCTAGTTTTAAAAATCCTAGCCCTAGGCCTAAGCCTAACAGTAACCAAGGGAAGGGAAATCAGCCTGGCGTTAAGCCTCTTGCCAAGGAAAAAGCCGTCAAAGCAACCATGTTGTGGCACTTTTGCACTCCCTTTTGGATGTCTTTCACAGCTCCAGTGTGCCTGGACATCAGGGCTTCCTGATTTTAAAAATCCTAGCCCTAGGCCGAACCCCAACCCTAAGACGAGAAAGGAAAATCAGCCAGGAATTAGGCATGTCCCCAAGGAAAAAGCTGTGGAGGCAGGCATGTTGTGGTACTTTTGCGCTCTTCTTGGGTAGTCCTTCGCAGCTGCTGTGTTCTTGGAACTCAGGTCTTTCTGGTTAATAGGACCCTTACCCTAGGCGAAACTCAAACCTTAACCCTAGGAAGGAAAATCAGCCTATGGTTCGGGATGGTCTCATGGAAATATCAGTGGTGGCAGCCAAGTTGTGTCACTTTTGCGCTCCCCTTGGATTGCCTTTCGCAGCTGCAGTGTGCCTGGAGCCCAGGGCTTCCTGGTTTTAAAAGTCCTAGGCCTAAGACTAACAGTAACCCTAGGAAGGTAAATCAGCCGCGTATTAGGGTTCTTCCTAAGGGAAAAGCCGTGAAAGCAGCCATGTTGTGGCACTTTTGCACACCCTTTGGGATGCCTTTTGCAGATGCAGTAAGCCTGGAACTCAGGGCTTCCTAGCTAAAAATATCCTAGCCCTAGGCCGAACCCCAACCCTAAGACGAGAAAGGCAAATCAGCCAGGAATTAGGCATGTCCCCAAGGAAAAAGCTGTGGAGGCAGGCATGTTGTGGTACTTTTGCGCTCTTCTTGGCTAGTCCTTCGCAGCTGCTGTGTTCTTGGAACTCAGGGCTTTCTGGTTAATAGAACTCTTACCCTTGGCGAAACTCAAACCTTAACCCTAGGAAGGAAAATCTGCCTATGGTTCAGGATGGTCTCATGAGAATAGAAGCAGAGGCAGCCAAGTTGTGTCACTTCTGCGGCCCTCTTGGGATGCCTTTCGCAGCTGCAGTGTGCCTGGAGCCCAGGGCTTCCGGGTTTTAAAAGTCCTAGGCCTAAGCCTAACAGTAACCCTAGGAAGGTAAATCAGCCGGGTATTAGGGTTCTTCCTAAGGGAAAAGCCGTAAAAGCAGCCATGTTGTGGCACTTTTGCACTCCCTTTGGGATGCCTTTGGCAGATGCAGTAAGCCTGGAACTCAGGGCTTCCTGTTTAAAAAACTCCAAGCCCTAGGCTGAAGCCTAACCTTAACCCTAGGCAGATAAATCAGCCTAGGTATAGGGATGGTGCCAAGGAAAAAGCTGTGAAAGCTGCCATGTTGTTGCACTTTTGTACTCCCCTTGGGATGCCTTTCGCAGCTGCAGTGTGCCTGGAACTAAGGGCTTCCTAGTTTTAAAAATGCTAGCCCTAGGCCTAAGCCTAACAGTAACTTTGGGAAGGGAAATCAGCCTGGTGTTAGGCTTTTTGCCAAGGAAAAAGCCGTGAAAGCAGCCATGTTGTGGCACTTTTTCACTCCCTTTGGGATGCCTTTGGCAGATGAAGAAAGCCTGGAACTCAGGGCTTCCTGATTTTAAAAATCCTAGCCCTAGGCCGAACCCCAACCCTAAGACGAGAAAGGCAAATCAGCCAGGAATTAGGCATGTCCCCAAGGAAAAAGCTGTGGAGGCAGGCATGTTGTGGTACTTTTGCGCTCTTCTTGGCTAGTCCTTCGCAGCTGCTGTGTTCTTGGAACTCAGGGCTTTCTGGTTAATAGAACCCTTACCCCAGGCGTAACTCAAACCTTAACCCTAGGAAGGAAAATCAGCCTATGGTTCGGGATGGTCTCATGGAAATATCAGTGGTGGCAGCCAAGTTGTGTCACTTTTGCGCTCCCCTTGGGATGCCTTTCGCAGCTGCAGTGTGCCTGGAGCCCAGGGCTTCCTGGTTTTAAAAGTCCTAGGCCTAAGCCTAACAGTAACCCTAGGAAGGTAAATCAGCCGCGTATTAGGGTTCTTCCTAAGGGAAAAGCCGTGAAAGCAGCCATGTTGTGGCACTTCTGCACTCCCTTTGGGATGCTTTTGGCAGATGAAGTATGCCTGGAACTCAGGGCTTCCAAGTTAAAAAAATCCTAGCCCTAGGCCGAACCCCAACCCTAAGACGAGAAAGGCAAATCAGCCAGGAATTAGGCATGTCCCCAAGGAAAAAGCTGTGGAGGCAGGCATGTTGTGGTACTTTTGCGCTCTTCTTGGGTAGTCCTTCGCAGCTGCTGTGTTCTTGGAACTCAGGGCTTTCTGGTTAATAGAACCCTTACCCTAGGCGTAACTCAAACCTTAACCCTAGGAAGGAAAATCAGCCTATGGTTCGGGATGGTCTCATGGAAATATCAGTGGTGGCAGCCAAGTTGTGTCACTTTTGCGCTCCCCTTGGGATGCCTTTCGCAGCTGCAGTGTGCCTGGAGCCCAGGGCTTCCTGGTTTTAAAAGTCCTAGGCCTAAGCCTAACAGTAACCCTAGGAAGGTAAATCAGCCGCGTATTAGGGTTCTTCCTAAGGGAAAAGCCGTGAAAGCAGCCATGTTGTGGCACTTCTGCACTCCCTTTGGGATGCCTTGGGCAGATGCAGTAAGCCTGGAACTCAGGGCTTCCTAGTTAAAAATATCCTAGCCCTAGGCCGAACCCCAACCCTAAGACGAGGAAGGCAAATCAGCTAGGTATTAGGAATGTCCTCAAGGAAAAAGCTGTGGAGGCAGGCACGTTGTGGTACTTTTGCGCTCTTCTTGGGTAGTCCTTCGCAGCTGCTGTGTTCTTGGAACTCAGGTCTTTCTGGTTAATAGAACTCTTACCCTAGGCGTAACTCAAACCTTAACCCTAGGAAGGAAAATCAGCCTATGTTTCGGGATGGTCTCATGAGAATAGAAGCAGAGGCAGCCAAGTTGTGTCACTTCTGCGGCCCTCTTGGGATGCCTTTTGCAGCTGCATGTGCCTGGAGCCCAGGGCTTCCTGGTTTTAAAAGTCCTAGGCCTAAGCCTAACAGTAACCCTAGGAAGGTAAATCAGCCGCGTATTAGGGTTCTTCCTAAGGGAAAAGCCGTGAAAGCAGCCATGTTGTGGCACTTTTGCACACCCTTTGGGATGCCTTTTGCAGATGCAGTAAGCCTGGAACTCAGGGCTTCCTAGTTAAAAATATCCTAGCCCTGGGCCGAACCCCAACCCTAAGACGAGGAAGGCAAATCAGCTAGGTATTAGGAATGTCCCCAAGGAAAAAGCTGTGGAGGCAGGCACGTTGTGGTACTTTTGCGCTCTTCTTGGGTAGTCCTTCGCAGCTTCTGTGTTCTTGGAACTCAGGTCTTTCTGGTTAATAGAACTCTTACCCTAGGCGAAACTCAAACCTTAACCCTAGGAAGGAAAATCAGCCTATGGTTCAGGATGGTCTCATGAGAATAGAAGCAGAGGCAGCCAAGTTGTGTCACTTCTGCGGCCCTCTTGGGATGCCTTTCGCAGCTGCAGTGTGCCAGGAGCCCAGGGCTTCCGGGTTTTAAAAGTCCTAGGCCTAAGCCTAACAGTAACCCTAGGAAGGTAAATCAGCCGGGTATTAGGGTTCTTCCTAAGGGAAAAGCCGTGAAAGCAGCCATGTTGTGGCACTTCTGCACTCCCTTTGGGATGCCTTTGGCAGATGCAGTAAGCCTGGAACTCAGGGCTTCCTGGTTAAAAAACTCCAAGCCCTAGGCTGAAGCCTAACCTTAACCCTAGGCAGATAAATCAGCCTTGGTATAGGGATGGTGCCAAGGAAATAGCTGTGAAAGCTGCCATGTTGTTGCACTTTTGTACTCCCCTTGGGATGCCTTTCGCAGTTGCAGTGTGCCTGGAACTAAGGGTTTCCTAGTTTTAAAAATGCTAGCCCTAGGCCTAAGCCTAACAGTAACTTTGGGAAGGGAAATCAGCCTGGTGTTAGGCTTTTTGCCAAGGAAAAAGCCGTGAAAGCAGCCATGTTGTGGCACTTTTGCACTCCCTTTTGGATGCCTTTCACAGCTCCAGTGTGCCTGGAACTCAGGGCTTCCTGATTTTAAAAATCCTAGCCCTAGGCCGAACCCCAACCCTAAGACGAGAAAGGCAAATCAGCCAGGAATTAGGCATGTCCCCAAGGAAAAAGCTGTGGAGGCAGGCATGTTGTGGTACTTTTGCGCTCTTCTTGGGTAGTCCTTCGCAGCTGCTGTGCTCTTGGAACTCAGGGCTTTCTGGTTAATAGAACCCTTACCCCAGGCGTAACTCAAACCTTAACCTCAGGAAGGAAAATCAGCCTATGGTTCGGGATGGTCTCATGGAAATATCAGTGGTGGCAGCCAAGTTGTGTCACTTTTGCGCTCCCCTTGGGATGCCTTTCGCAGCTGCAGAGTGCCTGGAGCCCAGGGCTTCCGGGTTTTAAAAGTCCTAGGCCTAAGCCTAACAGTAACCCTAGGAAGGTAAATCAGCCACGTATTAGGGTTCTTCCTAAGGGAAAAGCCGTGAAAGCAGCCATGTTGTGGCACTTCTGCACTCCCTTTGGGATGCTTTTGGCAGATGAAGTATGCCTGGAACTCAGGGCTTCCAAGTTAAAAAAATCCTAGCCCTAGGCCGAAACCCAACCCTAAGACGAGAAAGGCAAATCAGCCAGGAATTAGGCATGTCCCCAAGGAAAAAGCTGTGGAGGCAGGCATGTTGTGGTACTTTTGCGCTCTTCTTGGGTAGTCCTTCGCAGCTGCTGTGTTCTTGGAACTCAGGGCTTTCTGGTTAATAGAACCCTTACCCTAGGCGTAACTCAAACCTTAACCCTAGGAAGGAAAATCAGCCTATGGTTCGGGATGGTCTCATGGAAATATCAGTGGTGGCAGCCAAGTTGTGTCACTTTTGCGCTCCCCTTGGGATGCCTTTCGCAGCTGCATGTGCCTGGAGCCCAGGGCTTCCTGGTTTTAAAAGTCCTAGGCCTAAGCCTAACAGTAACCCTAGGAAGGTAAATCAGCCGCGTATTAGGGTTCTTCCTAAGGGAAAAGCCGTGAAAGCAGCCATGTTGTGGCACTTCTGCACTCCCTTTGGGATGCTTTTGGCAGATGAAGTAAGCCTGGAACTCAGAGCTTCCTAGTTAAAAAAATCCTAGCCCTAGGCCGAACCCCAACCCTAAGACGAGAAAGGCAAATCAGCCAGGAATTAGGCATGTCCCCAAGGAAAAAGCTGTGGAGGCAGGCATGTTGTGGTACTTTTGCGCTCTTCTTGGGTAGTCCTTCGCAGCTGCTGTGTTCTTGGAACTCAGGGCTTTCTGGTTAATAGAACCCTTACCCCAGGCGTAACTCAAACCTTAACCCTAGGAAGGAAAATCACCCTATGGTTCAGGATGGTCTCATGAGAATAGCAGCAGAGGCAGCCAAGTTGTGTCACTTTTGCGCTCCCCTTGGGATGCCTTTAACAGCTGCATGTGCCTGGAGCCCAGGGCTTCCTGGTTTTAAAAGTCCTAGGCCTAAGCCTAACAGTAACCCTAGGAAGGTAAATCAGCCGCGTATTAGGGTTCTTCCTAAGGGAAAAGCCGTGAAAGCAGCCATGTTGTGGCACTTCTGCACTCCCTTTGGGATTCCTTTGGCAGATGAAGTAAGCCTGGAACTCAGGGCTTCCTAGTTAAAAATATCCTAGCCCTAGGCCGAACTCCAACCCTAAGACGAGAAAGGCAAATCAGCCAGGAATTAGGCATGTCCCCAAGGAAAAAGCTGGGGAGGCAGGCATGTTGTGGTACTTTTGCGCTCTTCTTGGCTAGTCCTTCGCAGCTGCTGTGTTCTTGGAACTCAGGGCTTTCTGGTTAATAGAACTCTTACCCTAGGCGAAACTCAAACCTTAACCCTAGGAAGGAAAATCAGCCTATGGTTCGGGATGGTCTCATGAGAATAGAAGCAGAGGCAGCCAAGTTGTGTCACTTCTGCGGCCCTCTTGGGATGCCTTTAACAGCTGCATATGCCTGGAGCCCAGGGCTTCCTGGTTTTAAAAGTCCTAGGCCTAAGCCTAACAGTAACCCTAGGAAGGTAAATCAGCCGCGTATTAGGGTTCTTCCTAAGGGAAAAGCTGTGAAAGCAGCCATCTTGTGGCACTTCTGCACTCCCTTTGGGATGCCTTTGGCAGATGCAGTAAGCCTGGAACTCAGGGCTTCCTGGTTAAAAAACTCCAAGCCCTAGGCTGAAGCCTAACCTTAACCCTAGGCAGATAAAACAGCCTAGGTATAGGGATGGTGCCAAGGAAAAAGCTGTGAAAGCTGCCATGTTGTTGCACTTTTGTACTCCCCTTGGGATGCCTTGAACAGCTGCAGTGTGCCTGGATCTAAGGGCTTCCTAGTTTTAAAAATCCTAGCCCTAGGCCTAAGCCTAACAGTAACCCTGGGAAGGGAAATCAGCCTGGCGTTAAGCCTCTTGCCAAGGAAAAAGCCGTCAAAGCAACCATGTTGTGGCACTTTTGCACTCCCTTTTGGATGTCTTTCACAGCTCCAGTGTGCCTGGACATCAGGGCTTCCTGATTTTAAAAATCCTAGCCCTAGGCCGAACCCCAACCCTAAGACGAGAAAGGAAAATCAGCCAGGAATTAGGCATGTCCCCAAGGAAAAAGCTGTGGAGGCAGGCATGTTGTGGTACTTTTGCGCTCTTCTTGGGTAGTCCTTCGCAGCTGCTGTGTTCTTGGAACTCAGGTCTTTCTGGTTAATAGGACCCTTACCCTAGGCGAAACTCAAACCTTAACCCTAGGAAGGAAAATCAGCCTATGGTTCGGGATGGTCTCATGGAAATATCAGTGGTGGCAGCCAAGTTGTGTCACTTTTGCGCTCCCCTTGGATTGCCTTTCGCAGCTGCAGTGTGCCTGGAGCCCAGGGCTTCCTGGTTTTAAAAGTCCTAGGCCTAAGACTAACAGTAACCCTAGGAAGGTAAATCAGCCGCGTATTAGGGTTCTTCCTAAGGGAAAAGCCGTGAAAGCAGCCATGTTGTGGCACTTTTGCACACCCTTTGGGATGCCTTTTGCAGATGCAGTAAGCCTGGAACTCAGGGCTTCCTAGTTAAAAATATCCTAGCCCTAGGCCGAACCCCAACCCTAAGACGAGAAAGGCAAATCAGCCAGGAATTAGGCATGTCCCCAAGGAAAAAGCTGTGGAGGCAGGCATGTTGTGGTACTTTTGCGCTCTTCTTGGCTAGTCCTTCGCAGCTGCTGTGTTCTTGGAACTCAGGGCTTTCTGGTTAATAGAACTCTTACCCTAGGCGAAACTCAAACCTTAACCCTAGGAAGGAAAATCAGCCTATGGTTCAGGATGGTCTCATGAGAATAGAAGCAGAGGCAGCCAAGTTGTGTCACTTCTGCGGCCCTCTTGGGATGCCTTTCGCAGCTGCAGTGTGCCTGGAGCCCAGGGCTTCCGGGTTTTAAAAGTCCTAGGCCTAAGCCTAACAGTAACCCTAGGAAGGTAAATCAGCCGGGTATTAGGGTTCTTCCTAAGGGAAAAGCCGTAAAAGCAGCCATGTTGTGGCACTTCTGCACTCCCTTTGGGATGCCTTTGGCAGATGCAGTAAGCCTGGAACTCAGGGCTTCCTGTTTAAAAAACTCAAAGCCCTAGGCTGAAGCCTAACCTTAACCCTAGGCAGATAAATCAGCCTAGGTATAGGGATGGTGCCAAGGAAAAAGCTGTGAAAGCTGCCATGTTGTTGCACTTTTGTACTCCCCTTGGGATGCCTTTCGCAGCTGCAGTGTGCCTGGAACTAAGGGCTTCCTAGTTTTAAAAATGCTAGCCCTAGGCCTAAGCCTAACAGTAACTTTGGGAAGGGAAATCAGCCTGGTGTTAGGCTTTTTGCCAAGGAAAAAGCCGTGAAAGCAGCCATGTTGTGGCACTTTTGCACTCCCTTTTGGATGCCTTTCACAGCTCCAGTGTGCCTGGAACTCAGGGCTTCCTGATTTTAAAAATCCTAGCCCTAGGCCGAACCCCAACCCTAAGACGAGAAAGGCAAATCAGCCAGGAATTAGGCATGTCCCCAAGGAAAAAGCTGTGGAGGCAGGCATGTTGTGGTACTTTTGCGCTCTTCTTGGGTAGTCCTTCGCAGCTGCTGTGTTCTTGGAACTCAGGGCTTTCTGGTTAATAGAACCCTTACCCCAGGCGTAACTCAAACCTTAACCCTAGGAAGGAAAATCAGCCTATGGTTCAGGATGGTCTCATGAGAATAGCAGCAGAGGCAGCCAAGTTGTGTCACTTTTGCGCTCCCCTTGGGATGCCTTTAACAGCTGCATGTGCCTGGAGCCCAGGGCTTCCTGGTTTTAAAAGTCCTAGGCCTAAGCCTAACAGTAACCCTAGGAAGGTAAATCAGCCGCGTATTAGGGTTCTTCCTAAGGGAAAAGCCGTGAAAGCAGCCATGTTGTGGCACTTTTGCACACCCTGTGGGATTCCTTTGGCAGATGAAGTAAGCCTGGAACTCAGGGCTTCCTAGTTAAAAATATCCTAGCCCTAGGCCGAACTCCAACCCTAAGACGAGAAAGGCAAATCAGCCAGGAATTAGGCATGTCCCCAAGGAAAAAGCTGGGGAGGCAGGCATGTTGTGGTACTTTTGCGCTCTTCTTGGGTAGTCCTTCGCAGCTGCTGTGTTCTTGGAACTCAGGGCTTTCTGGTTAATAGAACTCTTACCCTAGGCGAAACTCAAACCTTAACCCTAGGAAGGAAAATCAGCCTATGGTTCGGGATGGTCTCATGAGAATAGAAGCAGAGGCAGCCAAGTTGTGTCACTTTTGCGCTCCCCTTGGGATGCCTTTAACAGCTGCATGTGCCTGGAGCCCAGGGCTTCCTGGTTTTAAAAGTCCTAGGCCTAAGCCTAACAGTAACCCTAGGAAGGTAAATCAGCCGCGTATTAGGGTTCTTCCTAAGGGAAAAGCCGTGAAAGCAGCCATGTTGTGGCACTTTTGCACACCCTTTGGGATGCCTTTGGCAGATGAAGTAAGCCTGGAACTCAGGGCTTCCTAGTTAAAAATATCCTAGCCCTAGGCCGAACTCCAACCCTAAGACGAGAAAGGCAAATCAGCCAGGAATTAGGCATGTCCCCAAGGAAAAAGCTGTGGAGGCAGGCATGTTGTGGTACTTTTGCGCTCTTCTTGGGTAGTCCTTCGCAGCTGCTGTGTTCTTGGAACTCAGGGCTTTCTGGTTAATAGAACTCTTACCCTAGGCGTAACTCAAACCTTAACCCTAGGAGGGAAAATCAGCCTATGGTTCGGGATGGTCTCATGAGAATAGAAGCAGAGGCAGCCAAGTTGTGTCACTTCTGCGGCCCTCTTGGGATGCCTTTAACAGCTGCATATGCCTGGAGCCCAGGGCTTCCTGGTTTTAAAAGTCCTAGGCCTAAGCCTAACAGTAACCCTAGGAAGGTAAATCAGCCGGGTATTAGGGTTCTTCCTAAGGGAAAAGCTGTGAAAGCAGCCATGTTGTGGCACTTCTGCACTCCCTTTGGGATGCCTTTGGCAGATGCAGTAAGCCTGGAACTCAGGGCTTCCTGGTTAAAAAACTCCAAGCCCTAGGCTGAACCCTAACCTTAACCCTAGGCAGATAAAACAGCCTAGGTATAGGGATGGTGCCAAGGAAAAAGCTGTGAAAGCTGCCATGTTGTTGCACTTTTGTACTCCCCTTGGGATGCCTTTCGCAGCTGCAGTGTGCCTGGATCTAAGGGCTTCCTAGTTTTAAAAATCCTAGCCCTAGGCCTAAGCCTAACAGTAACCAAGGGAAGGGAAATCAGCCTGGCGTTAAGCCTCTTGCCAAGGAAAAAGCCGTCAAAGCAACCATGTTGTGGCACTTTTGCACTCCCTTTTGGATGTCTTTCACAGCTCCAGTGTGCCTGGACATCAGGGCTTCCTGATTTTAAAAATCCTAGCCCTAGGCCGAACCCCAACCCTAAGACGAGAAAGGAAAATCAGCCAGGAATTAGGCATGTCCCCAAGGAAAAAGCTGTGGAGGCAGGCATGTTGTGGTACTTTTGCGCTCTTCTTGGGTAGTCCTTCGCAGCTGCTGTGTTCTTGGAACTCAGGTCTTTCTGGTTAATAGGACACTTACCCTAGGCGAAACTCAAACCTTAACCCTAGGAAGGAAAATCAGCCTATGGTTCGGGATGGTCTCATGGAAATATCAGTGGTGGCAGCCAAGTTGTGTCACTTTTGCGCTCCCCTTGGATTGCCTTTCGCAGCTGCAGTGTGCCTGGAGCCCAGGGCTTCCTGGTTTTAAAAGTCCTAGGCCTAAGACTAACAGTAACCCTAGGAAGGTAAATCAGCCGCGTATTAGGGTTCTTCCTAAGGGAAAAGCCGTGAAAGCAGCCATGTTGTGGCACTTTTGCACACCCTTTGGGATGCCTTTTGCAGATGCAGTAAGCCTGGAACTCAGGGCTTCCTAGCTAAAAATATCCTAGCCCTAGGCCGAACCCCAACCCTAAGACGAGAAAGGCAAATCAGCCAGGAATTAGGCATGTCCCCAAGGAAAAAGCTGTGGAGGCAGGCATGTTGTGGTACTTTTGCGCTCTTCTTGGCTAGTCCTTCGCAGCTGCTGTGTTCTTGGAACTCAGGGCTTTCTGGTTAATAGAACTCTTACCCTTGGCGAAACTCAAACCTTAACCCTAGGAAGGAAAATCTGCCTATGGTTCAGGATGGTCTCATGAGAATAGAAGCAGAGGCAGCCAAGTTGTGTCACTTCTGCGGCCCTCTTGGGATGCCTTTCGCAGCTGCAGTGTGCCTGGAGCCCAGGGCTTCCGGGTTTTAAAAGTCCTAGGCCTAAGCCTAACAGTAACCCTAGGAAGGTAAATCAGCCGGGTATTAGGGTTCTTCCTAAGGGAAAAGCCGTAAAAGCAGCCATGTTGTGGCACTTTTGCACTCCCTTTGGGATGCCTTTGGCAGATGCAGTAAGCCTGGAACTCAGGGCTTCCTGTTTAAAAAACTCCAAGCCCTAGGCTGAAGCCTAACCTTAACCCTAGGCAGATAAATCAGCCTAGGTATAGGGATGGTGCCAAGGAAAAAGCTGTGAAAGCTGCCATGTTGTTGCACTTTTGTACTCCCCTTGGGATGCCTTTCGCAGCTGCAGTGTGCCTGGAACTAAGGGCTTCCTAGTTTTAAAAATGCTAGCCCTAGGCCTAAGCCTAACAGTAACTTTGGGAAGGGAAATCAGCCTGGTGTTAGGCTTTTTGCCAAGGAAAAAGCCGTGAAAGCAGCCATGTTGTGGCACTTTTTCACTCCCTTTGGGATGCCTTTGGCAGATGAAGAAAGCCTGGAACTCAGGGCTTCCTGATTTTAAAAATCCTAGCCCTAGGCCGAACCCCAACCCTAAGACGAGAAAGGCAAATCAGCCAGGAATTAGGCATGTCCCCAAGGAAAAAGCTGTGGAGGCAGGCATGTTGTGGTACTTTTGCGCTCTTCTTGGCTAGTCCTTCGCAGCTGCTGTGTTCTTGGAACTCAGGGCTTTCTGGTTAATAGAACCCTTACCCCAGGCGTAACTCAAACCTTAACCCTAGGAAGGAAAATCAGCCTATGGTTCGGGATGGTCTCATGGAAATATCAGTGGTGGCAGCCAAGTTGTGTCACTTTTGCGCTCCCCTTGGGATGCCTTTCGCAGCTGCAGTGTGCCTGGAGCCCAGGGCTTCCTGGTTTTAAAAGTCCTAGGCCTAAGCCTAACAGTAACCCTAGGAAGGTAAATCAGCCGCGTATTAGGGTTCTTCCTAAGGGAAAAGCCGTGAAAGCAGCCATGTTGTGGCACTTCTGCACTCCCTTTGGGATGCTTTTGGCAGATGAAGTATGCCTGGAACTCAGGGCTTCCAAGTTAAAAAAATCCTAGCCCTAGGCCGAACCCCAACCCTAAGACGAGAAAGGCAAATCAGCCAGGAATTAGGCATGTCCCCAAGGAAAAAGCTGTGGAGGCAGGCATGTTGTGGTACTTTTGCGCTCTTCTTGGGTAGTCCTTCGCAGCTGCTGTGTTCTTGGAACTCAGGGCTTTCTGGTTAATAGAACCCTTACCCTAGGCGTAACTCAAACCTTAACCCTAGGAAGGAAAATCAGCCTATGGTTCGGGATGGTCTCATGGAAATATCAGTGGTGGCAGCCAAGTTGTGTCACTTTTGCGCTCCCCTTGGGATGCCTTTCGCAGCTGCAGTGTGCCTGGAGCCCAGGGCTTCCTGGTTTTAAAAGTCCTAGGCCTAAGCCTAACAGTAACCCTAGGAAGGTAAATCAGCCGCGTATTAGGGTTCTTCCTAAGGGAAAAGCCGTGAAAGCAGCCATGTTGTGGCACTTCTGCACTCCCTTTGGGATGCCTTGGGCAGATGCAGTAAGCCTGGAACTCAGGGCTTCCTAGTTAAAAATATCCTAGCCCTAGGCCGAACCCCAACCCTAAGACGAGGAAGGCAAATCAGCTAGGTATTAGGAATGTCCCCAAGGAAAAAGCTGTGGAGGCAGGCACGTTGTGGTACTTTTGCGCTCTTCTTGGGTAGTCCTTCGCAGCTGCTGTGTTCTTGGAACTCAGGTCTTTCTGGTTAATAGAACTCTTACCCTAGGCGTAACTCAAACCTTAACCCTAGGAAGGAAAATCAGCCTATGTTTCGGGATGGTCTCATGAGAATAGAAGCAGAGGCAGCCAAGTTGTGTCACTTCTGCGGCCCTCTTGGGATGCCTTTTGCAGCTGCATGTGCCTGGAGCCCAGGGCTTCCTGGTTTTAAAAGTCCTAGGCCTAAGCCTAACAGTAACCCTAGGAAGGTAAATCAGCCGCGTATTAGGGTTCTTCCTAAGGGAAAAGCCGTGAAAGCAGCCATGTTGTGGCACTTTTGCACACCCTTTGGGATGCCTTTTGCAGATGCAGTAAGCCTGGAACTCAGGGCTTCCTAGTTAAAAATATCCTAGCCCTGGGCCGAACCCCAACCCTAAGACGAGGAAGGCAAATCAGCTAGGTATTAGGAATGTCCCCAAGGAAAAAGCTGTGGAGGCAGGCACGTTGTGGTACTTTTGCGCTCTTCTTGGGTAGTCCTTCGCAGCTTCTGTGTTCTTGGAACTCAGGTCTTTCTGGTTAATAGAACTCTTACCCTAGGCGAAACTCAAACCTTAACCCTAGGAAGGAAAATCAGCCTATGGTTCAGGATGGTCTCATGAGAATAGAAGCAGAGGCAGCCAAGTTGTGTCACTTCTGCGGCCCTCTTGGGATGCCTTTCGCAGCTGCAGTGTGCCAGGAGCCCAGGGCTTCCGGGTTTTAAAAGTCCTAGGCCTAAGCCTAACAGTAACCCTAGGAAGGTAAATCAGCCGGGTATTAGGGTTCTTCCTAAGGGAAAAGCCGTGAAAGCAGCCATGTTGTGGCACTTCTGCACTCCCTTTGGGATGCCTTTGGCAGATGCAGTAAGCCTGGAACTCAGGGCTTCCTGGTTAAAAAACTCCAAGCCCTAGGCTGAAGCCTAACCTTAACCCTAGGCAGATAAATCAGCCTTGGTATAGGGATGGTGCCAAGGAAATAGCTGTGAAAGCTGCCATGTTGTTGCACTTTTGTACTCCCCTTGGGATGCCTTTCGCAGCTGCAGTGTGCCTGGAACTAAGGGTTTCCTAGTTTTAAAAATGCTAGCCCTAGGCCTAAGCCTAACAGTAACTTTGGGAAGGGAAATCAGCCTGGTGTTAGGCTTTTTGCCAAGGAAAAAGCCGTGAAAGCAGCCATGTTGTGGCACTTTTGCACTCCCTTTTGGATGCCTTTCACAGCTCCAGTGTGCCTGGAACTCAGGGCTTCCTGATTTTAAAAATCCTAGCCCTAGGCCGAACCCCAACCCTAAGACGAGAAAGGCAAATCAGCCAGGAATTAGGCATGTCCCCAAGGAAAAAGCTGTGGAGGCAGGCATGTTGTGGTACTTTTGCGCTCTTCTTGGGTAGTCCTTCGCAGCTGCTGTGCTCTTGGAACTCAGGGCTTTCTGGTTAATAGAACCCTTACCCCAGGCGTAACTCAAACCTTAACCTCAGGAAGGAAAATCAGCCTATGGTTCGGGATGGTCTCATGGAAATATCAGTGGTGGCAGCCAAGTTGTGTCACTTTTGCGCTCCCCTTGGGATGCCTTTCGCAGCTGCAGAGTGCCTGGAGCCCAGGGCTTCCGGGTTTTAAAAGTCCTAGGCCTAAGCCTAACAGTAACCCTAGGAAGGTAAATCAGCCACGTATTAGGGTTCTTCCTAAGGGAAAAGCCGTGAAAGCAGCCATGTTGTGGCACTTCTGCACTCCCTTTGGGATGCTTTTGGCAGATGAAGTATGCCTGGAACTCAGGGCTTCCAAGTTAAAAAAATCCTAGCCCTAGGCCGAAACCCAACCCTAAGACGAGAAAGGCAAATCAGCCAGGAATTAGGCATGTCCCCAAGGAAAAAGCTGTGGAGGCAGGCATGTTGTGGTACTTTTGCGCTCTTCTTGGGTAGTCCTTCGCAGCTGCTGTGTTCTTGGAACTCAGGGCTTTCTGGTTAATAGAACCCTTACCCTAGGCGTAACTCAAACCTTAACCCTAGGAAGGAAAATCAGCCTATGGTTCGGGATGGTCTCATGGAAATATCAGTGGTGGCAGCCAAGTTGTGTCACTTTTGCGCTCCCCTTGGGATGCCTTTCGCAGCTGCATGTGCCTGGAGCCCAGGGCTTCCTGGTTTTAAAAGTCCTAGGCCTAAGCCTAACAGTAACCCTAGGAAGGTAAATCAGCCGCGTATTAGGGTTCTTCCTAAGGGAAAAGCCGTGAAAGCAGCCATGTTGTGGCACTTCTGCACTCCCTTTGGGATGCTTTTGGCAGATGAAGTAAGCCTGGAACTCAGAGCTTCCTAGTTAAAAAAATCCTAGCCCTAGGCCGAACCCCAACCCTAAGACGAGAAAGGCAAATCAGCCAGGAATTAGGCATGTCCCCAAGGAAAAAGCTGTGGAGGCAGGCATGTTGTGGTACTTTTGCGCTCTTCTTGGGTAGTCCTTCGCAGCTGCTGTGTTCTTGGAACTCAGGGCTTTCTGGTTAATAGAACCCTTACCCCAGGCGTAACTCAAACCTTAACCCTAGGAAGGAAAATCACCCTATGGTTCAGGATGGTCTCATGAGAATAGCAGCAGAGGCAGCCAAGTTGTGTCACTTTTGCGCTCCCCTTGGGATGCCTTTAACAGCTGCATGTGCCTGGAGCCCAGGGCTTCCTGGTTTTAAAAGTCCTAGGCCTAAGCCTAACAGTAACCCTAGGAAGGTAAATCAGCCGCGTATTAGGGTTCTTCCTAAGGGAAAAGCCGTGAAAGCAGCCATGTTGTGGCACTTCTGCACTCCCTTTGGGATTCCTTTGGCAGATGAAGTAAGCCTGGAACTCAGGGCTTCCTAGTTAAAAATATCCTAGCCCTAGGCCGAACTCCAACCCTAAGACGAGAAAGGCAAATCAGCCAGGAATTAGGCATGTCCCCAAGGAAAAAGCTGGGGAGGCAGGCATGTTGTGGTACTTTTGCGCTCTTCTTGGCTAGTCCTTCGCAGCTGCTGTGTTCTTGGAACTCAGGGCTTTCTGGTTAATAGAACTCTTACCCTAGGCGAAACTCAAACCTTAACCCTAGGAAGGAAAATCAGCCTATGGTTCGGGATGGTCTCATGAGAATAGAAGCAGAGGCAGCCAAGTTGTGTCACTTCTGCGGCCCTCTTGGGATGCCTTTAACAGCTGCATATGCCTGGAGCCCAGGGCTTCCTGGTTTTAAAAGTCCTAGGCCTAAGCCTAACAGTAACCCTAGGAAGGTAAATCAGCCGCGTATTAGGGTTCTTCCTAAGGGAAAAGCTGTGAAAGCAGCCATCTTGTGGCACTTCTGCACTCCCTTTGGGATGCCTTTGGCAGATGCAGTAAGCCTGGAACTCAGGGCTTCCTGGTTAAAAAACTCCAAGCCCTAGGCTGAAGCCTAACCTTAACCCTAGGCAGATAAAACAGCCTAGGTATAGGGATGGTGCCAACGAAAAAGCTGTGAAAGCTGCCATGTTGTTGCACTTTTGTACTCCCCTTGGGATGCCTTGAACAGCTGCAGTGTGCCTGGATCTAAGGGCTTCCTAGTTTTAAAAATCCTAGCCCTAGGCCTAAGCCTAACAGTAACCCTGGGAAGGGAAATCAGCCTGGCGTTAAGCCTCTTGCCAAGGAAAAAGCCGTCAAAGCAACCATGTTGTGGCACTTTTGCACTCCCTTTTGGATGTCTTTCACAGCTCCAGTGTGCCTGGACATCAGGGCTTCCTGATTTTAAAAATCCTAGCCCTAGGCCGAACCCCAACCCTAAGACGAGAAAGGAAAATCAGCCAGGAATTAGGCATGTCCCCAAGGAAAAAGCTGTGGAGGCAGGCATGTTGTGGTACTTTTGCGCTCTTCTTGGGTAGTCCTTCGCAGCTGCTGTGTTCTTGGAACTCAGGTCTTTCTGGTTAATAGGACCCTTACCCTAGGCGAAACTCAAACCTTAACCCTAGGAAGGAAAATCAGCCTATGGTTCGGGATGGTCTCATGGAAATATCAGTGGTGGCAGCCAAGTTGTGTCACTTTTGCGCTCCCCTTGGATTGCCTTTCGCAGCTGCAGTGTGCCTGGAGCCCAGGGCTTCCTGGTTTTAAAAGTCCTAGGCCTAAGACTAACAGTAACCCTAGGAAGGTAAATCAGCCGCGTATTAGGGTTCTTCCTAAGGGAAAAGCCGTGAAAGCAGCCATGTTGTGGCACTTTTGCACACCCTTTGGGATGCCTTTTGCAGATGCAGTAAGCCTGGAACTCAGGGCTTCCTAGTTAAAAATATCCTAGCCCTAGGCCGAACCCCAACCCTAAGACGAGAAAGGCAAATCAGCCAGGAATTAGGCATGTCCCCAAGGAAAAAGCTGTGGAGGCAGGCATGTTGTGGTACTTTTGCGCTCTTCTTGGCTAGTCCTTCGCAGCTGCTGTGTTCTTGGAACTCAGGGCTTTCTGGTTAATAGAACTCTTACCCTAGGCGAAACTCAAACCTTAACCCTAGGAAGGAAAATCTGCCTATGGTTCAGGATGGTCTCATGAGAATAGAAGCAGAGGCAGCCAAGTTGTGTCACTTCTGCGGCCCTCTTGGGATGCCTTTCGCAGCTGCAGTGTGCCTGGAGCCCAGGGCTTCCGGGTTTTAAAAGTCCTAGGCCTAAGCCTAACAGTAACCCTCGGAAGGTAAATCAGCCGGGTATTAGGGTTCTTCCTAAGGGAAAAGCCGTAAAAGCAGCCATGTTGTGGCACTTCTGCACTCCCTTTGGGATGCCTTTGGCAGATGCAGTAAGCCTGGAACTCAGGGCTTCCTGTTTAAAAAACTCAAAGCCCTAGGCTGAAGCCTAACCTTAACCCTAGGCAGATAAATCAGCCTAGGTATAGGGATGGTGCCAAGGAAAAAGCTGTGAAAGCTGCCATGTTGTTGCACTTTTGTACTCCCCTTGGGATGCCTTTCGCAGCTGCAGTGTGCCTGGAACTAAGGGCTTCCTAGTTTTAAAAATGCTAGCCCTAGGCCTAAGCCTAACAGTAACTTTGGGAAGGGAAATCAGCCTGGTGTTAGGCTTTTTGCCAAGGAAAAAGCCGTGAAAGCAGCCATGTTGTGGCACTTTTGCACTCCCTTTTGGATGCCTTTCACAGCTCCAGTGTGCCTGGAACTCAGGGCTTCCTGATTTTAAAAATCCTAGCCCTAGGCCAAACCCCAACCCTAAGACGAGAAAGGCAAATCAGCCAGGAATTAGGCATGTCCCCAAGGAAAAAGCTGTGGAGGCAGGCATGTTGTGGTACTTTTGCGCTCTTCTTGGGTAGTCCTTCGCAGCTGCTGTGTTCTTGGAACTCAGGGCTTTCTGGTTAATAGAACCCTTACCCCAGGCGTAACTCAAACCTTAACCCTAGGAAGGAAAATCAGCCTATGGTTCAGGATGGTCTCATGAGAATAGCAGCAGAGGCAGCCAAGTTGTGTCACTTTTGCGCTCCCCTTGGGATGCCTTTAACAGCTGCATGTGCCTGGAGCCCAGGGCTTCCTGGTTTTAAAAGTCCTAGGCCTAAGCCTAACAGTAACCCTAGGAAGGTAAATCAGCCGCGTATTAGGGTTCTTCCTAAGGGAAAAGCCGTGAAAGCAGCCATGTTGTGGCACTTTTGCACACCCTGTGGGATTCCTTTGGCAGATGAAGTAAGCCTGGAACTCAGGGCTTCCTAGTTAAAAATATCCTAGCCCTAGGCCGAACTCCAACCCTAAGACGAGAAAGGCAAATCAGCCAGGAATTAGGCATGTCCCCAAGGAAAAAGCTGGGGAGGCAGGCATGTTGTGGTACTTTTGCGCTCTTCTTGGGTAGTCCTTCGCAGCTGCTGTGTTCTTGGAACTCAGGGCTTTCTGGTTAATAGAACTCTTACCCTAGGCGAAACTCAAACCTTAACCCTAGGAAGGAAAATCAGCCTATGGTTCGGGATGGTCTCATGAGAATAGAAGCAGAGGCAGCCAAGTTGTGTCACTTCTGCGGCCCTCTTGGGATGCCTTTAACAGCTGCATATGCCTGGAGCCCAGGGCTTCCTGGTTTTAAAAGTCCTAGGCCTAAGCCTAACAGTAACCCTAGGAAGGTAAATCAGCCGCGTATTAGGGTTCTTCCTAAGGGAAAAGCTGTGAAAGCAGCCATCTTGTGGCACTTCTGCACTCCCTTTGGGATGCCTTTGGCAGATGCAGTAAGCCTGGAACTCAGGGCTTCCTGGTTAAAAAACTCCAAGCCCTAGGCTGAAGCCTAACCTTAACCCTAGGCAGATAAAACAGCCTAGGTATAGGGATGGTGCCAAGGAAAAAGCTGTGAAAGCTGCCATGTTGTTGCACTTTTGTACTCCCCTTGGGATGCCTTGAACAGCTGCAGTGTGCCTGGATCTAAGGGCTTCCTAGTTTTAAAAATCCTAGCCCTAGGCCTAAGCCTAACAGTAACCCTGGGAAGGGAAATCAGCCTGGCGTTAAGCCTCTTGCCAAGGAAAAAGCCGTCAAAGCAACCATGTTGTGGCACTTTTGCACTCCCTTTTGGATGTCTTTCACAGCTCCAGTGTGCCTGGACATCAGGGCTTCCTGATTTTAAAAATCCTAGCCCTAGGCCGAACCCCAACCCTAAGACGAGAAAGGAAAATCAGCCAGGAATTAGGCATGTCCCCAAGGAAAAAGCTGTGGAGGCAGGCATGTTGTGGTACTTTTGCGCTCTTCTTGGGTAGTCCTTCGCAGCTGCTGTGTTCTTGGAACTCAGGTCTTTCTGGTTAATAGGACCCTTACCCTAGGCGAAACTCAAACCTTAACCCTAGGAAGGAAAATCAGCCTATGGTTCGGGATGGTCTCATGGAAATATCAGTGGTGGCAGCCAAGTTGTGTCACTTTTGCGCTCCCCTTGGATTGCCTTTCGCAGCTGCAGTGTGCCTGGAGCCCAGGGCTTCCTGGTTTTAAAAGTCCTAGGCCTAAGACTAACAGTAACCCTAGGAAGGTAAATCAGCCGCGTATTAGGGTTCTTCCTAAGGGAAAAGCCGTGAAAGCAGCCATGTTGTGGCACTTTTGCACACCCTTTGGGATGCCTTTTGCAGATGCAGTAAGCCTGGAACTCAGGGCTTCCTAGTTAAAAATATCCTAGCCCTAGGCCGAACCCCAACCCTAAGACGAGAAAGGCAAATCAGCCAGGAATTAGGCATGTCCCCAAGGAAAAAGCTGTGGAGGCAGGCATGTTGTGGTACTTTTGCGCTCTTCTTGGCTAGTCCTTCGCAGCTGCTGTGTTCTTGGAACTCAGGGCTTTCTGGTTAATAGAACTCTTACCCTAGGCGAAACTCAAACCTTAACCCTAGGAAGGAAAATCTGCCTATGGTTCAGGATGGTCTCATGAGAATAGAAGCAGAGGCAGCCAAGTTGTGTCACTTCTGCGGCCCTCTTGGGATGCCTTTCGCAGCTGCAGTGTGCCTGGAGCCCAGGGCTTCCGGGTTTTAAAAGTCCTAGGCCTAAGCCTAACAGTAACCCTAGGAAGGTAAATCAGCCGGGTATTAGGGTTCTTCCTAAGGGAAAAGCCGTAAAAGCAGCCATGTTGTGGCACTTCTGCACTCCCTTTGGGATGCCTTTGGCAGATGCAGTAAGCCTGGAACTCAGGGCTTCCTGTTTAAAAAACTCAAAGCCCTAGGCTGAAGCCTAACCTTAACCCTAGGCAGATAAATCAGCCTAGGTATAGGGATGGTGCCAAGGAAAAAGCTGTGAAAGCTGCCATGTTGTTGCACTTTTGTACTCCCCTTGGGATGCCTTTCGCAGCTGCAGTGTGCCTGGAACTAAGGGCTTCCTAGTTTTAAAAATGCTAGCCCTAGGCCTAAGCCTAACAGTAACTTTGGGAAGGGAAATCAGCCTGGTGTTAGGCTTTTTGCCAAGGAAAAAGCCGTGAAAGCAGCCATGTTGTGGCACTTTTGCACTCCCTTTGGGATGCCTTTGGCAGATGAAGTAAGCCTGGAACTCAGGGCTTCCTGATTTTAAAAATCCTAGCCCTAGGCCGAACCCCAACCCTAAGACGAGAAAGGCAAATCAGCCAGGAATTAGGCATGTCCCCAAGGAAAAAGCTGTGGAGGCAGGCATGTTGTGGTACTTTTGCGCTCTTCTTGGGTAGTCCTTCGCAGCTGCTGTGTTCTTGGAACTCAGGGCTTTCTGGTTAATAGAACCCTTACCCTAGGCGTAACTCAAACCTTAACCCTAGGAAGGAAAATCAGCCTATGGTTCGGGATGGTCTCATGGAAATATCAGTGGTGGCAGCCAAGTTGTGTCACTTTTGCGCTCCCCTTGGGATGCCTTTCGCAGCTGCAGTGTGCCTGGAGCCCAGGGCTTCCTGGTTTTAAAAGTCCTAGGCCTAAGCCTAACAGTAACCCTAGGAAGGTAAATCAGCCGCGTATTAGGGTTCTTCCTAAGGGAAAAGCCGTGAAAGCAGCCATGTTGTGGCACTTCTGCACTCCCTTTGGGATGCCTTGGGCAGATGCAGTAAGCCTGGAACTCAGGGCTTCCTAGTTAAAAATATCCTAGCCCTAGGCCGAACCCCAACCCTAAGACGAGGAAGGCAAATCAGCTAGGTATTAGGAATGTCCCCAAGGAAAAAGCTGTGGAGGCAGGCACGTTGTGGTACTTTTGCGCTCTTCTTGGGTAGTCCTTCGCAGCTGCTGTGTTCTTGGAACTCAGGTCTTTCTGGTTAATAGAACTCTTACCCTAGGCGTAACTCAAACCTTAACCCTAGGAAGGAAAATCAGCCTATGTTTCAAGATGGTCTCATGAGAATAGAAGCAGAGGCAGCCAAGTTGTGTCACTTCTGCGGCCCTCTTGGGATGCCTTTCGCAGCTGCATGTGCCTGGAGCCCAGGGCTTCCTGGTTTTAAAAGTCCTAGGCCTAAGCCTAACAGTAACCCTAGGAAGGTAAATCAGCCGCGTATTAGGGTTCTTCCTAAGGGAAAAGCCGTGAAAGCAGCCATGTTGTGGCACTTTTGCACACCCTTTGGGATGCCTTTTGCAGATGCAGTAAGCCTGTAACTCAGGGCTTCCTAGTTAAAAATATCCTAGCCCTAGGCCGAACCCCAACCCTAAGACGAGAAAGGCAAATCAGCCAGGAATTAGGCATGTCCCCAAGGAAAAAGCTGTGGAGGCAGGCATGTTGTGGTACTTTTGCGCTCTTCTTGGCTAGTCCTTCGCAGCTGCTGTGTTCTTGGAACTCAGGGCTTTCTGGTTAATAGAACTCTTACCCTAGGCGAAACTCAAACCTTAACCCTAGGAAGGAAAATCAGCCTATGGTTCAGGATGGTCTCATGAGAATAGAAGCAGAGGCAGCCAAGTTGTGTCACTTCTGCGGCCCTCTTGGGATGCCTTTCGCAGCTGCAGTGTGCCTGGAGCCCAGGGCTTCCGGGTTTTAAAAGTCCTAGGCCTAAGCCTAACAGTAACCCTAGGAAGGTAAATCAGCCGGGTATTAGGGTTCTTCCTAAGGGAAAAGCCGTGAAAGCAGCCATGTTGTGGCACTTCTGCACTCCCTTTGGGATGCCTTTGGCAGATGCAGTAAGCCTGGAACTCAGGGCTTCCTGGTTAAAAAACTCCAAGCCCTAGGCTGAAGCCTAACCTTAACCCTAGGCAGATAAATCAGCCTAGGTATAGGGATGGTGCCAAGGAAATAGCTGTGAAAGCTGCCATGTTGTTGCACTTTTGTACTCCCCTTGGGATGCCTTTCGCAGCTGCAGTGTGCCTGGATAAAAGGGCTTCCTAGTTTTAAAAATGCTAGCCCTAGGCCTAAGCCTAACAGTAACTTTGGGAAGGGAAATCAGCCTGGTGTTAGGCTTTTTGCCAAGGAAAAAGCCGTGAAAGCAGCCATGTTGTGGCACTTTTGCACTCCCTTTTGGATGCCTTTCACAGCTCCAGTGTGCCTGGAACTCAGGGCTTCCTGATTTTAAAAATCCTAGCCCTAGGCCGAACCCCAACCCTAAGACGAGAAAGGCAAATCAGCCAGGAATTAGGCATGTCCCCAAGGAAAAAGCTGTGGAGGCAGGCATGTTGTGGTACTTTTGCGCTCTTCTTGGGTAGTCCTTCGCAGCTGCTGTGTTCTTGGAACTCAGGGCTTTCTGGTTAATAGAACCCTTACCCCAGGCGTAACTCAAACCTTAACCCTAGGAAGGAAAATCAGCCTATGGTTCGGGATGGTCTCATGGAAATATCAGTGGTGGCAGCCAAGTTGTGTCACTTTTGCGCTCCCCTTGGGATGCCTTTCGCAGCTGCAGAGTGCCTGGAGGCAAGGGCTTCCGGGTTTTAAAAGTCCTAGGCCTAAGCCTAACAGTAACCCTAGGAAGGTAAATCAGCCACGTATTAGGGTTCTTCCTAAGGGAAAAGCCGTGAAAGCAGCCATGTTGTGGCACTTCTGCACTCCCTTTGGGATGCTTTTGGCAGATGAAGTATGCCTGGAACTCAGGGCTTCCAAGTTAAAAAAATCCTAGCCCTAGTCCGAACCCCAACCCTAAGACGAGAAAGGCAAATCAGCCAGGAATTAGGCATGTCCCCAAGGAAAAAGCTGTGGAGGCAGGCATGTTGTGGTACTTTTGCGCTCTTCTTGGGTAGTCCTTCGCAGCTGCTGTGTTCTTGGAACTCAGGGCTTTCTGGTTAATAGAACCCTTACCCTAGGCGTAACTCAAACCTTAACCCTAGGAAGGAAAATCAGCCTATGGTTCGGGATGGTCTCATGGAAATATCAGTGGTGGCAGCCAAGTTGTGTCACTTTTGCGCTCCCCTTGGGATGCCTTTCGCAGCTGCAGTGTGCCTGGAGCCCAGGGCTTCCTGGTTTTAAAAGTCCTAGGCCTAAGCCTAACAGTAACCCTAGGAAGGTAAATCAGCCGCGTATTAGGGTTCTTCCTAAGGGAAAAGCCGTGAAAGCAGCCATGTTGTGGCACTTCTGCACTCCCTTTGGGATGCCTTTGGCAGATGCAGTAAGCCTGGAACTCAGGGCTTCCTAGTTAAAAAAATCCTAGCCCTAGGCCGAACCCCAACCCTAAGACGAGAAAGGCAAATCAGCCAGGAGTTAGGCATGTCCCCAAGTAAAAAGCTGTGGAGGCAGGCATGTTGTGGTACTTTTGCGCTCTCCTTGGCTAGTCCTTCGCAGCTGCTGTGTTCTTGGAACTCAGGGCTTTCTGGTTAATAGAACCCTTTCCCCAGGCGTAACTCAAACCTTAACCCTAGGAAGGAAAATCAGCCTATGGTTCGGGATGGTCTCATGGAAATATCAGTGGTGGCAGCCAAGTTGTGTCACTTTTGCGCTCCCCTTGGGATGCCTTTCGCAGCTGCAGTGTGCCTGGAGCCCAGGGCTTCCTGGTTTTAAAAGTCCTAGGCCTAAGCCTAACAGTAACCCTAGGAAGGTAAATCAGCCGCGTATTAGGGTTCTTCCTAAGGGAAAAGCCGTGAAAGCAGCCATGTTGTGGCACTTCTGCACTCCCTTTGGGATGCTTTTGGCAGATGAAGTAAGCCTGGAACTCAGGGCTTCCTAGTTAAAAAAATCCTAGCCCTAGGCCGAACCCCAACCCTAAGACGAGAAAGGCAAATCAGCCAGGAATTAGGCATGTCCCCAAGGAAAAAGCTGTGGAGGCAGGCATGTTGTGGTACTTTTGCGCTCTTCTTGGGTAGTCCTTCGCAGCTGCTGTGTTCTTGGAACTCAGGGCTTTCTGGTTAATAGAACCCTTACCCCAGGCGTAACTCAAACCTTAACCCTAGGAAGGAAAATCAGCCTATGGTTCAGGATGGTCTCATGAGAATAGCAGCAGAGGCAGCCAAGTTGTGTCACTTTTGCGCTCCCCTTGGGATGCCTTTAACAGCTGCATGTGCCTGGAGCCCAGGGCTTCCTGGTTTTAAAAGTCCTAGGCCTAAGCCTAACAGTAACCCTAGGAAGGTAAATCAGCCGCGTATTAGGGTTCTTCCTAAGGGAAAAGCCGTGAAAGCAGCCATGTTGTGGCACTTTTGCACACCCTTTGGGATGCCTTTGGCAGATGAAGTAAGCCTGGAACTCAGGGCTTCCTAGTTAAAAATATCCTAGCCCTAGGCCGAACTCCAACCCTAAGACGAGAAAGGCAAATCAGCCAGGAATTAGGCATGTCCCCAAGGAAAAAGCTGTGGAGGCAGGCATGTTGTGGTACTTTTGCGCTCTTCTTGGCTAGTCCTTCGCAGCTGCTGTGTTCTTGGAACTCAGGGCTTTCTGGTTAATAGAACTCTTACCCTAGGCGAAACTCAAACCTTAACCCTAGGAAGGAAAATCAGCCTATGGTTCAGGATGGTCTCATGAGAATAGAAGCAGAGGCAGCCAAGTTGTGTCACTTCTGCGGCCCTCTTGGGATGCCTTTAACAGCTGCATATGCCTGGAGCCCAGGGCTTCCTGGTTTTAAAAGTCCTAGGCCTAAGCCTAACAGTAACCCTAGGAAGGTAAATCAGCCGCGTATTAGGGTTCTTCCTAAGGGAAAAGCCGTGAAAGCAGCCATGTTGTGGCACTTCTGCACTCCCTTTGGGATGCCTTTGGCAGATGCAGTAAGCCTGGAACTCAGGGCTTCCTGGTTAAAAAACTCCAAGCCCTAGGCTGAAGCCTAACCTTAACCCTAGGCAGATAAATCAGCCTAGGTATAGGGATGGTGCCAAGGAAAAAGCTGTGAAAGCTGCCATGTTTTTGCACTTTTGTACTCCCCTTGGGATGCCTTGAACAGATGCAGTGTGCCTGGAGCTAAGGGCTTCCTAGTTTTAAAAATGCTAGCCCTAGGCCTAAGCCTAACAGTAACTTTGGGAAGGGAAATCAGCCTGGTGTTAGGCTTCTTGCCAAGGAAAAAGCCGCGAAAGCAGCCATGTTGTGGCACTTTTGCACTCCCTTTTGGATGCCTTTCACAGCTCCAGTGTGCCTGGAACTCAGGGCTTCCTGATTTTAAAAATCCTAGCCCTAGGCCGAACCCCAACCCTAAGACGAGAAAGGCAAATCAGCCAGGAATTAGGCATGTCCCCAAGGAAAAAGCTGTGGAGGCAGGCATGTTGTGGTACTTTTGCGCTCTTCTTGGGTAGTCCTTCGCAGCTGCTGTGTTCTTGGAACTCAGGTCTTTCTGGTTAATAGAACACTTACCCTAGGCGTAACTCAAACCTTAACCCTAGGAAGGAAAATCAGCCTATGTTTCGGGATGGTCTCATGGAAATATCAGTGGTGGCAGCCAAGTTGTGTCACTTTTGCGCTCCCCTTGGGATGCCTTTCGCAGCTGCAGTGTGCCTGGAGCCCAGGGCTTCCTGGTTTTAAAAGTCCTAGGCCTAAGCCTAACAGTAACCCTAGGAAGGTAAATCAGCCGGGTATTAGGGTTCTTCCTAAGGGAAAAGCCGTGAAAGCAGCCATGTTGTGGCACTTTTGCACACCCTTTGGGATGCCTTTGGCAGATGAAGTAAGCCTGGAACTCAGGGCTTCCTAGTTAAAAATATCCTAGCCCTAGGCCGAACCCCAACCCTAAGACGAGAAAGGCAAATCAGCCAGGAATTAGGCATGTCCCCAAGGAAAAAGCTGTGGAGGCAGGCATGTTGTGGTACTTTTGCGCTCTTCTTGGGAAGTCCTTCGCAGCTGCTGTGTTCTTGGAACTCAGGGCTTTCTGGTTAATAGAACCCTTACCCTAGGCGTAACTCAAACCTTAACCCTAGGAAGGAAAATCAGCCTATGGTTCAGGATGGTCTCATGAGAATAGAAGCAGAGGCAGCCAAGTTGTGTCACTTTTGCGCTCCCCTTGGGATGCCTTTCGCAGCTGCAGTGTGCCTGGAGCCCAGGGCTTCCGGGTTTTAAAAGTCCTAGGCCTAAGCCTAACAGTAACCCTAGGAAGGTAAATCAGCCGGGTATTAGGGTTCTTCCTAAGGGAAAAGCCGTGAAAGCAGCCATGTTGTGGCACTTCTGCACTCCCTTTGGGATGCCTTTGGCAGATGCAGTAAGCCTGGAACTCAGGGCTTCCTGGTTAAAATCTCCAAGCCCTAGGCTGAAACCTAACCCTAACCCTAGGCAGATAAATCAGCCTAGGTATAGGGATGGTGCCAAGGAAAAAGCTGTGAAAGCTGCCATGTTGTTGCACTTTTGTACTCCCCTTGGGATGCCTTGAACAGCTGCAGTGTGCCTGGATCTAAGGGCTTCCTAGTTTTAAAAATCCTAGCCCTAGGCCTAAGCCTAACAGCAACCAAGGGAAGGGAAATCAGCCTGGTGTTAAGCTTCTTGCCAAGGAAAAAGCCGTGAAAGCAACCATGTTGTGGCACTTTTGCACTCCCTTTTGGATGCCTTTCGCAGCTGCAGTGTGCCTGGAGCCCAGGGCTTCCTGGTTTTAAAAGTCCTAGGCCTAAGCCTAACAGTAACCCTAGGAAGGTAAATCAGCCGCGTATTAGGGTTCTTCCTAAGGGAAAAGCCGTGAAAGCAGCCATGTTGTGGCACTTCTGCACTCCCTTTTGGATGCATTTGGCAGATGCAGTAAGCCTGGATCTCAGGGCTTCCTAGTTAAAAATATCCTTGCCCTAGGCCGAACTCCAACCCTAAGACGAGAAAGGCAAATCAGCCAGGAATTAGGCATGTCCCCAAGGAAAAAGCTGTGGAGGGAGGCATGTTGTGGTACTTTTGCGCTCTTCTTGGGTAGTCCTTCGCAGCTGCTGTGTTCTTGGAACTCAGGTCTTTCTGGTTAATAGAACCCTTACGCTAGGCGTAACTCAAACCTTAACCCTAGGAGGGAAAATCAGCCTATGGTTCAGGATGGTCTCATGAGAATAGAAGCAGAGGCAGCCAAGTTGTGTCACTTCTGCGGCCCTCTTGGGATGCCTTTCGCAGCTGCATGTGCCTGGAGCCCAGGGCTTCCTGGTTTTAAAAGTCCTAGGCCTAAGCCTAACAGTAACCCTAGGAAGGTAAATCAGCCGCGTATTAGGGTTCTTCCTAAGGGAAAAGCCGTGAAAGCAGCCATGTTGTGGCACTTCTGCACTCCCTTTTGGATGCATTTGGCAGATGCAGTAAGCCTGGATCTCAGGGCTTCCTAGTTAAAAAAATCCTAGCCCTAGGCCGAACCCCATCCCTAAGACGAGAAAGGCAAATCAGCCAGGAATTAGGCATGTCCCCAAGGAAAAAGCTGTGGAGGCAGGCATGTTGTGGTACTTTTGCGCTCTTCTTGGGAAGTCCTTCGCAGCTGCTGTGTTCTTGGAACTCAGGGCTTTCTGGTTAATAGAACCCTTACCCTAGGCGTAACTCAAACCTTAACCCTAGGAAGGAAAATCAGCCTATGGTTCGAGATGGTCTCATAAAAATATCAGTGGTGGCAGCCAAGTTGTGTCACTTTTGCGCTCCCCTTGGGATGCCTTTCGCAGCTGCAGTGTGCCTGGAGGCCAGGGATTCCTGGTTTTAAAAGTCCTTGGCCTAAGCCTAACAGTAACCCTAGGAAGGTAAATCAGCCGCGTATTAGGGTTCTTCCTAAGGGAAAAGCCGTGAAAGCAGCCATGTTGTGGCACTTTTGCACACCCTGTGGGATGCCTTTGGCAGATGAAGTAAGCCTGGAACTCAGGGCTTCCTAGTTAAAAAAATCCTAGCCCTAGGCCGAACCCCAAACCTAAGACGAGAAAGGCAAATCAGCCAGGAATTAGGCATGTCCCCACGGAAAAAGCTGTGGAGGCAGGCATGTTGTGGTACTTTTGCGCTCTTCTTGGGTAGTCCTTCGCAGCTGCTGTGTTCTTGGAACTCAGGTCTTTCTGGTTAATAGAACTCTTACCCTAGGCGAAACTCAAACCTTAACCCTAGGAAGGAAAATCAGCCTATGGTTCCGGATGGTCTCATGAGAATAGAAGCAGAGGCAGCCAAGTTGTGTCACTTCTGCGGCCCTCTTGGGATGCCTTTCGCAGCTGCAGTGTGCCTGGAGCCCAGGGCTTCCTGGTTTTAAAAGTCCTAGGCCTAAGCCTAACAGTAACCCTAGGAAGGTAAATCAGCCGGGTATTAGGGTTCTTCCTAAGGGAAAAGCTGTGAAAGCAGCCATGTTGTGGGACTTTTGCACTCCCTTTGGGATGCCTTTGGCAGATGCAGTAAGCCTGGAACTCAGGGCTTCCTGGTTAAAAAACTCCAAGCCCCAGGCTGAACCCTAACCCTTACCCTAGGCAGATAAAACAGCCTAGGTATAGGGATGGTGCCAAGGAAAAAGCTGTGAAAGCTGCCATGTTGTTGCACTTTTGTACTCCCCTTGGGATGCCTTGAACAGCTGCAGTGTGCCTGGATCTAAGGGCTTCCTAGTTTTAAAAATCCTAGCCCTAGGCCTAAGCCTAACAGCAACCAAGGGAAGGGAAATCAGCCTGGTGTTAAGCTTCTTGCCAAGGAAAAAGCCGTGAAAGCAACCATGTTGTGGCACTTTTGCACTCCCTTTTGGATGCCTTTCGCAGCTGCAGTGTGCCTGGAGCCCAGGGCTTCCTGGTTTTAAAAGTCCTAGGCCTAAGCCTAACAGTAACCCTAGGAAGGTAAATCAGCCGCGTATTAGGGTTCTTCCTAAGGGAAAAGCCGTGAAAGCAGCCATGTTGTGGCACTTCTGCACTCCCTTTTGGATGCATTTGGCAGATGCAGTAAGCCTGGATCTCAGGGCTTCCTAGTTAAAAATATCCTTGCCCTAGGCCGAACTCCAACCCTAAGACGAGAAAGGCAAATCAGCCAGGAATTAGGCATGTCCCCAAGGAAAAAGCTGTGGAGGGAGGCATGTTGTGGTACTTTTGCGCTCTTCTTGGGTAGTCCTTCGCAGCTGCTGTGTTCTTGGAACTCAGGTCTTTCTGGTTAATAGAACCCTTACCCTAGGCGTAACTCAAACCTTAACCCTAGGAGGGAAAATCAGCCTATGGTTCAGGATGGTCTCATGAGAATAGAAGCAGAGGCAGCCAAGTTGTGTCACTTCTGCGGCCCTCTTGGGATGCCTTTCGCAGCTGCATGTGCCTGGAGCCCAGGGCTTCCTGGTTTTAAAAGTCCTAGGCCTAAGCCTAACAGTAACCCTAGGAAGGTAAATCAGCCGCGTATTAGGGTTCTTCCTAAGGGAAAAGCCGTGAAAGCAGCCATGTTGTGGCACTTCTGCACTCCCTTTTGGATGCATTGGGCAGATGCAGTAAGCCTGGATCTCAGGGCTTCCTAGTTAAAAAAATCCTAGCCCTAGGCCGAACCCCATCCCTAAGACGAGAAAGGCAAATCAGCCAGGAATTAGGCATGTCCCCAAGGAAAAAGCTGTGGAGGCAGGCATGTTGTGGTACTTTTGCGCTCTTCTTGGGAAGTCCTTCGCAGCTGCTGTGTTCTTGGAACTCAGGGCTTTCTGGTTAATAGAACCCTTACCCTAGGCGTAACTCAAACCTTAACCCTAGGAAGGAAAATCAGCCTATGGTTCGAGATGGTCTCATGGAAATATCAGTGGTGGCAGCCAAGTTGTGTCACTTTTGCGCTCCCCTTGGGATGCCTTTCGCAGCTGCAGTGTGCCTGGAGGCCAGGGATTCCTGGTTTTAAAAGTCCTTGGCCTAAGCCTAACAGTAACCCTAGGAAGGTAAATCAGCCGCGTATTAGGGTTCTTCCTAAGGGAAAAGCCGTGAAAGCAGCCATGTTGTGGCACTTTTGCACACCCTGTGGGATGCCTTTGGCAGATGAAGTAAGCCTGGAACTCAGGGCTTCCTAGTTAAAAAAATCCTAGCCCTAGGCCGAACCCCAAACCTAAGACGAGAAAGGCAAATCAGCCAGGAATTAGGCATGTCCCCACGGAAAAAGCTGTGGAGGCAGGCATGTTGTGGTACTTTTGCGCTCTTCTTGGGTAGTCCTTCGCAGCTGCTGTGTTCTTGGAACTCAGGTCTTTCTGGTTAATAGAACTCTTACCCTAGGCGAAACTCAAACCTTAACCCTAGGAAGGAAAATCAGCCTATGGTTCCGGATGGTCTCATGAGAATAGAAGCAGAGGCAGCCAAGTTGTGTCACTTCTGCGGCCCTCTTGGGATGCCTTTCGCAGCTGCAGTGTGCCTGGAGCCCAGGGCTTCCTGGTTTTAAAAGTCCTAGGCCTAAGCCTAACAGTAACCCTAGGAAGGTAAATCAGCCGGGTATTAGGGTTCTTCCTAAGGGAAAAGCCGTGAAAGCAGCCATGTTGTGGCACTTCTGCACTCCCTTTGGGATGCTTTTGGCAGATGCAGTAAGCCTGGAACTCAGGGCTTCCTAGTTAAAAAAATCCTAGCCCTAGGCCGAACCCCAACCCTAAGACGAGAAAGGCAAATCAGCCAGGAATTAGGCATGTCCCCAAGGAAAAAGCTGTGGAGGCAGGCATGTTGTGGTACTTTTGCGCTCTTCTTGGGAAGTCCTTCGCAGCTGCTGTGTTCTTGGAACTCAGGGCTTTCTGGTTAATAGAACCCTTACCCTAGGCGTAACTCAAACCTTAACCCTAGGATGGAAAATCAGCCTATGGTTCGAGATGGTCTCATGGAAATATCAGTGGTGGCAGCCAAGTTGTGTCACTTTTGCGCTCCCCTTGGGATGCCTTTCGCAGCTGCAGTGTGCCTGGAGGCCAGGGCTTCCTGGTTTTAAAAGTCCTAGGCCTAAGCCTAACAGTAACCCTAGGAAGGTAAATCAGCCGGGTATTAGGGTTCTTCCTAAGGGAAAAGCTGTGAAAGCAGCCATGTTGTGGCACTTCTGCACTCCCTTTGGGATGCCTTTGGCAGATGCAGTAAGCCTGGAACTCAGGGCTTCCTGGTTAAAAAACTCCAAGCCCCAGGCTGAACCCTAACCCTTACCCTAGGCAGATAAAACAGCCTAGGTATAGGGATGGTGCCAAGGAAAAAGCTGTGAAAGCTGCCATGTTGTTGCACTTTTGTACTCCCCTTGGGATGCCTTGAACAGCTGCAGTGTGCCTGGATCTAAGGGCTTCCTAGTTTTAAAAATCCTAGCCCTAGGCCTAAGCCGAACAGTAACCAAGGGAAGGGAAATCAGCCTGGTGTTAAGCTTCTTGCCAAGGAAAAAGCCGTGAAAGCAACCATGTTGTGGCACTTTTGCACTCCCTTTTGGATGCCTTTCGCAGCTGCAGTGTGCCTGGATGTAAGGGCTTCCTGGTTTTAAAAGTCCTAGGCCTAAACCTAACAGTAACCCTAGGAAGGTAAATCTGCCGCGTATTAGGGTTCTTCCTAAGGGAAAAGCCGTGAAAGCAGCCATGTTGTGGCACTTTTTCACACCCTGTGGGATGCCTTTGGCAGATGAAGTAAGCCTGGAACTCAGGGCTTCCTAGTTAAAAAAATCCTAGCCCTAGGCCGAACCCCAACCCTAAGACGAGAAAGGCAAATCAGCCAGGAATTAGGCATGTCCCCACGGAAAAAGCTGTGGAGGCAGGCATGTTGTGGTACTTTTGCGCTCTTCTTGGGTAGTCCTTCGCAGCTGCTGTGTTCTTGGAACTCAGGGCTTTCTGGTTAATAGAACTCTTACCCTAGGCGAAACTCAAACCTTAACCCTAGGAAGGAAAATCAGCCTATGATTCCGGATGGTCTCATGAGAATAGAAGCAGAGGCAGCAAAGTTGTGTCACTTCTGCGGCCCTCTTGGGATGCCTTTCGCAGCTGCAGTGTGCCTGGAGCCCAGGGCTTCCTGGTTTTAAAAGTCCTAGGCCTAAGCCTAACAGTAACCCTAGGAAGGTAAATCAGCCGCGTATTAGGGTTCTTCCTAAGGGAAAAGCTGTGAAAGCAGCCATGTTGTGGGACTTTTGCACTCCCTTTGGGATGCCTTTGGCAGATGCAGTAAGCCTGGAACTCAGGGCTTCCTGGTTAAAAAACTCCAAGCCCTAGGCTGAAGCCTAACCCTAGGCAGATAAAACAGCCTAGGTATAGGGATGGTGCCAAGGAAAAAGCTGTGAAAGCTGCCATGTTGTTGCACTTTTGTACTCCCCTTGGGATGCCTTGAACAGCTGCAGTGTGCCTGGATCTAAGGGCTTCCTAGTTTTAAAAATCCTAGCCCTAGGCCTAAGCCTAACAGTAAACATGGGAAGGGAAACCAGCCTGGTGTTAAGCTTTTTGCCAAGGAAAAAGCCGTGAAAGCAACCATGTTGTGGCACTTTTGCACTCCCTTGTGGATGCCTTTCACAGCTCCAGTGTGCCAGGAACTCAGGGCTTCCTGATTTTAAAAATCCTAGCCCTAGGCCGAACCCCAACCCTAAGACGAGAAAGGCAAATCAGCCAGGAATTAGGCATGTCCCCAAGGAAAAAGCCGTGGAGGCAGGCATGTTGTGGTAATTCTGCACTCCCTTTGTTATGCCTTTGGCAGATGAAGTAAGCCTGGAACTCAGGGCTTCCTAGTTAAAAAAATCCTAGCCCTAGGCCGAACCCCAATCCTAAGACGAGAAAGGCAAATCAGCCAGGAATTAGGCATGTCCCCAAGGAAAAAGCTGTGGAGGCAGGCATATTGTGGTACTTTTGCGCTCTTCTTGGGTAGTCCTTCGCAGCTGCTGTGTTCTTGGAACTCAGGGCTTTCTGGTTAATAGAACTCTTACCCTAGGCGAAACTCAAACCTTAACCCTAGGAAGGAAAATCTGTCTCTGGTTCAGGATGGTCTCATGAGAATAGAAGCAGAGGCAGCCAAGTTGTGTCACTTCTGCGGCCCTCTTGGGATGCCTTTAACAGCTGCATATGCCTGGAGCCCAGGGCTTCCTGGTTTTAAAAGTCCTAGGCCTAAGCCTATCAGTAACCCTAGGAAGGTAAATCAGCTGGGTATTAGGGTTCTTCCTAAGGGAAAAGCCGTGAAAGCAGCCATGTTGTGGCACTTTTGCACTCCCTTTGGGATGCTTTTGGCAGATGCAGTATGCCTGGAACTCAGGGCTTCCTGGTTAAAAAACTCCAAGCCCTAGGCTGAAGCCTAACCCTAACCCTAGGCAGATAAATCAGCCTAGGTATAGGGATGGTGCCAAGGAAAAAGCTGTGAAAGCTGCCATGTTGTTGCACTTTTTTACTCCACTTGGGATTCCTTGAACAGATGCAGTGTGCCTGGAGCTAAGGGCTTCCTAGTTTTAAAAATCCTAGCCCTAAGCCTAAGCCTTACAGTAACCCTGGGAAGGGAAATCAGCCTGGTGTTAAGCTTCTTGCCAAGGAAAAAGCTGTGAAAGCAGCCATGCTGTGGCACTTTTGCACTCCCTTTTGGATGCCTTTCACAGCTCCAGTGTGCTGGAACTCAGGGCTTCCTGATTTTAAAAATCCTAGCCCTAGGCCGAACCCCAACCCTAAGACGAGAAAGGCAAATCAGCCAGGAATTAGGCATGTCCCCAAGGAAAAAGCTGTGGAGGCAGGCATGTTGTGGTACTTTTGCGCTCTTCTTGGGTAGTCCTTCGCAGCTGCTGTGTTCTTGGAACTCAGGTCGTTCTGGTTAATAGAACTCTTACCCTAGGCGTAACTCAAACCTTAACCCTAGGAAGGAAAATCAGCCTATGGTTCGGGATGGTCTCATGGAAATATCAGTGGTGGCAGCCAAGTTGTGTCACTTTTGCGCTCCCCTTGGGATGCCTTTCGCAGCTGCAGTGTGCCTGGAGCCCAGGGCTTCCTGGTTTTAAAAGTCCTAGGCCTAAGCCTAACAGTAACCCTAGGAAGGTAAATCAGCCGGGTATTAGGGTTCTTCCTAAGGGAAAAGCCGTGAAAGCAGCCATGTTGTGGCACTTTTGCACTCCCTTTGGGATGCCTTTGGCAGATGCAGTATACCTGGAACTCAGGGCTTCCTGGTTAAAAAACTCCAAGCCCCAGGCTGAACCCTAACCCTTACCCTAGGCAGATAAAACAGCCTAGGTATAGGGATGGTGCCAAGGAAAAAGCTGTGAAAGCTGCCATGTTGTTGCACTTTTGTACTCCCCTTGGGATGCCTTGAACAGCTGCAGTGTGCCTGGATCTAAGGCCTTCCTAGTTTTAAAAATCCTAGCCCTAGGCCTAAGCCTAACAGTAACCCTGGGAAGGGAAATCAGCCTGGCGTTAAGCCTCTTGCCAAGGAAAAAGCCGTCAAAGCAACCATGTTGTGGCACTTTTGCACTCCCTTTTGGATGTCTTTCACAGCTCCAGTGTGCCTGGACATCAGGGCTTCCTGATTTTAAAAATCCTAGCCCTAGGCCGAACCCCAACCCTAAGACGAGAAAGGCAAATCAGCCAGGAATTAGGCATGTCCCCAAGGAAAAAGCTGTGGAGGCAGGCATGTTGTGGTACTTTTGCGCTCTTCTTGGGTAGTCCTTCGCAGCTGCTGTGTTCTTGGAACTCAGGGCTTTCTGGTTAATAGAACACTTACCCCAGGCATAACTCAAACCTTAACCCTAGGAAGGAAAATCTGCCTATGGTTCAGGATGGTCTCATGAGAATAGAAGCAGAGGCAGCCAAGTTGTGTCACTTCTGCGGCCCTCTTGGGATGCCTTTAACAGCTGCAGTGTGCCTGGAGCCCAGGGCTTCCTGGTTTTAAAAGTCCTAGGTCTAAGCCTAACAGTAACCCTAGGAAGGTAAATCAGCCGGGTATTAGGGTTCTTCCTAAGGGAAAAGCTGTGAAAGCAGCCATGTTGTGGCACTTTTGCACTCCCTTTGGGATGCCTTTTGCAGATGCAGTAAGCCTGGAACTCAGGGCTTCCTGGTTAAAAAACTCCAAGCCCTAGGCTGAACCCTAACCCTAGGCAGATAAAACAGCCTAGGTATAGGGATGGTGCCAAGGAAAAAGCTGTGAAAGCTGCCATGTTGTTGCACTTTTGTACTCCCCTTGGGATGCCTTGAACAGCTGCAGTGTGCCTGGATCTAAGGGCTTCCTAGTTTTAAAAATCCTAGCCCTAGGCATAAGCCTAACAGTAAACATGGGAAGGGAAACCAGCCTGGTGTTAAGCTTTTTGCCAAGGAAAAAGCCGTGAAAGCAACCATGTTGTGGCACTTTTGCACTCCCTTGTGGATGCCTTTCACAGCTCCAGTGTGCCAGGAACTCAGGGCTTCCTGATTTTAAAAATCCTAGCCCTAGGCCGAACCCCAACCCTAAGACGAGAAAGGCAAATCAGCCAGGAATTAGGCATGTCCCCAAGGAAAAAGCCGTGGAGGCAGGCATGTTGTGGTAATTCTGCACTCCCTTTGTTATGCCTTTGGCAGATGAAGTAAGCCTGGAACTCAGGGCTTCCTGATTTTAAAAATCCTAGCCCTAGGCCGAACCCGAGGCCTAAGACGAGAAAGGCAAATCAGCCAGGAATTAGGCATGTCCCCAAGGAAAAAGCTGTGGAGGCAGGCATGTTGTGGTACTTTTGCGCTCTTCTTGGGTAGTCCTTCGCAGCTGCTGTGTTCTTGGAACTCAGGTCGTTCTGGTTAATAGAACTCTTACCCTAGGCGTAACTCAAACCTTAACCCTAGGAAGGAGAATCAGCCTATGGTTCGGGATGGTCTCATGGAAATATCAGTGGTGGCAGCCAAGTTGTGTCACTTTTGCGCTCCCCTTGGGATGCCTTTCGCAGCTGCAGTGTGCCTGGAGCCCAGGGCTTCCTGGTTTTAAAAGTCCTAGGCCTAAGCCTAACAGTAACCCTAGGAAGGTAAATCAGCCGGGTATTAGGGTTCTTCCTAAGGGAAAAGCCGTGAAAGCAGCCATGTTGTGGCACTTTTGCACTCCCTTTGGGATGCCTTTGGCAGATGCAGTATACCTGGAACTCAGGGCTTCCTGGTTAAAAAACTCCAAGCCCCAGGCTGAACCCTAACCCTTACCCTAGGCAGATAAAACAGCCTAGGTATAGGGATGGTGCCAAGGAAAAAGCTGTGAAAGCTGCCATGTTGTTGCACTTTTGTACTCCCCTTGGGATGCCTTGAACAGCTGCAGTGTGCCTGGATCTAAGGCCTTCCTAGTTTTAAAAATCCTAGCCCTAGGCCTAAGCCTAACAGTAACCAAGGGAAGGGAAATCAGCCTGGAGTTAAGCTTCTTGCCAAGGAAAAAGCCGTGAAAGCAACCATGTTGTGGCACTTTTGCACTCCCTTTTGGATGCCTTTCACAGCTCCAGTGTGACTGGAACTCAGGGCTTCCTGATTTTAAAAATCCTAGCCCTAGGCCGAACCCCAACCCTAAGACGAGAAAGGCAAATCAGCCAGGAATTAGGCATGTCCCCAAGGAAAAAGCTGTGGAGGCAGGCATGTTGTGGTACTTTTGCGCTCTTCTTGGGTAGTCCTTCGCAGCTGCTGTGTTCTTGGAACTCAGGGCTTTCTGGTTAATAGAACCCTTACCCCAGGCATAACTCAAACCTTAACCCTAGGAAGGAAAATCTGCCTATGGTTCAGGATGGTCTCATGAGAATAGAAGCAGAGGCAGCCAAGTTGTGTCACTTCTGCGGCCCTCTTGGGATGCCTTTAACAGCTGCAGTGTGCCTGGAGCCCAGGGCTTCCTGGTTTTAAAAGTCCTAGGTCTAAGCCTAACAGTAACCCTAGGAAGGTAAATCAGCCGGGTATTAGGGTTCTTCCTAAGGGAAAAGCTGTGAAAGCAGCCATGTTGTGGCACTTTTGCACTCCCTTTGGGATGCCTTTTGCAGATGCAGTAAGCCTGGAACTCAGGGCTTCCTGGTTAAAAAACTCCAAGCCCTAGGCTGAACCCTAACCCTAACCCTAGGCAGATAAAACAGCCTAGGTATAGGGATGGTGCCAAGGAAAAAGCTGTGAAAGCTGCCATGTTGTTGCACTTTTGTACTCCCCTTGGGATGCCTTGAACAGCTGCAGTGTGCCTGGATCTAAGGGCTTCCTAGTTTTAAAAATCCTAGCCCTAGGCCTAAGCCTAACAGTAAACATGGGAAGGGAAACCAGCCTGGTGTTAAGCTTTTTGCCAAGGAAAAAGCCGTGAAAGCAACCATGTTGTGGCACTTTTGCACTCCCTTTTGGATGCCTTTCACAGCTCCAGTGTGCCAGGAACTCAGGGCTTCCTGATTTTAAAAATCCTAGCCCTAGGCCGAACCCCAACCCTAAGACGAGAAAGGCAAATCAGCCAGGAATTAGGCATGTCCCCAAGGAAAAAGCCGTGGAGGCAGGCATGTTGTGGTAATTCTGCACTCCCTTTGTTATGCCTTTGGCAGATGAAGTAAGCCTGGAACTCAGGGCTTCCTAGTTAAAAAAATCCTAGCCCTAGGCCGAACCCCAACCCTAAGACGAGAAAGGCAAATCAGCCAGGAATTAGGCATGTCCCCAAGGAAAAAGCTGTGGAGGCAGGCATATTGTGGTACTTTTGCGCTCTTCTTGGGTAGTCCTTCGCAGCTGCTGTGTTCTTGGAACTCAGGGCTTTCTGGTTAATAGAACTCTTACCCTAGGCGAAACTCAAACCTTAACCCTAGGAAGGAAAATCTGTCTCTGGTTCAGGATGGTCTCATGAGAATAGAAGCAGAGGCAGCCAAGTTGTGTCACTTCTGCGGCCCTCTTGGGATGCCTTTAACAGCTGCATATGCCTGGAGCCCAGGGCTTCCTGGTTTTAAAAGTCCTAGGCCTAAGCCTATCAGTAACCCTAGGAAGGTAAATCAGCTGGGTATTAGGGTTCTTCCTAAGGGAAAAGCCGTGAAAGCAGCCATGTTGTGGCACTTTTGCACTCCCTTTGGGATGCTTTTGGCAGATGCAGTATGCCTGGAACTCAGGGCTTCCTGGTTAAAAAACTCCAAGCCCTAGGCTGAAGCCTAACCCTAACCCTAGGCAGATAAATCAGCCTAGGTATAGGGATGGTGCCAAGGAAAAAGCTGTGAAAGCTGCCATGTTGTTGCACTTTTTTACTCCACTTGGGATTCCTTGAACAGATGCAGTGTGCCTGGAGCTAAGGGCTTCCTAGTTTTAAAAATCCTAGCCCTAAGCCTAAGCCTTACAGTAACCCTGGGAAGGGAAATCAGCCTGGTGTTAAGCTTCTTGCCAAGGAAAAAGCCGTGAAAGCAGCCATGTTGTGGCACTTTTTTACTCCACTTGGGATGCCTTTCACAGCTCCAATGTGCTGAAACTCAGGGCTTCCTGACTTTAAAAATCCTAGCCCTAGGCCGAACCCCAAGCCTAAGACGAGAAAGGCAAATCAGCCAGGAATTAGGCATGTCCCCAAGGAAAAAGCTGTGGAGGCAGGCACGTTGTGGTACTTTTGCGCTCTTCTTGGGTAGTCCTTCGCAGCTGCTGTGTTCTTGGAACTCAGGGCTTTCTCGTTAATAGAACACTTACCCTAGGCGTAACTCAAACCTTAACCCTAGGAAGGAAAATCAGCCTATGGTTCGGGATGGTCTCATGGAAATATCAGTGGTGGCAGCCAAGTTGTGTCACTTTTGCGCTCCCCTTGGGATGCCTTTCGCAGCTGCAGTGTGCCTGGAGCCCAGGGCTTCCTGGTTTTAAAAGTCCTAGGCCTAAGCCTAACAGTAACCCTAGGAAGGTAAATCAGCCGCGTATTAGGGTTCTTCCTAAGGGGAAAGCCGTGAAAGCAGCCATGTTGTGGCACTTCTGCACTCCCTTTTGGATGCCTTTGGCAGATGCAGTAAGCCTGGAACTCAGGGCTTCCTAGTTAAAAAAATCCTAGCCCTAGGCCGAACCCCAACCCTAAGACGAGAAAGGCAAATCAGCCAGGAATTAGGCATGTCCCCAAGGAAAAAGCTGTGGAGGCAGGCACGTTGTGGTACTTTTGCGCTCTTCTTGGCTAGTCCTTCGCAGCTGCTGTGTTCTTGGAACTCAGGGCTTTCTGGTTCATAGAACTCTTACCCTAGGCGTAACTCAAACCTTAACCCTAGGAAGGAAAATCAGCCTATGGTTCGGGATGGTCTCATGGAAATATCAGTGGTGGCAGCCAAGTTGTGTCACTTTTGCGCTCCCCTTGGGATGCCTTTAACAGCTGCAGTGTGCCTGGAGCCCAGGGCTTCCTGGTTTTAAAAGTCCTAGGCCTAAGCCTAACAGTAACCCTAGGAAGGTAAATCAGCCGCGTATTAGGGTTCTTCCTAAGGGAAAAGCCGTGAAAGCAGCCATGTTGTGGCACTTCTGCACTCCCTTTGGGATGCCTTTGGCAGATGCAGTAAGCCTGGAACTCAGGGCTTCCTAGTTAAAATATCCTAGCCCTAGGCCGAACCCCAACCCTAAGACGAGAAAGGCAAATCAGCCAGGAATTAGGCATGTCCCCAAGGAGAAAGCTGTGGAGGCAGGCATGTTGTGGTACTTTTGCGCTCTTCTTGGCTAGTCCTTCGCAGCTGCTGTGTTCTTGGAACTCAGGTCTTTCTGGTTAATAGAACCCTTACCCCAGGCGTAACTCAAACCTTAACCCTAGGAAGGAAAATCTGCCTATGGTTCAGAATGGTCTCATGAGAATAGAAGCAGAGGCAGCCAAGTTGTGTCACTTCTGCGGCCCTCTTGGGATGCCTTTAACAGCTGCATATGCCTGGAGCCCAGGGCTTCCTGGTTTTAAAAGTCCTAGGCCTAAGCCTATCAGTAACCCTAGGAAGGTAAATCAGCCGGGTATTAGGGTTCTTCCTAAGGGAAAAGCCGTGAAAGCAGCCATGTTGTGGCACTTTTGCACTCCCTTTGGGATGCCTTTGGCAGATGCAGTGTGCCTGGAACTCAGGGCTTCCTGGTTAAAAAACTCCAAGCCCTAGGCTGAAGCCTAACCCTAACCCTAGGCAGATAAATCAGCCTAGGTATAGGGATGGTGCCAAGGAAAAAGCTGTGAAAGCTGCCATGTTGTTGCACTTTTTTACTCCACTTGGGATGCCTTGAACAGATGCAGTGTGCCTGGAGCTAAGGGCTTCCTAGTTTTAAAAATCCTAGCCCTAAGCCTAAGCCTTACAGTAACCCTGGGAAGGGAAATCAGCCTGGTGTTAAGCTTCTTGCCAAGGAAAAAGCCGTGAAAGCAGCCATGTTGTTGCACTTTTTTACTCCACATGGGATGCCTTTCACAGCTCCAGTGTGCTGGAACTCAGGGCTTACTGATTATAAAAATCCTAGCCCTAGGCCGAACCCCAACCCTGAGATGAGAAAGGCAAATCAGCCAGGAATTAGGCATGTCCCCAAGGAAAAAGCTGTGGAGGCAGGCATGTTGTGGTACTTTTGCGCTCTTCTTGGGTAGTCCTTCGCAGCTGCTGTGTTCTTGGAACTCAGGTCGTTCTGGTTAACAGAACTCTTACCCTAGGCGTAACTCAAACCTTAACCCTAGGATGGAAAATCAGCCTATGGTTCGGGATGGTCTCATGGAAATATCAGTGGTGGCAGCCAAGTTGTGTCACTTTTGCGCTCCTCTTGATATGCCTTTCACAGCTGCAGTGTGCCTGGAGCCCAGGGCTTCCTGGTTTTAAAAGTCCTAGGCCTAAGCCTAACAGTAACCCTAGGAAGGTAAATCAGCCGGGTACTAGGGTTCTTCCTAAAAGAAAAGCCGTGAAAGCAGCCATGTTGTGGCACTTCTGCACTCCCTTTGGGATGCCTTTCGCAGCTGCAGTGTGCCTGGAGCCCAGGGCTTCCTGGTTTTAAAAGTCCTAGGCCTAAGCCTAACAGTAACCCTAGGAAGGTAAATCAGCCGCGTATTAGGGTTCTTCCTAAGGGAAAAGATGTGAAAGCAGCCATGTTGTGGAACTTTTGCACTCCCTTTGGGATGCCTTTGGCAGATGCAGTAAGCCTGGAACTCAGGGCTTCCTCGTTAAAAAACTCCAAGCCCTAGGCTGAACCCTAACCCTAACCATAGGCAGATAAAAAAGTCTAGGTATAGGGATGGTGCAAAGGAAAAAGCTGTGAAAGCTGCCATGTTGTTGCACTTTTGTACTCCCCTTGGGATGCCTTGAACAGCTGCAGTGTGCCTGGATCTAAAGGCTTCCTAGTTTTAAAAATCCTAGCCCTAGGCCTAAGCCTAACAGTAACCCTGGGAAGGGAAATCAGCCTGGTGTTAAGCTTTTTGCCAAGGAAAAAGCCGTGAAAGCAACCATGTTGTGGCACTTTTGCACTCCCTTTTGGATGCCTTTCATGGCACCAGTGTGCCAGGAACTCAGGGCTTCCTGATTTTAAAAACCCTAGCCCTAGGCCGAACCCCAACCCTAAGACGAGAAAGGCAAATCAGCCAGGAATTAGGAATGTCCCCAAGGAAAAAGCTGTGGAGGCAGGCATGTTGTGGTAATTCTTCACTCCCTTTGTTATGCCTTTGGCAGATGAAGTAAGCCTGGAACTCAGGGCTTCCTAGTTAAAAATATCCTAGCCCTAGGCCGAACCCCAACCCTAAGACGAGAAAGGCAAATCAGCCAGGAATTAGGCATGTCCCCAAGGAAATAGCTGTGGAGGAAGGCATGATGTGGTACTTTTGCGCTCTTCTTGGCTAGTCCTTCGCAGCTGCTGTGTTCTTGGAACTCAGGTCGTTCTGGTTAACAGAACTCTTACCCTAGGCGTAACTCAAACCTTAACCCTAGGAAGGAAAATCAGCCTATGGTTCGGGATGGTCTCATGGAAATATCAGTGGTGGCAGCCAAGTTGTGTCACTTTTGCGCTCCTCTTGATATGCCTTTCACAGCTGCAGTGTGCCTGGAGCCCAGGGCTTCCTGGTTTTAAAAGTCCTAGGCCTAAGCCTAACAGTAACCCTAGGAAGGTAAATCAGCCGGGTATTAGGGTTCTTCCTAAGGGAAAAGCCGTGAAAGCAGCCATGTTGTGGCACTTCTGCACTCCCTTTGGGATGCCTTTCGCAGCTGCAGTGTGCCTGGAGCCCAGGGCTTCCTGGTTTTAAAAGTCCTAGGACTAAGCCTAACAGTAACCCTAGGAAGGTAAATCAGCCGGGTATTAAGGTTCTTCCTAAGGGAAAAGCCGTGAAAGCAGCCATGTTGTGGCACTTCTGCACTCCCTTTGGGATGCCTTTGGCAGATGAAGTAAGCCTGGAATTCAGGGCTTCCTAGTTAAAAAAACCCTAGCCCTAGGCCGAACCCCAACCCTAAGACGAGAAAGGCAAATCAGCCAGGAATTAGGCATGTCCCCAAGGAAAAAGCTGTGGAGGCAGGCATGTTGTGGTACTTTTGCGCTCTTCTTGGGAAGTCCTTCGCAGCTGCTGTGTTCTTGGAACTCAGGGCTTTCTGGTTAATAGAACACTTACCCTAGGCGAAACTCAAACCTTAACCCTAGGAAGGAAAATCTGTCTATGGTTCAGGATGGTCTCATGAGAATAGAAGCAGAGGCAGCCAAGTTGTGTCACTTCTGCGGCCCTCTTGGGATGCCTTTAACAGCATATGCCTGGAGCCCAGGGCTTCCTGGTTTTAAAAGTCCTAGGCCTAAGCCTAACAGTAACCCTAGGAAGGTAAATCAGCCGGGTATTAGGGTTCTTCCTAAGGGAAAAGCCGTGAAAGCAGCCATGTTGTGGCACTTTTGCACTCCCTTTGGGATGCCTTGAACAGCTGCAGTGTGCCTGGATCTAAAGGCTTCCTAGTTTTAAAAATCCTAGCCCTAGGCCTAAGCCTAACAGTAACCCTGGGAAGGGAAATCAGCCTGGTGTTAAGCTTTTTGCCAAGGAAAAAGCCGTGAAAACAACCATGTTGTGGCACTTTTGCACTCCCTTTTGGATGCCTTTCACGGCACCAGTGTGCCAGGAACTCAGGGCTTCCTGATTTTAAAAACCCTAGCCCTAGGCCGAACCCCAACCCTAAGACGAGAAAGGCAAATCAGCCTGGAATTAGGAATGTCCCCAAGGAAAAAGCTGTGGAGGCAGGCATGTTGTGGTAATTCTTCACTCCCTTTGTTAAGCCTTTGGCAGATGAAGTAAGCCTGGAACTCAGGGCTTCCTAGTTAAAAAAATCCTAGCCCTATGCCGAACCCCAAGCCTAAGACGAGAAAGGAAAATCAGCCAGGAATTAGGCATGTCCCCAAGGAAATAGCTGTGAAGGAAGGCATGTTGTGGTACTATTGCGCTCTTCTTGGGTAGTCCTTCGCAGCTGCTGTGTTCTAGGAACTCAGGGCTTTCTGGTTAATAGAACTCTTCGCTAGGCGAAACTCAAACCTTAACCCTAGGAAGGAAAATCTGTCTATGGTTCAGGATGGTCTCATGAGAATAGAAGCAGAGGCAGCCAAGTTGTGTCACTTCTGCGGCCCTCTTGGGATGCCTTTAATAGCATATGCCTGGAGCCCAGGGCTTCCTGGTTTTAAAAGTCCTAGGCCTAAGCCTAACAGTAACCCTAGGAAGGTAAATCAGCCGCGTATTAGGGTTCTTCCTAAGGGAAAAGCCGTGAAAGCAGCCATGTTGTGGCACTTTTGCACTCCCTTTGGGATGCCTTTGGCAGATGCAGTATGCCTGGAACTCAGGGCTTCCTGGTTAAAAAACTCCAAGCCCTAGGCTGAAGCCTAACCCTAACCCTAGGCAGATAAATCAGCCTAGGTATAGGGATGGTGCCAAGGAAAAAGCTGTGAAAGCGGCCATGTTGTTGCACTTTTTTACTCCACTTGGGATGCCTTGAACAGATGCAGTGTGCCTGGAGCTAAGGGCTTCCTAGTTTTAAAAATCCTAGCCCTAAGCCTAAGCCTTACAGTAACCCTGGGAAGGGAAATCAGCGTGGTGTTAAGCTTCTTGCCAAGGAAAAAGCCGTGAAAGCAGCCATGTTGTGGCACTTCTGCACTCCCTTTGGGATGCTTTTTGCAGATGAAGTAAGCCTGGAACTCAGGGCTTCCTGATTTTAAAAACCCTAGCCCTAGGCCGAACCCCAACCCTAAGGTGAGAAAGGCAAATCAGCCAGGAATTAGGCATGTCCCCAAGGAAAAAGCTGTGGAGGCAGGCATGTTGTGGTACTTTTGCGCTCTTCTTGGCTAGTCCTTCGCAGCTGCTGTGTTCTTGGAACTCAGGGCTTTCTGGTTAATAGAACTCTTCGCTAGGCGAAACTCAAACCTTAACCCTAGGAAGGAAAATCTGTCTATGGTTCAGGATGGTCTCATGAGAATAGAAGCAGAGGCAGCCAAGTTGTGTCACTTCTGCGGCCCTCTTGGGATGCCTTTAATAGCATATGCCTGGAGCCCAGGGCTTCCTGGTTTTAAAAGTCCTAGGCCTAAGCCTAACAGTAACCCTAGGAAGGTAAATCAGCCGCGTATTAGGGTTCTTCCTAAGGGAAAAGCCGTGAAAGCAGCCATGTTGTGGCACTTTTGCACTCCCTTTGGGATGCCTTTGGCAGATGCAGTATGCCTGGAACTCAGGGCTTCCTGGTTAAAAAACTCCAAGCCCTAGGCTGAAGCCTAACCCTAACCCTAGGCAGATAAATCAGCCTAGGTATAGGGATGGTGCCAAGGAAAAAGCTGTGAAAGCGGCCATGTTGTTGCACTTTTTTACTCCACTTGGGATGCCTTGAACAGATGCAGTGTGCCTGGAGCTAAGGGCTTCCTAGTTTTAAAAATCCTAGCCCTAAGCCTAAGCCTTACAGTAACCCTGGGAAGGGAAATCAGCGTGGTGTTAAGCTTCTTGCCAAGGAAAAAGCCGTGAAAGCAGCCATGTTGTGGCACTTCTGCACTCCCTTTGGGATGCTTTTTGCAGATGAAGTAAGCCTGGAACTCAGGGCTTCCTGATTTTAAAAACCTTAGCCCTAGGCCGAACCCCAACCCTAAGGTGAGAAAGGCAAATCAGCCAGGAATTAGGCATGTCCCCAAGGAAAAAGCTGTGGAGGCAGGCATGTTGTGGTACTTTTGCGCTCTTCTTGGCTAGTCCTTCGCAGCTGCTGTGTTCTTGGAACTCAGGTCGTTCTGGTTAATAGAACTCTTACCCTAGGCGTAACTCAAACCTTAACCCTAGGAAGGAAAATCAGCCTATGGTTCGGGATGGTCTCATGGAAATATCAGTGGTGGCAGCCAAGTTGTGTCACTTTTGCGCTCCTCTTGGGATGCCTTTCGCAGCTGCAGTGTGCCTGGAGCCCAGGGCTTCCTGGTTTTAAAAGTCCTAGGCCTAAGCCTAACAGTAATCCTAGGAAGGTAAATCAGCCGCGTATTAGGGTTCTTCCTAAGGGAAAAGCCGTGAAAGCAGCCATGTTGTGGCACTTCTGCACTCCCTTTGGGATGCCTTTGGCAGATGAAGTAAGCCTGGAACTCAGGGCTTCCTAGTTAAAAAAATCCTAGCCCTAGGCCGAACCCCAACCCTAAGACGAGAAAGGCAAATCAGCCAGGAATTAGGCATGTCCCCAAGGAAAAAGCTGTGGAGGCAGGCACGTTGTGGTACTTTTGCGCTCTTCTTGGGTAGTCCTTCGCAGCTGCTGTGTTCTTGGAACTCAGGTCTTTCTGGTTAATAGAACTCTTACCCTAGGCGTAACTCAAACCTTAACCCTAGGAATGAAAATCAGCCTATGGTTCAGGATGGTCTCATGAGAATAGAAGCAGAGCCAACCAAATTGTGTCACTTCTGCGGCCCTCTTGGGATGCCTTTCGCAGCTGCATGTGCCTGGAGCCCAGGGCTTCCTGGTTTTAAAAGTCCTAGGCCTAAGCCTAACAGTAACCCTAGGAAGGTAAATCAGCCGCGTATTAGGGTCCTTCCTAAGGGAAAAGCCGTGAAAGCAGCCATGTTGTGGCACTTCTGCACTCCCTTTGGGATGCTTTTTGCAGATGCAGTAAGCCTGGAACTCAGGGCTTCCTAGTTAAAAAAATCCTAGCCCTAGGCCGAACCCCAACCCTAAGACGAGAAAGGCAAATCAGCCAGGAATTAGGCATGTCCCCAAGGAAAAAGCTGTGGAGGCAGGCATGTTGTGGTACTTTTGCGCTCTTCTTGGGTAGTCCTTCGCAGCTGCTGTGTTCTTGGAACTCAGGTCTTTCTGGTTAATAGAACCCTTACCCTAGGCGTAACTCAAACCTTAACCCTAGGAAGGAAAATCAGCCTATGGTTCGGGATGGTCTCATGGAAATATCAGTGGTGGCAGCCAAGTTGTGTCACTTTTGCGCTCCCCTTGGGATGCCTTTCGCAGCTGCAGTGTGCCTGGAGCCCAGGGCTTCCTGGTTTTAAAAGTCCTAGGCCTAAGCCTAACAGTAACCCTAGGAAGGTAAATCAGCCGGGTATTAGGGTTCTTCCTAAGGGAAAAGCCGTGAAAGCAGCCATGTTGTGGCACTTTTGCACTCCCTTTGGGATGCCTTTGGCAGATGCAGTATGCCTGGAACTCAGGGCTTCCTGGTTAAAAAACTCCAAGCCCTAGGCTGAACCCTAACCCTAACCCTAGGCAGATAAATCAGCCTAGGTATAGGGATGGTGCCAAGGAAAAAGCTGTGAAAGCTGCCATGTTGTTGCACTTTTGTACTCCCTTTTGGATGCCTTTCACCGCTCCAGTGTGCCTGGAACTCAGGGCTTCCTGATTTTAAAAATCCTAGCCCTAGGCCGAATCCCAAACCTAAGATGAGAAAGGCAAATCAGCCAGGAATTAGGCATGTCCCCAAGGAAAAAGCTGTGGAGGCAGGCATGTTGTGGTACTTTTGCGCTCTTCTTGGGTAGTCCTTCGCAGCTGCTGTGTTCTTGGAACTCAGGTCGTTCTGGTTAATAGAACTCTTACCCTAGGCATAACTCAAACCTTAACCCTAGGAAGGAAAATCAGCCTATGGTTCGGGATGGTCTCATGGAAATATCAGTGGTGGCAGCCAAGTTGTGTCACTTTTGCGCTCCTCTTGGGATGCCTTTCGCAACTGCAGTGTGCCTGGAGCCCAGGGCTTCCTGGTTTTAAAAGTCCTAGGCCTAAGCCTAACAGTAATCCTAGGAAGGTAAATCAGCCGGGTATTAGGGTTCTTCCTAAGGGAAAAGCCGTGAAAGCAGCCATGTTGTGGCACTTCTGCACTCCCTTTGGGATGCCTTTGGCAGATGAAGTAAGCCTGGAACTCAGGGCTTCCTAGTTAAAAAAATCCTAGCCCTAGGCCGAACCCCAACCCTAAGACGAGAAAGGCAAATCAGCCAGGAATTAGGCATGTCCCCAAGGAAAAAGCTGTGGAGGCAGGCATGTTGTGGTACTTTTGCGCTCTTCTTGGGAAGTCCTTCGCAGCTGCTGTGTTCTTGGAACTCAGGGCTTTCTGGTTAATAGAACACTTACCCTAGGCGAAACTCAAACCTTAACCCTAGGAAGGAAAATCTGTCTATGGTTCAGGATGGTCTCATGAGAATAGAAGCAGAGGCAGCCAAGTTGTGTCACTTCTGCGGCCCTCTTGGGATGCCTTTAACAGCATATGCCTGGAGCCCAGGGCTTCCTGGTTTTAAAAGTCCTAGGCCTAAGCCTAACAGTAACCCTAGGAAGGTAAATCAGCCGGGTATTAGGGTTCTTCCTAAGGGAAAAGCCGTGAAAGCAGCCATGTTGTGGCACTTCTGCACTCCCTTTGGGATGCCTTGAACAGCTGCAGTGTGCCTGGATCTAAAGGCTTCCTAGTTTTAAAAATCCTAGCCCTAGGCCTAAGCCTAACAGTAACCCTGGGAAGGGAAATCAGCCTGGTGTTAAGCTTTTTGCCAAGGAAAAAGCCGTGAAAGCAACCATGTTGTGGCACTTTTGCACTCCCTTTTGGATGCCTTTCACGGCACCAGTGTGCCAGGAACTCAGGGCTTCCTGATTTTAAAAACCCTAGCCCTAGGCCGAACCCCAACCCTAAGACGAGAAAGGCAAATCAGCCCGGAATTAGGAATGTCCCCAAGGAAAAAGCTGTGGAGGCAGGCATGTTGTGGTAATTCTTCACTCCCTTTGTTAAGCCTTTGGCAGATGAAGTAAGCCTGGAACTCAGGGCTTCCTAGTTAAAAAAATCCTAGCCCTATGCCGAACCCCAAGCCTAAGACGGGAAAGGAAAATCAGCCAGGAATTAGGCATGTCCCCAAGGAAATAGCTGTGAAGGAAGGCATGTTGTTGTACTTTTGCGCTCTTCTTGGGTAGTCCTTCGCAGCTGCTGTGTTCTAGGAACTCAGGGCTTTCTGGTTAATAGAACTCTTACCCTAGGCGAAACTCAAACCTTAACCCTAGGAAGGAAAATCTGTCTATGGTTCAGGATGGTCTCATGAGAATAGAAGCAGAGGCAGCCAAGTTGTGTCACTTCTGCGGCCCTCTTGGGATGCCTTTAACAGCATATGCCTTGAGCCCAGGGCTTCCTGGTTTTAAAAGTCCTAGGCCTAAGCCTAACAGTAACCCTAGGAAGGTAAATCAGCCGCGTATTAGGGTTCTTCCTAAGGGAAAAGCCGTGAAAGCAGCCATGTTGTGGCACTTTTGCACTCCCTTTGGGATGCCTTTGGCAGATGCAGTATGCCTGGAACTCAGGGCTTCCTGGTTAAAAAACTCCAAGCCCTAGGCTGAAGCCTAACCCTAACCCTAGGCAGATAAATCAGCCTAGGTATAGGGATGGTGCCAAGGAAAAAGCTGTGAAAGCGGCCATGTTGTTGCACTTTTTTACTCCACTTGGGATGCCTTGAACAGATGCAGTGTGCCTGGAGCTAAGGGCTTCCTAGTTTTAAAAATCCTAGCCCTAAGCCTAAGCCTTACAGTAACCCTGGGAAGGGAAATCAGCGTGGTGTTAAGCTTCTTGCCAAGGAAAAAGCCGTGAAAGCAGCCATGTTGTGGCACTTCTGCACTCCCTTTGGGATGCTTTTTGCAGATGAAGTAAGCCTGGAACTCAGGGCTTCCTGATTTTAAAAATCCTAGCCCTAGGCCGAACCCCAACCCTAAGGTGAGAAAGGCAAATCAGCCAGGAATTAGGCATGTCCCCAAGGAAAAAGCTGTGGAGGCAGGCATGTTGTGGTACTTTTGCGCTCTTCTTGGGTAGTCCTTCGCAGCTGCTGTGTTCTTGGAACTCAGGTCTTTCTGGTTAATAGAACCCTTACCCTAGGCGTAACTCAAACCTTAACCCTAGGAAGGAAAATCAGCCTATGGTTCGGGATGGTCTCATGGAAATATCAGTGGTGGCAGCCAAGTTGTGTCACTTTTGCGCTCCCCTTGGGATGCCTTTCGCAGCTGCAGTGTGCCTGGAGCCCAGGGCTTCCTGGTTTTAAAAGTCCTAGGCCTAAGCCTAACAGTAACCCTAGGAAGGTAAATCAGCCGGGTATTAGGGTTCTTCCTAAGGGAAAAGCCGTGAAAGCAGCCATGTTGTGGCACTTTTGCACTCCCTTTGGGATGCCTTTGGCAGATGCAGTATGCCTGGAACTCAGGGCTTCCTGGTTAAAAAACTCCAAGCCCTAGGCTGAACCCTAACCCTAACCCTAGGCAGATAAATCAGCCTAGGTATAGGGATGGTGCCAAGGAAAAAGCTGTGAAAGCTGCCATGTTGTTGCACTTTTGTACTCCCTTTTGGATGCCTTTCACCGCTCCAGTGTGCCTGGAACTCAGGGCTTCCTGATTTTAAAAATCCTAGCCCTAGGCCGAACCCCAAACCTAGAGATGAGAAAGGCAAATCAGCCAGGAATTAGGCATTTCCCCAAGGAAAAAGCTGTGGAGGCAGGCATGTTGTGGTACTTTTGCGCTCTTCTTGGGTAGTCCTTCGCAGCTGCTGTGTTCTTGGAACTCAGGTCGTTCTGGTTAATAGAACTCTTACCCTAGGCGTAACTCAAACCTTAACCCTAGGAAGGAAAATCAGCCTATGGTTCGGGATGGTCTCATGGAAATATCAGTGGTGGCAGCCAAGTTGTGTCACTTTTGCGCTCCTCTTGGGATGCCTTTCGCAACTGCAGTGTGCCTGGAGCCCAGGGCTTCCTGGTTTTAAAAGTCCTAGGCCTAAGCCTAACAGTAATCCTAGGAAGGTAAATCAGCCGGGTATTAGGGTTCTTCCTAAGGGAAAAGCCGTGAAAGCAGCCATGTTGTGGCACTTCTGCACTCCCTTTGGGATGCCTTTGGCAGATGAAGTAAGCCTGGAACTCAGGGCTTCCTAGTTAAAAAAATCCTAGCCCTAGGCCGAACCCCAACCCTAAGACGAGAAAGGCAAATCAGCCAGGAATTAGGCATGTCCCCAAGGAAAAAGCTGTGGAGGCAGGCATGTTGTGGTACTTTTGCGCTCTTCTTGGGAAGTCCTTCGCAGCTGCTGTGTTCTTGGAACTCAGGGCTTTCTGGTTAATAGAACACTTACCCTAGGCGAAACTCAAACCTTAACCCTAGGAAGGAAAATCTGTCTATGGTTCAGGATGGTCTCATGAGAATAGAAGCAGAGGCAGCCAAGTTGTGTCACTTCTGCGGCCCTCTTGGGATGCCTTTAACAGCATATGCCTGGAGCCCAGGGCTTCCTGGTTTTAAAAGTCCTAGGCCTAAGCCTAACAGTAACCCTAGGAAGGTAAATCAGCCGGGTATTAGGGTTCTTCCTAAGGGAAAAGCCGTGAAAGCAGCCATGTTGTGGCACTTCTGCACTCCCTTTGGGATGCCTTGAACAGCTGCAGTGTGCCTGGATCTAAAGGCTTCCTAGTTTTAAAAATCCTAGCCCTAGGCCTAAGCCTAACAGTAACCCTGGGAAGGGAAATCAGCCTGGTGTTAAGCTTTTTGCCAAGGAAAAAGCCGTGAAAGCAACCATGTTGTGGCACTTTTGCACTCCCTTTTGGATGCCTTTCACGGCACCAGTGTGCCAGGAACTCAGGGCTTCCTGATTTTAAAAACCCTAGCCCTAGGCCGAACCCCAACCCTAAGACGAGAAAGGCAAATCAGCCCGGAATTAGGAATGTCCCCAAGGAAAAAGCTGTGGAGGCAGGCATGTTGTGGTAATTCTTCACTCCCTTTGTTAAGCCTTTGGCAGATGAAGTAAGCCTGGAACTCAGGGCTTCCTAGTTAAAAAAATCCTAGCCCTATGCCGAACCCCAAGCCTAAGACGAGAAAGGAAAATCAGCCAGGAATTAGGCATGTCCCCAAGGAAATAGCTGTGAAGGAAGGCATGTTGTGGTACTTTTGCGCTCTTCTTGGGTAGTCCTTCGCAGCTGCTGTGTTCTAGGAACTCAGGGCTTTCTGGTTAATAGAACTCTTACCCTAGGCGAAACTCAAACCTTAACCCTAGGAAGGAAAATCTGTCTATGGTTCAGGATGGTCTCATGAGAATAGAAGCAGAGGCAGCCAAGTTGTGTCACTTCTGCGGCCCTCTTGGGATGCCTTTAACAGCATATGCCTTGAGCCCAGGGCTTCCTGGTTTTAAAAGTCCTAGGCCTAAGCCTAACAGTAACCCTAGGAAGGTAAATCAGCCGCGTATTAGGGTTCTTCCTAAGGGAAAAGCCGTGAAAGCAGCCATGTTGTGGCACTTTTGCACTCCCTTTGGGATGCCTTTGGCAGATGCAGTATGCCTGGAACTCAGGGCTTCCTGGTTAAAAAACTCCAAGCCCTAGGCTGAAGCCTAACCCTAACCCTAGGCAGATAAATCAGCCTAGGTATAGGGATGGTGCCAAGGAAAAAGCTGTGAAAGCGGCCATGTTGTTGCACTTTTTTACTCCACTTGGGATGCCTTGAACAGATGCAGTGTGCCTGGAGCTAAGGGCTTCCTAGTTTTAAAAATCCTAGCCCTAAGCCTAAGCCTTACAGTAACCCTGGGAAGGGAAATCAGCGTGGTGTTAAGCTTCTTGCCAAGGAAAAAGCCGTGAAAGCAGCCATGTTGTGGCACTTCTGCACTCCCTTTGGGATGCTTTTTGCAGATGAAGTAAGCCTGGAACTCAGGGCTTCCTGATTTTAAAAATCCTAGCCCTAGGACGAACCCCAACCCTAAGGTGAGAAAGGCAAATCAGCCAGGAATTAGGCATGTCCCCAAGGAAAAAGCTGTGGAGGCAGGCATGTTGTGGTACTTTTGCGCTCTTCTTGGGTAGTCCTTCGCAGCTGCTGTGTTCTTGGAACTCAGGTCTTTCTGGTTAATAGAACCCTTACCCTAGGCGTAACTCAAACCTTAACCCTAGGAAGGAAAATCAGCCTATGGTTCGGGATGGTCTCATGGAAATATCAGTGGTGGCAGCCAAGTTGTGTCACTTTTGCGCTCCCCTTGGGATGCCTTTCGCAGCTGCAGTGTGCCTGGAGCCCAGGGCTTCCTGGTTTTAAAAGTCCTAGGCCTAAGCCTAACAGTAACCCTAGGAAGGTAAATCAGCCGGGTATTAGGGTTCTTCCTAAGGGAAAAGCCGTGAAAGCAGCCATGTTGTGGCACTTTTGCACTCCCTTTGGGATGCCTTTGGCAGATGCAGTATGCCTGGAACTCAGGGCTTCCTGGTTAAAAAACTCCAAGCCCTAGGCTGAACCCTAACCCTAACCCTAGGCAGATAAATCAGCCTAGGTATAGGGATGGTGCCAAGGAAAAAGCTGTGAAAGCTGCCATGTTGTTGCACTTTTGTACTCCCTTTTGGATGCCTTTCACCGCTCCAGTGTGCCTGGAACTCAGGGCTTCCTGATTTTAAAAATCCTAGCCCTAGGCCGAACCCCAAACCTAAGATGAGAAAGGCAAATCAGCCAGGAATTAGGCATGTCCCCAAGGAAAAAGCTGTGGAGGCAGGCATGTTGTGGTACTTTTGCGCTCTTCTTGGGTAGTCCTTCGCAGCTGCTGTGTTCTTGGAACTCAGGTCGTTCTGGTTAATAGAACTCTTACCCTAGGCGTAACTCAAACCTTAACCCTAGGAAGGAAAATCAGCCTATGGTTCGGGATGGTCTCATGGAAATATCAGTGGTGGCAGCCAAGTTGTGTCACTTTTGCGCTCCTCTTGGGATGCCTTTCGCAACTGCAGTGTGCCTGGAGCCCAGGGCTTCCTGGTTTTAAAAGTCCTAGGCCTAAGCCTAACAGTAATCCTAGGAAGGTAAATCAGCCGGGTATTAGGGTTCTTCCTAAGGGAAAAGCCGTGAAAGCAGCCATGTTGTGGCACTTCTGCACTCCCTTTGGGATGCATTTGGCAGATGAAGTAAGCCTGGAACTCAGGGCTTCCTAGTTAAAAAAATCCTAGCCCTAGGCCGAACCCCAACCCTAAGACGAGAAAGGCAAATCAGCCAGGAATTAGGCATGTCCCCAAGGAAAAAGCTGTGGAGGCAGGCACGTTGTGGTACTTTTGCGCTCTTCTTGGGTAGTCCTTCGCAGCTGCTGTGTTCTTGGAACTCAGGTCTTTCTGGTTAATAGAACTCTTACCCTAGGCGTAACTCAAACCTTAACCCTAGGAATGAAAATCAGCCTATGGTTCAGGATGGTCTCATGAGAATAGAAGCAGAGCCAGCCAAATTGTGTCACTTCTGCGGCCCTCTTGGGATGCCTTTCGCAGCTGCATGTGCCTGGAGCCCAGGGCTTCCTGGTTTTAAAAGTCCTAGGCCTAAGCCTAACAGTAACCCTAGGAAGGTAAATCAGCCGCGTATTAGGGTTCTTCCTAAGGGAAAAGCCGTGAAAGCAGCCATGTTGTGGCACTTCTGCACTCCCTTTGGGATGCTTTTTGCAGATGCAGTAAGCCTGGAACTCAGGGCTTCCTAGTTAAAAAAATCCTAGCCCTAGGCCGAACCCCAACCCTAAGACGAGAAAGGCAAATCAGCCAGGAATTAGGCATGTCCCCAAGGAAAAAGCTGTGGAGGCAGGCATGTTGTGGTACTTTTGCGCTCTTCTTGGGTAGTCCTTCGCAGCTGCTGTGTTCTTGGAACTCAGGTCTTTCTGGTTAATAGAACCCTTACCCTAGGCGTAACTCAAACCTTAACCCTAGGAAGGAAAATCAGCCTATGGTTCGGGATGGTCTCATGGAAATATCAGTGGTGGCAGCCAAGTTGTGTCACTTTTGCGCTCCCCTTGGGATGCCTTTCGCAGCTGCAGTGTGCCTGGAGCCCAGGGCTTCCTGGTTTTAAAAGTCCTAGGCCTAAGCCTAACAGTAACCCTAGGAAGGTAAATCTGCCGGGTATTAGGGTTCTTCCTAAGGGAAAAGCCGTGAAAGCAGCCATGTTGTGGCACTTTTGCACTCCCTTTGGGATGCCTTTGGCAGATGCAGTATGCCTGGAACTCAGGGCTTCCTGGTTAAAAAACTCCAAGCCCTAGGCTGAACCCTAACCCTAACCCTAGGCAGATAAATCAGCCTAGGTATAGGGATGGTGCCAAGGAAAAAGCTGTGAAAGCTGCCATGTTGTTGCACTTTTGTACTCCCTTTTGGATGCCTTTCACCGCTCCAGTGTGCCTGGAACTCAGGGCTTCCTGATTTTAAAAATCCTAGCCCTAGGCCGAACCCCAACCCTAAGATGAGAAAGGCAAATCAGCCAGGAATTAGGCATGTCCCCAAGGAAAAAGCTGTGGAGGCAGGCATGTTGTGGTACTTTTGCGCTCTTCTTGGGTAGTCCTTCGCAGCTGCTGTGTTCTTGGAACTCAGGTCGTTCTGGTTAATAGAACTCTTACCCTAGGCGTAACTCAAACCTTAACCCTAGGAAGGAAAATCAGCCTATGGTTCGGGATGGTCTCATGGAAATATCAGTGGTGGCAGCCAAGTTGTGTCACTTTTGCGCTCCTCTTGGGATGCCTTTCGCAGCTGCAGTGTGCCTGGAGCCCAGGGCTTCCTGATTTTAAAAGTCCTAGGCCTAAGCCTAACAGTAACCCTAGGAAGGTAAATCAGCCGCGTATTAGGGTTCTTCCTAAGGGAAAAGCCGTGAAAGCAGCCATGTTGTGGCACTTCTGCACTCCCTTTGGGATGCCTTTGGCAGATGAAGTAAGCCTGGAACTCAGGGCTTCCTAGTTAAAAAAATCCTAGCCCTAGGCCGAACCCCAACCCTAAGACGAGAAAGGCAAATCAGCCAGGAATTAGGCATGTCCCCAAGGAAAAAGCTGTGGAGGCAGGCACGTTGTGGTACTTTTGCGCTCTTCTTGGGTAGTCCTTCGCAGCTGCTGTGTTCTTGGAACTCAGGTCTTTCTGGTTTATAGACCTCTTACCCTAGGCGTAACTCAAACCTTAACCCTAGGAATGAAAATCAGCCTATGGTTCAGGATGGTTTCATGAGAATAGAAGCAGAGGCAGCCAAATTGTGTCACTTCTGCGGCCCTCTTGGGATGCCTTTCGCAGCTGCATGTGCCTGGAGCCCAGGGCTTCCTGGTTTTAAAAGTCCTAGGCCTAAGCCTAACAGTAACCCTAGGAAGGTAAATCAGCCGCGTATTAGGGTTCTTCCTAAGGGAAAAGCCGTGAAAGCAGCCATGTTGTGGCACTTTTGCACTCCCTTTGGGATGCCTTTGGCAGATGCAGTATGCCTGGAACTCAGGGCTTCCTGGTTAAAAAACTCCAAGCCCTAGGCTGAAGCCTAACCCTAACCCTAGGCAGATAAATCAGCCTAGGTATAGGGATGGTGCCAAGGAAAAAGCTGTGAAAGCGGCCATGTTGTTGCACTTTTTTACTCCACTTGGGATGCCTTGAACAGATGCAGTGTGCCTGGATCTAAGGGCTTCACAGTTTTAAAAATCCTAGCCCTAGGCCTAAGCCTTACATTAACCCTGGGAATGGAAATCAGCCTGGTGTTAAGCTTCTTGCCAAGGAAAAAGCCGTGAAAGCAGCCATGTTGTGGCACTTTTTTACTCCGCTTGGGATGCCTTTCACAGCTCCAGTGTGCTGGAACTCAGGGCTTCCTGATTTTAAAAATCCTAGCCCTAGGCCGAACCCCAACCCTAAGACGAGAAAGGCAAATCAGCCAGGAATTAGGCATGTCCCCAAGGAAAAAGCTGTGGAGGCAGGCACGTTGTGGTACTTTTGCGCTCTTCTTGGCTAGTCCTTCGCAGCTGCTGTGTTCTTGGAACTCAGGGCTTTCTGGTTAATAGAACCCTTACCCCAGGCGTAACTCAAACCTTAACCCTAGGAAGGAAAATCAGCCTATGGTTCGGGATGGTCTCATGGAAATATCAGTGGTGGCAGCCAAGTTGTGTCACTTTTGCGCTCCCCTTGGGATGCCTTTCGCAGCTGCAGTGTGCCTGGAGCCCAGGGCTTACTGGTTTTAAAAGTATTAGGCCTAAGCCTAACAGTAACCCTAGGAAGGTAAATCAGCCGGGTATTAGGGTTCTTCCTAAGGGAAAAGCCGTGAAAGCAGCCATGTTGTGGCACTTCTGCACTCCCTTTGGGATGCCTTTCGCAGCTGCAGTGTGCCTGGAGCCCAGGGCTTCCTGGTTTAAAATGTCCTAGCCCTAAGCCTAACAGTAACCCTAGGAAGGTAAATCAGCCGCGTATTAGGGTTCTTCCTAAGGGAAAAGCCGTGAAAGCAGCCATGTTGTGGCACTTCTGCACTCCCTTTGGGATGCCTTTGGCAGATGAAGTAAGCCTGGAACTCAGGGCTTCCTAGTTAAAAAAATCCTAGCCCTAGGCCGAACCCCAACCCTAAGACGAGAAAGGCAAATCAGCCAGGAATTAGGCATGTCCCCTAGGAAAAAGCTGTGGAGGCAGGCACGTTGTGGTACTTTTGTGCTCTTCTTGGGTAGTCCTTCGCAGCTGCTGTGTTCTTGGAACTCAGGTCTTTCTGGTTAATAGAACTCTTACCCTAGGCGTAACTCAAACCTTAACCCTAGGAATGAAAATCATCCTATGGTTCAGGATGGTCTCATGAGAATAGAAGCAGAGGCAGCCAAGTTGTGTCACTTCTGCGGTCCTCTTGGAATGCCTTTCGCAGCTGCATGTGCCTGGAGCCCAGGGCTTCCTGGTTTTAAAAGTCCTAGGCCTAAGCCTAACAGTAACCCTAGGAAGGTAAATCAGCCGCGTATTAGGGTTCTTCCTAAGGGAAAAGCTGTGAAAAGAGCCATGTTGTGGCACTTCTGCACGCCCTTTGGGATGCTTTTTGCAGATGCAGTAAGCCTGGAACTCAGGGCTTCCTAGTTAAAAAAATCCTTGCCCTAGGCCGAACCCCAACCCTAAGACGAGAAAGGCAAATCAGCCAGGAATTAGGCATGTCCCCAAGGAAAAAGCTGTGGAGGCAGGCATGTTGTGGTACTTTTGCGCTCTTCTTGGCTAGTCCTTCGCAGCTGCTGTGTTCTTGGAACTCAGGGCTTTCTGGTTAATAGAACCCTTACCCCAGGCGTAACTCAAACCTTAACCCTAGGAAGGAAAATCAGCCTATGGTTCGGGATGGTCTCATGGAAATATCAGTGGTGGCAGCCAAGTTGTGTCACTTTTGCGCTACCCTTGGGATGCCTTTCGCAGCTGCAGTGTGCCTGGAGCCCAGGGCTTCCTGGTTTTAAAAGTCCTAGGCCTAAGCCTAACAGTAACCCTAGGAAGGTAAATCAGCCGCGTATTAGGGTTCTTCCTAAGGGAAAAGCCGTGAAAGCAGCCATGTTGTGGCACTTCTGCACTCCCTTTGGGATGCCTTTGGCAGATGCAGTTAGCCTGGAACTCAGGGCTTCCTGGTTAAAAACCTCCAAGCCCTAGGCTTAAGCCTAACCCCTAACCCTAGGCAGATAAATCAGCCTAGGTATAGGGATGGTGCCAAGGAAAAAGCTGTGAAAGCTGCCATGTTGTTGCCCTTTTGTACTCCCCTTGGGATGCCTTTCGCAGCTGCAGTGTGCCTGGAACCAAGGGCTTCCTAGTTTTAAAAATCCTAGCCCTAGGCCTAAGCCTAACAGTAACCCTGGGAAGGGAAATCAGCCTGGTGTTAGGCTTTTTGCCAAGGAAAAAGCCATGAAAGCAGCCATTTTGTGGCACTTTTGCACTCCCTTTTGGATGCCTTTCACAGCTCCAGTGTGCCTGGAACTCAGGGTTTCCTAGTTAAAAAAATCCTAGCCCTAGGCCGAACCCCAAGCCTAAGACGAGAAAGGCAAATCAGCCAGGAATTAGGCATGTCCCCAAGGAAAAAGCTGTGGAGGCAGGCATGTTGTGGTACTTTTGCGCTCCCTGTGGGATGCCTTTGGCAGATGCAGTAAGCCTGGAACTCAGGGCTTCCTAGTTAAAAATCTCGAAGCCCTAGGCTGAACCCTAACCCTAACCCTAGGCAGATAAAACAGCCTACGTATAGGGATGGTGCCAAGGAAAAAGCTGTGAAAGCTGCCATGTTGTTGCACTTTTGTACTCCCCTTGGGATGCCTTGAACAGCTGCAGTGTGCCTGGATCTAAGGGCTTCCTAGTTTTAAAAATCCTAGCCCTAGGCCTAAGCCTAACAGTAACCCTGGGAAGGGAAATCAGCCTGGTGTTAAGCTTCTTGCCAAGGAAAAAGCCGTGAAAGCAACCATGTTGTGGCACTTTTGCACTCCCTTTTGGATGCTTTTCACAGCTCCAGTGTGCCTGGAACTCAGGGCTTCCTGATTTTAAAAATCCTAGCCCTAGGCCGAACCCCAACCCTAAGACGAGAAAGGCAAATCAGCCAGGAATTAGGCATGTCCCCAAGGAAAAAGCTGTGGAGGCACGCATGTTGTGGTACTTTTGCGCTCTTCTTGGGTAGTCCTTCGCAGCTGCTGTGTTCTTGGAACTCAGGGCTTTCTGGTCAATAGAACCCTTACCCCAGGCGTAACTAAAAACTTAACCCTAGGAAGGAAAATCAGCCTATGGTTCAGGATGGTCTCATGAGAATAGAAGCAGAGGCAGCCAAGTTGTGTCACTTCTGCGGCCCTCTTGGGATGCCTTTCGCAGCTGCATGTGCCTGGAGCCCAGGGCTTCCTGGTTTTAAACGTCCTAGGCCTAAGCCTAACAGTAACCCTAGGAAGGTAAATCAGCCGGGTATTAGGGTTCTTCCTAAGGGAAAAGCCGTGAAAGCAGCCATGTTGTGGCACTTTTGCACTCCCTTTGGGATGCCTTTGGCAGATGAAGTAAGCCTGGAACTCAGGGCTTCCTAGTTAAAAAAATCCTAGCCCTAGGCCGAACCCCAACCCTAAGACGAGAAAGGCAAATCAGCCAGGAATTAGGCATGTCCCCAAGGAAAAAGCTGTGGAGGCAGGCATGTTGTGGTACTTTTGCGCTCTTCTTGGGAAGTCCTTCGCAGCTGCTGTGTTCTTGGAAGTCAGGGCTTTCTGGTTAATAGAACCCTTACCCTAGGCGTAACTCAAACCTGAACCCTAGGAAGGAAAATCAGCCTAGGATTTGGGATGGTCTCATGGAAATATCAGTGGTGGCAGCCAAGTTGTTTCACTTTTGCGCTCCCCTTGGGATGCCTTTCGCAGCTGCAGTGTGCCTGGAGCCCAGGGCTTCCTGGTTTTAAAAGTCCTAGGCCTAAGCCTAACAGTAACCCTAGGAAGGTAAATCAGCCGCGTATTAGGGTTCTTCCTAAGGGAAAAGCCGTGAAAGCAGCCATGTTGTGGCACTTTTGCACGCCCTTTGGGATGCCTTTGGCAGATGAAGTAAGCCTGGAACTCAGGGCTTTCTAGTTAAAAAAATCCTAGCCCAAGGCCGAACCCCAACCCTAAGACGAGAAAGGCAAATCAGCCAGGAATTAGGCATGTCCCCAAGGAAAAAGCTGTGGAGGCAGGCATGTTGTGGTACTTTTGCGCTCTTCTTGGCTAGTTCTTCGCAGCTGCTGTGTTCTTGGAACTCAGGGCTTTCTGGTTAATAGAACCCTTACCCCAGGCGTAACTCAAACTTTAACCCTAGGAAGGAAAATCAGCCTATGGTTCGGGATGGTCTCATGGAAATATCAGTGGTGGCAGCCAAGTTGTGTCACTATTGCGCTCCCCTTGGGATGCCTTTCGCAGCTGCAGTGTGCCTGGAGCCCAGGGCTTCCTGGTTTTAAAAGTCCTAGGCCTAAGCCTAACAGTAACCCTGGGAAGGGAAATCAGCCTGGTGTTAAGCTTCTTGCCAAGGAAAAAGCCGTGAAAGCAACCATGTTGTGGCACTTTTGCACTCCCTTTTGGATGCTTTTCACAGCTCCAGTGTGCCTGGAACTCAGGGCTTCCTGATTTTAAAAATCCTAGCCCTAGGCCGAACCCCAACCCTAAGACGAGAAAGGCAAATCAGCCAGGAATTAGGCATGTCCCCAAGGAAAAAGCTGTGGAGGCACGCATGTTGTGGTACTTTTGCGCTCTTCTTGGGTAGTCCTTCGCAGCTGCTGTGTTCTTGGAACTCAGGGCTTTCTGGTCAATAGAACCCTTACCCCAGGCGTAACTAAAAACTTAACCCTAGGAAGGAAAATCAGCCTATGGTTCAGGATGGTCTCATGAGAATAGAAGCAGAGGCAGCCAAGTTGTGTCACTTCTGCGGCCCTCTTGGGATGCCTTTCGCAGCTGCATGTGCCTGGAGCCCAGGGCTTCCTGGTTTTAAACGTCCTAGGCCTAAGCCTAACAGTAACCCTAGGAAGGTAAATCAGCCGGGTATTAGGGTTCTTCCTAAGGGAAAAGCCGTGAAAGCAGCCATGTTGTGGCACTTTTGCACTCCCTTTGGGATGCCTTTGGCAGATGAAGTAAGCCTGGAACTCAGGGCTTCCTAGTTAAAAAAATCCTAGCCCTAGGCCGAACCCCAACCCTAAGACGAGAAAGGCAAATCAGCCAGGAATTAGGCATGTCCCCAAGGAAAAAGCTGTGGAGGCAGGCATGTTGTGGTACTTTTGCGCTCTTCTTGGGAAGTCCTTCGCAGCTGCTGTGTTCTTGGAAGTCAGGGCTTTCTGGTTAATAGAACCCTTACCCTAGGCGTAACTCAAACCTGAACCCTAGGAAGGAAAATCAGCCTAGGATTTGGGATGGTCTCATGGAAATATCAGTGGTGGCAGCCAAGTTGTTTCACTTTTGCGCTCCCCTTGGGATGCCTTTCGCAGCTGCAGTGTGCCTGGAGCCCAGGGCTTCCTGGTTTTAAAAGTCCTAGGCCTAAGCCTAACAGTAACCCTAGGAAGGTAAATCAGCCGCGTATTAGGGTTCTTCCTAAGGGAAAAGCCGTGAAAGCAGCCATGTTGTGGCACTTTTGCACGCCCTTTGGGATGCCTTTGGCAGATGAAGTAAGCCTGGAACTCAGGGCTTTCTAGTTAAAAAAATCCTAGCCCAAGGCCGAACCCCAACCCTAAGACGAGAAAGGCAAATCAGCCAGGAATTAGGCATGTCCCCAAGGAAAAAGCTGTGGAGGCAGGCATGTTGTGGTACTTTTGCGCTCTTCTTGGCTAGTTCTTCGCAGCTGCTGTGTTCTTGGAACTCAGGGCTTTCTGGTTAATAGAACCCTTACCCCAGGCGTAACTCAAACTTTAACCCTAGGAAGGAAAATCAGCCTATGGTTCGGGATGGTCTCATGGAAATATCAGTGGTGGCAGCCAAGTTGTGTCACTATTGCGCTCCCCTTGGGATGCCTTTCGCAGCTGCAGTGTGCCTGGAGCCCAGGGCTTCCTGGTTTTAAAAGTCCTAGGCCTAAGCCTAACAGTAACCCTAGGAAGGTAAATCAGCCGGGTATTAGGGTTCTTCCTAAGGGAAAAGCCGTGAAAGCAGCCATGTTGTGGCACTTCTGCACTCCCTTTGGGATGCCTTTGGCAGATGCAGTAAGCCTGGAACTCAGGGCTTCCTAGTTAAAAATATCCTAGCCCTAGGCCGAACCCCAACCCTAAGACGAGAAAGGCAAATCAGCCAGGAATTAGGCATGTCCCCAAGGAAAAAGCTGTGGAGGCAGGCATGTTGTGGTACTTTTGCGTTCTTCTTGGGTAGTCCTTCGCAGCTGCTGTGTTCTTGGAACTCAGGGCTTTCTGGTTAATAGAACCCTTACCCCAGGCGTAACTCAAACCTTAACCCTAGGAAGGAAAATCAGCCTATGGTTCGGGATGGTCTCATGGAAATATCAGTGGTGGCAGCCAAGTTGTGTCACTTTTGCGCTCCCCTTGGGATGCCTTTCGCAGCTGCAGTGTGCCTGGAGCCCAGGGCTTCCTGGTTTTAAAAGTCCTAGGCCTAAGCCTAACAGTAACCCTAGGAAGGTAAATCAGCCGGGTATTAGGGTTCTTCCTAAGGGAAAAGCCGTGAAAGCAGCCATGTTGTGGCACTTCTGCACTCCCTTTGGGATGCCTTTGGCAGATGAAGTAAGCCTGGAACTCAGGGCTTCCTAGTTAAAAAAATCCTAGCCCTAGGCCGAACCCCAACCCTAAGACGAGAAAGGCAAATCAGCCAGGAATTAGGCATGTCCCCAAGGAAAAAGCTGTGGAGGCAGGCATGTTGTGGTACTTTTGCGCTCTTCTTGGGTAGTCCTTCGCAGCTGCTGTGTTCTTGGAACTCAGGGCTTTCTGGTTAATAGAACCCTTACCTCAGGCGTAACTCAAACCTTAACCCTAGGAAGGAAAATCAGCCTATGGTTCGGGATGGTCTCATGAGAATAGCAGCAGAGGCAGCCAAGTTGTGTCACTTTTGCGCTCCCCTTGGGATGTCTTTCGCAGCTGCAGTGTACCTGGAGCCCAGGGCTTCCTGGTTTTAAAAGTCCTAGGCCTAAGCCTAACAGTAACCCTAGGAAGGTAAATCAGCCGCGTATTAGGGTTCTTCCTAAGGCAAAAGCCGTGAAAGCAGCCATGTTGTGGCACTTCTGCACTCCCTTTGGGATGCCTTTGGCAGATGCAGTAAGCCTGGAACTCAGGGCTTCCTGGTTAAAAATCTCCAAGCCCTAGGCTGAACCCTAACCCTAACCCTAGGCAGATAAAACAGCCTAGGTATAGGGATGGTGCCAAGGAAAAAGCTGTGAAAGCTGCCATGTTCTTGCACTTTTGTACTCCCCTTGGGATGACTTGAACAGCTGCAGTGTGCCTGGAGCCCAGGGCTTCCTGGTTTTAAAAATCCTAGCCCTAGGCCTAAGCCTAACAGTAACCCTGGGAAGGGAAATCAGCCTGGTTTTAAGCTTCTTCCCACGGGAAAAGCCATGAAAGCAACCATGTTGTGGATCATTTGCACTCCCTTTTGGATGCCTTTCACAGCTCCAGTGTGCCTGGAACTCAGGGCTTCCTGATTTTAAAAATCCTAGCCCTAGGCCAAACCCCAACCCTAAGACGAGAAAGGCAAATCAGCCAGGAATTAGGCATGTCCCCAAGGAAAAAGCTGTGGAGGCAGGCATGTTGTGGTACTTTTGCGCTCTTCTTGGGTAGTCCTTCGCAGCTGCTGTGTTCTTGGAACTCAGGGCTTTCTGGTCAATAGAACCCTTACCCCAGGCGTAACTCAAACCTTAACCCTAGGAAGGAAAATCAGCCTATGGTTCAGGATGGTCTCATGAGAATAGAAGCAGAGGCAGCCAAGTTGCGTCACTTCTGCGGCCCTCTTGGGATGCCTTTCACAGCTGCATGTGCCTGGAGCCCAGGGCTTCCTGGTTTTAAAAGTCCTAGGCCTAAGCCTAACAGTAACCCTAGGAAGGTAAATCAGCTGGGTATTAGGGTTCTTCCTAAGGGAAAAGCCGTGAAAGCAGCCATGTTGTGGCACTTTTGCACTCCCTTTGGGATGCCTTTGGCAGATGAAGTAAGCCTGGAACTCAGGGCTTCCTAGTTAAAAAAATCCTAGCCCTAGGCCGAACCCCAACCCTAAGACGAGAAAGGCAAATCAGCCAGGAATTAGGCATGTCCCCAAGGAAAAAGCTGTGGAGGCAGGCATGTTGTGGTACTTTTGCGCTCTTCTTGGCTAGTCCTTCGCAGCTGCTGTGCTCTTGGAACTCAGGGCTTTCTGGCTAATAGAACCCTTACCCCAGGCGTAACTCAAACCTTAACCCTAGGAAGGAAAATCAGCCTATAGTTCGGGATGGTCTCATGGAAATATCAATGGTGGCAGCCAAGTTGTGTCACTTTTGCGCTCCCCTTGGGATGCCTTTCGCAGCTGCAGTGTGCCTGGAGCCCAGGGCTTCCTGGTTTTAATAGTCCTAGGCCTAAGCCTAACAGTAACCCTAGGAAGGTAAATCAGCCGGGTATTAGGGTACTTCCTAAGGGAAAAGCCGTGAAAGCAGCCATGTTGTGGCACTTCTGCACTCCCTTTGGGATGCCTTTGGCAGATGCAGTAAGCCTGGAACTCAGGGCTTCCTAGTTAAAAAAATCCTAGCCCTAGGCCGAACCCCAACCCTAAGACGAGAAAGGCAAATCAGCCAGGAATTAGGCATGTCCCCAAGGAAAAATCTGTGGAGGCAGGCATGTTGTGGTACTTTTGCGCTCTTCTTGGGTAGTCCTTCGCAGCTGCTGTGTTCTTGGAACTCAGGGCTTTCTGGTTAATAGAACCCTTACCCTAGGCGTAACTCAAACCTTAACCCTAGGAAGGAAAATCAGCCTATGATTCAGGATGGTCTCATGAGAATAGAAGCAGAGGCAGCCAAGTTGTGTCACTTCTGCGGCCCTCTTGGGATGCCTTTCGCAGCTGCATGTGCCTGGAGCCCAGGGCTTCCTGGTTTAAAAAGTCCTAGGCCTAAGCCTAACAGTAACCCTAGGAAGGTAAATCAGCCGCGTATTAGGGTTCTTCCTAAGGGAAAAGCCGTGAAAGCAGCCATGTTGTGGCACTTCTGCTCTCCCTTTGGGATGCTTTTTGCAGATGAAGTAAGCCTGGAACTCAGGGCTTCCTAGTTAAAAAAATCCTAGCCCTAGGCCGAACCCCAACCCTAAGACGAGAAAGGCAAATCAGCCAGGAATTAGGCATGTCCCCAAGGAAAAAGCTGTGGAGGCAGGCATGTTGTGGTACTTTTGCGCTCTTCTTGGGTAGTCCTTCGCAGTTGCTGTGTTCTTGGAACTCAGGGCTTTCTGGTTAATAGAACTCTTACCCTAGGCGTAACTCAAACCTTAACCCTAGGAAGGAAAATCAGCCTATGGTTCGGGATGGTCTCATGGAAATATCAGTGGTGGCAGCCAAGTTGTGTCACTTTTGCGCTCCCCTTGGGATGCCTTTCGCAGCTGCAGTGTGCCTGGAGCCCAGGGCTTCCTGGTTTTAAAAGTCCTAGGCCTAAGCCTAACAGTAAGCCTAGGAAGGTAAATCAGCCGCGTATTAGGGTTCTTCCTAAGGGAAAAGCCGTGAAAGCAGCCATGTTGTGGCACTTCTGCACTCCCTTTGGGATGCCTTTGGCAGATGCAGTAAGCCTGGAACTCAGGGCTTCCTAGTTAAAAAAAATCCTAGCCCTAGGCCGAACCCCAACCCTAAGACGAGAAAGGCAAATCAGCCAGGAATTAGGCATGTCCCCAAGGAAAAAGCTGTGGAGGCAGGCATGTTGTGGTACTTTTGCGCTCTTCTTGGCTAGTCCTTCGCAGCTGCTGTGTTCTTGGAACTCAGGGCTTTCTGGTTAATAGAACCCTTACCTCAGGCGTAACTCAAACCTTAACCCTAGGAAGGAAAATCAGCCTATGGTTCGGGATGGTCTCATGAGAATAGAAGCAGAGGCAGCCAAGTTGTGTCACTTTTGCGCTCCCCTTGGGATGTCTTTCGCAGCTGCAGTGTACCTGGAGCCCAGGGCTTCCTGGTTTTAAAAGTCCTAGGCCTAAGCCTTACAGTAAGCCTAGGAAGGTAAATCAGCCGCGTATTAGGGTTCTTCCTAAGGGAAAAGCCGTGAAAGCAGCCATGTTGTGGCACTTCTGCACTCCCTTTGGGATGCCTTTGGCAGATGCAGTAAGCCTGGAACTCAGGGCTTCCTGATTTTAAAAATCCTAGCCCTAGGCCGAACCCCAACCCTAAGACGAGAAAGGCAAATCAGCCAGGAATTAGGCATGTCCCCAAGGAAAAAGCTGTGGAGGCAGGCATGTTGTGGTACTTTTGCGCTCTTCTTGGGTAGTCCTTCGCAGCTGCTGTGTTCTTGGAACTCAGGGCTTTCTGGTTAATAGAACCCTTACCTCAGGCGTAACTCAAACCTTAACCCTAGGAAGGAAAATCAGCCTATGGTTCGGGATGGTCTCATGAGAATAGAAGCAGAGGCAGCCAAGTTGTGTCACTTTTGCGCTCCCCTTGGGATGTCTTTCGCAGCTGCAGTGTACCTGGAGCCCAGGGCTTCCTGGTTTTAAAAGTCCTAGGCCTAAGCCTAACAGTAACCCTAGGAAGGTAAATCAGCCGCGTATTAGGGTTCTTCCTAAGGGAAAAGCCGTGAAAGCAGCCATGTTGTGGCACTTCTGCACTCCCTTTGGGATGCCTTTCACAGCTCCAGTGTGCCTGGAACTCAGGGCTTCCTGATTTTAAAAATCCTAGCCCTAGGCCGAACCCCAACCCTAAGACGAGAAAGGCAAATCAGCCAGGAATTAGGCATGTCCCCAAGGAAAAAGCTGTGGAGGCAGGCATGTTGTGGTACTTTTGCGCTCTTCTTGGGTAGTCCTTCGCAGCTGCTGTGTTCTTGGAAGTCAGGGCTTTCTGGTTAATAGAAACCTTACCCTAGGCGTAACTCAAACCTTAACCCTAGGAAGGAAAATCAGCCTATGGTTCAGGATGGCCTCATGAGAATAGCAGCGGAGGCAGCCAAGTTGTGTCACTTGGCAGCCCTCTTGGGATGCCTTTAACAGCTGCATGTGCCTTGAGCCCAGGGCTTCCTGGTTTAAAAAGTCCTAGGCCTAAGCCTAACAGTAACCCTAGGAAGGTAAATCAGCCGCGTATTAGGGTTCTTCCTAAGGGAAAAGCCGTGAAAGCAGCCATGTTGTGGCACTTCTGCACTCCCTTTGGGATGCTTTTTGCAGATGAAGTAAGCCTGGAACTCAGGGCTTCCTAGTTAAAAAAATCCTAGCCCTAGGCCGAACCCCAACCCTAAGACGAGAAAGGCAAATCAGCCAGGAATTAGGCATGTCCCCAAGGAAAAAGCTGTGGAGGCAGGCATGTTGTGGTACTTTTGCGCTCTTCTTGGGTAGTCCTTCGCAGTTGCTGTGTTCTTGGAACTCAGGGCTTTCTGGTTAATGGAACCCTTACCCCAGGCGTAACTCAAACCTTAACCCTAGGAAGGAAAATCAGCCTATGGTTCGGGATGGTCTCATGGAAATATCAGTGGTGGCAGCCAAGTTGTGTCACTTTTGCGCTCCCCTTGGGATGCCTTTCGCAGCTGCAGTGTGCCTGGAGCCCAGGGCTTCCTGGTTTTAAAAGTCCTAGGCCTAAGCCTAACAGTAACCCTAGGAAGGTAAATCAGCCGGGTATTAGGGTTCTTCCTAAGGGAAAAGCCGTGAAAGCAGCCATGTTGTGGCACTTTTGCACTCCTTTTGGGATGCCTTTGGCAGATGAAGTAAGCCTGGAACTCAGGGCTACCTAGTTAAAAAAATCCTAGCCCTAGGCCGAACCCCAACCCTAAGACGAGAAAGGCAAATCAGCCAGGAATTAGGCATGACCCCAAGGAAAAAGCTGTGGAGGCAGGCATGTTGTGGTACTTTTGCGCTCTTCTTGGCTAGTCCTTCGCAGCTGCTGTGTTCTTGGAACTCAGGGCTTTCTGGTTAATAGAACCCTTACCCCAGGCGTAACTCAAACCTTAACCCTAGGAAGGAAAATCAGCCTATGGTTCGGGATGGTCTCATGGAAATATCAGTGGTGGCAGCCAAGTTGTGTCACTTTTGCGCTCCCCTTGGGATGCCTTTCGCAGCTGCAGTGTGCCTGGAGCCCAGGGCTTCCTGGTTTTAAAAGTCCTAGGCCTAAGCCTAACAGTAACCCTAGGAAGGTAAATCAGACGCGTATTAGGGTTCTTCCTAAGGGAAAAGCCATGAAAGCAGCCATGTTGTGGCACTTCTGCACTCCCTTTGGGATGCCTTTGGCAGATGAAGTAAGCCTGGAACTCAGGGCTACCTAGTTAAAAATATCCTAGCCCTAGGCCGAACCCCAACCCTAAGACGAGAAAGGCAAATCAGCCAGGAATTAGGCATGTCCCCAAGGAAAAAGCTGTGGAGGCAGGCACGTTGTGGCACTTTTGCGCTCTTCTTGGCTAGTCCTTCGCAGCTGCTGTGTTCTTGGAACTCAGGTCTTTCTCGTTAATAAAACTCGTACCCTAGGCGTAACTCAAACCTTAACCCTAGGAATGAAAATCAGCCTATGGTTCGGGATGGTCTCATGAGAATAGAAGCAGAGGCAGCCAAGTTGTGTCACTTCTGCGGCCCTCTTGGGATGCCTTTCGCAGCTGCATGTGCCTGGAGCCCAGGGCTTCCTGGTTTTAAAAGTCCTAGGCCTAAGCCTAACAGTAACCCTAGGAAGGTAAATCCGCCGCGTATTAGGGTTCTTCCTAAGGGAAAAGCCGTGAAAGCAGCCATGTTGTGGCACTTTTGCACTCCCTTTGGGATGCCTTTGGCAGATGCAGTAAGCCTGGAACTCAGGGCTTCCTAGTTAAAAATCTCCAAGCCCTAGGCTGAACCCTAACCCTAACCCTAGGCAGATAAATCAGCCTAGGTATAGGGATGGTGCCAAGGAAAAAGCTGTGAAAGCTGCCATGTTCTTGCACTTTTGTACTCCCCTTGGGATGCCTTGAACAGCTGCAGTGTACCTGGATCTAAGGGCTTCCTAGTTTCAAAAATCCTAGCCCAAGGCCTAAGCCTAACAGTAACCCTGGGAAGGGAAATCAGTCTGGTGTTAAGCTTCTTGCCAAGGAAAAAGCCATGAAAGCAACGATGTTGTGGCACTTTTGCACTCCCTTTTGGATGCCTTTCACAGCTCCAGTGTGCCTGGAACTCAGGGCTTCCTGATTTTAAAAATCCTAGCCCTAGGCCGAACCCCAACCCTAAGACGAGAAAGGCAAATCAGCCAGGAATTAGGCATGTCCCCAAGGAAAAAGCTGTGGAGGCAGGCATGTTGTGGTACTTTTGCGCTCTTCTTGGCTAGTCCTTCGCAGCTGCTGTGTTCTTGGAACTCAGGGCTTTCTGGTCAATAGAACCCTTACCCTAGGCGTAACTCAAACCTTAACCCTAGGAAGGAAAATCAGCCTATGGTTCGGGATGGTCTCATGGAAATATCAGTGGTGGCAGCCAAGTTGTGTCACTTTTGCGCTCCCCTTGGGATGCCTTTCGCAGCTGCAGTGTGCCTGGAGCCCAGGGCTTCCTGGTTTTAAAAGTCCTAGGCCTAAGCCTAACAGTAACCCTAGGAAGGTAAATCAGCCGGGTATTAGGGTTCTTCCTAAGGGAAAAGCCGTGAAAGCAGCCATGTTGTGGCACTTTTGCACTCCCTTTGGGATGCCTTTGGCAGATGAAGTAAGCCTGGAACTCAGGGCTACCTAGTTAAAAATATCCTAGCCCTAGGCCGAACCCCAACCCTAAGACGAGAAAGGCAAATCAGCCAGGAATTAGGCATGTCCCCAAGGAAAAAGCTGTGGAGGCAGGCACGTTGTGGCACTTTTGCGCTCTTCTTGGCTAGTCCTTCGCAGCTGCTGTGTTCTTGGAACTCAGGTCTTTCTCGTTAATAAAACTCTTACCCTAGGCGTAACTCAAACCTTAACCCTAGGAATGAAAATCAGCCTATGGTTCGGGATGGTCTCATGAGAATAGAAGCAGAGGCAGCCAAGTTGTGTCACTTCTGCGGCCCTCTTGGGATGCCTTTCGCAGCTGCATGTGCCTGGAGCCCAGGGCTTCCTGGTTTTAAAAGTCCTAGGCCTAAGCCTAACAGTAACCCTAGGAAGGTAAATCCGCCGCGTATTAGGGTTCTTCCTAAGGGAAAGGCCGTGAAAGCAGCCATGTTGTGGCACTTTTGCACTCCCTTTGGGATGCCTTTGGCAGATGCAGTAAGCCTGGAACTCAGGGCTTCCTAGTTAAAAATCTCCAAGCCCTAGGCTGAACCCTAACCCTAACCCTAGGCAGATAAATCAGCCTAGGTATAGGGATGGTGCCAAGGAAAAAGCTGTGAAAGCTGCCATGTTCTTGCACTTTTGTACTCCCCTTGGGATGACTTGAACAGCTGCAGTGTGCCTGGAGCCCAGGGCTTCCTGGTTTTAAAAATCCTAGCCCTAGGCCTAAGCCTAACAGTAACCCTGGGAAGGGAAATCAGCCTGGTGTTAAGCTTCTTGCCAAGGAAAAAGCCATGAAAGCAGCCATGTTGTGGCACATTTGCACTCCCTTTTGGATGCCTTTCACAGCTCCAGTGTGCCTGGAACTCAGGGCTTCCTGATTTTAAAAATCCTAGCCCTAGGCCGAACCCCAACCCTAAGACGAGAAAGGCAAATCAGCCAGGAATTAGGCATGTCCCCAAGGAAAAAGCTGTGGAGGCAGGCATGTTGTGGTACTTTTGCGCTCTTCTTGGGATGTCCTTCGCAGCTGCTGTGTTCTTGGAACTCAGGGCTTTCTGGTTAATAGAACCCTTACCCTAGGCGTAACTCAAACCTTAACCCTAGGAAGGAAAATCAGCCTATGGTTCGGGATGGTCTCATGGAAATATCAATGGTGGCAGCAAAGTTGTGTCACTTTTGCGCTCCCCTTGGGATGCCTTTCGCAGCTGCAGTGTGCCTGGAGCCCAGGGCTTCCTGGTTTTAATAGTCCTAGGCCTAAGCCTAACAGTAACCCTAGGAAGGTAAATCAGCCGGGTGTTACGGTACTTCCTAAGGGAAAAGCCGTGAAAGCAGCCATGTTGTGGCACTTCTGCACTCCCTTTGGGATGCCTTTGGCAGATGCAGTAAGCCTGGAACTCAGGGCTTCCTAGTTAAAAAAATCCTAGCCCTAGGCCGAACCCCAACCCTAAGACGAGAAAGGCAAATCAGCCAGGAATTAGGCATGTCCCCAAGGAAAAAGCTGTGGAGGCAGGCATGTTGTGGTACTTTTGCGCTCTTCTTGGGAAGTCCTTCGCAGCTGCTGTGTTCTTGGAACTCAGGTCTTTCTGGTTAATAGAACTCTTACCCTAGGCGAAACTCAAACCTTAACCCTAGGAAGGAAAATCAGCCTATGGTTCGGAATGGTCTCATGAGAATAGAAGCAGAGGCAGCCAAGTTGTGTCACTTTTGCGCTCCCCTTGGGATGCCTTTCGCTGCTGCAGTGTGCCTGGAGCCCAGGGCTTCCTGGTTTTAAAAGTCCTAGGCCTAAGCCTAACAGTAACCCTAGGAAGGTAAATCAGCCACGTATTAGGGTTCTTCCTAAGGGAAAAGCCGTGAAAGCAGCCATGTTGTGGCACTTTTGCACTCCCTTTGGGATGTCTTTGGCAGATGCAGTAAGCCTGGAACTCAGGGCTTCCTGGTTAAAAATCTCCAAGCCCTAGGCTGAACCCTAACACTAACCCTAGGCAGATAAAACAGCCTAGGTATAGGGATGGTGCCAAGGAAAAAGCTGTGAAAGCTGCCATGTTGTTGCACTTTTGTACTCCCCTTGGGATGCCTTGAACAGCTGCAGTGTGCCTGGATCTAAGGGCTTCCTAGTTTTAAAAATCCTAGCCCTAGGCCTAAGCCTAACAGTAACCCTTGGAAGGGAAATCAGCCAGGTGTTAAGCTTCTTGCCAAGGAAAAATCCGTGAAAGCAGCCATGTTGTGGCACTTCTGCACTCCCTTTGGGATGCCTTTGGCAGATGAAGTAAGCCTGGAACTCAGGGCTTCCTGATTTTAAAAATCCTAGCCCTAGGCCGAACCCCAACCCTAAGACGAGAAAGGCAAATCAGCCAGGAATTAGGCATGTCCCCAAGGAAAAAGCTGTGGAGGCAGGCATGTTGTGGTACTTTTTCGCTCTTCTTGGGTAGTCCTTCGCAGCTGCTGTGTTCTTGGAACTCAGGGCTTTCTGGTTAATAGAACCCTTACCCTAGGCGTAACTCAAACCTTAACCCTAGGAAGGAAAATCAGCCTATGATTCAGGATGGTCTCATGAGAATAGAAGCAGAGGCAGCCAAGTTGTGTCACTTCTGCGGCCCTCTTGGGATGCCTTTCGCAGCTGCATGTGCCTGGAGCCCAGGGCTTCCTGGTTTAAAAAGTCCTAGGCCTAAGCCAAAAAGTAACCCTAGGAAGGTAAATCAGCCGCGTATTAGGGTTCTTCCTAAGGGAAAAGCCGTGAAAGCAGCCATGTTGTGGCACTTCTGCACTCCCTTTGTGATGCTTTTTGCAGATGAAGTAAGCCTGGAACTCAGGGCTTCCTAGTTAAAAAAATCCTAGCCCTAGGCCGAACCCCAACCCTAAGACGAGAAAGGCAAATCAGCCAGGAATTAGGCATGTCCCCAAGGAAAAAGCTGTGGAGGCAGGCATGTTGTGGTACTTTTGCGCTCTTCTTGGCTAGTCCTTCGCAGTTGCTGTGTTCTTGGAACTCAGGGCTTTCTGGTTAATAGAACTCTTACCCTAGGCGTAACTCAAACCTTAACCCTAGGAAGGAAAATCAGCCTATGGTTCGGGATGGTCTCATGGAAATATCAGTGGTGGCAGCCAAGTTGTGTCACTTTTGCGCTCCCCTTGGGATGCCTTTCGCAGCTGCAGTGTGCCTGGAGCCCAGGGCTTCCTGGTTTTAAAAGTCCTAGGCCTAAGCCTAACAGTAACCCTAGGAAGGTAAATCAGCCGGGTATTAGGGTTCTTCCTAAGGGAAAAGCCGTGAAAGCAGCCATGTTGTGGCACTTTTGCACTCCCTTTGGGATGTCTTTGGCAGATGCAGTAAGCCTGGAACTCAGGGCTTCCTGGTTAAAAATCTCCAAGCCCTTGGCTGAACCCTAACACTAACCCTAGGCAGATAAAACAGCCTAGGTATAGGGATGGTGCCAAGGAAAAAGCTGTGAAAGCTGCCATGTTGTTGCACTTTTGTACTCCCCTTGGGATGCCTTGAACAGCTGCAGTGTGCCTGGATCTAAGGGCTTCCTAGTTTTAAAAATCCTAGCCCTAGGCCTAAGCCTAACAGTAACCCTGGGAAGGGAAATCAGCCGCGTATTAGGGTTCTTCCTAAGGGAAAAGCCGTGAAAGCAGCCATGTTGTGGCACTTCTGCACTCCCTTTGGGATGCTTTTTGCAGATGAAGTAAGCCTGGAACTCAGGGCTTCCTAGTTAAAAAAATCCTAGCCCTAGGCCGAACCCCAACCCTAAGAGGAGAAAGGCAAATCAGCCAGGAATTAGGCATGTCCCCAAGGAAAAAGCTGTGGAGGCAGGCATGTTGTGGTACTTTTGCGCTCTTCTTGGGTAGTCCTTCGCAGCTGCTGTGTTCTTGGAACTCAGGGCTTTCTGATTAGTAGAACCCTTACCTCAGGCGTAACTCAAACCTTAACCCTAGGAAGGAAAATCAGACTATGGTTCGGGATGGTCTCATGAGAATAGCAGCAGAGGCAGCCAAGTTGTGTCACTTTTGCGCTCCCCTTGGGATGTCTTTCGCAGCTGCAGTGTACCTGGAGCCCAGGGCTTCCGGGTTTTAAAAGTCCTAGGCCTAAGCCTAACAGTAACCCTAGGAAGGTAAATCAGCCGCGTATTAGGGTTCTTCCTAAGGGAAAAGCCGTGAAAGCAGCCATGTTGTGGCACTTCTGCACTCCCTTTGGGATGCCTTTCACAGCTCCAGTGTGCCTGGAACTCAGGGCTTCCTGATTTTAAAAATCCTAGCCCTAGGCCGAACCCCAACCCTAAGACGAGAAAGGCAAATCAGCCAGGAATTAGGCATGTCCCCAAGGAAAAAGCTGTGGAGGCAGGCATGTTGTGGTACTTTTGCGCTCTTCTTGGGTAGTCCTTCGCAGCTGCTGTGTTCTTGGAAGTCAGGGCTTTCTGGTTAATAGAAACCTTACCCTAGGCGTAACTCAAACCTTAACCCTAGGAAGGAAAATCAGCCTATGGTTCAGGATGGCCTCATGAGAATAGCAGCAGAGGCAGCCAAGTTGTGTCACTTGACAGCCCTCTTGGGATGCCTTTAACAGCTGCATGTGCCTTGAGCCCAGGGCTTCCTGGTTTAAAAAGTCCTAGGCCTAAGCCTAACAGTAACCCTAGGAAGGTAAATCAGCCGCGTATTAGGGTTCTTCCTAAAGGAAAAGCCGTGAAAGCAGCCATGTTGTGGCACTTCTGCACTCCCTTTGGGATGCTTTTTGCAGATGAAGTAAGCCTGGAACTCAGGGCTTCCTAGTTAAAAAAATCCTAGCCCTAGGCCGAACCCCAACCCTAAGACGAGAAAGGCAAATCAGCCAGGAATTAGGCATGTCCCCAAGGAAAAAGCTGTGGAGGCAGGCATGTTGTGGTACTTTTGCTCTCTTCTTGGGTAGTCCTTCGCAGTTGCTGTGTTCTTGGAACTCAGGGCTTTCTGGTTAATAGAACCCTTACCCCAGGCGTAACTCAAACCTTAACCCTAGGAAGGAAAATCAGCCTATGGTTCGGGATGGTCTCATGGAAATATCAGTGGTGGCAGCCAAGTTGTGTCACTTTTGCGCTCCCCTTGGGATGCCTTTCGCAGCTGCAGTGTGCCTGGAGCCCAGGGCTTCCTGGTTTTAAAAGTCCTAGGCCTAAGCCTAACAGTAACCCTAGGAAGGTAAATCAGCCGGGTATTAGGGTTCTTCCTAAGGGAAAAGCCGTGAAAGCAGCCATGTTGTGGCACTTTTGCACTCCGTTTGGGATGCCTTTGGCAGATGAAGTAAGCCTGGAACTCAGGGCTACCTAGTTAAAAAAATCCTAGCCCTAGGCCGAACCCCAACCCTAAGACGAGAAAGGCAAATCAGCCAGGAATTAGGCATGACCCCAAGGAAAAAGCTGTGGAGGCAGGCACGTTGTGGTACTTTTGCGCTCTTCTTGGCTAGTCCTTCGCAGCTGCTGTGTTCTTGGAACTCAGGGCTTTCTGGTTAATAGAACCCTTACCCCAGGCGTAACTCAAACCTTAACCCTAGGAAGGAAAATCAGCCTATGGTTCGGGATGGTCTCATGGAAATATCAGTGGTGGCAGCCAAGTTGTGTCACTTTTGCGCTCCCCTTGGGATGCCTTTCGCAGCTGCAGTGTGCCTGGAGCCCAGGGCTTCCTGGTTTTAAAAGTCCTAGGCCTAAGCCTAACAGTAACCCTAGGAAGGTAAATCAGCCGCGTATTAGGGTTCTTCCTAAGGGAAAAGCCGTTAAAGCAGCCATGTTGTGGCACTTTTGCACTCCCTTTGGGATGCCTTTGGCAGCTGAAGTAAGCCTGGAACTCAGGGCTACCTAGTTAAAAAAATCCTAGCCCTAGGCCGAACCCCAACCCTAAGACGAGAAAGGCAAATCAGCCAGGAATTAGGCATGTCCCCAAGGAAAAAGCTGTGGAGGCAGGCACGTTGTGGCACTTTTGCGCTCTTCTTGGCAAGTCCTTCGCAGCTGCTGTGTTCTTGGAACTCAGGTCTTTCTCGTTAATAAAACTCTTACCCTAGGCGTAACTCAAACCTTAACCCTAGGAATGAAAATAAGCCTATGGTTCGGGATGGTCTCATGAGAATAGAAGCAGAGGCAGCCAAGTTGTGTCACTTCTGCGGCCCTCTTGGGATGCCTTTCGCAGCTGCATGTGCCTGGAGCCCAGGGCTTCCTGGTTTTAAAAGTCCTAGGCCTAAGCCTAACAGTAACCCTAGGAAGGTAAATCAGCCGCGTATTAGGGTTCTTCCTAAGGGAAAAGCCGTGAAAGCAGCCATGTTGTGGCACTTTTGCACTCCCTTTGGGATGCCTTTGGCAGATGCAGTAAGCCTGGAACTCAGGGCTTCCTAGTTAAAAATCTCCAAGCCCTAGGCTGAACCCTAACCCTAACCCTAGGCAGATAAATCAGCCTAGGTATAGGGATGGTGCCAAGGAAAAAGCTGTGAAAGCTGCCATGTTCTTGCACTTTTGTACTCCCCTTGGGATGCCTTGAACAGCTGCAGTGTACCTGGATCTAAGGACTTCCTAGTTTTAAAAATCCTAGCCCTAGGCCTAAGCCTAACAGTAACCCTGGGAAGGGAAATCAGCCTGGTGTTAAGCTTCTTGCCAAGGAATAAGCCATGAAAGCAACCATGTTGTGGCACTTTTGCACTCCCTTTTGGATGCCTTTCACAGCTCCAGTGTGCCTGGAACTCAGGGCTTCCTGATTTTAAAAATCCTAGCCCTAGGCCGAACCCCAACCCTAAGACGAGAAAGGCAAATCAGCCAGGAATTAGGCATGTCCCCAAGGAAAAAGCTGTGGAGGCAGGCATGTTGTGGTACTTTTGCGCTCTTCTTGGGTAGTCCTTCGCAGCTGCTGTGTTCTTGGAACTCAGGGCTTTCTGGTTAATAGAACCCTTACCCTAGGCGTAACTCAAACCTTAACCCTAGGAAGGAAAATCAGCCTATGATTCAGGATGGTCTCATGAGAATAGAAGCAGAGGCAGCCAAGTTGTGTCACTTCTGCGGCCCTCTTGGGATGCCTTTCGCAGCTGCATGTGCCTGGAGCCCAGGGCTTCCTGGTTTAAAAAGTCCTAGGCCTAAGCCTAACAGTAACCCTAGGAAGGTAAATCAGCCGCGTATTAGGGTTCTTCCTAAGGGAAAAGCCGTGAAAGCAGCCATGTTGTGGCACTTCTGCACTCCCTTTGGGATGCCTTTGGCAGATGCAGTAAGCCTGGAACTCAGGGCTTCCTAGTTAAAAAAAATCCTAGCCCTAGGCCGAACCCCAACCCTAAGACGAGAAAGGCAAATCAGCCAGGAATTAGGCATGTCCCCAAGGAAAAAGCTGCGGAGGCAGGCACGTTGTGGTACTTTTGTGCTCTTCTTGGCTAGTCCTACGCAGCTGCTGTGTTCTTGGAACTCAGGTCTTTCTGGTTAATAGAACTCTTACCCTAGGCGTAACTCAAACCTTAACCCTAGGAAGGAAAATCAGCCTATGGTTCGGGATGGTCTCATGAGTATAGAAGCAGAGGCAGCCAAGTTGTGTCACTTTTGCGCTCCCCTTGGGATGCCTTTCGCAGCTGCAGTGTGCCTGGAGCCCAGGGCTTCCTGGTTTTAAAAGTCCTAGGCCTAAGCCTAACAGTAACCCTAGGAAGGTAAATCAGCCGCGTATTAGGGTTCTTCCTAAGGGAAAAGCCGTGAAAGCAGCCATGTTGTGGCACTTCTGCACTCCCTTTGGGATGCCTTTGGCAGATGCAGTAAGCCTGGAACTCAGGGCTTCCTAGTTAAAAAAATCCTAGCCCTAGGCCGAACCCCAACCCTAAGACGAGAAATGCAAATCAGCCAGGAATTAGGCATGTCCCCAAGGAAAAAGCTGTGGAGGCAGGCACGTTGTGGTACTTTTGCGCTCTTCTTGGGTAGTCCTTCGCAGCTGCTGTGTTCTTGGAACTCAGGGCTTTCTGGTTAATAGATCTCTTACCCTAGGCGTAACTCAAAACTTAACCCTAGGAAGGAAAATCAGCCTATGGTTCAGGATGGTCTCATGAGAATAGAAGCAGAGGCAGCCAAGTTGTGTCACTTCTGCGACCCTCTTGGGATGCCTTTCGCAGCTGCATGTGCCTGGAGCCCAGGGCTTCCTGGTTTTAAAAGTCCTAGGCCTAAGCCTAACAGTAACCCTAGGAAGGTAAATCAGCCGGGTATTAGGGTTCTTCCTAAGGGAAAAGCCGTGAAAGCAGCCATGTTGTGGCACTTCTGCACTCCCTTTCGGATGCTTTTTGCAGATGAAGTAAGCCTGGAACTCAGGGCTTCCTAGTTAAAAAAATCCTAGCCCTAGGCCGAACCCCAACCCTAAGACGAGAAAGGCAAATCAGCCAGGAATTAGGCATGTCCCCAAGGAAAAAGCTGTGGAGGCAGGCACGTTGTGGTACTTTTGCGCTCTTCTTGGCTAGTCCTTCGCACCTGCTGTGTTCTTGGAACTCAGGGCTTTCTGGTTAATAGAACCCTTACCTCAGGCGTAACTCAAACCTTAACCCTAGGAAGGAAAATCAGCCTATGGTTCGGGATGGTCTCATGAGAATAGCAGCAGAGGCAGCCAAGTTGTGTCACTTTTGCGCTCCCCTTGGGATGCCTTTCGCAGCTGCAGTGTACCTGGAGCCCAGGGCTTCCTGGTTTTAAAAGTCCTAGGCCTAAGCCTAACTATAACCCTAGGAAGGTAAATCAGCCGCGTATTAGGGTTCTTCCTAAGGGAAAAGCCGTGAAAGCAGCCATGTTGTGGCACTTCTGCACTCCCTTTGGGATGCCTTTGGCAGATGCAGTAAGCCTGGAACTCAGGGCTTCCTAGTTAAAAAAAATCCTAGCCCTAGGCCGAACCCCAACCCTAAGACGAGAAAGGCAAATCAGCCAGGAATTAGGCATGTCCCCAAGGAAAAAGCTGTGGAGGCAGGCACGTTGTGGTACTTTTGTGCTCTTCTTGGCTAGTCCTTCGCAGCTGCTGTGTTCTTGGAACTCAGGTCTTTCTGGTTAATAGGACTCTTACCCTAGGCGTAACTCAAACCTTAACCCTAGGAAGGAAAATCAGCCTATGGTTCGGGATGGTCTCATGAGTATAGAAGCAGAGGCAGCCAAGTTGTGTCACTTTTGCGCTCCCCTTGGGATGCCTTTCGCAGCTGCAGTGTGCCTGGAGCCCAGGGCTTCCTGGTTTTAAAAGTCCTAGGCCTAAGCCTAACAGTAACCCTAGGAAGGTAAATCAGCCGCGTATTAGGGTTCTTCCTAAGGGAAAAGCCGTGAAAGCAGCCATGTTGTGGCACTTCTGCACTCCCTTTGGGATGCCTTTGGCAGATGCAGTAAGCCTGGAACTCAGGGCTTCCTAGTTAAAAAAATCCTAGCCCTAGGCCGAACCCCAACCCTAAGACGAGAAAGGCAAATCAGCCAGGAATTAGGCATGTCCCCAAGGAAAAAGCTGTGGAGGCAGGCACGTTGTGGTACTTTTGCGCTCTTCTTGGGTAGTCCTTCGCAGCTGCTGTGTTCTTGGAACTCAGGTCTTTCTGGTTAATAGAACTCTTACCCTAGGCGTAACTCAAAACTTAACCCTAGGAAGGAAAATCAGCCTATGGTTCAGGATGGACTCATGAGAATAGAAGCAGGGGCAGCCAAGTTGTGTCACTTCTGCGGCCCTCTTGGGATGCCTTTTGCAGCTGCATGTGCCTGGAGCCCAGGGCTTCCTGGTTTTAAAAGTCCTAGGCCTAAGCCTAACAGTAACCCTAGGAAGGTAAATCAGCCGGGTATTAGGGTTTTCCTAAGGGAAAAGCCGTGAAAGCAGCCATGTTGTGGCACTTCTGCACTCCCTTTGGGATGATTTTTGCAGATGAAGTAAGCCTGGAACTCAGGGCTTCCTAGTTAAAAAAATCCTAGCCCTAGGCCGAACCCCAACCCTAAGAGGAGAAAGGCAAATCAGCCAGGAATTAGGCATGTCCCCAAGGAAAAAGCTGTAGAGGCAGGCATGTTGTGGTACTTTTGCGCTCTTCTTGGGTAGTCCTTCGCAGCTGCTGTGTTCTTGGAACTCAGGGCTTTCTGGTTAATAGAACCCTTACCTCAGGCGTAACTCAAACCTTAACCCTAGGAAGGAAAATCAGCCTATGGTTCAGGATGGTCTCATGAGAATAGCAGCAGAGGCAGCCAAGTTGTGGCACTTCTGCACTCCCTTTTGGATGCCTTTCGCAGCTGCAGTGTACCTGGAGCCCAGGGCTTCCTGGTTTTAAAGTCCTAGACCTAAGCCTAACAGTAACCCTAGGAAGGTAAATCAGCCGCGTATTAGGGTTCTTCCTAAGGGAAAAGCCGTGAAAGCAGCCATGTTGTGGCACTTCTGCACTCCCTTTGGGATGCCTTTCACAGCTCCAGTGCGCCTGGAACTCAGGGCTTCCTGATTTTAAAAATCCTAGCCCTAGGCCGAACCCCAACCCTAAGACGAGAAAGGCAAATCAGCCTGGAATTAGGCATGTCCCCAAGGAAAAAGCTGTGGAGGCAGGCATGTTGTGGTACTTTTGCGCTCTTCTTGGGTAGTCCTTCGCAGCTGCTGTGTTCTTGGAACTCAGGTCTTTCTGGTTAATAGAACCCTTACCCTAGGCGTAACTCAAACCTTAACCCTAGGAAGGAAAAGCAGCCTATGATTCGGGATGGTCTCATGGAAATATCTAGTGGTGGCAGCCAAGTTGTTTCACTTTTGCGCTCCCCTTGGGATGCCTTTCGCAGCTGCAGTGTGCCTGGAGCCCAGGGCTTCCTGGTTTTAAAAGTCCTAGGCCTAAGCCTAACAGTAACCCTAGGAAGGTAAATCAGCCGCGTATTAGGGTTCTTCCTAAGGGAAAAGCCGTGAAAGCAGCCATGTTGTGGCACTTTTGCACTCCCTTTGGGATGCCTTTGGCAGATGAAGTAAGCCTGGAACTCAGGGCTTTCTAGTTAAAAAAAATCCTAGCCTAGGCCGAACCCCAACCCTAAGACGAGAAAGGCAAATCAGCCAGGAATTAGGCATGTCCCCAAGGAAAAAGCTTTGGAGGCAGGCACGTTGTGGTACTTTTGCGCTCTTCTTGGGTAGTCCTTCGCAGCTGCTGTGTTCTTGGAACTCAGGGCTTTCTGGTTAATAGAACCCTTACCCCAGGCGTAACTCAAACCTTAACCCTAGGATGGAAAATCAGCCTATGGTTCGGGATGGTCTCATGGAAATATCAGTGGTGGCAGCCAAGTTGTTTCACTTTTGCGCTCCCCTTGGGATGCCTTTCGCAGCTGCAGTGTGCCTGGAGCCCAGGGCTTCCTGGTTTTAAAAGTCCTAGGCCTAAGCCTAACAGTAACCCTAGGAAGGTAAATCAGCCGCGTATTAGGGTTCTTCCTAAGGGAAAAGCCGTGAAAGCAGCCATGTTGTGGCACTTTTGCACTCCCTTTGGGATGTCTTTGGCAGATGCAGTAAGCCTGGAACTCAGGGCTTCCTGGTTAAAAATCTGCAAGCCCTAGGCTGAACCCTAACACTAACCCTAGGCAGATAAAACAGCCTAGGTATAGGGATGGTGCCAAGGAAAAAGCTGTGAAAGCTGCCATGTTGTTGCACTTTTGTACTCCCCTTGGGATGCCTTGAACAGCTGCAGTGTGCCTGGATCTAAGGGCTTCCTAGTTTTAAAAATCCTAGCCCTAGGCCTAAGCCTAACAGTAACCCTGGGAAGGGGAAATCAGCCAGGTGTTAAGCTTCTTGCCAAGGAAAAAGCCGTGAAAGCAGCCATGTTGTGGAACTTTTGCACTCCCTTTGGGATGCCTTTGGCAGATGAAATAAGCCTGGAACTCAGGGCTTCCTGATTTTAAAAACCCTAGCCCTAGGCCGAACCCCAACCCTAAGACGAGAAAGGCAAATCAGCCAGGAATTAGGCATGTCCCCAAGGAAAAAGCTGTGGAGGCAGGCATGTTGTGGTACTTTTGCGCTCTTCTTGGGTAGTCCTTCGCAGCTGCTGTGTTCTTGGAACTCAGGGCTTTCTGGTTAATAGAACCCTTACCCTAGGCGTAACTCAAACCTTAACCCTAGGAAGGAAAATCAGCCTATGATTCAGGATGGTCTCATGAGAATAGAAGCAGAGGCAGCCAAGTTGTGTCACTTCTGCGGCCCTCTTGGGATGCCTTTCGCAGCTGCATGTGCCTGGAGCCCAGGGCTTCCTGGTTTAAAAGTCCTAGGCCTAAGCCTAACAGTAACCCTAGGAAGGTAAATCAGCCGCGTATTAGGGTTCTTCCTAAGGGAAAAGCCGTGAAAGCAGCCATGTTGTGGCACTTCTGCACTCCCTTTGGGATGCCTTTGGCAGATGCAGTAAGCCTGGAACTCAGGGCTTCCTAGTTAAAAAAATCCTAGCCCTAGGCCGAACCCCAACCCTAAGACGAGAAAGGCAAATCAGCCAGGAATTAGGCATGTCCCCAAGGAAAAAGCTGTGGAGGCAGGCACGTTGTGGTACTTTTGCGCTCTTCTTGGGTAGTCCTTCGCAGCTGCTGTGTTCTTGGAACTCAGGTCTTTCTGGTTAATAGAACTCTTACCCTAGGCGTAACTCAAAACTTAACCCTAGGAAGGAAAATCAGCCTATGGTTCAGGATGGTCTCATGAGAATAGAAGCAGGGGCAGCCAAGTTGTGTCACTTCTGCGGCCCTCTTGGGATGCCTTTTGCAGCTGCATGTGCCTGGAGCCCAGGGCTTCCTGGTTTTAAAAGTCCTAGGCCTAAGCCTAACAGTAACCCTAGGAAGGTAAATCAGCCGGGTATTAGGGTTCTTCCTAAGGGAAAAGCCGTGAAAGCAGCCATGTTGTGGCACTTCTGCACTCCCTTTGGGATGCTTTTTGCAGATGCAGTAAGCCTGGAACTCAGGGCTTCCTAGTTAAAAAAATCCTAGCCCTAGGCCGAACCCCAACCCTAAGAGGAGAAAGGCAAATCAGCCAGGAATTAGGCATGTCCCCAAGGAAAAAGCTGTAGAGGCAGGCATGTTGTGGTACTTTTGCGCTCTTCTTGGGTAGTCCTTCGCAGCTGCTGTGTTCTTGGAACTCAGGGCTTTCTGGTTAATAGAACCCTTACCTCAGGCGTAACTCAAACCTTAACCCTAGGAAGGAAAATCAGCCTATGGTTCAGGATGGTCTCATGAGAATAGCAGCAGAGGCAGCCAAGTTGTGGCACTTCTGCACTCCCTTTTAGATGCCTTTCGCAGCTGCAGTGTACCTGGAGCCCAGGGCTTCCTGGTTTTAAAAGTCCTAGACCTAAGCCTAACAGTAACCCTAGGAAGGTAAATCAGCCGCGTATTAGGGTTCTTCCTAAGGGAAAAGCCGTGAAAGCAGCCATGTTGTGGCACTTCTGCACTCCCTTTGGGATGCCTTTCACAGCTCCAGTGTGCCTGGAACTCAGGGCTTCCTGATTTTAAAAATCCTAGCCCTAGGCCGAACCCCAACCCTAAGACGCGAAAGGCAAATCAGCCAGGAATTAGGCATGTCCCCAAGGAAAAAGCTGTGGAGGCAGGCATGTTGTGGTACTTTTGCGCTCTTCTTGGGAAGTCCTTTGCAGCTGCTGTGTTCTTGGAACTCAGGGCTTTCTGGTTAATAGAACCCGTACCCTAGGCGTAACTCAAACCTTAACCCTAGGAAGGAAAATCAGCCTATGGTTCGGGATGGTCTCATGGAAATATCAGTGGTGGCAGCCAAGTTGTGTCACTTTTGCGCTCCCCTTGGGATGCCTTTCGCAGCTGCATGTGCCTGGAGCCCAGGGCTTCCTGGTTTTAAAAGTCCTAGGCCTAAGCCTAACAGTAACCCTAGGAAGGTAAATCAGCCGCGTATTAGGGTTCTTCCTAAGGGAAAAGCCGTGAAAGCAGCCATGTTGTGGCACTTTTGCACACCCTTTGGGATGCCTTTGGCAGATAAAGCAAGCCTGGAACTCAGGGCTTCCTAGTTAAAAATATCCTAGCCCTAGGCCGAACCCCAACCCTAAGACGAGAAAGGCAAATCAGCCAGGAATTAGGCATGTCCCCAAGGAAAAAGCTGTGGAGGCAGGCACGTTGTGGTACTTTTGCGCTCTTCTTGGGTAGTCCTTCGCAGCTGCTGTGTTCTTGGAACTCAGGTCTTTCTGGTTAATAAAACTCTTACACTAGGCGTAACTCAAACCTTAACCCTAGGAAGGAAAATCAGCCTATGGTTCAGGATGGTCTCATGAGAATAGAAGCAGAGGCAGCAAAGTTGTGTCACTTCTGCGGCCCTCTTGGGATGCCTTTCGCAGCTGCATGTGCCTGGAGCCCAGGGCTTCCTACTTTTAAAAGTCCTAGGCCTAAGCCTAACAGTAACCCCAGGAAGGTAAATCAGCCGCGTATTAGGGTTCTTCCTAAGGGAAAAGCCGTGAAAGCAGCCATGTTGTGGCACTTCTGCACTCCCTTTGGGATGCTTTTTGCAGATGAAGTAAGCCTGGAACTCAGGGCTTCCTAGTTAAAAAAATCCTAGCCCTAGGCCGAACCCCAACCCTAAGAGGAGAAAGGCAAATCAGCCAGGAATTAGGCATGTCCCCAAGGAAAAAGCTGTGGAGGCAGGTATGTTGTGGTACTTTTGCGCTCTTCTTGGCTAGTCCTTCGCAGCTGCTGTGCTCTTGGAACTCAGGGCTTTCTGGCTTATAGAACCCTTACCCCAGGCGTAACTCAAACCTTAACCCTAGGAAGGAAAATCAGCCTATGGTTCGGGATGGTCTCATGAGAATAGCAGCAGAGGCAGCGAAGTTGTGTCACTTTTGCGCTCCCCTTGGTATGCCTTTCGCAGCTGCATGTGCCTGGAGCCCAGGGCTTCCTGGTTTTTAAAAGTCCTAGGCCTAAGCCTAACAGTAACTCTGGGAAGGGAAATCAGCCTGGTGTTAAGCTTCTTGCCAAGGAAAAAGCCGTGAAAGCAACCATGTTGTGGCACTTTTGCACTCCCTTTTGGATGCCTTTCACAGCTCCAGTGTGCCTGGAACTCAGGGCTTCCTGATTTTAAAAATCCTAGCCCTAGGCCGAACCCCAACCCTAAGACGAGAAAGGCAAATCAGCCAGGAATTAGGCATGTCCCCAAGGAAAAAGCTGTGGAGGCAGGCATGTTGTGGTACTTTTTCGCTCTTCTTGGGTAGTCCTTCGCAGCTGCTGTGTTCTTGGAACTCAGGGCTTTCTGGTTAATAGAACCCTTACCCTAGGCGTAACTCAAACCTTAACCCTAGGAAGGAAAATCAGCCTATGGTTCAGGATGGTCTCATGAGAATAGCAGCAGAGGCAGCCAAGTTGTGTCACTTCTGCAGCCCTCTTGGGATGCCTTTAACAGCTGCATGTGCCTGGAGCCCAGGGCTTCCTGGTTTTAAACGTCCTAGGCCTAAGCCTAACAGTAACCCTAGGAAGGTAAATCAGCCGCGTATTAGGGTTCTTCCTAAGGGAAAAGCCGTGAAAGCAGCCATGTTGTGGCACTTCTGCACTCCCTTTGGGATGCTTTTTGCAGATGAAGTAAGCCTGGAACTCAGGGCTTCCTAGTTAAAAAAATCCTAGCCCTAGGCCGAACCCCAACCCTAAGACGAGAAAGGCAAATCAGCCAGGAATTAGGCATGTCCCCAAGGAAAAAGCTGTGGAGGCAGGCATGTTGTGGTACTTTTGCGCTCTTCTTGGCTAGTCCTTCGCAGCTGCTGTGTTCTTGGAACTCAGGGCTTTCTGGTTAATAGAACCCTTACCCCAGGCGTAACTCAAACCTTAACCCTAGGAAGGAAAATCAGCCTATGTTTCGGGATGGTCTCATGGAAATATCAGTGGTGGCAGCCAAGTTGTGTCACTTTTGCGCTCCCCTTGGGATGCCTTTCGCAGCTGCATGTGCCTGGAGCCCAGGGCTTCCTGGTTTTAAAAGTCCTAGGCCTAAACCTAACAGTAACCCTAGGAAGGTAAATCAGCCGCGTATTAGGGTTCTTCCTAAGGGAAAAGCCATGAAAGCAGCCATGTTGTGGCACTTTTGCACTCCCTTTGGGATGCCTTTGGCAGATGCAGTAAGCCTGGAACTCAGGGCTTCCTGGTTAAAAAACTCCAAGCCCTAGGCTGAACCCTAACCCTAACCCTAGGCAGATAAAACAGCCTTGGTATAGGGATGGTGCCAAGGAAAAAGCTGTGAAAGCTGCCATGTTGTTGCACTTTTGTACTCCCCTTGGGATGCCTTGAACAGCTGCAGTGTGCCTGGATCTAAGGGCTTCCTAGTTTTAAAGATCCTAGCCCTAGGCCTAAGCCTAACAGTAACTCTGGGAAGGGAAATCAGCCTGGTGTTAAGCTTCTTGCCAAGGAAAAAGCCGTGAAAGCAACCATGTTGTGGCACTTTTGCACTCCCTTTTGGATGCCTTTCACAGCTCCAGTGTGCCTGGAACTCAGGGCTTCCTGATTTTAAAAATCCTAGCCCTAGGCCGAACCCCAACCCTAAGACGAGAAAGGCAAATCAGCCAGGAATTAGGCATGTCCCCAAGGAAAAAGCTGTTGAGGCAGGCATGTTGTGGTAGTTTTGCGCTCTTCTTGGGAAGTCCTTTGCAGCTGCTGTGTTCTTGGAACTCAGGGCTTTCTGGTTAATAGAACCCTTACCCCAGGCGTAACTCAAACCTAAACCCTAGGAAGGAAAATCAGCCTATGGTTCAGGATGGTCTCATGAGAATAGAAGCAGAGGCAGCCAAGTTGTGTCACTTCTGCGGCCCTCTTGGGATGCCTTTCGCAGCTGCATGTGCCTGGAGCCCAGGGCTTCCTGGTTTTAAAAGTCCTAGGCCTAAGCCTAACAGTAAGCCTAGGAAGGTAAATCAGCCGCGTATTAGGGTTCTTCCTAAGGGAAAAGCCGTGAAAGCAGCCATGTTGTGGCACTTTTGCACTCCCTTTGGGATGCCTTTGGCAGATGAAGTAAGCCTGGAACTCAGGGCTACCTAGTTAAAAATATTCTAGCCCTAGGCCGAACCCCAACCCTAAGACGAGAAAGGCAAATCAGCCAGGAATTAGGCATGTCCCCAAGGAAAAAGCTGTGGAGGCAGGCACGTTGTGGTACTTTTGCGCTCTTCTTGGCTAGTCCTTCGCAGCTGCTGTGTTCTTGGAACTCAGGGCTTTCTGGTTAATAGAACCCTTACCCCAGGCGTAACTCAAACCTTAACCCTAGGAAGGAAAATCAGCCTATGGTTCGGGATGGTCTCATGGAAATATCAGTGGTGGCAGCCAAGTTGTGTCACTTTTGCGCTCCCCTTGGGATGCGTTTCGCAGCTGCAGTGTGCCTGGAGCCCAGGGCTTCCTGGTTTTAAAAGTCCTAGGCCTAAGCCTAACAGTAACCCTAGGAAGGTAAATCAGCCGCGTATTAGGGTTCTTCCTAAGGGAAAAGCCGTGAAAGCAGCCATGTTGTGGCACTTTTGCACTCCCTTTGGGATGCCTTTGGCAGATGAATTAAGCCTGGAACTCAGGGCTACCTAGTTAAAAATATCCTAGCCCTAGGCCGAACCCCAACCCTAAGACGAGAAAGGCAAATCAGCCAGGAATTAGGCATGTCCCCAAGGAAAAAGCTCTGGAGGCAGGCACGTTGTGGTACTTTTGCGCTCTTCTTGGCTAGTCCTTCGCAGCTGCTGTGTTCTTGGAACTCAGGTCTTTCTGGTTAAAAAAACTCTTACCCTAGGCGTAACTCAAACCTTAACCCTAGGAAGGAAAATCAGCCTATGGTTCAGGATGGTCTCATGAGAATAGAAGCAGAGGCAGCCAAGTTGTGTCACTTCTGCGGCCCTCTTGGGATGCCTTTCGCAGCTGCATGTGCCTGGAGCCCAGGGCTTCCTGGTTTTAAAAGTCCTAGGCCTAAGCCTAACAGTAAGCCTAGGAAGGTAAATCAGCCGCGTATTAGGGTTCTTCCTAAGGGAAAAGCCGTGAAAGCAGCCATGTTGTGGCACTTCTGCACTCCCTTTGGGATGCTTTTTGCATATGAAGTAAGCCTGGAACTCAGGGCTTCCTAGTTAAAAATATCCTAGCCCTAGGCCGAACCCCAACCCTAAGACGAGAAAGGCAAATCAGCCAGGAATTAGGCATGTCCCCAAGGAAAAAGCTGTGGAGGCAGGCATGTTGTTGTACTTTTGCGCTCTTCTTGGGTAGTCCTTCGCAGCTGCTGTGTTCTTGGAACTCAGGGCTTTCTGGTTAATAGAACCCTTACCCTAGGCGTAACTCAAACCTTAACCCTAGGAAGGAAAATCAGCCTATGGTTCAGGATGGTCTCATGAGAATAGAAGCAGAGGCAGCCAAGTTGTGTCACTTCTGCGGCCCTCTTGGGATGCCTTTAACAGCTGCATGTGCCTGGAGCCCAGGGCTTCCTGGATTTAAAAGTCCTAGGCCTAAGCCTAACAGTAACCCTAGGAAGGTAAATCAGCCGCGTATTAGGGTTCTTCCTAAGGGAAAAGCCGTGAAAGCAGCCATGTTGTGGCACTTTTGCACTCCCTTTGGGATGCCTTTGGCAGATGCAGTAAGCCTGGAACTCAGGGCTTCCTGGTTAAAAAACTCCAAGCCCTAGGCTGAACCCTAACCCTAACCCTAGGCAGATAAAACAGCCTTGGTATAGGGATGGTGCCAAGGAAAAAGCTGTGAAAGCTGCCATGTTGTTGCACTTTTGTACTCCCCTTGGGATGCCTTGAACAGCTGCAGTGTGCCTGGATCTAAGGGCTTCCTAGTTTTAAAAATCCCAGCCCTAGGCCTAAGCCTAACAGTAACTCTGGGAAGGGAAATCAGCCTGGTGTTAAGCTTCTTGCCAAGGAAAAAGCCGTGAAAGCAACCATGTTGTGGCACTTTTGCACTCCCTTTTGGATGACTTTCACAGCTCCAGTGTGCCTGGAACTCAGGGCTTCCTGATTTTAAATATCCTAGCCCTAGGCCGAACCCCAACCCTAAGACGAGAAAGGCAAATCAGCCAGGAATTAGGCATGTCCCCAAGGAAAAAGCTGTGGAGGCAGGCACGTTGTGGTACTTTTGCGCTCTTCTTGGGTAGTCCTTCGCAGCTGCTGTGTTCTTGGATCTCAGGTCTTTCTGGTTAATAAAACTCTTACCCTAGGCGTAACTCAAACCTTAACCCTAGGAAGGAAAATCAGCCTATGGTTCAGGATGGTCTCATGAGAATAGAAGCAGAGGCAGCCAAGTTGTGTCACTTCTGCGGCCCTCTTGGGATGCCTTTCGCAGCTGCATGTGCCTGGAGCCCAGGGCTTCCTACTTTTAAAAGTCCTAGGCCGAAGCCTAACCGTAACCCTAGGAAGGTAAATCAGCCGCGTATTAGGGTTCTTTTTAAGGGAAAAGCCGTGAAAGCAGCCATGTTGTGGCACTTTTGCACACCCTTTGGGATGCCTTTGGCAGATGAAGTAAGCCTGGAACTCAGGGCTTCCTAGTTAAAAATATCCTAGCCCTAGGCCGAACCCCAACCCTAAGACGAGAAAGGCAAATCAGCCAGGAATTAGGCATGTCCCCAAGGAAAAAGCTGTGGAGGCAGGTATGTTGTGGTACTTTTGCGCTCTTCTTGGCTAGTCCTTCGCAGCTGCTGTGCCCTTGGAACTCAGGGCTTTCTGGTTAATAGAACCCTTACCCTAGGCGAAACTCAAACCTTAACCCTAGGAAGGAAAATCAGCCTATGGTTCAGGATGGTCTCATGAGAATAGAAGCAGAGGCAGCCAAGTTGTGTCACTTCTGCGGCCCTCTTGGGATGCCTTTAACAGCTGCCTGTGCCTGGAGCCCAGGGCTTCCTGGTTTTAAAAGTCCTAGGCCTAAGCCTAACAGTAACCCTAGGAAGGTAAATCAGCCGGGTATTAAGGTTCTTCCTAAGAGAAAAGCCGTGAAAGCAGCCATGTTGTGGCACTTTGGCACTCCCTTTGGGATGCCTTTGGCAGATGCAGTAAGCCTGGAACTCAGGGCTTCCTGGTTAAAAAACTCCAAGCCCTAGGCTGAACCCTAACCCTAACCCTAGGCAGATGAAACAGCCTTGGTATAGGGATGGTGCCAAGGAAAAAGCTGTGAAAGCTGCCATGTTGTTGCACTTTTGTACTCCCCTTGGGATGCCTTGAACAGCTGCAGTGTGCCTGGATATACGGGCTTCCTAGTTTTAAAAATCCTAGCCCTAGGCCTAAGCCTAACATTAACTCTGGGAAGGGAAATCAGCCTGGTGTTAAGCTTCTTGCCAAGGAAAAAGCCGTTAAAGCAACCATGTTGTGGCACTTTTGCACTCCCTTTTGGATGCCTTTCACAGCTCCAGTGTGCCTGGAACTCAGGGCTTCCTGATTTTAAAAATCTTAGCCCTAGGCCGAACCCCAACCCTAAGAGGAGAAAGGCATCTCAGCCAGGAATTAGGCATGTCCCCCAGGAAAAAGCTGTGGAGGCAGGCACGTTGTGGTAGTTTTGCGCTCTTCTTGGGTAGTCCTTCGCAGCTGCTGTGTTCTTGGAACTCAGGGCTTTCTGGTTAATAGAACCCTTACCCTAGGCGTAACTCAAACCTTAACCCTAGGAAGGAAAATCAGCCTATGGTTCAGGATGGTCTCATGAGAATAGCAGCAGAGGCAGCCAAGTTGTGTCACTTCTGCAGCCCTCTTGGGATGCCTTTAACAGCTGCATGTGCCTGGAGCCCAGGGCTTCCTGGTTTTAAAAGTCCTAGGCCTAAGCCTAACTTTAACCCTAGGAAGGTAAATCAGCCGCGTATTAGGGTTCTTCCTAAGGGAAAAGCCGTGAAAGCAGCCATGTTGTGGCACTTTTGCACTCCCTTTGGGATGCCTTTGGCAGATGAAGTAAGCCTGGAACTCAGGGCTTCCTAGTTAAAAAAAATCCTAGCCCTAGGCCGAACCCCAACCCTAAGACGAGAAAGGCAAATCAGCCAGGAATTAGGCATGTCCCCAAGGAAAAAGCTGTGGAGGCAGGCACGTTGTGGTACTTTTGCGCTCTTCTTGGCTAGTCCTTCGCAGCTGCTGTGTTCTTGGAACTCAGGTCTTTCTGGTTAATAAAACTCTTACCCTAGGCGTAACTCAAACCTTAACCCTAGGAAGGAAAATCAGCCTATGGTTCAGGATGGTCTCATGAGAATAGAAGCAGAGGCAGCCAAGTTGTGTCACTTCTGCGGCCCTCTTGGGATGCCTTTTGCAGCTGCATGTGCCTGGAGCCCAGGGCTTCCTGGTTTTAAAAGTCCTAGGCCTAAGCCTAACAGTAACCCTAGGAAGGTAAATCAGCTGCGTATTAGGGTTCTTCCTAAGGGAAAAGCCGTGAAAGCAGCCATGTTGTGGCGCTTCTGCACTCCCTTTGGGATGCCTTTGGCAGATGCAGTCAGCCTGGAACTCAGGGCTTTCTTAGTTAAAAAAATCCTAGCCCTAGGCCGAACCCCAACCCTAAGACGAGAAAGGCAAATCAGCCAGGAATTAGGCATGTCCCCAAGGAAAAAGCTGTGGAGGCAGGCATGTTGTGGTACTTTTGCACTCTTCTTGGGAAGTCCTTCGCAGCTGCTGTGTTCTTGGAACTCAGGGCTTTCTGGTTAATAGAACCCTTACCCTAGGCCTAACTCAAACCTTAACCCTAGGAAGGAAAATACGCCTATGGTTCGGGATGGTCTCATGGAAATATCAGTGGTGGCAGCCAAGTTGTGTCACTTTTGCGCTCCCCTTGGGATGCCTTTCGAAACTGCCGTGTGCCTGGAGCCCAGGGCTTCCTGGTTTTAAAAGTCCTAGGCCTAAGCCTAACAGTAACCCTAGGAAGGTAAATCAGCCGCGTATTAGGGTTCTTCCTAAGGGAAAAGCCGTGAAAGCAGCCATGTTGTGGCACTTTTGCACTCCCTTTGGGATGCCTTTGGCAGATGAAGTAAGCCTGGAACTCAGGGCTACCTAGTTAAAAATATCCTAGCCCTAGGCCGAACCCCAACCCTAAGACGAGAAAGGCAAATCAGCCAGGAATTAGGCATGTCCCCAAGGAAAAAGCTGTGGAGGCAGGCATGTTGTGGTACTTTTGTGCTCTTCTTGGCTAGCCCTTCGCAGCTGCTGTGTTCTTGGAACTCAGGGCTTTCTGGTTAATAGAACCCTTACCCTAGGCGTAACTCAAACCTTAACCCTAGGAAGGAAAATCAGCCTATGGTTCAGGATGGTCTCATGAGAATAGAAGCAGAGGCAGCCAAGTTGTGTCACTTCTGCGGCCCTCTTGGGATGCCTTTAACAGCTGCATATGCCTGGAGCCCAGGGCTTCCTGGTTTTAAAAGTCCTAGGCCTAAGCCTAACAGTAACCCTAGGAAGGTAAATCAGCCGCGTATTAGGGTTCTTCCTAAGGGAAAAGCCGTGAAAGCAGCCATGTTGTGGCACTTTGGCACTCCCTTTGGGATGCCTTTGGCAGATGCAGTAAGCCTGGAACTCAGGGCTTCCTGGTTAAAAAACTCCAAGCCCTAGGCTGAACCCTAACCCTAACCCTAGGCAGATAAAACAGCCTTGGTATAGGGATGGTGCCAAGGAAAAAGCTGTGAAAGCTGCCATGTTGTTGCACTTTTGTACTCCCCTTGGGATGCCTTGAACAGCTGCAGTGTGCCTGGATATAGGGGCTTCCTAGTTTTAAAAATCCTAGCCCTATACCTAAGCCTAACAGTAACTCTGGGAAGGGAAATCAGCCTGGTGTTAAGCTTCTTGCCAAGGAAAAAGCCGTGAAAGCAACCATGTTGTGGCACTTTTGCACTCCCTTTTGGATGCCTTTCACAGCTCCAGTGTGCCTGGAACTCAGGGCTTCCTGATTTTAAAAATCCTAGCCCTAGGCCGAACCCCAACCCTAAGACGAGAAAGGCAAATCAGCCAGGAATTAGGCATGTCCCCAAGGAAAAAGCTGTGGAGGCAGGCATGTTGTGGTAGTTTTGCGCTCTTCTTGGGAAGTCCTTTGCAGCTGCTGTGTTCTTGGAACTCAGGGCTTTCTGGTTAATAGAACCCTTACCCCAGGCGTAACTCAAACCTAAACCCTAGGAAGGAAAATCAGCCTATGGTTCAGGATGGTCTCATGAGAATAGAAGCAGAGGCAGCCAAGTTGTGTCACTTCTGCGGCCCTCTTGGGATGCCTTTCGCAGCTGCAGTGTGCCTGGAGCCCAGGGCTTCCTGGTTTTAAAAGTCCTAGGCCTAAACCTAACAGTAACCCTAGGAAGGTAAATCAGCCGCGTATTAGGGTTCTTCCTAAGGGAAAAGCCGTGAAAGCAGCCATGTTGTGGCACTTTTGCACTCCCTTTGGGATGCCTTTGGCAGATGAAGTAAGCCTGGAACTCAGGGCTTCCTAGTTAAAAAAATCCTAGCCCTAGGCCGAACCCCAACCCTAAGACGAGAAAGGCAAATCAGCCAGGAATTAGGCATGTCCCCAAGGAAAAAGCTGTGGAGGCAGGCACGTTGTGGTACTTTTGCGCTCTTCTTGGGTAGTCCTTCGCAGCTGCTGTGTTCTTGGAACTCAGGTCTTTCTGGTTAATAGAACTCTTACCCTAGGCCTAACTCAAACCTTAACCCTAGGAAGGAAAATCAGCCTATGGTTCAGGATGGTCTCATGAGAATAGAAGCAGAGGCAGCCAAGTTGTGTCACTTCTGCGGTCCTCTTGGGATGCCTTTCGCAGCTGCATGTGCCTGGAGCCCAGGGCTTCCTGGTTTTAAAAGTCCTAGGCCTAAGCCTAACAGTAACCCTAGGAAGGTAAATCAGCCGCGTATTAGGGTTCTTCCTAAGGGAAAAGCCGTGAAAGCAGCCATGTTGTGGCACTTTTGCACTCCCTTTGGGATGCCTTTGGCAGATGCAGTAAGCCTGGAACTCAGGGCTTCCTGGTTAAAAAACTCCAAGCCCTAGGCTGAACCCTAACCCTAACCCTAGGCAGATAAATCAGCCTAGGTATAGGGATGGTGCCAAGGAAAAAGCTGTGAAAGCTGCCATGTTGTTGCACTTTTGTACTCCCCTTGGGATGCCTTGAACAGCTGCAGTGTGCCTGGATAAAAGGGCTTCCTAGTTTTAAAAATCCTAGCCCTAGGCCTAAGCCTTACAGTAACTCTGGGAAGGGAAATCAGCCTGGTGTTAAGCTTCTTGCTAAGGAAAAAGCCGTGAAAGCAACCATGTTGTGGCACTTTTGCACTCCCTTTTGGATGCCTTTCACAGCTCCAGTGTGCCTGGAACTCAGGGCTTCCTGATTTTAAAAATCCTAGCCCTAGGCCGAACCCCAACCCTAAGACGAGAAAGGCAAATCAGCCAGGAATTAGGCATGTCCCCAAGGAAAAAGCTGTGGAGGCAGGCATGTTGTGGTAGTTTTGCGCTCTTCTTGGGAAGTCCTTTGCAGCTGCTGTGTTCTTGGAACTCAGGGCTTTCTGGTTAATAGAACCCTTACCCCAGGCGTAACTCAAACCTAAACCCTAGGAAGGAAAATCAGCCTATGGTTCAGGATGGTCTCATGAGAATAGAAGCAGAGGCAGCCAAGTTGTGTCACTTCTGCGGCCCTCTTGGGATGCCTTTCGCAGCTGCAGTGTGCCTGGAGCCCAGGGCTTCCTGGTTTTAAAAGTCCTAGGCCTAAACCTAACAGTAACCCTAGGAAGGTAAATCAGCCGCGTATTAGGGTTCTTCCTAAGGGAAAAGCCGTGAAAGCAGCCATGTTGTGGCACTTTTGCACTCCCTTTGGGATGCCTTTGGCAGATGAAGTAAGCCTGGAACTCAGGGCTTCCTAGTTAAAAAAATCCTAGCCCTAGGCCGAACCCCAACCCTAAGACGAGAAAGGCAAATCAGCCAGGAATTAGGCATGTCCCCAAGGAAAAAGCTGTGGAGGCAGGCATGTTGTGGTACTTTTGCGCTCTTCTTGGGTAGTCCTTCGCAGCTGCTGTGTTCTTGGAACTCAGGTCTTTCTGGTTAATAGAACTCTTACCCTAGGCCTAACTCAAACCTTAACCCTAGGAAGGAAAATCAGCCTATGGTTCTGGATGGTCTCATGAGAATAGAAGCAGAGGCAGCCAAGTTGTGTCACTTCTGCGGTCCTCTTGGGATGCCTTTCGCAGCTGCATGTGCCTGGAGCCCAGGGCTTCCTGGTTTTAAAAGTCCTAGGCCTAAGCCTAACTTTAACCCTAGGAAGGTAAATCAGCCGCGTATTAGGGTTCTTCCTAAGGGAAAAGCCGTGAAAGCAGCCATGTTGTGGCACTTTTGCACTCCCTTTGGGATGCCTTTGGCAGATGAAGTAAGCCTGGAACTCAGGGCTTCCTAGTTAAAAAAAATCCTAGCCCTAGGCCGAACCCCAACCCTAAGACGAGAAAGGCAAATCAGCCAGGAATTAGGCATGTCCCCAAGGAAAAAGCTGTGGAGGCAGGCACGTTGTGGTACTTTTGCGCTCTTCTTGGCTAGTCCTTCGCAGCTGCTGTGTTCTTGGAACTCAGGTCTTTCTGGTTAATAAAACTCTTACCCTAGGCGTAACTCAAACCTTAACCCTAGGAAGGAAAATCAGCCTATGGTTCAGGATGGTCTCATGAGAATAGAAGCAGAGGCAGCCAAGTTGTGTCACTTCTGCGGCCCTCTTGGGATGCCTTTTGCAGCTGCATGTGCCTGGAGCCCAGGGCTTCCTGGTTTTAAAAGTCCTAGGCCTAAGCCTAACAGTAACCCTAGGAAGGTAAATCAGCTGCGTATTAGGGTTCTTCCTAAGGGAAAAGCCGTGAAAGCAGCCATGTTGTGGCACTTCTGCACTCCCTTTGGGATGCCTTTGGCAGATGCAGTCAGCCTGGAACTCAGGGCTTTCTTAGTTAAAAAAATCCTAGCCCTAGGCCGAACCCCAACCCTAAGACGAGAAAGGCAAATCAGCCAGGAATTAGGCATGTCCCCAAGGAAAAAGCTGTGGAGGCAGGCATGTTGTGGTACTTTTGCGCTCTTCTTGGGAAGTCCTTCGCAGCTGCTGTGTTCTTGGAACTCAGGGCTTTCTGGTTAATAGAACCCTTACCCTAGGCCTAACTCAAACCTTAACCCTAGGAAGGAAAATACGCCTATGGTTCGGGATGGTCTCATGGAAATATCAGTGGTGGCAGCCAAGTTGTGTCACTTTTGCGCTCCCCTTGGGATGCCTTTCGAAACTGCCGTGTGCCTGGAGCCCAGGGCTTCCTGGTTTTAAAAGTCCTAGGCCTAAGCCTAACAGTAACCCTAGGAAGGTAAATCAGCCGCGTATTAGGGTTCTTCCTAAGGGAAAAGCCGTGAAAGCAGCCATGTTGTGGCACTTTTGCACTCCCTTTGGGATGCCTTTGGCAGATGAAGTAAGCCTGGAACTCAGGGCTACCTAGTTAAAAATATCCTAGCCCTAGGCCGAACCCCAACCCTAAGACGAGAAAGGCAAATCAGCCAGGAATTAGGCATGTCCCCAAGGAAAAAGCTGTGGAGGCAGGCATGTTGTGGTACTTTTGTGCTCTTCTTGGCTAGCCCTTCGCAGCTGCTGTGTTCTTGGAACTCAGGGCTTTCTGGTTAATAGAACCCTTACCCTAGGCGTAACTCAAACCTTAACCCTAGGAATGAAAATCAGCCTATGGTTCAGGATGGTCTCATGAGAATAGAAGCAGAGGCAGCCAAGTTGTGTCACTTCTGCGGCCCTCTTGGGATGCCTTTAACAGCTGCATATGCCTGGAGCCCAGGGCTTCCTGGTTTTAAAAGTCCTAGGCCTAAGCCTAACAGTAACCCTAGGAAGGTAAATCAGCCGCGTATTAGGGTTCTTCCTAAGGGAAAAGCCGTGAAAGCAGCCATGTTGTGGCACTTTGGCACTCCCTTTGGGATGCCTTTGGCAGATGCAGTAAGCCTGGAACTCAGGGCTTCCTGGTTAAAAAACTCCAAGCCCTAGGCTGAACCCTAACCCTAACCCTAGGCAGATAAAACAGCCTTGGTATAGGGATGGTGCCAAGGAAAAAGCTGTGAAAGCTGCCATGTTGTTGCACTTTTGTACTCCCCTTGGGATGCCTTGAACAGCTGCAGTGTGCCTGGATATAGGGGCTTCCTAGTTTTAAAAATCCTAGCCCTATACCTAAGCCTAACAGTAACTCTGGGAAGGGAAATCAGCCTGGTGTTAAGCTTCTTGCCAAGGAAAAAGCCGTGAAAGCAACCATGTTGTGGCACTTTTGCACTCCCTTTTGGATGCCTTTCACAGCTCCAGTGTGCCTGGAACTCAGGGCTTCCTGATTTTAAAAATCCTAGCCCTAGGCCGAACCCCAACCCTAAGACGAGAAAGGCAAATCAGCCAGGAATTAGGCATGTCCCCAAGGAAAAAGCTGTGGAGGCAGGCATGTTGTGGTAGTTTTGCGCTCTTCTTGGGAAGTCCTTTGCAGCTGCTGTGTTCTTGGAACTCAGGGCTTTCTGGTTAATAGAACCCTTACCCCAGGCGTAACTCAAACCTAAACCCTAGGAAGGAAAATCAGCCTATGGTTCAGGATGGTCTCATGAGAATAGAAGCAGAGGCAGCCAAGTTGTGTCACTTCTGCGGCCCTCTTGGGATGCCTTTCGCAGCTGCAGTGTGCCTGGAGCCCAGGGCTTCCTGGTTTTAAAAGTCCTAGGCCTAAACCTAACAGTAACCCTAGGAAGGTAAATCAGCCGCGTATTAGGGTTCTTCCTAAGGGAAAAGCCGTGAAAGCAGCCATGTTGTGGCACTTTTGCACTCCCTTTGGGATGCCTTTGGCAGATGAAGTAAGCCTGGAACTCAGGGCTTCCTAGTTAAAAAAATCCTAGCCCTAGGCCGAACCCCAACCCTAAGACGAGAAAGGCAAATCAGCCAGGAATTAGGCATGTCCCCAAGGAAAAAGCTGTGGAGGCAGGCATGTTGTGGTACTTTTGCGCTCTTCTTGGGTAGTCCTTCGCAGCTGCTGTGTTCTTGGAACTCAGGTCTTTCTGGTTAATAGAACCCTTACCCTAGGCGAAACTCAAACCTTAACCCTAGGAAGGAAAATCAGCCTATGGTTCAGGATGGTCTCATGAGAATAGAAGCAGAGGCAGCCAAGTTGTGTCACTTCTGCGGCCCTCTTGGGATGCCTTTAACAGCTGCCTGTGCCTGGAGCCCAGGGCTTCCTGGTTTTAAAAGTCCTAGGCCTAAGCCTAACAGTAACCCTAGGAAGGTAAATCAGCCGCGTATTAGGGTTCTTCCTAAGGGAAAAGCCGTGAAAGCAGCCATGTTGTGGCACTTTTGCACTCCCTTTGGGATGCTTTTTGCAGATGCAGTAAGCTTGGAACTCAGGGCTTCCTAGTTAAAAAAATCCTAGCCCTAGGCCGAACCCCAACCCTAAGACGAGAAAGGCAAATCAGCCAGGAATTAGGCATGTCCCCAAGGAAAAAGCTGTGGAGGCAGGCATGTTGTGGTACTTTTGCGCTCTTCTTGGCTAGTCCTTCGCAGCTGCTGTGTTCTTGGAACTCAGGGCTTTCTGGTTAATAGAACCCTTACCCCAGGCGTAACTCAAACCTTAACCCTAGGAAGGAAAATCAGCCTATGGTTCGGGATGGTCTCATGGAAATATCAGTGGTGGCAGCCAAGTTGTGTCACTTTTACGCTCCCCTTGGGATGCCTTTCGCAGCTGCAGTGTGCCTGGAGCCCAGGGCTTCCTGGTTTTAAAAGTCCTAGGCCTAAGCCTAACAGTAACCCTAGGAAGGTAAATCAGCCGCGTATTAGGGTTCTTCCTAAGGGAAAAGCCGTGAAAGCAGCCATGTTGGGGCACTTCTGCACTCCCTTTGGGATGCCTTTGGCAGATGAAGTAAGCCTGGAACTCAGGGCTTCCTAGTTAAATAATCCTAGCCCTAGGCCGAACCCCAACCCTAAGACGAGAAAGGCAATCCAGCCAGGAATTAGGCATGTCCCCAAGGAAAAAGCTGTGGAGGCAGGCACGTTGTGGTACTTTTGCGCTCTTCTTGGGTAGTCCTTCGCAGCTGCTGTGTTCTTGGAACTCAGGTCTTTCTGGTTAATAGAACTCTTACCCTAGGCGAAACTCAAACCTTAACCCTAGGAAGGAAAATCAGCCTATGGTTCTGGATGGTCTCATGAGAATAGAAGCAGAGGCAGCCAAGTTGTGTCACTTCTGCGGCCCTCTTGGGATGCCTTTCGCAGCTGCATGTGCCTGGAGCCCAGGGCTTCCTGGTTTTAAAAGTCCTAGGCCTAAGCCTAACAGTAACCCTAGGAAGGTAAATCAGCCGCGTATTAGGGTTCTTCCTAAGGGAAAAGCCGTGAAAGCAGCCATGTTGTGGCACTTTTGCACTCCCTTTGGGATGCTTTTTGCAGATGCAGTAAGCTTGGAACTCAGGGCTTCCTAGTTAAAAAAATCCTAGCCCTAGGCCGAACCCCAACCCTAAGACGAGAAAGGCAAATCAGCCAGGAATTAGGCATGTCCCCAAGGAAAAAGCTGTGGAGGCAGGCATGTTGTGGTACTTTTGTGCTCTTCTTGGGTAGTCCTTCGCAGCTGCTGTGTTCTTGGAACTCAGGGCTTTCTGGTTAATAGAACTCTTACCCTAGGCGTAACTCAAACCTTAACCCTAGGAAGGAAAATCAGCCTATGGTTCAGGATGGTCTCATGAGAATAGAAGCAGAGGCAGCCAAGTTGTGTCACTTTTGCGCTCCCCTTGGGATGCCTTTCGCAGCTGCAGTGTGCCTGGAGCCCAGGGCTTCCTGGTTTTAAAAGTCCTAGGCCTAAGCCTAACAGTAACCCTAGGAAGGTAAATCAGCCGTGTATTAGGGTTCTTCCTAAGGGAAAAGCCGTGAAAGCAGCCATGTTGTGGCACTTCTGCACTCCCTTTGGGATGCCTTTGGCAGATGCAGTAAGCCTGGAACTCAGGGCTTCCTGGTTAAAAAACTCCAAGCCCTAGGCTGAACCCTAACCCTAACCCTAGGCAGATAAATCAGCCTAGGTATAGGGATGGTGCCAAGGAAAAAGCTGTGAAAGCTGCCATGTTGTTGCACTTTTGTACTCCCCTTGGGATGCCTTGAACAGCTGCAGTGTGCCTGGATAAAAGGGCTTCCTAGTTTTAAAAATCCTAGCCCTAGGCCTAAGCCTTACAGTAACTCTGGGAAGGGAAATCAGCCTGGTGTTAAGCTTCTTGCTAAGGAAAAAGCCGTGAAAGCAACCATGTTGTGGCACTTTTGCACTCCCTTTTGGATGCCTTTCACAGCTCCAGTGTGCCTGGAACTCAGGGCTTCCTGATTTTAAAAATCCTAGCCCTAGAACGAACCCCAACCCTAAGACGAGAAAGGCAAATCAGCCAGGAATTAGGCATGTCCCCAAGGAAAAAGCTGTGGAGGCAGGCATGTTGTGGTACTTTTGCGCTCTTCCTGGGAAGTCCTTCGCAGCTGCTGTGTTCTTGGAACTCAGGGATTTCTGGTTAATAGAACCCTTACCCTAGGCGTAACTCAAACCTTAACCCTAGGAAGGAAAATCAGCCTATGGTTCGGGATGGTCTCATGAGAATAGAAGCAGAGGCAGCCAAGTTGTGTCACTTCTGCAGCCCTCTTGGGATGCCTTTAACAGCTGCATGTGCCTGGAGACCAGGGCTTCCTGGTTTTAAAAGTCCTAGGCCTAAGCCTAACAGTAACCCTAGGAAGGTAAATCAGCCGCGTATTAGGGTTCTTCCTAAGGGAAAAGCCGTGAAAGCAGCCATGTTGTGGCACTTCTGCACTCCCTTTGGGATGCTTTTTGCAGATGAAGTAAGCCTGGAACTCAGGGCTTCCTAGTTAAAAATATCCTAGCCCTAGGCCGAACCCCAACCCTAAGACGAGAAAGGCAAATCAGCCAGGAATTAGGCATGTCCCCAAGGAAAAAGCTGTGGAGGCAGGCATGTTGTGGTACTTTTTCGCTCTTCTTGGGTAGTCCTTCGCAGCTGCTGTGTTCTTGGAACTCAGGGCTTTCTGGTTAATAGAACCCTTACCCCAGGCGTAACTCAAACCTTAACCCTAGGAAGGAAAATCAGCCTATGTTTCGGGATGGTCTCATGGAAATATCAGTGGTGGCAGCCAAGTTGTGTCACTTTTGCGCTCCCCTTGGGATGCCTTTCGCAGCTGCAGTGTGCCTGGAGCCCAGGGCTTCCTGGTTTTAAAAGTCCTAGGCCTAAGCCTAACAGTAACCCTAGGAAGGTAAATCAGCCGGGTATTAGGGTTCTTCCTAAGGGAAAAGCCGTGAAAGCAGCCATGTTGTGGCACTTTTGCACACCCTTTGGGATGCCTTTGGCAGATGAAGTACGCCTGGAACTCAGGGCTACCTAGTTAAAAATATCCTAGCCCTAGGCCGAACCCCAACCCTAAGACGAGAAAGGCAAATCAGCCAGGAATTAGGCATGTCCCCAAGGAAAAAGCTGTGGAGGCAGGCACGTTGTGGTACTTTTGCGCTCTTCTTGGGTAGTCCTTCGCAGCTGCTGTGTTCTTGGAACTCAGGTCTTTCTGGTTAATAGAACTCTTACCCTAGGCGTAACTCAAACCTTAACCCTAGGAAGGAAAATCAGCCTATGGTTCAGGATGGTCTCATGAGAATAGAAGCAGAGGCAGCCAAGTTGTGTCACTTCTGCGGCCCTCTTGGGATGCCTTTCGCAGCTGCATGTGCCTGGAGCCCAGGGCTTCCTGGTTTTAAAAGTCCTACGCCTAAGCCTAACAGTAACCCTAGGAATGTAAATCAGCCGCGTATTAGGGTTCTTCCTAAGGGAAAAGCCGTGAAAGCAGCCATGTTGTGGCACTTCTGCACTCCCTTTGGGATGCCTTTGGCAGATGAAGTAAGCCTTGAACTCAGGGCTTCCTAGTTAAATAATCCTAGCCCTAGGCCGAACCCCAACCCTAAGACGAGAAAGGCAATCCAGCCAGGAATTAGGCATGTCCCCAAGGAAAAAGCTGTGGAGGCAGGCACGTTGTGGTACTTTTGCGCTCTTCTTGGGTAGTCCTTCGCAGCTGCTGTGTTCTTGGAACTCAGGTCTTTCTGGTTAATAGAAATCTTACCCTAGGCGAAACTCAAACCTTAACCCTAGGAAGGAAAATCAGCCTATGGTTCTGGATGGTCTCATGAGAATAGAAGCAGAGGCAGCCAAGTTGTGTCACTTCTGCGGCCCTCTTGGGATGCCTTTCGCAGCTGCATGTGCCTGGAGCCCAGGGCTTCCTGGTTTTAAAAGTCCTAGGCCTAAGCCTAACAGTAACCCTAGGAAGGTAAATCAGCCGCGTATTAGGGTTCTTCCTAAGGGAAAAGCCGTGAAAGCAGCCATGTTGTGGCACTTTTGCACTCCCTTTGGGATGCTTTTTGCAGATGCAGTAAGCCTGGAACTCAGGGCTTCCTAGTTAAAAAAATCCTAGCCCTAGGCCGAACCCCAACCCTAAGACGAGAAAGGCAAATCAGCCAGGAATTAGGCATGTCCCCAAGGAAAAAGCTGTGGAGGCAGGCATGTTGTGGTACTTTTGCGCTCTTCTTGGGTAGTCCTTCGCAGCTGCTGTGTTCTTGGAACTCAGGTCTTTCTGGTTAATAGAACTCTTACCCTAGGCGAAACTCAAACCTTAACCCTAGGAAGGAAAATCAGCCTATGGTTCTGGATGGTCTCATGAGAATAGAAGCAGAGGCAGCCAAGTTGTGTCACTTCTGCGGCCCTCTTGGAATGCCTTTCGCAGCTGCATGTGCCTGGAGCCCAGGGCTTCCTGGTTTTAAAAGTCCTAGGCCTAAGCCTAACAGTAACCCTAGGAAGGTAAATCAGCCGCGTATTAGGGTTCTTCCTAAGGGAAAAGCCGTGAAAGCAGCCATGTTGTGGCACTTTTGCACTCCCTTTGGGATGCTTTTTGCAGATGCAGTAAGCCTGGAACTCAGGGCTTCCTAGTTAAAAAAATCCTAGCCCTAGGCCGAACCCCAACCCTAAGACGAGAAAGGCAAATCAGCCAGGAATTAGGCATGTCCCCAAGGAAAAAGCTGTGGAGGCAGGCATGTTGTGGTACTTTTGCGCTCTTCTTGGGTAGTCCTTCGCAGCTGCTGTGTTCTTGGAACTCAGGGCTTTCTGGTTAATAGAACCCTTACCCCAGGCGTAACTCAAACCTTAACCCTAGGAAGGAAAATCAGCCTATGGTTCGGGATGGTCTCATGGAAATATCAGTGGTGGCAGCCAAGTTGTGTCACTTTTACGCTCCCCTTGGGATGCCTTTCGCAGCTGCAGTGTGCCTGGAGCCCAGGGCTTCCTGGTTTTAAAAGTCCTAGGCCTAAGCCTAACAGTAACCCTAGGAAGGTAAATCAGCCGCGTATTAGGGTTCTTCCTAAGGGAAAAGCCGTGAAAGCAGCCATGTTGGGGCACTTCTGCACTCCCTTTGGGATGCCTTTGGCAGATGAAGTAAGCCTGGAACTCAGGGCTTCCTAGTTAAATAATCCTAGCCCTAGGCCGAACCCCAACCCTAAGACGAGAAAGGCAATCCAGCCAGGAATTAGGCATGTCCCCAAGGAAAAAGCTGTGGAGGCAGGCACGTTGTGGTACTTTTGCGCTCTTCTTGGGTAGTCCTTCGCAGCTGCTGTGTTCTTGGAACTCAGGTCTTTCTGGTTAATAGAACTCTTACCCTAGGCGAAACTCAAACCTTAACCCTAGGAAGGAAAATCAGCCTATGGTTCTGGATGGTCTCATGAGAATAGAAGCAGAGGCAGCCAAGTTGTGTCACTTCTGCGGCCCTCTTGGGATGCCTTTCGCAGCTGCATGTGCCTGGAGCCCAGGGCTTCCTGGTTTTAAAAGTCCTAGGCCTAAGCCTAACAGTAACCCTAGGAAGGTAAATCAGCCGCGTATTAGGGTTCTTCCTAAGGGAAAAGCCGTGAAAGCAGCCATGTTGTGGCACTTTTGCACTCCCTTTGGGATGCTTTTTGCAGATGCAGTAAGCTTGGAACTCAGGGCTTCCTAGTTAAAAAAATCCTAGCCCTAGGCCGAACCCCAACCCTAAGACGAGAAAGGCAAATCAGCCAGGAATTAGGCATGTCCCCAAGGAAAAAGCTGTGGAGGCAGGCATGTTGTGGTACTTTTGTGCTCTTCTTGGGTAGTCCTTCGCAGCTGCTGTGTTCTTGGAACTCAGGGCTTTCTGGTTAATAGAACTCTTACCCTAGGCGTAACTCAAACCTTAACCCTAGGAAGGAAAATCAGCCTATGGTTCAGGATGGTCTCATGAGAATAGAAGCAGAGGCAGCCAAGTTGTGTCACTTTTGCGCTCCCCTTGGGATGCCTTTCGCAGCTGCAGTGTGCCTGGAGCCCAGGGCTTCCTGGTTTTAAAAGTCCTAGGCCTAAGCCTAACAGTAACCCTAGGAAGGTAAATCAGCCGTGTATTAGGGTTCTTCCTAAGGGAAAAGCCGTGAAAGCAGCCATGTTGTGGCACTTCTGCACTCCCTTTGGGATGCCTTTGGCAGATGCAGTAAGCCTGGAACTCAGGGCTTCCTGGTTAAAAACTCCAAGCCCTAGGCTGAACCCTAACCCTAACCCTAGGCAGATAAAACAGCCTTGGTATAGGGATGGTGCCAAGGAAAAAGCTGTGAAAGCTGCCATGTTGTTGCACTTTTGTACTCACCTTGGGATGCCTTGAACAGCTGCAGTGTGCCTGGATCTAAGGGCTTCCTAGTTTTAAAAATCCTAGCCCTAGGCCTAAGCCTAACTGTATCTCTGGGAAGGGAAATCAGCCTGGTGTTAAGCTTCTTGCCAAGGAAAAAGCCGTGAAAGCAACCATGTTGTGGCACTTTTGCACTCCCTTTTGGATGCCTTTCACAGCTCCAGTGTGCCTGGAACTCAGGGCTTCCTGATTTTAAAAATCCTAGCCCTAGGCCGAACCCCAACCCTAAGACGAGAAAGGCAAATCAGCCAGGAATTAGGCATGTCCCCAAGGAAAAAGCTGTGGAGGCAGGCACGTTGTGGTACTTTTGCGCTCTTCTTGGGTAGTCCTTCGCAGCTGCTGTGTTCTTGGAACTCAGGGCTTTCTGGTTAATAGAACCCTTACCCCAGGCGTAACTCAAAACTTAACCCTAGGAAGGAAAATCAGCCTATGGTTCAGGATGGTCTCATGAGAATAGCAGCAGAGGCAGCCAAGTTGTGTCACTTCTGCAGCCCTCATGGGATGCCTTAAACAGCTGCATGTGCCTGGAGCCGAGGGCTTCCTGGTTTTAAAAATCCTAGGCCTAAGCCTAACAGTAACCCTAGGAAGGTAAATCAGCCGCGTATTAGGGTTCTTCCTAAGGGAAAAGCCGTGAAAGCAGCCATGTTGTGGCACTTTTGCACACCCTTTGGGATGCCTTTGGCAGATGAAGTACGCCTGGAACTCAGGGCTACCTAGTTAAAAATATCCTAGCCCTAGGCCGAACCCCAACCCTAAGACGAGAAAGGCAAATCAGCCAGGAATTAGGCATGTCCCCAAGGAAAAAGCTGTGGAGGCAGGCACGTTGTGGTACTTTTGCGCTCTTCTTGAGTAGTCCTTCGCAGCTGCTGTGTTCTTGGAACTCAGGTCTTTCTGGTTAATAGAACTCTTACCCTAGGCGTAACTCAAACCTTAACCCTAGGAAGGAAAATCAGCCTATGGTTCAGGATGGTCTCATGAGAATAGAAGCAGAGGCAGCCAAGTTGTGTCACTTCTGCGGCCCTCTTGGGATGCCTTTCGCAGCTGCATGTGCCTGGAGCCCAGGGCTTCCTGGTTTTAAAAATCCTACGCCTATGCCTAACAGTAACCCTAGGAATGTAAATCAGCCGGGTATTAGGGTTCTTCCTAAGGGAAAAGCCGTGAAAGCAGCCATGTTGTGGCACTTCTGCACTCCCTTTGGGATGCCTTTGGCAGATGAAGTAAGCCTGGAACTCAGGGCTTCCTAGTTAAATAATCCTAGCCTTAGGCCGTACCCCAACCCTAAGACGAGAAAGGCAAATCAGCCAGGAATTAGGCATGTCCCCAAGGAAAAAGGTGTGGAGGCAGGCACGTTGTGGTACTTTTGCGCTCTTCTTGGGTAGTCCTTCGCAGCTGCTGTGTTCTTGGAACTCAGGGCTTTCTGGTTAATAGAACTCTTACCCTAGGCGAAACTCAAACCTTAACCCTAGGAAGGAAAATCAGCCTATGGTTCTGGATGGCCGCATGAGAATAGAAGCAGAGGCAGCCAAGTTGTGTGACTTCTGCGGCCCTCTTGGGATGCCTTTCGCAGCTGCATGTGCCTGGAGCCCAGGGCTTCCTGGTTTTAAAAGTCCTAGGCCTAAGCCTAACAGTAACCCTAGGAAGGTAAATCAGCCGCGTATTAGGGTTCTTCCTAAGGGAAAAGCCGTGAAAGCAGCCATGTTGTGGCACTTTTGCACTCCCTTTGGGATGCTTTTTGCAGATGCAGTAAGCCTGGAACTCAGGGCTTCCTAGTTAAATAAATCCTAGCCCTAGGCCGAACCCCTACCCTAAGACGAGAAAGGCAAATCAGCCAGGAATTAGGCATGTCCCCAAGGAAAAAGCTGTGGAGGCAGGCATGTTGTGGTACTTTTGCGCTCTTCTTGGGTAGTCCTTCGCAGCTGCTGTGTTCTTGGAACTCAGGTCTTTCTGGTTAATAGAACTCTTACCCTAGGCGTAACTCAAACCTTAACCAAAGGAAGGAAAATCAGCCTATGGTTCAGGATGGTCTCATGAGAATAGAAGCAGAGGCAGCCAAGTTGTGTCACTTTTGCGCTCCCCTTGGGATGCCTTTCACAGCTGCAGTGTGCCTGGAGCCCAGGGCTTCCTGGTTTTAAAAGTCCTAGGCCTAAGCCTAACAGTAACCCTAGGAAGGTAAATCAGCCGCGTATTAGGGTTCTTCCTAAGGGAAAAGCCGTGAAAGCAGCCATGTTGTGGCACTTCTGGTCTCCCTTTGGATGCTTTTTGCAGATGCAATAAGCCTGGAACTCAGGGCTTCCTAGTTAAAAAAATCCTAGCCCTAGGCCGAACCCCAACCCTAAGACGAGAAAGGCAAATCAGCCAGGAATTAGGCATGTCCCCAAGGAAAAAGCTGTGGAGGCAGGCATGTGGTGGTACTTTTGCGCTCTTCTTGGGTAGTCCTTCGCAGCTGCTGTGTTCTTGGAACTCAGGTCTTTCTGGTTAATAGAACTCTTACCCTAGGCGAAACTCAAACCTTAACCCTAGGAAGGAAAATCAGCCTATGGTTCAGGATGGTCTCATGAGAATAGAAGCAGAGGCAGCCAAGTTGTGTCACTTCTGCGGCCCTCTTGGGATGCCTTTAACAGCTGCATGTGCCTGGAGCCCAGGGCTTCCTGGTTTTAAAAGTCCTAGGCCTAAGCCTAACAGTAACCCTAGGAAGGTAAATCAGCCGGGTATTAAGGTTCTTCCTAAGGGAAAAGCCGTGAAAGCAGCCATGTTGTGGCACTTTTGCACTCCCTTTGGGATGCCTTTGGCAGATGCAGTAAGCCTGGAACTCAGGGCTTCCTGGTTAAAAAACTCCAAGCCCTAGGCTGAACCCTAACCCTAACCCTAGGCAGATAAAACAGCCTTGGTATAGGGATGGTGCCAAGGAAAAAGCTGTGAAAGCTGCCATGTTGTTGCACTTTTGTACTCCCCTTGGGATGCCTTGAACAGCTGCAGTGTGCCTGGATCTAAGGGCTTCCTAGTTTTAAAAATCCTAGCCCTAGGCCTAAGCCTAACAGTATCTCTGGGAAGGGAAATCAGCCTGGTGTTAAGCTTCTTGCCAAGGAAAAAGCCGTGAAAGCAACCATGTTGTGGCACTTTTGCACTCCCTTTTGGATGCCTTTCACAGCTCCAGTGTGCCTGGAACTCAGGGCTTCCTGATTTTAAAAATCCTAGCCCTAGGCCGAACCCCAACCCTAAGACGAGAAAGGCAAATCAGCCAGGAATTAGGCATGTCCCCAAGGAAAAAGCTGTGGAGGCAGGCACGTTGTGGTAGTTTTGCGCTCTTCTTGGGTAGTCCTTCGCAGCTGCTGTGTTCTTGGAACTCAGGGCTTTCTGGTTAATAGAACCCTTACCCTAGGCGTAACTCAAACCTTAACCCTAGGAAGGAAAATCAGCCTATGGTTCAGGATGGTCTCATGAGAATAGCAGCAGAGGCAGCCAAGTTGTGTCACTTCTGCAGCCCTCATGGGATGCCTTTAACAGCTGCATGTGCCTGGAGCCGAGGGCTTCCTGGTTTTAAAAGTCCTAGGCCTAAGCCTAACAGTAACTCTGGGAAGGGAAATCAGCCTGGTGTTAAGCTTCTTGCCAAGGAAAAAGCCGTGAAAGCAACCATGTTGTGGCACTTTTGCACTCCCTTTTGGATGCTTTTTGCAGATGCAGTAAGCCTGGAACTCAGGGCTTCCTAGTTAAAAAAATCCTAGCCCTAGGCCGAACCCCAACCCTAAGACGAGAAAGGCAAATCAGCCAGGAATTAGGCATGTCCCCAAGGAAAAAGCTGTGGAGGCAGGCATGTTGTGGTACTTTTGCGCTCTTCTTGGGAAGTCCTTTGCAGCTGCTGTGTTCTTGGAACTCAGGGCTTTCTGGTTAATAGAACCCTTACCCTAGGCGTAACTCAAACCTTAACCCTAGGAAGGAAAATCAGCCTATGGTTCGGGATGGTCTCATGGAAATATCAGTGGTGGCAGCCAAGTTGTGTCACTTTTGCGCTCCCCTTGGGATGCCTTTCGCAGCTGCAGTGTGCCTGGAGCCCAGGGCTTCCTGGTTTTAAAAGTCCTAGGCCTAAGCCTAACAGTAACCCTAGGAAGGTAAATCAGCCGCGTATTAGGGTTCTTCCTAAGGGAAAAGCCGTGAAAGCAGCGATGTTGTGGCACTTTTGCACTCCCTTTGGGATGCCTTTGGCAGATGAAGTAAGCCTGGAACTCAGGGCTACCTAGTTAAAAATATCCTAGCCCTAGGCCGAACCCCAACCCTAAGACGAGAAAGGCAAATCAGCCAGGAATTAGGCATGTCCCCAAGGAAAAAGCTCTGGAGGCAGGCACGTTGTGGTACTTTTGCGCTCTTCTTGGCTAGTCCTTCGCAGCTGCTGTGTTCTTGGAACTCAGGTCTTTCTGGTTAATAGAACTCTTACCCTAGGCATAACTCAAACCTTAACCCTAGGAAGGAAAATCAGCCTATGGTTCAGGATGGTCTCATGAGAATAGAAGCAGAGGCAGCCAAGTTGTGTCACTTCTGCGGCCCTCTTGGGATGCCTTTCGCAGCTGCATGTGCCTGGAGCCCAGGGCTTCCTGGTTTTAAAAGTCCTAGGCCTAAGCCTAAGAGTAACCCTAGGAAGGTAAATCAGCCGTGTATTAGGGTTCTTCCTAAGGGAAAAGCCGTGAAAGCAGCCATGTTGTGGCACTTCTGCACTCCCTTTGGGATGCTTTTTGCAGATGAAGTAAGCCTGGAACTCAGGGCTTCCTAGTTAAAAAAATCCTAGCCCTAGGCCGAACCCCAACCCTAAGACGAGAAAGGCAAATCAGCCAGGAATTAGGCATGTCCCCAAGGAAAAAGCTGTGGAGGCACGCATGTTGTGGTACTTTTGCGCTCTTCTTGGCTAGTCCTTCGCAGCTGCTGTGTTCTTGGAACTCAGGGCTTTCTGGTTAATAGAACCCTTACCCCAGGCGTAACTCAAACCTTAACCCTAGGAAGGAAAATCAGCCTATGGTTTGTGATGGTCTCATGGAAATATCAGTGGTGGCAGCCAAGTTGTGTCACTTTTGCGCTCCCCTTGGGATGCCTTTCGCAGCTGCAGTGTGCCTGGAGCCCAGGGCTTCCTGGTTTTAAAAGTCCTAGGCCTAAGCCTAACAGTAACGCTAGGAAGGTAAATCAGCCGCGTATTAGGGTTCTTCCTAAGGGAAAAGCCGTGAAAGCAGCCATGTTGTGGCACTTCTGCACTCCCTTTGGGATGCCTTTGGCAGGTGCAGTAAGCCTGGAACTCAGGGCTTCCTAGTTAAAAAAATCCTAGCCCTAGGCTGAACCCCAACCCTAAGACGAGAAAGGCAAATCAGCCAGGAATTAGGCATGTCCCCAAGGAAAAAGCTGTGGAGGCACGCATGTTGTGGTACTTTTGCGCTCTTCTTGGCTAGTCCTTCGCAGCTGCTGTGTTCTTGGACTCAGGGCTTTCTGGTTGATAGAACCCTTACCCTAGGCGTAACTCAAACCTTAACCCTAGGAAGGAAAATCAGCCTATGGTTCGGGATGGTCTCATGGAAATATCAGTGGTGGCAGCCAAGTTGTGTCACTTTTGCGCTCCCCTTGGGATGCCTTTCGCAGCTGCAGTGTGCCTGGAGCCCAGGGTTTCCTGGTTTTAAAAGTCCTAGGCCTAAGCCTAACAGTAACCCTAGGAAGGTAAATCAGCCGGGTATTAGGGTTCTTCCTAAGGGAAAAGCCGTGAAAGCAGCCATGTTGTGGCACTTTTGCACTCCCTTTGGGATGCCTTTGGTAGATGAAGTAAGCCTGGAACTCAGGGCTTCCTAGTTAAAAATATCCTAGCCCTAGGCCGAACCCCAACCCTAAGACGAGAAAGGCAAATCAGCCAGGAATTAGGCATGTCCCCAAGGAAAAAGCTTTGGAGGCAGGCATGTTGTGGTACTTTTGTGCTCTTCTTGGGTAGTCCTTCGCAGCTGCTTTGTTCTTGGAACTCAGGGCTTTCTGGTTAATAGAACCCTTACCCTAGGCGTAACTCAAACCTTAACCCTAGGAAGGAAAATCAGCCTATGGTTCGGGATGTTCTCATGAGAATAGAAGCAGAGGCAGCCAAGTTGTGTCACTTCTGCGGCCCTCTTGGGATGCCTTTCGCAGCTGCATGTGCCTGGAGCCCAGGGCTTCCTGGTTTTAAAAGTCCTAGGCCTAAGCCTAACAGTAACCCTAGGAAGGTAAATCAGCCGCGTATTAGGGTTCTTCCTAAGGGAAAAGCCGTGAAAGCAGCCATGTTGTGGCACTTTTGCACTCCCTTTGGGATGCTTTTTGCAGATGCAGTAAGCCTGGAACTCAGGGCTTCCTAGTTAAAAAAATCCTAGCCCTAGGCCGAACCCCTACCCTAAGACGAGAAAGGCAAATCAGCCAGGAATTAGGCATGTCCCCAAGGAAAAAGCTGTGGAGGCAGGCATGTTGTGGTACTTTTGCGCTCTTCTTGGGTAGTCCTTCGCAGCTGCTGTGTTCTTGGAACTCAGGTCTTTCTGGTTAATAGAACTCTTACCCTAGGCGTAACTCAAACCTTAACCAAAGGAAGGAAAATCAGCCTATGGTTCAGGATGGTCTCTTGAGAATAGAAGCAGAGGCAGCCAAGTTGTGTCACTTTTGCGCTCCCCTTGGGATGCCTTTCGCAGCTGCAGTGTGCCTGGAGCCCAGGGCTTCCTGGTTTTAAAAGTCCTAGGCCTAAGCCTAACAGTAACCCTAGGAAGGTAAATCAGCCGCGTATTAGGGTTCTTCCTAAGGGAAAAGCCGTGAAAGCAGCCATGTTGTGGCACTTCTGCACTCCCTTTGGGATGCTTTTTGCATATGAAGTAAGCCTGGAACTCAGGGCTTCCTAGTTAAAAAAATCCTAGCCCTAGGCCGAACCCCAACCCTAAGACGAGAAAGGCAAATCAGCCAGGAATTAGGCATGTCCCCAAGGAAAAAGCTGTGGAGGCAGGTATGTTGTGGTACTTTTGCGCTCTTCTTGGCTAGTCCTTCGCAGCTGCTGTGTTCCTGGAACTCAGGGCTTTCTGGTTAATAGAACCCTTACCCCAGGCGTAACTCAAACCTTAACCCTAGGAAGGAAAATCAGCCTATGGTTCGGGATGGTCTCATGGAAATATCAGTGGTGGCAGCCAAGTTGTGTCACTTTTGCGCTCCCCTTGGGATGCCTTTCGCAGCTGCAGTGTGCCTGGAGCCCAGGGCTTCCTGGTTTTAAAAGTCCTAGGCCTAAGCCTAACAGTAAGCCTAGGAAGGTAAATCAGCCGGGTATTAGGGTTCTTCCTAAGGGAAAAGCCGTGAAAGCAGCCATGTTGTGGCACTTTTGCACTCCCTTTGGGATGCCTTTGGCAGATGAAGTAAGCCTGGAACTCAGGGCTTCCTAGTTAAAAAAATCCTAGCCCTAGGCCGAACCCCAACCCTAAGACGAGAAAGGCAAATCAGCCAGGAATTAGGCATGTCCCCAAGGAAAAAGCTGTGGAGGCAGGCATGTTGTGGTACTTTTGCGCTCTTCTTGGGTAGTCCTTCGCAGCTGCTGTGTTCTTGGAACTCAGGTCTTTCTGGTTAATAGAACTCTTACCCTAGGCGTAACTCAAACCTTAACCCTAGGAAGGAAAATCAGCCTATGGTTCAGGATGGTCTCATGAGAATAGAAGCAGAGGCAGCCAAGTTGTGTCACTTCTGCGGCCCTCTTGGGATGCCTTGAACAGCTGCAGTGTGCCTGGATCTAAGGGCTTCCTAGTTTTAAAAATCCTAGGCCTAAGCCTAACAGTAACTCTGGGAAGGGAAATCAGCCTGGTGTTAAGATTCTTGCCAAGGAAAAAGCCGTGAAAGCAACCATGTTGTGGCACTTTTGCACTCCCTTTTGGATGCTTTTTGCAGATGAAGTAAGCCTGGAACTCAGGGCTTCCTAGTTAAAAAAATCCTAGCCCTAGGCCGAACCCCAACCCTAAGACGAGAAAGGCAAATCAGCCAGGAATTAGGCATGTCCCCAAGGAAAAAGCTGTGGAGGCAGGCATGTTGTGGTACTTTTGCGCTCTTCTTGGGAAGTCCTTCGCAGCTGCTGTGTTCTTGGAACTCAGGGCTTTCTGGTTAATAGAACCCTTACCCCAGGCGTAACTCAAACCTTAACCCTAGGAAGGAAAATCAGCCTATGATTCGGGATGGTCTCATGGAAATATCAGTGGTGGCAGCCAAGTTGTGTCACTTTTGCGCTCCCCTTGGGATGCCTTTCGCAGCTGCAGTGTGCCTGGAGCCCAGGGCTTCCTGGTTTTAAAAGTCCTAGGCCTAAGCCTAACAGTAACCCTAGGAAGGTAAATCAGCCGCGTATTAGGGTTCTTCCTAAGGGAAAAGCCGTGAAAGCAGCCATGTTGTGGCACTTTTGCACTCCCTTTGGGATGCCTTTGGCAGATGAAGTAAGCCTGGAACTCAGGGCTTCCTAGTTAAAAAAATCCTAGCCCTAGGCCGAACCCCAACCCTAAGACGAGAAAGGCAAATCAGCCAGGAATTAGGCATGTCCCCAAGGAAAAAGCTCTGGAGGCAGGCACGTTGTGGTACTTTTGCGCTCTTCTTGGGTAGTCCTTCGCAGCTGCTGTGTTCTTGGAACTCAGGTCTTTCTGGTTAATAGAACTCTTACCCTAGGCGTAACTCAAACCTTAACCCTAGGAAGGAAAATCAGCCTATGGTTCGGGATGGTCTCATGAGAATAGAAGCAGAGGCAGCCAAGTTGTGTCACTTCTGCGGCCCTCTTGGGATGCCTTTCGCAGCTGCATGTGCCTGGAGCCCAGGGCTTCCTGGTTTTAAAAGTCCTAGGCATAAGCCTAACAGTAACCCTAGGAAGGTAAATCAGCCGTGTATCAGGGTTCTTCCTAAGGGAAAAGCCGTGAAAGCAGCCATGTTGTGGCACTTCTGCACTCCCTTTGGGATGCTTTTTGCAGATGAAGTAAGCCTGGAACTCAGGGCTTCCTAGTTAAAAAAATCCTAGCCCTAGGCCGAACCCCAACCCTAAGACGAGAAAGGCAAATCAGCCAGGAATTAGGCATGTCCCCAAGGAAAAAGCTGTGGAGGCAGGCATGTTGTGGTACTTTTGCGCTCTTCTTGGCTAGTCCTTTGCAGCTGCTGTGTTCTTGGAACTCAGGGCTTTCTGGTTAATAGAACCCTTACCCCAGGCGTAACTCAAACCTTAACCCTAGGAAGGAAAATCAGCCTATGGTTCAGGATGGTCTCATGGAAATATCAGTGGTGGCAGCCAAGTTGTGTCACTTTTGCGCTCCCCTTGGGATGCCTTTCGCAGCTGCAGTGTGCCTGGATAAAGGGGCTTCCTGGTTTTAAAAGTCCTAGGCCTAAGCCTAACAGTAACCCTAGGAAGGTAAATCAGCCGCGTATTAGGGTTCTTCCTAAGGGAAAAGCCGTGAAAGCAGCCATGTTGTGGCACTTCTGCACTCCCTTTGGGATGCCTTTGGCAGGTGCAGTAAGCCTGGAACTCAGGGCTTCCTAGTTAAAAAAATCCTAGCCCTAGGCCGAACCCCAACCCTAAGACGAGAAAGGCAAATCAGCAAGGAATTAGGCATGTCCCCAAGGAAAAAGCTGTGGAGGCACGCATGTTGTGGTACTTTTGCGCTCTTCTTGGCTAGTCCTTCGCAGCTGCTGTGTTCTTGGAACTCAGGGCTTTCTGGTTGATAGAACCCTTACCCTAGGCGTAACTCAAACCTTAACCCTAGGAAGGAAAATCAGCCTATGGTTCGGGATGGTCTCATGGAAATATCAGTGGTGGCAGCCAAGTTGTGTCACTTTTGCGCTCCCCTTGGGATGCCTTTCGCAGCTGCAGTGTGCCTGGAGCCCAGGGCTTCCTGGTTTTAAAAGTCCTAGGCCTAAGCCTAACAGTAACCCTAGGAAGGTAAATCAGCCGCGTATTAGGGTTCTTCCTAAGGGAAAAGCCGTGAAAGCAGCCATGTTGTGGCACTTTTGCACTCCCTTTGGGATGCCTTTGGCAGATGAAGTAAGCCTGGAACTCAGGGCTTCCTAGTTAAAAAAATCCTAGCCCTAGGCCGAACCCCAACCCTAAGACGAGAAAGGCAAATCAGCCAGGAATTAGGCATGTCCCCAAGGAAAAAGCTGTGGAGGCAGGCATGTTGTGGTACTTTTGCGCTCTTCTTGGGTAGTCCTTCGCAGCTGCTGTGTTCTTGGAACTCAGGGCTTTCTGGTTAATAGAACCCTTACCCCAGGCGTAACTCAAACCTTAACCCTAGGAAGGAAAATCAGCCTATGTTTCAGGATGGTCTCATGAGAATAGAAGCAGAGGCAGCCAAGATGTGTCACTTCTGCGGCCCTCTTGGGATGCCTTTCGCAGCTGCATGTGCCTGGAGCCCAGGGCTTCCTGGTTTTAAAAGTCCTAGGCCTAAGCCTAACAGTAACCCTAGGAAGGTAAATCAGCCGCGTATTAGGGTTCTTCCTAAGGGAAAAGCCGTGAAAGCAGCCATGTTGTGGCACTTCTGCACTCCCTTTGGGATGCCTTTGGCAGATGCAGTAAGCCTGGAACTCAGGGCTTCCTAGTTAAAAATTCCTAGCCCTAGGCCGAACCCCAACCCTAAGACGAGAAAGGCAAATCAGCCAGGAATTAGGCATGTCCCCAAGGGAAAAGCTGTGGAGGCAGGTATGTTGTGGTACTTTTGCGCTCTTCTTGGCTAGTCCTTCGCAGCTGCTGTGTTCTTGGAACTCAGGGCTTTCTGGTTAATAGAACCCTTACCCCAGGCGTAACTAAAACCTTAACCCTAGGAAGGAAAATCAGCCTATGGTTCGGGATGGTCTCATGGAAATATCAGTGGTGGCAGCCAAGTTGTGTCACTTTTGCGCTCCCCTTGGGATGCCTTTCGCAGCTGCAGTGTGCCTGGAGCCCAGGGCTTCCTGGTTTTAAAAGTCCTAGGCCTAAGCCTAACAGTAACCCTAGGAAGGTAAATCAGCCGCGTATTAGGGTTCTTCCTAAGGGAAAAGCCGTGAAAGCAGCCATGTTGTGGCACTTTTGCACTCCCTTTGGGATGCCTTTGGCAGATGCAGTAAGTCTGGAACTCAGGGCTTCCTGGTTAAAAAACTTCAAGCCCTAGGCTGAACCCTAACCCTAACCCTAGGCAGATAAAACAGCCTTGGTATAGGGATGGTGCCAAGGAAAAAGCTGTGAAAGCTGCCATGTTGTTGCACTTTTGTACTCCCCTTGGGATGCCTTGAACAGCTGCAGTGTGCCTGGAGCCCAGGGCTTCCTAGTTTTAAAAATCCTAGCCCTAGGCCGAACCCCAACCCTAAGACGAGAAAGGCAAATCAGCCAGGAATTAGGCATTTCCCCAAAGAAAAAGCTGTGGAGGCAGGCATGTTGTGGTACTTTTGCGCTCTTCTTGGGAAGTCCTTCGCAGCTGCTGTGTTCTTGGAACTCAGGGCTTTCTGGTTAATAGAACCCTTACCCTAGGCGTAACTCAAACCTTAACCCTAGGAAGGAAAATCAGCCTATGGTTCGGGATGGTCTCATGGAAATATCAGTGGTGGCAGCCAAGTTGTGTCACTTTTGCGCTCCCCTTGGGATGCCTTTCGCAGCTGCAGTGTGCCTGGAGCCCAGGGCTTCCTGGTTTTAAAAGTCCTAGGCCTAAGCCTAACAGTAACCCTAGGAAGGTAAATCAGCCGCGTATTAGGGTTCTTCCTAAGGGAAAAGCCGTGAAAGCAGCGATGTTGTGGCACTTTTGCACTCCCTTTGGGATGCCTTTGGCAGATGAAGTAAGCCTGGAACTCAGGGCTACCTAGTTAAAAATATCCTAGCCCTAGGCCGAACCCCAACCCTAAGACGAGAAAGGCAAATCAGCCAGGAATTAGGCATGTCCCCAAGGAAAAAGCTCTGGAGGCAGGCACGTTGTGGTACTTTTGCGCTCTTCTTGGCTAGTCCTTCGCAGCTGCTGTGTTCTTGGAACTCAGGTCTTTCTGGTTAATAGAACTCTTACCCTAGGCATAACTCAAACCTTAACCCTAGGAAGGAAAATCAGCCGATGGTTCAGGATGGTCTCATGAGAATAGAAGCAGAGGCAGCCAAGTTGTGTCACTTCTGCGGCCCTCTTGGGATGCCTTTAACAGCTGCATGTGCCTGGAGCCCAGGGCTTCCTGGTTTTAAAAGTCCTAGGCCTAAGCCTAAGAGTAACCCTAGGAAGGTAAATCAGCCGTGTATTAGGGTTCTTCCTAAGGGAAAAGCCGTGAAAGCAGCCATGTTGTGGCACTTCTGCACTCCCTTTGGGATGCCTTTGGCAGATGCAGTAAGCCTGGAACTCAGGGCTTCCTAGGTAAAAATTCCTAGCCCTAGGCCGAACCCCAACCCTAAGACGAGAAAGGCAAATCAGCCAGGAATTAGGCATGTCCCCAAGGAAAAAGCTGTGGAGGCAGGCATGTTGTGGTACTTTTGCGCTCTTCTTGGGTAGTCCTTCGCAGCTGCTGTGTTCTTGGAACTCAGGTCTTTCTGGTTAATGCAACTCTTACCCTAGGCGAAACTCAAACCTTAACCCTAGGAAGTAAAATCAGCCTATGGTTCAGGATGGTCTCATGAGAATAGAAGCAGAGGCAGCCAAGTTGTGTCACTTCTGCGGCCCTCTTGGGATGCCTTTAACAGCTGCATGTGCCTGGAGCCCAGGGCTTCCTGGTTTTAAAAGTCCTAGGCCTAAGCCTAACAGTAACCCTAGGAAGGTAAATCAGCCGGGTATTAGGGTTCTTCCTAAGGGAAAAGCCGTGAAAGCAGCCATGTTGTGGCACTTTTGCACTCCCTTTGGGATGCCTTTGGCAGATGCAGTAAGCCTGGAACTCAGGGCTTCCTGGTTAAAAAACTCCAAGCCCTAGGCTGAACCCTAACCCTAACCCTAGGCAGATAAAACAGCCAAGGTATAGGGATGGTGCCAAGGAAAAAGCTGTGAAAGCTGCCATGTTGTTGCACTTTTGTACTCCCCTTGGGATGCCTTGAACAGCTGCAGTGTGTTTGGAGCCCAGGGCTTCCTAGTTAAAAAAAACCTAGCCCTAGGCCGAACCCCAACCCTAAGACGAGAAAGGCAAATCAGCCAGGAATTAGGCATGTCCCCAAGGAAAAAGCTGTGGAGGCACGCATGTTGTGGTACTTTTGCGCTCTTCTTGGGTAGTCCTTCGCAGCTGCTGTGTTCTTGGAACTCAGGGCTTTCTGGTTAATAGAACCCTTACCCTAGGCGTAACTCAAACCTTAACCCTAGGAAGGAAAATCAGCCTATGGTTCGGGATGGTCTCATGGAAATATCAGTGGTGGCAGCCAAGTTGTGTCACTTTTGCGCTCCCCTTGGGATGCCTTTCGCAGCTGCAGTGTGCCTGGAGCCCAGGGCTTCCTGGTTTTAAAAGTCCTAGGCCTAAGCCTAACAGTAACCCTAGGAAGGTAAATCAGCCGCGTATTAGGGTTCTTCCTAAGGGAAAAGCCGTGAAAGCAGCCATGTTGTGGCACTTTTTCACACCCGTTGGGATGCCTTTGGCAGATGCAGTAAGCCTGGAACTCAGGGCTTCCTAGTTAAAAAAATCCTAGCCCTAGGCGGAACCCCAACCCTAAGACGAGAAAGGCAAATCAGCCAGGAATTAGGCATGTCCCCAAGGAAAAAGCTGTGGAGGCAGGCATGTTGTGGTACATTTGCGCTCTTCTTGGGTAGTCCTTCACAGGAAAATCAGCCTATGATTCGGGATGGTCTCATGGAAATATCAGTGGTGGCAGCCAAGTTGTGTCACTTTTGCGCTCCCCTTGGGATGCGTTTCGCAGCTGCAGTGTGCCTGGAGCCCAGGGCTTCCTGGTTTTAAAAGTCCTAGGCCTAAGCCTAACAGTAACCCTAGGAAGGTAAATCAGCCGCGTATTAGGGTTCTTCCTAAGGGAAAAGCTGTGAAAGCAGCCATGTTGTGGCACTTTTGCACTCCCTTTGGGATGCCTTTGGCAGATGAAGTAAGCCTGGAACTCAGGGCTTCCTAGTTAAAAATATCCTAGCCCTAGGCCGAACCCCAACCCTAAGACGAGAAAGGCAAATCAGCCAGGAATTAAACATGTCCCCAAGGAAAAAGCTGTGGAGGCAGGCACGTTGTGGTACTTTAGCGCTCTTCTTGGCTAGTCCTTCGCAGCTGCTGTGTTCTTGGAACTCAGGTCTTTCTGGTTAATAGAACTCTTACCCTAGGCGTAACTCAAACCTTAACCCTAGGAAGGAAAATCAGCCTATGGTTCTGGATGGTCTCATGAGAATAGAAGCAGAGGCAGCCAAGTTGTGTCACTTCTGCGGCCCTCTTGGGATGCCTTTCGCAGCTGCATGTGCCTGGAGCCCAGGGCTTCCTGGTTTTAAAAGTCCTAGGCCTAAGCCTAACAGTAACCCTAGGAAGGTAAATCAGCCGCGTATTAGGGTTCTTCCTAAGGGAAAAGCCGTGAAAGCAGCCATGTTGTGGCACTTCTGCACTCCCTTTGGGATGCTTTTTGCATATGAAGTAAGCCTGGAACTCAGGGCTTCCTAGTTAAAAAAATCCTAGCCCTAGGCCGAACCCCAACCCTAAGACGAGAAAGGCAAATCAGCCAGGAATTAGGCATGTCCCCAAGGAAAAAGCTGTGGAGGCAGGTATGTTGTGGTACTTTTGCGCTCTTCTTGGCTAGTCCTTCGCAGCTGCTATGTTCTTGGAACTCAGGGCTTTCTGGTTAATAGAACTCTTACCCCAGGCGTAACTCAAACCTTAACCCTAGGAAGGAAAATCAGCCTATGGTTCGGGATGGTCTCATGAGAATAGCAGCAGAGGCAGCAAAGTTGTGTCACTTTTGCGCTCCCCTTGGGATGCCTTTCGCAGCTGCAGTGTGCCTGGAGCCCAGGGCTTCCTGGTTTTAAAAGTCCTAGGCCTAAGCCTAACAGTAACCCTAGGAAGGTAAATCAGCCGCGTATTAGGGTTATTCCTAAGGGAAAAGCCGTGAAAGCAGCCATGTTGTGGCACTTCTGCACTCCCTTTGGGATGCCTTTGGCAGATGCAGTAAGCCTGGAACTCAGGGCTTCCTAGTTAAAAATATCCTAGCCCTAGGCCGAACCCCAACCCTAAGACGAGAAAGGCAAATCAGCCAGGAATTAGGCATGTCCCCAAGGAAAAAGCTGTGGAGGCAGGCATGTTGTGGTACTTTTGCGCTCTTCTTGGGTAGTCCTTCGCAGCTGCTGTGTTCTTGGAACTCAGGTCTTTCTGGTTAATAGAACTCTTCCCTAGGCGAAACTCAAACCTTAACCCTAGGAAGGAAAATCAGCCTATGGTTCAGGATGGTCTCATGGAAATATCAGTGGTGGCAGCCAAGTTGTGTCACTTTTGCGCTCCTCTTGGGATGCGTTTCGCAGCTGCAGTGTGCCTGGAGCCCAGGGCTTCCTGGTTTTAAAAGTCCTAGGCCTAAGCCTAACAGTAACCCTAGGAAGGTAAATCAGCCGCGTATTAGGGTTCTTCCTAAGGGAAAAGCCGTGAAAGCAGCCATGTTGTGGCACTTTTGCACTCCCTTTGGGATGGCTTTGGCAGATGAAGTAAGCCTGGAACTCAGGGCTTCCTAGTTAAAAAAATCCTAGCCCTAGGCCGAACCCCAACCCTAAGACGAGAAAGGCAAATCAGCCAGGAATTAAACATGTCCCCAAGGAAAAGGCTGTGGAGGCAGGCACGTTGTGGCACTTTTGCGCACTTCTTGGCTAGTCCTTCGCAGCTGCTGTGTTCTTGGAACTCAGGTCTTTCTGGTTAATAGAACTCTTACCCTAGGCGTAACTCAAACCTTAACCCTAGGAAGGAAAATCAGCCTATGGTTCAGGATGGTCTCATGAGAATAGAAGCAGAGGCAGCCAAGTTGTGTCACTTCTGCGGCCCTCTTGGGATGCCTTTAACAGCTGCATGTGCCTGGAGCCCAGGGCTTCCTGGTTTTAAAAGTCCTAGGCCTAAGCCTAACAGTAACCCTAGGAAGGTAAATCAGCCGGGTATTAGGGTTCTTCCTAAGGGAAAAGCCGTGAAAGCAGCCATGTTGTGGCACTTCTGCACTCCCTTTGGGATGCTTTTTGCAGATGAAGTAAGCCTGGAACTCAGGGCTTCCTAGTTAAAAAAATCCTAGCCCTAGGCCGAACCCCAACCCTAAGACGAGAAAGGCAAATCAGCCAGGAATTAGGCATGTCCCCAAGGAAAAAGCTGTAGAGGCAGGCACGTTGTGGTACTTTTGCGCTCTTCTTGGGTAGTCCTTTGCAGCTGCTGTGTTCTTGGAACTCAGGGCTTTCTGGTTAATAGAACCCTTACCCCAGGCGTAACTCAAACCTTAACCCTAGGAAGGAAAATCAGCCTATGGTTCGGGATGGTCTCATGAGAATAGCAGCAGCGGCAGCCAAGTTGTGTCACTTTTGGGCTCCCCTTGGGATGCCTTTCGCAGCTGCAGTGTGCCTGGAGCCCAGGGCTTCCTGGTTTTAAAAGTCCTAGGCCTAAGCCTAACAGTAACCCTAGGAAGGTAAATCAGCCGCGTATTAGGGTTCTTCCTAAGGGAAAAGCCGTGAAAGCAGCCATGTTGTGGCACTTTTGCACTCCCTTTGGGATGCCTTTGGCAGATGCAGTAAGCCTGGAACTCAGGGCTTCCTGGTTAAAAAACTCCAAGCCCTAGGCTGAACCCTAACCCTAACCCTAGGCAGATAAAACAGCCAAGGTATAGGGATGGTGCCAAGGAAAAAGCTGTGAAAGCTGCCATGTTGTTGCACTTTTGTACTCCCCTTGGGATGCCTTGAACAGCTGCAGTGTGCCTGGATCTAAGGGCTTCCTAGTTTTAAAAATCCTAGCCCTAGGCCTAAGCCTAACAGTAACTCTGGGAAGGGAAATCAGCCTGGTGTTAAGCTTCTTGCCAAGGAAAAAGCCGTGAAAGCAACCATGTTGTGGCACTTTTGCACTCCCTTTTGGATGCCTTTCACAGCTCCAGTGTGCCTGGAACTCAGGGCTTCCTGATTTTAAAAATCCTAGCCCTAGGCCGAACCCCAACCCTAAGACGAGAAAGGCAAATCAGCCAGGAATTAGGCATGTCCCCAAGGAAAAAGCTGTGGAGGCAGGCATGTTGTGTTACATTTGCGCTCTTCTTGGGTAGTCCTTCACAGGAAAATCAGCCTTTGGTTCGGGATGGTCTCATGGAAATATCAGTGGTGGCAGCCAAGTTGTGTCACTTTTGCGCTCCCCTTGGGATGCCTTTCGCAGCTGCAGTGTGCCTGGAGCCCAGGGCTTCCTGGTTTTAAAAGTCCTAGGCCTAAGCCTAACAGTAACCCTAGGAAGGTAAATCAGCCGCGTATTAGGGTTCTTCCTAAGGGAAAAGCCGTGAAAGCAGCCATGTTGTGGCACTTTTGCACTCCCTTTGGGATGCCTTTGGCAGATGAAGTAAGCCTGGAACTCAGGGCTTCCTAGTTAAAAAAATCCTAGCCCTAGGCCGAACCCCAACCCTAAGACGAGAAAGGCAAATCAGCCAGGAATTAAACATGTCCCCAAGGAAAAAGCTGTGGAGGCAGGCACGTTGTGGTACTTTTGCGCTCTTCTTGGCTAGTCCTTCGCAGCTGCTGTGTTCTTGGAACTCAGGTCTTTCTGGTTAATAGAACTCTTACCCTAGGCGTAACTCAAACCTTAACCCTAGGAAGGAAAATCAGCCTATGGTTCAGGATGGTCTCATGAGAATAGAAGCAGAGGCAGCCAAGTTGTGTCACTTCTGCGGCCCTCTTGGGATGCCTTTCGCAGCTGCATGTGCCTGGAGCCCAGGGCTTCCTGGTTTTAAAAGTCCTAGGCCTAAGCCTAACAGTAACCCTAGGAATGTAAATCAGCCGCGTATTAGGGTTCTTCCTAAGGGAAAAGCCGTGAAAGCAGCCATGTTGTGGCACTTCTGCACTCCCTTTGGGATGCTTTTTGCAGATGAAGTAAGCCTGGAACTCAGGGCTTCCTAGTTAAAAAAATCCTAGCCCTAGGCCGAACCCCAACCCTAAGACGAGAAAGGCAAATCAGCCAGGAATTAGGCATGTCCCCAAGGAAAAAGCTGTGGAGGCAGGTATGTTGTGGTACTTTTGCGCTCTTCTTGGCTAGTCCTTCGCAGCTGCTGTGTTCTTGGAATTCAGGGCTTTCTGGTTAATAGAACCCTTACCCCAGGCGTAACTCATACCTTAACCCTAGGAAGGAAAATCTGCCTATGGTTCGGGATGGTCTCATGAGAATAGCAGCAGCGGCAGCCAAGTTGTGTCACTTTTGGGCTCCCCTTGGGATGCCTTTCGCAGCTGCAGTGTGCCTGGAGCCCAGGGCTTCCTGGTTTTAAAAGTCCTAGGCCTAAGCCTAACAGTAACCCTAGGAAGGTAAATCAGCCGCGTATTAGGGTTCTTCCTAAGGGAAAAGCCGTGAAAGCAGCCATGTTGTGGCACTTCTGCACTCCCTTTGGGATGCCTTTGGCAGATGCAGTAAGCCTGGAACTCAGGGCTTCCTAGTTAAAAATTCCTAGCCCTAGGCCGAACCCCAACCCTAAGACGAGAAAGGCAAATCAGCCAGGAATTAGGCATGTCCCCAAGGAAAAAGCTGTGGAGGCAGGCACGTTGTGGTACTTTTGTGCTCTTCTTGGGTAGTCCTTCGCAGCTGCTGTGTTCTTGGAACTCAGGTCTTTCTGGTTAATAGAACTCTTACCCTAGGCGAAACTCAAACCTTAACCCTAGGAAGGAAAATCAGCCTATGGTTCAGGATGGTCTCATGAGAATAGAAGCAGAGGCAGCCAAGTTGTGTCACTTCTGCGGCCCTCTTAGGATGCCTTTAACAGCTGCATGTGCCTGGAGCCCAGGGCTTCCTGGTTTTAAAAGTCCTAGGCCTAAGCCTAACAGTAACCCTAGGAAGGTAAATCAGACGCGTATTAGGGTTCTTCCTAAGGGAAAAGCCGTGAAAGCAGCCATGTTGTGGCACTTTTGCACTCCCTTTGGGATGCCTTTGGCAGATGCAGTAAGCCTGGAACTCAGGGCTTCCTGGTTAAAAAACTCCAAGCCCTAGGCTGAACCCTAACCCTAACCCTAGGCAGATAAAACAGCCAAGGTATAGGGATGGTGCCAAGGAAAAAGCTGTGAAAGCTGCCATGTTGTTGCACTTTTGTACTCCCCTTGGGATGCCTTGAACAGCTGCAGTGTGCCTGGATCTAAGGGCTTCCTAGTTTTAAAAATCCTAGCCCTAGGCCTAAGCCTAACAGTAAACCTGGGAAGGGAAATCAGCCTGGTGTTAAGCTTCTTGCCAAGGAAAAAGCCGTGAAAGCAACCATGTTGTGGAACTTTTGCACTCCCTTTTGGATGCCTTTCACAGCTCCAGTGTGCCTGGAACTCAGGGCTTCCTGATTTTAAAAATCCTAGCCCTAGGCCGAACCCCAACCCTAAGACGAGAAAGGCAAATCAGCCAGGAATTAGGCATGTCCCCAAGGAAAAAGCTGTGGAGGCAGGTATGTTGTGGTACTTTTGCGCTCTTCTTGGCTAGTCCTTCGCAGCTGCTGTGTTCTTGGAACTCAGGGCTTTCTGGTTAATAGAACCCTTACCCTAGGCGTAACTCAAACCTTAACCCTAGGAAGGAAAATCAGCCTATGGTTCAGGATGGTCTCATGAGAATAGAAGCAGAGGCAGCCAAGTTGTGTCACTTCTGCGGCCCTCTTGGGATGCCTTTCGCAGCTGCATGTGCCTGGAGCCCAGGGCTTCCTGGTTTTAAAAGTCCTAGGCCTAAGCCTAACAGTAACCCTAGGAATGTAAATCAGCCGCGTATTAGGGTTCTTCCTAAGGGAAAAGCCGTGAAAGCAGCCATGTTGTGGCACTTCTGCACTCCCTTTGGGATGCTTTTTGCAGATGAAGTAAGCCTGGAACTCAGGGCTTCCTAGTTAAAAAAATCCTAGCCCTAGGCCGAACCCCAACCCTAAGACGAGAAAGGCAAATCAGCCAGGAATTAGGCATGTCCCCAAGGAAAAAGCTGTGGAGGCAGGTATGTTGTGGTACTTTTGCGCTCTTCTTGGCTAGTCCTTCGCAGCTGCTGTGTTCTTGGAACTCAGGGCTTTCTGGTTAATAGAACCCTTACCCCAGGCGTAACTCATACCTTAACCCTAGGAAGGAAAATCTGCCTATGGTTCGGGATGGTCTCATGAGAATAGCAGCAGCGGCAGCCAAGTTGTGTCACTTTTGGGCTCCCCTTGGGATGCCTTTCGCAGCTGCAGTGTGCCTGGAGCCCAGGGCTTCCTGGTTTTAAAAGTCCTAGGCCTAAGCCTAACAGTAACCCTAGGAAGGTAAATCAGCCGCGTATTAGGGTTCTTCCTAAGGGAAAAGCCGTGAAAGCAGCCATGTTGTGGCACTTCTGCACTCCCTTTGGGATGCCTTTGGCAGATGCAGTAAGCCTGGAACTCAGGGCTTCCTAGTTAAAAATTCCTAGCCCTAGGCCGAACCCCAACCCTAAGACGAGAAAGGCAAATCAGCCAGGAATTAGGCATGTCCCCAAGGAAAAAGCTGTGGAGGCAGGCACGTTGTGGTACTTTTGTGCTCTTCTTGGGTAGTCCTTCGCAGCTGCTGTGTTCTTGGAACTCAGGTCTTTCTGGTTAATAGAACTCTTACCCTAGGCGAAACTCAAACCTTAACCCTAGGAAGGAAAATCAGCCTATGGTTCAGGATGGTCTCATGAGAATAGAAGCAGAGGCAGCCAAGTTGTGTCACTTCTGCGGCCCTCTTAGGATGCCTTTAACAGCTGCATGTGCCTGGAGCCCAGGGCTTCCTGGTTTTAAAAGTCCTAGGCCTAAGCCTAACAGTAACCCTAGGAAGGTAAATCAGACGCGTATTAGGGTTCTTCCTAAGGGAAAAGCCGTGAAAGCAGCCATGTTGTGGCACTTTTGCACTCCCTTTGGGATGCCTTTGGCAGATGCAGTAAGCCTGGAACTCAGGGCTTCCTGGTTAAAAAACTCCAAGCCCTAGGCTGAACCCTAACCCTAACCCTAGGCAGATAAAACAGCCAAGGTATAGGGATGGTGCCAAGGAAAAAGCTGTGAAAGCTGCCATGTTGTTGCACTTTTGTACTCCCCTTGGGATGCCTTGAACAGCTGCAGTGTGCCTGGATCTAAGGGCTTCCTAGTTTTAAAAATCCTAGCCCTAGGCCTAAGCCTAACAGTAAACCTGGGAAGGGAAATCAGCCTGGTGTTAAGCTTCTTGCCAAGGAAAAAGCCGTGAAAGCAACCATGTTGTGGAACTTTTGCACTCCCTTTTGGATGCCTTTCACAGCTCCAGTGTGCCTGGAACTCAGGGCTTCCTGATTTTAAAAATCCTAGCCCTAGGCCGAACCCCAACCCTAAGACGAGAAAGGCAAATCAGCCAGGAATTAGGCATGTCCCCAAGGAAAAAGCTGTGGAGGCAGGTATGTTGTGGTACTTTTGCGCTCTTCTTGGCTAGTCCTTCGCAGCTGCTGTGTTCTTGGAACTCAGGGCTTTCTGGTTAATAGAACCCTTACCCCAGGCGTAACTCAAACCTTAACCCTAGGAAGGAAAATCAGCCTATGGTTCGGGATGGTCTCATGGAAATATCAGTGGTGGCAGCCAAGTTGTGTCACTTTTGCGCTCCCCTTGGGATGCCTTTCGCAGCTGCAGTGTGCCTGGAGCCCAGGGCTTCCTGGTTTTTAAAGTCCTAGGCCTAAGCCTAACAGTAGCCCTAGGAAGGTAAATCAGACGCGTATTAGGGTTCTTCCTAAGGGAAAAGCCGTGAAAGCAGCCATGTTGTGGCACTTTTTCACACCCTTTGGGATGCCTTTGGCAGATGAAGTAAGCCTGGAACTCAGGGCTACCTAGTTAAAAATATCCTAGCCCTAGGCGGAACCCCAACCCTAAGACGAGAAAGGCAAATCAGCCAGGAATTAGGCATGTCCCCAAGGAAAAAGCTGTGGAGGCAGGCACGTTGTGGTACTTTTGTGCTCTTCTTGGGTAGTCCTTCGCAGCTGCTGTGTTCTTGGAACTCAGGGCTTTCTGGTTAATAGAACTCTTACCCTAGGCGTAACTCAAACCTTAACCCTAGGAAGGAAAATCAGCCTATGGTTCAGGATGGTCTCATGAGAATAGAAGCAGAGGCAGCCAAGTTGTGTCACTTCTGCGGCCCTCTTGGGATGCCTTTCGCAGCTGAATGTGCCTGGAGCCCAGGGCTTCCTGGTTTTAAAAGTCCTAGGCCTAAGCCTAACAGTAACCCTAGGAAGGTAAATCAGCCGCGTATTAGGGTTCTTCCTAAGGGAAAAGCCGTGAAAGCAGCCATGTTGTGGCACTTCTGCACTCCCTTTGGGATGCCTTTGGCAGATGAAGTAAGCCTGGAACTCAGGGCTTCCTAGTTAAAAAAATCCTAGCCCTAGGCCGAACCCCAACCCTAAGACGAGAAAGGCAAATCAGCCAGGAATTAGGCATGTCCCCAAGGAAAAAGCTGTGGAGGCAGGCACGTTGTGGTACTTTTGCGCTCTTCTTGGGTAGTCCTTCGCAGCTGCTGTGTTCTTGGAACTCAGGTCTTTCTGGTTAATAGAACTCTTACCCTAGGCGTAACTCAAACCTTAACCCTAGGAAGGAAAATCATCCTATGTTTCAGGATGGTCTCATGAGAATAGAAGCAGAGGCAGCCAAGTTGTGTCACTTCTGCGGCCCTCTTGGGATGCCTTTCGCAGCTGCATGTGCCTGGAGCCCAGGGCTTCCTGGTTTTAAAAGTCCTAGGCCTAAGCCTAACAGTAACCCTAGGAAGGTAAATCAGCCGCGTATTAGGGTTCTTCCTAAGGGAAAAGCCGTGAAAGCAGCCATGTTGTGGCACTTTTGCACTCCCTTTGGGATGCCTTTGGCAGATGAAGTAAGCCTGGAACTCAGGGCTTCCTAGTTAAAAAAATCCTAGCCCTAGGCCGAACCCCAACCCTAAGACGAGAAAGGCAAATCAGCCAGGAATTAGGCATGTCCCCAAGGAAAAAGCTGTGGAGGCAGGCATGTTGTGGTACTTTTGCGCTCTTCTTGGGAAGTGCTTCGCAGCTGCTGTGTTCTTGGAACTCAGGGCTTTCTGGTTAATAGAACCCTTACCCCAGGCGTAACTCAAACCTTAACCCTAGGAAGGAAAATCAGCCTATGGTTCGGGATGGTCTCATGGAAATATCAGTGGTGGCAGCCAAGTTGTGTCACTTTTGCGCTCCCCTTGGGATGCCTTTCGCAGCTGCAGTGTGCCTGGAGCCCAGGGCTTCCTGGTTTTAAAAGTCCTAGGCCTAAGCCTAACAGTAACCCTAGGAAGGTAAATCAGCCGCGTATTAGGGTTCTTCCTAAGGGAAAAGCCGTGAAAGCAGCCATGTTGTGGCACTTTTGCACTCCCTTTGGGATGCCTTTGGCAGATGAAGTAAGCCTGGAACTCAGGGCTTCCTAGTTAAAAATTCCTAGCCCTAGGCCGAACCCCAACCCTAAGACGAGAAAGGCAAATCAGCCAGGAATTAGGCATGTCCCCAAGGAAAAAGCTGTGGAGGCACGCATGTTGTGGTACTTTTTCGCTCTTCTTGGGTAGTCCTTCGCAGCTGCTGTGTTCTTGGAACTCAGGGCTTTCTGGTTAATAGAACCCTTACCCCAGGCGTAACTCAAACCTTAACCCTAGGAAGGAAAATCAGCCTATGGTTCGGGATGGTCTCATGGAAATATCAGTGGTGGCAGCCAAGTTGTGTCACTTTTGCGCTCCCCTTGGGATGCCTTTCGCAGCTGCAGTGTGCCTGGAGCCCAGGGCTTCCTGGTTTTAAAAGTCCTAGGCCTAAGCCTAACAGTAACCCTAGGAAGGTAAATCAGCCGGGTATTAGGGTTCTTCCTAAGGGAAAAGCCGTGAAAGCAGCCATGTTGTGGCACTTTTGCACACCCTTTGGGATGCCTTTGGCAGATGAAGTAAGCCTGGAACTCAGGGCTACCTAGTTAAAAATATCCTAGCCCTAGGCCGAACCCCAACCCTAAGACGAGAAAGGCAAATCAGCCAGGAATTAGGCATGTCCCCAAGGAAAAAGCTGTGGAGGCAGGCACGTTGTGGTACTTTTGCGCTCTTCTTGGCTAGTCCTTCGCAGCTGCTGTGTTCTTGGAACTCAGGTCTTTCTGGTTAATAGAACTCTTACCCTAGGCGAAACTCAAACCTTAACCCTAGGAAGGAAAATCAGCCTATGCTTCAGGATGGTCTCATGAGAATAGAAGCAGAGGCAGCCAAGTTGTGTCACTTCTGCGGCCCTCTTGGGATGCCTTTCGCAGCTGCATGTGCCTGGAGCCCAGGGCTTCCTGGTTTTAAAAGTCCTAGGCCTAAGCCTAACAGTAACCCTAGGAAGGTAAATCAGCCGGGTATTAGGGTTCTTCCTAAGGGAAAAGCCGTGAAAGCAGTCATGTTGTGGCACTTCTGCACTCCCTTTGGGATGCTTTTGGCAGATGCAGTAAGCCTGGAACTCAGGGCTTCCTGGTTAAAAAACTCCAAGCCCTAGGCTGAACCCTAAACCTAACCCTAGGCAGATAAAACAGCCTTGGTATAGGGATGGTGCCAAGGAAAAAGCTGTGAAAGCTGCCATGTTGTTGCACTTTTGTACTCCCCTTGGGATGCCTTGAACAGCTGCAGTGTGCCTGGATCTAAGGGCTTCCTACTTTTAAAAATCCTAGCCCTAGGCCTAAGCCTAACAGTAACTCTGGGAAGGGAAATCAGCCTGGTGTTAAGCTTCTTGCCAAGGAAAAAGCCGTGAAAGCAACCATGTTGTGGCACTTTTGCACTCCCTTTTGGATGCCTTTCACAGCTCCAGTGTGCCTGGAACTCAGGGCTTCCTGATTTTAAAAATCCTAGCCCTAGGCCGAACCCCAACCCTAAGACGAGAAAGGCAAATCAGCCAGGAATTAGGCATGTCCCCAAGGAAAAAGCTGTGGAGGCAGGCATGTTGTGGTACTTTTGCGCTCTTCTTGGCTAGTCCTTCGCAGCTGCTGTGTTCTTGGAACTCAGGGCTTTCTGGTTAATAGAACTCTTACCCCAGGCGTAACTCAAACCTTAACCCTAGGAAGGAAAATCAGCCTATGGTTCGGGATGGTCTCATGGAAATATCAGTGGTGGCAGCCAAGTTGTGTCACTTTTGCGCTCCCCTTGGGATGCCTTTCGCAGCTGCAGTGTGCCTGGAGCCCAGGGCTTCCTGGTTTTAAAAGTCCTAGGCCTAAGCCTAACAGTAACCCTAGGAAGGTAAATCAGCCGCGAATTAGGATTCTTCCTAAGGGAAAAGCCGTGAAAGCAGCCATGTTGTGGCACTTCTGCACTCCCTTTGGGATGCCTTTGGCAGGTGCAGTAAGCCTGGAACTCAGGGCTTCCTAGTTAAAAAAATCCTAGCCCTAGGCCGAACCCCAACCCTAAGACGAGAAAGGCAAATCAGCCAGGAATTAGGCATGTCCCCAAGGAAAAAGCTGTGGAGGCAGGCATGTTGTGGTACTTTTGCGGTCTTCTTGGCTAGTCCTTCGCAGCTGCTGTGTTCTTGGAACTCAGGGCTTTCTGGTTAATAGAACCCTTACCCTAGGCGTAACTCAAACCTTAACCCTAGGAAGGAAAATCAGCCTATGGTTCGGGATGGTCTCATGGAAATATCAGTGGTGGCAGCCAAGTTGTGTCACTTTTGCGCTCCCCTTGGGATGCCTTTCGCAGCTGCAGTGTGCCTGGAGCCCAGGGCTTCCTGGTTTTAAAAGTCCTAGGCCTAAGCCTAACAGTAACCCTAGGAAGGTAAATCAGCCGGGTATTAGGGTTCTTCCTAAGGGAAAAGCCGTGAAAGCAGCCATGTTGTGGCACTTTTGCACTCCCTTTGGGATGCCTTTGGCAGATGAAGTAAGCCTGGAACTCAGGGCTTCCTAGTTAAAAAAATCCTAGCCCTAGGCCGAACCCCAACCCTAAGACGAGAAAGGCAAATCAGCCAGGAATTAGGCATGTCCCCAAGGAAAAAGCTGTGGAGGCAGGCATGTTGTGGTACTTTTGCGCTCTTCTTGGCTAGTCCTTCGCAGCTGCTGTGTTCTTGGAACTCAGGGCTTTCTGGTTAATAGAACCCTTACCCCAGGCGTAACTCAAACCTTAACCCTAGGAAGGAAAATCAGCCTATGGTTAAGGATGGTCTCATGAGAATAGAAGCAGAGGCAGCCAAGTTGTGTCACTTCTGCGGCCCTCTTGGGATGCCTTTCGCAGCTGCATGTGCCTGGAGCCCAGGGCTTCCTGGTTTTAAAAGTCCTAGGCCTAAGCCTAACAGTAACCCTAGGAAGGTAAATCAGCCGCGTATTAGGGTTCTTCCTAAGGGAAAAGCCGTGAAAGCAGCCATGTTGTGGCACTTTTGCACTCCCTTTGGGATGCCTTTGGCAGATGAAGTAAGCCTGGAACTCAGGGCTTCCTAGTTAAAAAATCCTAGCCCTAGGCCGAACCCCAACCCTAAGACGAGAAAGGCAAATCAGCCAGGAATTAGGCATGTCCCCAAGGAAAAAGCTGTGGAGGCACGCATGTTGTGGTACTTTTGCGCTCTTCTTGGGAAGTCCTTCGCAGCTGCTGTGTTCTTGGAACTCAGGGCTTTCTGGTTAATAGAACCCTTACCCCAGGCGTAACTCAAACCTTAACCCTAGGAAGGAAAATCAGCCTATGGTTCGGGATGGTCTCATGGAAATTTCAGTGGTGGCAGCCAAGTTGTGTCACTTTTGCGGCCCTCTTGGGATGCCTTTCGCAGCTGCAGTGTGCCTGGAGCCCAGGGCTTCCTGGTTTTTAAAGTCCTAGGCCTAAGCCTAACAGTAACCCTAGGAAGGTAAATCAGACGCGTATTAGGGTTCTTCCTAAGGGAAAAGCCGTGAAAGCAGCCATGTTGTGGCACTTTTTCACACCCTTTGGGATGCCTTTGGCAGATGAAGTAAGCCTGGAACTCAGGGCTACCTAGTTAAAAATATCCTAGCCCTAGGCGGAACCCCAACCCTAAGACGAGAAAGGCAAATCAGCCAGGAATTAGGCATGTCCCCAAGGAAAAATCTCTGGAGGCAGGCACGTTGTGGTACTTTTGCGCTCTTCTTGGCTAGTCCTTCGCAGCTGCTGTGTTCTTGGAACTCAGGGCTTTCTGGTTAATAGAACTCTTACCCTAGGCGTAACTCAAACCTTAACCCTAGGAAGGAAAATCAGCCTATGGTTCAGGATGGTCTCATGAGAATAGAAGCAGAGGCAGCCAAGTTGTGTCACTTCTGCGGCCCTCTTGGGATGCCTTTCGCAGCTGCATGTGCCTGGAGCCCAGGGCTTCCTGGTTTTAAAAGTCCTAGGCCTAAGCCTAACAGTAACCCTAGGAAGGTAAATCAGCCGCGTATTAGGGTTCTTCCTAAGGGAAAAGCCGTGAAAGCAGCCATGTTGTGGCACTTCTGCACTCCCTTTGGGATGCCTTTGGCAGATGAAGTAAGCCTGGAACTCAGGGCTTCCTAGTTAAAAAAATCCTAGCCCTAGGCCGAACCCCAACCCTAAGACGAGAAAGGCAAATCAGCCAGGAATTAGGCATGTCCCCAAGGAAAAAGCTGTGGAGGCAGGCACGTTGTGGTACTTTTGCGCTCTTCTTGGGTAGTCCTTCGCAGCTGCTGTGTTCTTGGAACTCAGGTCTTTCTGGTTAATAGAACCCTTACCCTAGGCGTAACTCAAACCTTAACCCTAGGAAGGAAAATCAGCCTATGGTTCAGGATGGTCTCATGAGAATAGAAGCAGAGGCAGCCAAGTTGTGTCACTTCTGCGGCCCTCTTGGGATGCCTTTCGCAGCTGCATGTGCCTGGAGCCCAGGGCTTCCTGGTTTTAAAAGTCCTAGGCCTAAGCCTAACAGTAACCCTAGGAAGGTAAATCAGCCGCGTATTAGGGTTCTTCCTAAGGGAAAAGCCGTGAAAGCAGCCATGTTGTGGCACTTTTGCACTCCCTTTGGGATGCCTTTGGCAGATGAAGTAAGCCTGGAACTCAGGGCTTCCTAGTTAAAAAAATCCTAGCCCTAGGCCGAACCCCAACCCTAAGACGAGAAAGGCAAATCAGCCAGGAATTAGGCATGTCCCCAAGGAAAAAGCTGTGGAGGCACGCATGTTGTGGTACTTTTGCGCTCTTCTTGGGAAGTCCTTCGCAGCTGCTGTGTTCTTGGAACTCAGGGCTTTCTGGTCAATAGAACCCTTACCCCAGGCGTAACTCAAACCTTAACCCTAGGAAGGAAAATCAGCCTATGGTTCGGGATGGTCTCATGGAAATTTCAGTGGTGGCAGCCAAGTTGTGTCACTTTTGCGCTCCCCTTGGGATGCCTTTCGCAGCTGCAGTGTGCCTGGAGCCCAGGGCTTCCTGGTTTTTAAAGTCCTAGGCCTAAGCCTAACAGTAACCCTAGGAAGGTAAATCAGACGCGTATTAGGGTTCTTCCTAAGGGAAAAGCCGTGAAAGCAGCCATGTTGTGGCACTTTTTCACACCCTTTGGGATGCCTTTGGCAGATGAAGTAAGCCTGGAACTCAGGGCTACCGAGTTAAAAATATCCTAGCCCTAGGCGGAACCCCAACCCTAAGACGAGAAAGGCAAATCAGCCAGGAATTAGGCATGTCCCCAAGGAAAAATCTCTGGAGGCAGGCACGTTGTGGTACTTTTGCGCTCTTCTTGGCTAGTCCTTCGCAGCTGCTGTGTTCTTGGAACTCAGGGCTTTCTGGTTAATAGAACTCTTACCCTAGGCGTAACTCAAACCTTAACCCTAGGAAGGAAAATCAGCCTATGGTTCAGGATGGTCTCATGAGAATAGAAGCAGAGGCAGCCAAGTTGTGTCACTTCTGCGGCCCTCTTGGGATGCCTTTCGCAGCTGCAGTGTGCCTGGAGCCCAGGGCTTCCTGGTTTTAAAAGTCCTAGGCCTAAGCCTAACAGTAACCCTAGGAAGGTAAATCAGCCGCGTATTACGGTTCTTCCAAAGGGAAAAGCCGTGAAAGCAGCCATGTTGTGGCACTTCTGCACTCCCTTTGGGATGCCTTTGGCAGATGAAGTAAGCCTGGAACTCAGGGCTTCCTAGTTAAAAAAATCCTAGCCCTAGGCCGAACCCCAACCCTAAGACGAGAAAGGCAAATCAGCCAGGAATTAGGCATGTCCCCAAGGAAAAAGCTGTGGAGGCAGGCACGTTGTGGTACTTTTGCGCTCTTCTTGGCTAGTCCTTCGCAGCTGCTGTGTTCTTGGAACTCAGGTCTTTCTGGTTAATAGAACTCTTACCCTAGGCGAAACTCAAACCTTAACCCTAGGAAGGAAAATCAGCCTATGCTTCAGGATGGTCTCATGAGAATAGAAGCAGAGGCAGCCAAGTTGTGTCACTTCTGCGGCCCTCTTGGGATGCCTTTCGCAGCTGCATGTGCCTGGAGCCCAGGGCTTCCTGGTTTTAAAAGTCCTAGGCCTAAGCCTAACAGTAACCCTAGGAAGGTAAATCAGCCGGGTATTAGGGTTCTTCCTAAGGGAAAAGCCGTGAAAGCAGTCATGTTGTGGCACTTTTGCACTCCCTTTGGGATGCCTTTGGCAGATGCAGTAAGCCTGGAACTCAGGGCTTCCTGGTTAAAAAACTCCAAGCCCTAGGCTGAACCCTAACCCTAACCCTAGGCAGATAAAACAGCCTTGGTATAGGGATGGTGCAAAGGAAAAAGCTGTGAAAGCTGCCATGTTGTTGCACTTTTGTACTCCCCTTGGGATGCCTTGAACAGCTGCAGTGTGCCTGGATCTAAGGGCTTCCTAGTTTTAAAAATCCTAGCCCTAGGCCTAAGCCTAACAGTAACTCTGGGAAGGGAAATCAGCCTGGTGTTAAGCTTCTTGCCAAGGAAAAAGCCGTGAAAGGAACCATGTTGTGGCACTTTTGCACTCCCTTTTGGATGCCTTTCACAGCTCCAGTATGCCTGGAACTCAGGGCTTCCTGATTTTAAAAATCCTAGCCCTAGGCCGAACCCCAACCCTAAGACGAGAAAGGCAAATCAGCCAGGAATTAGGCATGTCCCCAAGGAAAAAGCTGTGGAGGCAGGCATGTTGTGGTACTTTTGCGCTCTTCTTGGGAAGTCCTTCGCAGCTGCTGTGTTCTTGGAACTCAGGGCTTTCTGGTTAATAGAACCCTTACCCTAGGCGTAACTCAAACCTTAACCCTAGGAAGGAAAATCAGCCTATGGTTCGGGATGGTCTCATGAGAATAGCAGCAGAGGCAGCCAAGTTGTGTCACTTCTGCAGCCCTCTTGGGATGCCTTTAACAGCTGCATCTGCCTGGAGCCCAGGGCTTCCTGGTTTTAAAAGTCCTAGGCCTAAGCCTAACAGTAACCCTAGGAAGGTAAATCAGCCGCGTATTAGGGTTCTTCCTAAGGGAAAAGCCGTGAAAGCAGCCATGTTGTGGCACTTCTGCACTCCCTTTGGGATGCTTTTTGCAGATGAAGTAAGCCTGGAACTCAGGGCTTCCTAGTTAAAAAAATCCTAGCCCTAGGCCGAACCCCAACCCTAAGACGAGAAAGGCAAATCAGCCAGGAATTAGGCATGTCCCCAAGGAAAAAGCTGTGGAGGCAGGCACGTTGTGGTACTTTTGCGCTCTTCTTGGGTAGTCCTTCGCAGCTGCTGTGTTCTTGGAACTCAGGTCTTTCTGGTTAATAGAACCCTTACCCTAGGCGTAACTCAAACCTTAACCCTAGGAAGGAAAATCATCCTATGGTTCAGGATGGTCTCATGAGAATAGAAGCAGAGGCAGCCAAGTTGTGTCACTTCTGCGGCCCTCTTGGGATGCCTTTCGCAGCTGCATGTGCCTGGAGCCCAGGGCTTCCTGGTTTTAAAAGTCCTAGGCCTAAGCCTAACAGTAACCCTAGGAAGGTAAATCAGCCGCGTATTAGGGTTCTTCCTAAGGGAAAAGCCGTGAAAGCAGCCATGTTGTGGCACTTCTGCACTCCCTTTGGGATGCCTTTGGCAGATGAAGTAAGCCTGGAACTCAGGGCTTCCTAGTTAAAAAAATCCTAGCCCTAGGCCGAACCCCAACCCTAAGACGAGAAAGGCAAATCAGCCAGGAATTAGGCATGTCCCCAAGGAAAAAGCTGTGGAGGCAGGCATGTTGTGGTACTTTTGTGCTCTTCTTGGGAAGTCCTTCGCAGCTGCTGTGTTCTTGGAACTCAGGGCTTTCTGGTTAATAGAACCCTTACCCTAGGCGTAACTCAAACCTTAACCCTAGGAAGGAAAATCAGCCTATGGTTCGGGATGGTCTCATGGAAATATCAGTGGTGGCAGCCAAGTTGTGTCACTTTTGCGGCCCTCTTGGGATGCCTTTCGCAGCTGCAGTGTGCCTGGAGCCCAGGGCTTCCTGGTTTTAAAAGTCCTAGGCCTAAGCCTAACAGTAACCCTAGGAAGGTAAATCAGCCGCGTATTAGGGTTCTTCCAAAGGGAAAAGCCGTGAAAGCAGCCATGTTGTGGCACTTCTGCACTCCCTTTGGGATGCCTTTGGCAGATGAAGTAAGCCTGGAACTCAGGGCTTCCTAGTTAAAAAAATCCTAGCCCTAGGCCGAACCCCAACCCTAAGACGAGAAAGGCAAATCAGCCAGGAATTAGGCATGTCCCCAAGGAAAAAGCTGTGGAGGCAGGCACGTTGTGGTACTTTTGCGCTCTTCTTGGCTAGTCCTTCGCAGCTGCTGTGTTCTTGGAACTCAGGTCTTTCTGGTTAATAGAACTCTTACCCTAGGCGAAACTCAAACCTTAACCCTAGGAAGGAAAATCAGCCTATGCTTCAGGATGGTCTCATGAGAATAGAAGCAGAGGCAGCCAAGTTGTGTCACTTCTGCGGCCCTCTTGGGATGCCTTTCGCAGCTGCATGTGCCTGGAGCCCAGGGCTTCCTGGTTTTAAAAGTCCTAGGCCTAAGCCTAACAGTAACCCTAGGAAGGTAAATCAGCCGGGTATTAGGGTTCTTCCTAAGGGAAAAGCCGTGAAAGCAGTCATGTTGTGGCACTTTTGCACTCCCTTTGGGATGCCTTTGGCAGATGCAGTAAGCCTGGAACTCAGGGCTTCCTGGTTAAAAAACTCCAAGCCCTAGGCTGAACCCTAACCCTAACCCTAGGCAGATAAAACAGCCTTGGTATAGGGATGGTGCAAAGGAAAAAGCTGTGAAAGCTGCCATGTTGTTGCACTTTTGTACTCCCCTTGGGATGCCTTGAACAGCTGCAGTGTGCCTGGATCTAAGGGCTTCCTAGTTTTAAAAATCCTAGCCCTAGGCCTAAGCCTAACAGTAACTCTGGGAAGGGAAATCAGCCTGGTGTTAAGCTTCTTGCCAAGGAAAAAGCCGTGAAAGGAACCATGTTGTGGCACTTTTGCACTCCCTTTTGGATGCCTTTCACAGCTCCAGTATGCCTGGAACTCAGGGCTTCCTAGTTAAAAAAATCCTAGCCCTAGGCCGAACCCCAACCCTAAGACGAGAAAGGCAAATCAGCCAGGAATTAGGCATGTCCCCAAGGAAAAAGCTGTGGAGGCAGGCATGTTGTGGTACTTTTGCGCTCTTCTTGGGTAGTCCTTCGCAGCTGCTGTGTTCTTGGAACTCAGGGCTTTCTGGTTAATAGAACCCTTACCCTAGGCGTAACTCAAACCTTAACCCTAGGAAGGAAAATCAGCCTATGGTTCGGGATGGTCTCATGAGAATAGCAGCAGAGGCAGCCAAGTTGTGTCACTTCTGCAGCCCTCTTGGGATGCCTTTAACAGCTGCATGTGCCTGGAGCCCAGGGCTTCCTGGTTTTAAAAGTCCTAGGCCTAAGCCTAACAGTAACCCTAGGAAGGTAAATCAGCCGCGTATTAGGGTTCTTCCTAAGGGAAAAGCCGTGAAAGCAGCCATGTTGTGGCACTTCTGCACTCCCTTTGGGATGCTTTTTGCAGATGAAGTAAGCCTGGAACTCAGGGCTTCCTAGTTAAAAAAATCCTAGCCCTAGGCCGAACCCCAACCCTAAGACGAGAAAGGCAAATCAGCCAGGAATTAGGCATGTCCCCAAGGAAAAAGCTGTGGAGGCACGCATGTTGTGGTACTTTTTCGCTCTTCTTGGCTAGTCCTTCGCAGCTGCTGTGTTCTTGGAACTCAGGGCTTTCTGGTTAATAGAACCCTTACCCCAGGCGTAACTCAAACCTTAACCCTAGGAACGAAAATCAGCCTATGGTTCGGGATGGTCTCATGGAAATATCAGTGGTGGCAGCCAAGTTGTGTCACTTTTGCGCTCCCCTTGGGATGCCTTTCGCAGCTGCAGGGTGCCTGGAGCCCAGGGCTTCCTGGTTTTAAAAGTCCTAGGCCTAAGCCTAACAGTAACCCTAGGAAGGTAAATCAGCCGGGTATTAGGGTTCTTCCTAAGGGAAAAGCCGTGAAAGCAGCCATGTTGTGGCACTTTTGCACACCCTTTGGGATGCCTTTGGCAGATGAAGTAAGCCTGGAACTCAGGGCTACCTAGTTAAAAATATCCTAGCCCTAGGCGGAACCCCAACCCTAAGACGAGAAAGGCAAATCAGCCAGGAATTAGGCATGTCCCCAAGGAAAAATCTCTGGAGGCAGGCACGTTGTGGTACTTTTGCGCTCTTCTTGGGTAGTCCTTCGCAGCTGCTGTGTTCTTGGAACTCAGGTCTTTCTGGTTAATAGAACTCTTACCCTAGGCTTAACTCAAACCTTAACCCTAGGAAGGAAAATCAGCCTATGGTTCAGGATGGTCTCATGAGAATAGCAGCAGAGGCAGCCAAGTTGTGTCACTTCTGCGGCCCTCTTGGGATGCCTTTCGCAGCTGCATGTGCCTGGAGCCCAGGGCTTCCTGGTTTTAAAAGTCCTAGGCCTAAGCCTAACAGTAACCCTAGGAAGGTAAATCAGCCGCGTATTAGGGTTCTTCCTAAGGGAAAAGCCGTGAAAGCAGCCATGTTGTGGCACTTCTGCACTCCCTTTGGGATGCCTTTGGCAGATGAAGTAAGCCTGGAACTCAGGGCTTCCTAGTTAAAATATCCTAGCCCTAGGCCGAACCCCAACCCTAAGACGAGAAAGGCAAATCAGCCAGGAATTAGGCATGTCCCCAAGGAAAAAGCTGTGGAGGCAGGCACGTTGTGGTACTTTTGCGCTCTTCTTGGGTAGTCCTTCGCAGCTGCTGTGTTCTTGGAACTCAGGGCTTTCTGGTTAATAGAACTCTTACCCTAGGCGTAACTCAAACCTTAACCCTAGGAAGGAAAATCAGCCTATGGTTCGGGATGGTCTCATGAGAATAGCAGCAGAGGCAGCCAAGTTGTGTCACTTCTGCGGCCCTCTTGGGATGCCTTTAACCGCTGCTTATGCCTGGAGCCCAGGGCTTCCTGGTTTTAAAAGTCCTAGGCCTAAGCCTAACAGTAACCCTAGGAAGGTAAATCAGCCGCGTATTAGGGTTCTTCCTAAGGGAAAAGCCGTGAAAGCAGCCATGTTGTGGCACTTCTGCACTCCCTTTGGGATGCTTTTTGCAGATGAAGTAAGCCTGGAACTCAGGGCTTCCTAGTTAAAAAATCCTAGCCCTAGGCCGAACCCCAACCCTAAGACGAGAAAGGCAAATCAGCCAGGAATTAGGCATGTCCCCAAGGAAAAAGCTCTGGAGGCAGGCATGTTGTGGTACTTTTGCGCTCTTCTTGGCTAGTCCTTCGCAGCTGCTGTGTTCTTGGAACTCAGGGCTTTCTGGTTAATAGAACCCTTACCCCAGGCGTAACTCAAACCTTAACCCTAGGAAGGAAAATCAGCCTATGGTTCGGGATGGTCTCATGGAAATATCAGTGGTGGCAGCCAAGTTGTGTCACTTTTGCGCTCCCCTTGGGATGCCTTTCGCAGCTGCAGTGTGCCTGGAGCCCAGGGCTTCCTGGTTTTAAAAGTCCTAGGCCTAAGCCTAACAGTAACCCTAGGAAGGTAAATCAGCCGCGTATTAGGGTTCTTCCTAAGGGAAAAGCCGTGAAAGCAGCCATGTTGTGGCACTTTTGCACACCCTTTGGGATGCCTTTGGCAGATGAAGTAAGCCTGGAACTCAGGGCTACCTAGTTAAAAATATCCTAGCCCTAGGCCGAAACCCAACCCTAAGACGAGAAAGGCAAATCAGCCAGGAATTAGGCATGTCCCGAAGGAAAAATCTCTGGAGGCAGGCACGTTGTGGTACTTTTGCGCTCTTCTTGGGAAGTCCTTCGCAGCTGCTGTGTTCTTGGAACTCAGGGCTTTCTGGTTAATAGAACCCTTACCCCAGGCGTAACTCAAACCTTAACCCTAGGAAGGAAAATCAGCCTATGGTTCGGGATGGTCTCATGGAAATATCAGTGGTGGCAGCCAAGTTGTGTCACTTTTGGGCTCCCCTTGGGATGCCTTTCGCAGCTGCATGTGCCTGGAGCCCAGGGCTTCCTGGTTTTAAAAGTCCTAGGCCTAAGCCTAACAGTAACCCTAGGAAGGTAAATCAGCCGCGTATTAGGGTTCTTCCTAAGGGAAAAGCCGTGAAAGCAGCCATGTTGTGGCACTTCTGCACTCCCTTTGGGATGCTTTTTGCAGATGATGTAAGCCTGGAACTCAGGGCTTCCTAGTTAAAAAAATCCTAGCCCTAGGCCGAACCCCAACCCTAAGAGGAGAAAGGCAAATCAGCCAGGAATTAGGCATGTCCCCAAGGAAAAAGCTGTGGAGGCAGGCATGTTGTGGTACTTTTGCGCTCTTCTTGGGTAGTCCTTCGCAGCTGCTGTGTTCTTGGAACTCAGGTCTTTCTGGTTAATAGAACTCTTAACCTAGGTGTAACTCAAACCTTAACCCTAGGAAGGAAAATCAGCCTATGGTTCAGGATGGTCTCATGAGAATAGAAGCAGAGGCAGCCAAGTTGTGTCACTTCTGCGGCCCTCTTGGGATGCCTTTCGCAGCTGCATGTGCCTGGAGCCCAGGGCTTCCTGGTTTTAAAAAGTCCTAGGCCTAAGCCTAACAGTAACCCTAGGAAGGTAAATCAGCCGCGTATTAGGGTTCTTCCTAAGGGAAAAGCCGTGAAAGCAGCCATGTTGTGGCACTTCTGCACTCCTTTTGGGATGCTTTTTGCAGATGATGTAAGCCTGGAACTCAGGGCTTCCTAGTTAAAAAAATCCTAGCCCTAGGCGGAACCCCAACCCTAAGACGAGAAAGGCAAATCAGCCAGGAATTAGGCATGTCCCCAAGGAAAAAGCTGTGGAGGCAGGCACGTTGTGGTACTTTTGCGCTCTTCTTGGGTAGTGCTTCTCAGCTGCTGTGTTCTTGGAACTCAGGGCTTTCTGGTTAATAGAACCCTTACCCTAGGCGTAACTCAAACCTTAACCCTAGGAAGGAAAATCAGCCTATGGTTCGGGATGGTCTCATGGAAATATCAGTGGTGGCAGCCAAGTTGTGTCACTTTTGCGCTCCCCTTGGGATGCCTTTCGCAGCTGCAGTGTGCCTGGAGCCCAGGGCTTCCTGGTTTTAAAAGTCCTAGGCCTAAGCCTAACAGTAACCCTAGGAAGGTAAATCAGCCGGGTATTAGGGTTCTTCCTAAGGGAAAAGCCGTGAAAGCAGCCATGTTGTGGCACTTTTGCACTCCCTTTGGGATGCCTTTGGCAGATGAAGTAAGCCTGGAACTCAGGGCTTCCTAGTTAAAAAAAATCCTAGCCCTAGGCCGAACCCCAACCCTAAGACGAGAAAGGCAAATCAGCCAGGAATTAGGCATGTCCCCAAGGAAAAAGCTGTGGAGGCAGGCACGTTGTGGTACTTTTGCGCTATTCTTGGGTAGTCCTTCGCAGCTGCTGTGTTCTTGGAACTCAGGGCTTTCTGGTTAATAGAACCCTTACCCTAGGCGTAACTCAAACCTTAACCCTAGGAAGGAAAATCAGCCTATGGTTCAGGATGGTCTCATGAGAATAGAAGCAGAGGCAGCCAAGTTGTGTCACTTCTGCGGCCCTCTTGGGATGCCTTTCGCAGCTACATGTGCCTGGAGCCCAGGGCTTCCTGGTTTTAAAAGTCCTATGCCTAAGCCTAACAGTAACCCTAGGAAGGTAAATCAGCCGCGTATTAGGGTTCTTCCTAAGGGAAAAGCCGTGAAAGTAGCCATATTGTGGCACTTTTGCACTCCCTTTGGGATGCTTTTTGCAGATGAAGTAAGCCTGGAACTCAGGGCTTCCTAGTTAAAATAATCCTAGCCCTAGGACGAACCCCAAGCCTAAGACGAGAAAGGCAAATCAGCCAGGAATTAGGCATGTCCCCAAGGAAAAAGCTGTGGAGGCAGGTATGTTGTGGTACTTTTGCGCTCTTCTTGGGTAGTCCTTCGCAGCTGCTGTGTTCTTGGAACTCAGGGCTTTCTGGTTAATAGAACCCTTACCCCAGGCGTAACTCAAACCTTAACCCTAGGAAGGAAAATCAGCCTATGATTCGGGATGTTCTCATGAGAATAGCAGCAGAGGCAGCCACGTTGTGTCACTTTTGCGCTCCCCTTGGGATGCCTTTCGCAGCTGCAGTGTGCCTGGAGCCCAGGGCTTCCTGGTTTTAAAAGTCCTAGGCCTAAGCCTAACAGTAACCCTAGGAAGGTAAATCAGCCGCGTATTAGGGTTCTTCCTAAGGGAAAAGCCGTGAAAGCAACCATGTTGTGGAACTATTGCACTCCCTTTTGGATGCCTTTCAGAGCTCCAGTGTGCCTGGAACTCAGGGCTTCCTGATTTTAAAAATCCTAGCCCAAGGCCGAACCCCAACCCTAAGACGAGAAAGGCAAATCAGCCAGGAATTAGGCATGTCCCCAAGGAAAAAGCTGTGGAGGCAGGCATGTTGTGGTACTTTTGCGCTCTTCTTGGGAAGTCCTTCGCAGCTGCTGTGTTCTTGGAACTCAGGGCTTTCTGGTTAATAGAACCCTTACCCCAGGCGTAACTCAAACCTTAACCCTAGGAAGGAAAATCAGCCTATGGTTCGGGATGGTCTCATGGAAATATCAGTGGTGGCAGCCAAGTTGTGTCACTTTTGCGCTCCCCTTGGGATGCCTTTCGCAGCTGAAGTGTGCCTGGAGCCCAGGGCTTCCTGGTTTTAAAAGTCCTAGGCCTAAGCCTAACAGTAACCCTAGGAAGGTAAATCAGCCGCGTATTAGGGTTCTTCCTAAGGGAAAAGCCGTGAAACCAGCCATGTTGTGGCACTTCTGCACTCCCTTTGGGATGCCTTTGGCAGATGAAGTAAGCCTGGAACTCAGGGCTTCCTAGTTAAAAATATCCTAGCCCTAGGACGAACCCCAAGCCTAACACGAGAAGGGCAAATCAGCCAGGAATTAGGCATGTCCCAAAGGAAAAAGCTGTGGGGGCAGGCACGTTGTGGTACTTTTGCGCTCTTCTTGGGTAGTCCTTCGCAGCTGCTGTGTTCTTTGAACTCAGGGCTTTCTGGTTAATAGAACTCTTACCCTAGGCGTAACTCAAACCTTAACCCTAGGAAGGAAAATCAGCCTATGGTTCAGGATGGTCTCATGAGAATAGAAGCAGAGGCAGCCAAGTTGTGTCACTTCTGCGGCCCTCTTGGGATGCCTTTCGCAGCTGCATGTGCCTGGAGCCCAGGGCTTCCTGGTTTTAAAAGTCCTAGGCCTAAGCCTAACAGTAACCCTAGGAAGGTAAATCAGCCGGGTATTAGGGTTCTTCCTAAGGGAAAAGCTGTGAAAGCAGCCCTGTTGTGGCACTTTTGCACTCCCTTTGGGATGCCTTTGGCAGATGCAGTAAGCCTGGAACTCAGGGCTTCCTGGTTAAAAAACTCCAAGCCCTAGGCTGAACCCTAACCCTAACCCTAGGCAGATAAAACACTCTAGGTATAGGGATGGTGCCAAGGAAAAAGCTGTGAAAGCTGCCATGTTGTTGCACTTTTGTACTCCCCTTGGGATGCCTTGAACAGCTGCAGTGTGCCTGGATCTAAGGGCTTCCTAGTTTTAAAAATCCTAGCCCTAGGCCTAAGCCTAACAGTAACCCTGGGAAGGGAAATCAGCCTGGTGTTAAGCTTCTTGCCAAGGAAAAAGCCGTGAAAGCAACCATGTTGTGGAAATTTTGCACTCACTTTTGGATGCCTTTCACAGCTCCAGTGTGCCTGGATCTCAGGGCTTCCTGATTTTAAAAATCCTAGCCCTAGGCCGAACCCCAACCCTAAGACGAGAAAGGCAAATCAGCCAGGAATTAGGCATGTCCCCAAGGAAAAAGCTGTGGAGGCAGGTATGTTGTGGTACTTTTGCGCTCTTCTTGGGTAGTCCTTCGCAGCTGCTGTGTTCTTGGAACTCAGGGCTTTCTGGTTAATAGAACCCTTACCCCAGGCGTAACTCAAACCTTAACCCTAGGAAGGAAAATCAGCCTATGATTCGGGATGTTCTCATGAGAATAGCAGCAGAGGCAGCCACGTTGTGTCACTTTTGGGCTCCCCTTGGGATGCCTTTCGCAGCTGCAGTGTGCCTGGAGCCCAGGGCTTCCTGGTTTTAAAAGTCCTAGGTCTAAGCCTAACAGTAACCCTAGGAAGGTAAATCAGCCGCGTATTAGGGGTCTTCCTAAGGGAAAAGCCGTGAAAGCAGCCATGTTGTGGCACTTTTGCACACCCTTTGGGATGCCTTTGGCAGATGAAGTAAGCCTGGAACTCAGGGCTTCCTAGTTAAAAAAATCCTAGCCCTAGGCCGAACCCCAACCCTAAGACGAGAAAGGCAAATCAGCCAGGAATTAGGCATGTCCCCAAGGAAAAAGCTGTGGAGGCAGGCACGTTGTGGTACTTTTGCGCTCTTCTTGGCTAGTCCTTCGCAGCTGCTGTGTTCTTGGAACTCAGGGCTTTCTGGTTAATAGAACTCTTACCCTAGGCGTAACTCAAACCTTAACCGTAGGAAGGAAAATCAGCCTATGGTTCAGGATGGTCTCATGAGAATAGAAGCAGAGGCAGCCAAGTTGTGTCACTTCTGCGGCCCTCTTGGGATGCCTTTCGCAGCTGCATGTGCCTGGAGCCCAGGGCTTCCTAGTTTTAAAAGTCCTAGGCCTAAGCCTAACAGTAACCCTAGGAAGGTAAATCAGCCGCGTATTAGGGTTCTTCCTAAGGGAAAAGCCGTGAAAGCAGCCATGTTGTGGCACTTCTGCGCTCCCTTTGGGATGCCTTTGGCAGATGCAGTAAGCCTGGAACTCAGGGCTTCCTGTTAAAAAAATTCCAAGCCCTAGGCTGAACGCTAACCCTAACCCTAGGCAGATAAAACAGCCTACGTATAGGGATGGTGGCAAGGAAAAAGCTGTGAAAGCTGCCATGATGTTGCACTTTTTTACTCCTCTTGGGATGCCTTGAACAGATGCAGTGCGCCTGGATAGAAGGCCTACCTAGTTTTAAAAATCCTAGCCCTAAGCCTAAGCCTTACAGTAACCCTGGGAAGGCAAATCAGCCTGGTGTTAGGCTACTTGCCTAGCAAAAAGCCGGGAAAGCAGCAAAGTTTTGTCACTTTAGAGCTCCCCTTGGGATGCCTTTCGCAGCTGCAGTGTGCCTGGAGCCCAGGGCTTCCTTGTTTTAAATGTCCTAGGCCTAAGCCTAACAGTAACCCTAGGAAGGTATATCAGCCGGGTATTAGGGTTCTTCCGAAGGGAAAAGCCGTGTAAGCAGCCATGTTGTGGCACTTCTGCACTCCCTTTAGGATGACTTTGGCAGATGCAGTAAGCCAGGAACTCAGGGCTTCCAGGTTAAAAAACTCCAAGCCCTTGGCGGAAGACTAACCCTATCCCCAGGATGGAAAATCAGCCTAAGTATAGGAATCGTGCAACGTCTAGAACACGATGGGAGATGTTTTCTGTGCTGGCACAGTTTTTCCTCGCCAGACATAGTGGAAAATCTTTTTGGTAAGATATAGACGAGAAGAGACGCTAAAGACGAAGGTACGATGCTCTCCGGAGCTAAGAGCCGCTCCCGGGCGTCTTTCGGCAGAAGCCGCGCTAAGGAGTGCACAGTGAGCGGCACAATCGTCTTTGCGCGAAGAAGCCGCTTCTTCGCCTCCGGGAGCCGGAGAGAGCGGCACCTTCGGAAAGGTGAAGAAGGAAGCTGTACAACACTGGGATTGTGTGCGCAGCTTGCCAACTGCTAGAAAACAGTACCTTTGCACTCTCCTGACTTTTCCAATCACATGAACATTCGATTGGAAGCTGTTTTGGACAACTTTTCTTTCCTTCATGCCAAACACTCGGCACACCTCCGTGCAACGTCTAGAACACGATGGGAGATGTTTTCTGTGCTGGCACAGTTTTTCCTCGCCAGACATAGTAGAAAAGCTTTTTGCTAAGATGTAGACGAGAAGAGACGCTAAAGACGAAGGTACGATGCTCTCCGGAGCTAAGAGCCGCTCCCGGGCGTCTTTCGGCAGAAGCCGCGCTAAGGAGTGCACAGTGAGCGGCACAATCGTCTTTGCGCGAAGAAGCCGCTTCTTCGCCTCGGGGAGCTGGAGAGAGCGGCATTTTCGGAAAGGTGAAGAAGAAAGCTTTACAACACTGGGATTGTGTGCGCAGGTTGCCAACTGCTAGAAAACAGTACCTTTGCACTCTCCTGACTTTTGCAATCACATGAACATTCGATTGGAAGCTGTTTTGGACAGCTTTTCTTTCCTTCATGCCAAACACTCGGCACTCCTCCGTGCAACGTCTAGAACACGATGGGAGATGTTTTCTGTGCTTGCGCAGTTTTTCCTCGCCAGACATAGTAGAAAAGCTTTTTGCTAAGATGTAGACGAGAAGAGACGCTAAAGACGAAGGTACGATGCTCTCCGGGGCTAAGAGCCGCTCCCGGGCGTCTTTCGGCAGAAGCCGCGCTATGGAGTGCACAGTGAGCGGCACAATCGTCTTTGAGCAAAGAAGCCGCTTCTTCGCCTCCGTAAGCCGGAGAGAGCGGCACCTTCGGAAAGGTGAAGAAGGAAGCTGTACAACACTGGGATTGTGTGCGCAGCTTGCCAACTGCTAGAAAACAGTACCTTTGCACTCTCCTGACTTTTCCAATCACATGAACATTCGATTGGAAGCTGTTTTGGACAACTTTTCTTTCCTTCATGCCAAACACTCGGCACACCTCCGTGCAACGTCTAGAACACGATGGGAGATGTTTTCTGTGCTGGCACAGTTTTTCCTCGCCAGACATAGTAGAAAAGCTTTTTGCTAAGATGTAGACGAGAAGAGACGCTAAAGACGAAGGTACGATGCTGTCCGGAGCTAAGAGCCGCTCCCGGGCGTCTTTCGGCAGAAGCCGCGCTAAGGAGTGCACAGTGAGCGGCACAATCGTCTTTGCGCGAAGAAGCCGCTTCTTCGCCTCCGGGAGCCGGAGAGAGCGGCACCTTCGGAAAGGTGAAGAAGGAAGCTGTACAACACTGGGATTGTGTGCGCAGCTTGCCAACTGCTAGAAAACAGTACCTTTGCACTCTCCTGACTTTTCCAATCACATGAACATTCGATTGGAAGCTGTTTTGGACAACTTTTATTTCCTTCATGCCAAACACTCGGCACACCTCCGTGCAACGTCTAGAACACGATGGGAGATGTTTTCTGTGCTGGCACAGTTTTTCCTCGCCAGACATAGTAGAAAAGCTTTTTGCTAAGATGTAGACGAGAAGAGACGCTAAAGACGAAGGTACGATGCTGTCCGGAGCTAAGAGCCGCTCCCGGGCGTCTTTTGGCAGAAGCCGCGCTAAGGAGTGCACAGTGAGCGGCACAATCGTCTTTGCGCGAAGAAGCCGCTTCTTCGCCTCCGGGATCCGGAGAGAGCGGCACCTTCGGAAAGGTGAAGAAGGAAGCTGTACAACACTGGGATTGTGTGCGCAGGTTGCCAACTGATAGAAAACAGTACCTTTGCACTCTCCTGACTTTTCCAATCACATGAACATTCGATTGGAAGCTGTTTTGGACAACTTTCCTTTCCTTCATGCCAAACACTCGGCACACCTCCGTGCAACGTCTAGAACACGATGGGAGATGTTTTCTGTGCTGGCACAGTTTTTCCTCGCCAGACATAGTGGAAAAGCTTTTTGCTAAGATGTAGACGAGAAGAGACGCTAAAGACGAAGGTACGATGCTCTCCGGAGCTAAGAGCCGCTCCCGGGCGTCTTTCGGCAGAAGCCGAGCTATGGAGTGCACAGTGAGCGGCACAATCGTCTTTGCGCGAAGAAGCCGCTTCTTCGCCTCCGGGATCCGGAGAGAGTGGCACCTTCGGAAAGGTGAAGAAGGAAGCTGTACAACACTGGGATTGTGTGCGCAGCTTGCCAACTGCTAGAAAACAGTACCTTTGCACTCTCCTGACTTTTCCAATCACATGAACATTCGATTGGAAGCTGTTTTGGACAACTTTTCTTTCCTTCATGCCAAACACTCGGCACTCCTCCGTGCAACGTCTAGAACACGATGGAAGACGTTTTCTGTGCTGGCACAGTTTTTCCTCGCCAGACATAGTAGAAAAGCTTTTTGCTAAGATGTAGACGAGAAGAGACGCTAAAGACGAACGTACGATGCTCTCCGGAGCTAAGAGCCGCTCCCGGGCGTCTTTTGGCAGAAGCCGCGCTATGGAGTGCACAGTGAGCGGCACAATCGTCTTTGCGCGAAGAAGCCGCTTCTTCGCCTCCGGGAGCCGGAGAGAGCGGCACCTTCGGAAAGGTGAAGAAGGAAGCTGTACAACACTGGGATTGTGTGCGCAGCTTGCCAACTGCTAGAAAACAGTACCTTTGCACTCTCCTGACTTTTCCAATCACATGAACATTCGATTGGAAGCTGTTTTGGACAACTTTTCTTTCCTTCATGCCAAACACTCGGCACACCTCCGTGCAACGTCTAGAACACGATGGGAGATGTTTTCTGTGCTGGCACAGTTTTTCCTCGCCAGACATAGTGGAAAAGCTTTTTGCTAAGATGTAGACGAGAAGAGACGCTAAAGACGAAGGTACGATGCTCTCCGGAGCTAAGAGCCGCTCCCGGGCGTCTTTCGGCAGAAGCCGCGCTAAGGAGTGCACAGTGAGCGGCACAATCGTCTTTGCGCGAAGAAGCCGCTTCTTAGCCTCCGGGAGCCGGAGAGAGCGGCACCTTCGGAAAGGTGAAGAAGGAAGCTGTACAACACTGGGATTGTGTGCGCAGCTTGCCAACTGCTAGAAAACAGTACCTTTGCACTCTCCTGACTTTTCCAATCACATGAACATTCGATTGGAAGCTGTTTTGGACAACTTTTCTTTCCTTCATGCCAAACACTCGGCACACCTCCGTGCAACGTCTAGAACACGATGGGAGATGTTTTCTGTGCTGGCACAGTTTTTCCTCGCCAGACATAGTGGAAAAGCTTTTTGCTAAGATGTAGACGAGAAGAGACGCTAAAGACGAAGGTACGATGCTCTCCGGAGCTAAGAGCCGCTCCCGGGCGTCTTTCGGCAGAAGCCGCGCTAAGGAGTGCACAGTGAGCGGCACAATCGTCTTTGCGCGAAGAAGCCGCTTCTTCGCCTCCGGGAGCCGGAGAGAGCGGCACCTTCGGAAAGGTGAAGAAGGAAGCTGTACAACACTGGGATTGTGTGCGCAGCTTGCCAACTGCTAGAAAACAGTACGTTTGCACTCTCCTGACTTTTCCAATCACATGAACATTCGATTGGAAGCTGTTTTGGACAACTTTTCTTTCCTTCATGCCAAACACTCGGCACACCTCCGTGCAACGTCTAGAACACGATGGGAGATGTTTTCTGTGCTGGCACAGTTTTTCCTCGCCAGACATAGTGGAAAAGCTTTTTGCTAAGATGTAGACGAGAAGAGACGCTAAAGACGAAGGTACGATGCTGTCCGGAGCTAAGAGCCGCTCCCGGGCGTCTTTCGGCAGAAGCCGCGCTAAGGAGTGCACAGTGAGCGGCACAATCGTCTTTGCGCGAAGAAGCCGCTTCTTCGCCTCCGGGAGCCGGAGAGAGCGGCACCTTCGGAAAGGTGAAGAAGGAAGCTGTACAACACTGGGATTGTGTGCGCAGCTTGCCAACTGCTAGAAAACAGTACCTTTGCACTCTCCTGACTTTTCCAATCACATGAACATTCGATTGGAAGCTGTTTTGGACAACTTTTATTTCCTTCATGCCAAACACTCGGCACACCTCCGTGCAACGTCTAGAACACGATGGGAGATGTTTTCTGTGCTGGCACAGTTTTTCCTCGCCAGACATAGTAGAAAAGCTTTTTGCTAAGATGTAGACGAGAAGAGACGCTAAAGACGAAGGTACGATGCTGTCCGGAGCTAAGAGCCGCTCCCGGGCGTCTTTTGGCAGAAGCCGCGCTAAGGAGTGCACAGTGAGCGGCACAATCGTCTTTGCGCGAAGAAGCCGCTTCTTCGCCTCCGGGATCCGGAGAGAGCGGCACCTTCGGAAAGGTGAAGAAGGAAGCTGTACAACACTGGGATTGTGTGCGCAGGTTGCCAACTGATAGAAAACAGTACCTTTGCACTCTCCTGACTTTTCCAATCACATGAACATTCGATTGGAAGCTGTTTTGGACAACTTTCCTTTCCTTCATGCCAAACACTCGGCACACCTCCGTGCAACGTCTAGAACACGATGGGAGATGTTTTCTGTGCTGGCACAGTTTTTCCTCGCCAGACATAGTGGAAAAGCTTTTTGCTAAGATGTAGACGAGAAGAGACGCTAAAGACGAAGGTACGATGCTCTCCGGAGCTAAGAGCCGCTCCCGGGCGTCTTTCGGCAGAAGCCGAGCTATGGAGTGCACAGTGAGCGGCACAATCGTCTTTGCGCGAAGAAGCCGCTTCTTCGCCTCCGGGATCCGGAGAGAGTGGCACCTTCGGAAAGGTGAAGAAGGAAGCTGTACAACACTGGGATTGTGTGCGCAGCTTGCCAACTGCTAGAAAACAGTACCTTTGCACTCTCCTGACTTTTCCAATCACATGAACATTCGATTGGAAGCTGTTTTGGACAACTTTTCTTTCCTTCATGCCAAACACTCGGCACTCCTCCGTGCAACGTCTAGAACACGATGGAAGACGTTTTCTGTGCTGGCACAGTTTTTCCTCGCCAGACATAGTAGAAAAGCTTTTTGCTAAGATGTAGACGAGAAGAGACGCTAAAGACGAACGTACGATGCTCTCCGGAGCTAAGAGCCGCTCCCGGGCGTCTTTTGGCAGAAGCCGCGCTATGGAGTGCACAGTGAGCGGCACAATCGTCTTTGCGCGAAGAAGCCGCTTCTTCGCCTCCGGGAGCCGGAGAGAGCGGCACCTTCGGAAAGGTGAAGAAGGAAGCTGTACAACACTGGGATTGTGTGCGCAGCTTGCCAACTGCTAGAAAACAGTACCTTTGCACTCTCCTGACTTTTCCAATCACATGAACATTCGATTGGAAGCTGTTTTGGACAACTTTTCTTTCCTTCATGCCAAACACTCGGCACACCTCCGTGCAACGTCTAGAACACGATGGGAGATGTTTTCTGTGCTGGCACAGTTTTTCCTCGCCAGACATAGTGGAAAAGCTTTTTGCTAAGATGTAGACGAGAAGAGACGCTAAAGACGAAGGTACGATGCTCTCCGGAGCTAAGAGCCGCTCCCGGGCGTCTTTCGGCAGAAGCCGCGCTAAGGAGTGCACAGTGAGCGGCACAATCGTCTTTGCGCGAAGAAGCCGCTTCTTAGCCTCCGGGAGCCGGAGAGAGCGGCACCTTCGGAAAGGTGAAGAAGGAAGCTGTACAACACTGGGATTGTGTGCGCAGCTTGCCAACTGCTAGAAAACAGTACCTTTGCACTCTCCTGACTTTTCCAATCACATGAACATTCGATTGGAAGCTGTTTTGGACAACTTTTCTTTCCTTCATGCCAAACACTCGGCACACCTCCGTGCAACGTCTAGAACACGATGGGAGATGTTTTCTGTGCTGGCACAGTTTTTCCTCGCCAGACATAGTGGAAAAGCTTTTTGCTAAGATGTAGACGAGAAGAGACGCTAAAGACGAAGGTACGATGCTCTCCGGAGCTAAGAGCCGCTCCCGGGCGTCTTTCGGCAGAAGCCGCGCTAAGGAGTGCACAGTGAGCGGCACAATCGTCTTTGCGCGAAGAAGCCGCTTCTTCGCCTCCGGGAGCCGGAGAGAGCGGCACCTTCGGAAAGGTGAAGAAGGAAGCTGTACAACACTGGGATTGTGTGCGCAGCTTGCCAACTGCTAGAAAACAGTACGTTTGCACTCTCCTGACTTTTCCAATCACATGAACATTCGATTGGAAGCTGTTTTGGACAACTTTTCTTTCCTTCATGCCAAACACTCGGCACACCTCCGTGCAACGTCTAGAACACGATGGGAGATGTTTTCTGTGCTGGCACAGTTTTTCCTCGCCAGACATAGTGGAAAAGCTTTTTGCTAAGATGTAGACGAGAAGAGACGCTAAAGACGAAGGTACGATGCTGTCCGGAGCTAAGAGCCGCTCCCGGGCGTCTTTCGGCAGAAGCCGCGCTAAGGAGTGCACAGTGAGCGGCACAATCGTCTTTGCGCGAAGAAGCCGCTTCTTCGCCTCCGGGAGCCGGAGAGAGCGGCACCTTCGGAAAGGTGAAGAAGGAAGCTGTACAACACTGGGATTGTGTGCGCAGCTTGCCAACTGCTAGAAAACAGTACCTTTGCACTCTCCTGACTTTTCCAATCACATGAACATTTGATTGGAAGCTGTTTTGGACAACTTTTCTTTCCTTCATGCCAAACACTCGGCACACCTCCGTGCAACGTCTAGAACACGATGGGAGATGTTTTCTGTGCTGGCACAGTTTTTCCTCGCCAGACATAGTAGAAAAGCTTTTTGCTAAGATGTAGACGAGAAGAGACGCTAAAGACGAAGGTACGATGCTCTCCGGAGCTAAGAGCCGCTCCCGGGCGTCTTTCGGCAGAAGCCGCGCTAAGGAGTGCACAGTGAGCGGCACAATCGTCTTTGCGCGAAGAAGCCGCTTCTTCGCCTCCGGGAGCCGGAGAGAGCGGCACCTTCGGAAAGGTGAAGAAGGAAGCTGTACAACACTGGGATTGTGTGCGCAGCTTGCCAACTGCTAGAAAACAGTACCTTTGCACTCTCCTGACTTTTCCAATCACATGAACATTTGATTGGAAGCTGTTTTGGACAACTTTCCTTTCCTTCATGCCAAACACTCGGCACACCTCCGTGCAACGTCTAGAACACGATGGGAGATGTTTTCTGTGCTGGCACAGTTTTTCCTCGCCAGACATAGTAGAAAAGCTTTTTGCTAAGATGTAGACGAGAAGAGACGCTAAAGACGAAGGTACGATGCTGTCCGGAGCTAAGAGCCGCGCCCGGGCGTCTTTCGGCAGAAGCCGCGCTAAGGAGTGCACAGTGAGCGGCACAATCGTCTTTGCGCGAAGAAGCCGCTTCTTCGCCTCCGGGATCCGGAGAGAGCGGCACCTTCGGAAAGGTGAAGAAGGAAGCTGTACAACACTGGGATTGTGTGCGCAGCTTGCCAACTGATAGAAAACAGTACCTTTGCACTCTCCTGACTTTTCCAATCACATGAACATTCGATTGGAAGCTGTTTTGGACAACTTTTCTTTCCTTCATGCCAAACACTCGGCACACCTCCGTGCAACGTCTAGAACACGATGGGAGATGTTTTCTGTGCTGGCACAGTTTTTCCTCGCCAGACATAGTAGAAAAGCTTTTTGCTAAGATGTAGACGAGAAGAGACGCTAAAGACGAAGGTACGATGCTCTCCGGAGCTAAGAGCCGCTCCCGGGCGTCTTTTGGCAGAAGCCGCGCTAAGGAGTGCACAGTGAGCGGCACAATCGTCTTTGCGCGAAGAAGCCGCTTCTTCGCCTCCGGGAGCCGGAGAGAGCGGCACCTTCGGAAAGGTGAAGAAGGAAGCTGTACAACACTGGGATTGTGTGCGCAGCTTGCCAACTTCTAGAAAACAGTACCTTTGCACTCTCCTGACTTTTCCAATCACGGAACATTCGATTGGAAGCTGTTTTGAACAAGTTTTCTTTCCTTCATGCCAAACACTCGGCACTCCTCCGTGCAACGTCTAGAACACGATGGGAGATGTTTTCTGTGCTTGCGCAGTTTTTCCTCGCCAGACATAGTTGAAAAGCTTTTTGCTAAGATGTAGACGAGAAGAGACGCTAAAGACGAAGGTACGATGCTCTCCGGGGCTAAGAGCCGCTCCCGGGCGTCTTTCGGCAGAAGCCGCGCTAAGGAGTGCACAGTGAGCGGCACAATCGTCTTTGCGCGAAGAAGCCGCTTCTTCGCCTCCGGGAGCCGGAGAGAGCGGCACCTTCGGAAAGGTGAAGAAGGAAGCTGTACAACACTGGGATTGTGTGCGCAGCTTGCCAACTGCTAGAAAACAGTACCTTTGCACTCTCCTGACTTTTCCAATCACATGAACATTCGATTGGAAGCTGTTTTGGACAACTTTTCTTTCCTTCATGCCAAACACTCGGAACACCTCCGTGCAACGTCTAGAACACGATGGGAGATGTTTTCTGTGCTGGCACAGTTTTTCCTCGCCAGACATAGTAGAAAAGCTTTTTGCTAAGATGTAGACGAGAAGAGACGCTAAAGACGAAGGTACGATGCTGTCCGGAGCTAAGAGCCGCTCCCGGGCGTCTTTCGGCAGAAGCCGCGCTAAGGAGTGCACAGTGAGCGGCACAATCGTCTTTGCGCGAAGAAGCCGCTTCTTCGCCTCCAGGAGCCGGAGAGAGCGGCACCTTCGGAAAGGTGAAGAAGGAAGCTGTACAACACTGGGATTGTGTGCGCAGGTTGCCAACTGATAGAAAACAGTACCTTTGCACTCTCCTGACTTTTCCAATCACATGAACATTCGATTGGAAGCTGTTTTGGACAACTTTTCTTTTCTTCATGCCAAACACTCGGCACACCTCCGTGCAACGTCTAGAACACGATGGGAGATGTTTTCTGTGCTGGCACAATTTCTCCTTGCCAGACATAGTGGAAAAGCTTTTAGCTAAGATGTAGACGAGAAGAGACGCTAAAGACGAAGGTACGATGCTCTCCGGAGCTAAGAGCCGCTCCCGGGCGTCTTTCGGCAGAAGCCGCGCTAAGGAGTGCACAGTGAGCGGCACAATCGTCTTTGCGCGAAGAAGCCGCTTCTTCGCCTCCGGGAGCCGGATAGAGCGGCATTTTCGGAAAGGTGAAGAAGAAAGCTTTACAACATTGGGATTGTGTGCGCAGGTTGCCAACTGCTACAAAACAGTATCTTTGCACTCTCCTGACTTTTCCAATCACATGAACATTCGATTGGAAGCTGTTTTGAACAAGTTTTCTTTCCTTCATGCCAAACACTCGGCACTCCTCCATGCAACGTCTAGAACACGATGGGAGATGTTTTCTGTGCTTGCGCAGTTTTTCCCCGCCAGACATAGTAGAAAAGCTTTTTGCTAAGATGTAGACGAGAAGAGACGCTAAAGACGAAGGTACGATGCTCTCCGCGGCTAAGAGCCGCTCCCGGGCGTCTTTCGGCAGAAGCCGCGCTAAGGAGTGCACAGTGAGCGGCACAATCGTCTTTGCGCGAAGAAGCCGCTTCTTCGCCTCCGGGAGCCGGAGAGAGCGGCACCTTCGGAAAGGTGAAGAAGGAAGCTGTACAACACTGGGATTGTGTGCGCAGCTTGCCAACTGCTAGAAAACAGTACCTTTGCACTCTCCTGACTTTTCCAATCACATGAACATTCGATTGGAAGCTGTTTTGGACAACTTTTCTTTCCTTCATGCCAAACACTCGGCACACCTCCGTGCAACGTCTAGAACACGATGGGAGATGTTTTCTGTGCTGGCACAGTTTTTCCTCGCCAGACATAGTAGAAAAGCTTTTTGCTAAGATGTAGACGAGAAGAGACGCTAAAGACGAAGGTACGATGCTCTCCGGAGCTAAGAGCCGCTCCCGGGCGTCTTTCGGCAGAAGCCGCGCTAAGGAGTGCACAGTGAGCGGCACAATCGTCTTTGCGCGAAGAAGCCGCTTCTTCGCCTCCGGGAGCCGGAGAGAGCGGCACCTTCGGAAAGGTGAAGAAGGAAGCTGTACAACACTGGGATTGTGTGCGCAGCTTGCCAACTGCTAGAAAACAGTACCTTTGCACTCTCCTGACTTTTCCAATCACATGAACATTCGATTGGAAGCTGTTTTGGACAACTTTTCTTTCCTTCATGCCAAACACTCGGAACACCTCCGTGCAACGTCTAGAACACGATGGGAGATGTTTTCTGTGCTGGCACAGTTTTTCCTCGCCAGACATAGTAGAAAAGCTTTTTGCTAAGATGTAGACGAGAAGAGACGCTAAAGACGAAGGTACGATGCTCTCCGCGGCTAAGAGCCGCTCCCGGGCGTCTTTCGGCAGAAGCCGCGCTAAGGAGTGCACAGTGAGCGGCACAATCGTCTTTGCGCGAAGAAGCCGCTTCTTCGCCTCCGGGAGCCGGAGAGAGCGGCACCTTCGGAAAGGTGAAGAAGGAAGCTGTACAACACTGGGATTGTGTGCGCAGCTTGCCAACTGATAGAAAACAGTACCTTTGCACTCTCCTGACTTTTCCAATCACATGAACATTCGATTGGAAGCTGTTTTGAACAAGTTTTCTTTCCTTCATGCCAAACACTAAGCACACCTCCGTGCAACGTCTAGAACACGATGGGAGATGTTTTCTGTGCTGGCACAGTTTTTCCTCGCCAGACATAGTGGAAAAGCTTTTTGCTAAGATGTAGACGAGAAGAGACGCTAAAGACGAAGGTACGATGCTCTCCGGAGCTAAGAGCCGCTCCCGGGCGTCTTTCGGCAGAAGCCGCGCTAAGGAGTGCACAGTGAGCGGCACAATCGTCTTTGCGCGAAGAAGCCGCTTCTTCGCCTCCGGGAGCCGGAGAGAGCGGCACCTTCGGAAAGGTGAAGAAGGAAGCTGTACAACACTGGGATTGTGTGCGCAGCTTGCCAACTGCTAGAAAACAGTACCTTTGCACTCTCCTGACTTTTCCAATCACATGAACATTCGATTGGAAGCTGTTTTGGACAACTTTTCTTTCCTTCATGCCAAACACTCGGCACACCTCCGTGCAACGTCTAGAACACGATGGGAGATGTTTTCTGTGCTGGCACAGTTTTTCCTCGCCAGACATAGTAGAAAAGCTTTTTGCTAAGATGTAGACGAGAAGAGACGCTAAAGACGAAGGTACGATGCTGTCCGGAGCTAAGAGCCGCGCCCGGGCGTCTTTCGGCAGAAGCCGCGCTAAGGAGTGCACAGTGAGCGGCACAATCGTCTTTGCGCGAAGAAGCCGCTTCTTCGCCTCCGGGAGCCGGATAGAGCGGCATTTTCGGAAAGGTGAAGAAGAAAGCTTTACAACATTGGGATTGTGTGCGCAGGTTGCCAACTGCTACAAAACAGTACCTTTGCACTCTCCTGACTTTTCCAATCACATGAACATTCGATTGGAAGCTGTTTTGAACAAGTTTTCTTTCCTTCATGCCAAACACTCGGCACTCCTCCATGCAACGTCTAGAACACGATGGGAGATGTTTTCTGTGCTTGCGCAGTTTTTCCTCGCCAGACATAGTAGAAAAGCTTTTTGCTAAGATGTAGACGAGAAGAGACGCTAAAGACGAAGGTACGATGCTGTCCGGAGCTAAGAGCCGCTCCCGGGCGTCTTTTGGCAGAAGCCGCGCTAAGGAGTGCACAGTGAGCGGCACAATCGTCTTTGCGCGAAGAAGCCGCTTCTTCGCCTCCGGGAGCCGGAGAGAGCGGCACCTTCGGAAAGGTGAAGAAGGAAGCTGTACAACACTGGGATTGTGTGCGCAGGTTGCCAACTGATAGAAAACAGTACCTTTGCACTCTCCTGACTTTTCCAATCACATGAACATTCGATTGGAAGCTGTTTTGGACAACTTTTCTTTCCTTCATGCCAAACACTCGGCACACCTCCGTGCAACGTCTAGAACACGATGGGAGATGTTTTCTGTGCTGGCACAGTTTTTCCTCGCCAGACATAGTGGAAAAGCTTTTTGCTAAGATGTAGACGAGAAGAGACGCTAAAGACGAAGGTACGATACTCTCCGGAGCTAAGAGCCGCTCCCGGGCGTCTTTCGGCAGAAGCCGCGCTAAGGAGTGCACAGTGAGCGGCAAAGCCGCGCTAAGGAGTGCACAGTGAGCGGCACAATCGTCTTTGCGCGAAGAAGCCGCTTCTTCGCCTCCGGGAGCCGGATAGAGCGGCATTTTCGGAAAGGTGAAGAAGAAAGCTTTACAACATTGGGATTGTGTGCGCAGGATGCCAACTGCTACAAAACAGTATCTTTGCACTCTCCTGACTTTTCCAATCACATGAACATTCGATTGGAAGCTGTTTTGAACAAGTTTTCTTTCCTTCATGCCAAACACTCGGCACTCCTCCATGCAACGTCTAGAACACGATGGGAGATGTTTTCTGTGCTTGCGCAGTTTTTCCCCGCCAGACATAGTAGAAAAGCTTTTTGCTAAGATGTAGACGAGAAGAGACGCTAAAGACGAAGGTACGATGCTCTCCGCGGCTAAGAGCCGCTCCCGGGCGTCTTTCGGCAGAAGCCGCGCTAAGGAGTGCACAGTGAGCGGCACAATCGTCTTTGCGCGAAGAAGCCGCTTCTTCGCCTCCGGGAGCCGGAGAGAGCGGCACCTTCGGAAAGGTGAAGAAGGAAGCTGTACAACACTGGGATTGTGTGCGCAGCTTGCCAACTGCTAGAAAACAGTACCTTTGCACTCTCCTGACTTTTCCAATCACATGAACATTCGATTGGAAGCTGTTTTGGACAACTTTTCTTTCCTTCATGCCAAACACTCGGAACACCTCCGTGCAATGTCTAGAACACGATGGGAGATGTTTTCTGTGCTGGCACAGTTTTTCCTCGCCAGACATAGTAGAAAAGCTTTTTGCTAAGATGTAGACGAGAAGAGACGCTAAAGACGAAGGTACGATGCTCTCCGGAGCTAAGAGCCGCTCCCGGGCGTCTTTCGGCAGAAGCCGCGCTAAGGAGTGCACAGTGAGCGGCACAATCGTCTTTGCGCGAAGAAGCCGCTTCTTCGCCTCCAGGAGCCGGAGAGAGCGGCACCTTCGGAAAGGTGAAGAAGGAAGCTGTACAACACTGGGATTGTGTGCGCAGGTTGCCAACTGATAGAAAACAGTACCTTTGCACTCTCCTGACTTTTCCAATCACATGAACATTCGATTGGAAGCTGTTTTGGACAACTTTTCTTTTCTTCATGCCAAACACTCGGCACACCTCCGTGCAACGTCTAGAACACGATGGGAGATGTTTTCTGTGCTGGCACAATTTCTCCTTGCCAGACATAGTGGAAAAGCTTTTTGCTAAGATGTAGACGAGAAGAGACGCTAAAGACGAAGGTACGATGCTGTCCGGAGCTAAGAGCCGCTCCCGGGCGTCTTTCGGCAGAAGCCGCGCTATGGAGTGCACAGTGAGCGGCACAATCGTCTTTGCGCGAAGAAGCCGCTTCTTCGCCTCCGGGATCCGGAGAGAGTGGCACCTTCGGAAAGGTGAAGAAGGAAGCTGTACAACACTGGGATTGTGTGCGCAGCTTGCCAACTGCTAGAAAACAGTACCTTTGCACTCTCCTGACTTTTCCAATCACATGAACATTCGATTGGAAGCTGTTTTGGACAACTTTTCTTTCCTTCATGCCAAACACTCGGCACACCTCCGTGCAACGTCTAGAACACGATGGGAGATGTTTTCTGTGCTGGCACAGTTTTTCCTCGACAGACATAGTAGAAAAGCTTTTTGCTATGATGTAGACGAGAAGAGTCGCTAAAGACGAAGGTACGATGCTGTCCGGAGCTAAGAGCCGCTCCCGGGCGTCTTTCGGCAGAAGCCGCGCTAAGGAGTGCACAGTGAGCGGCACAATCGTCTTTGCGCGAAGAAGCCGCTTCTTCGCCTCCGGGAGCCGGATAGAGCGGCATTTTCGGAAAGGTGAAGAAGAAAGCTTTACAACACTGGGATTGTGTGCGCAGCTTGCCAACTGCTAGAAAACAGTACCTTTGCACTCTCCTGACTTTTCCAATCACATGAACATTCGATTGGAAGCTGTTTTGAACAAGTTTTCTTTCCTTCATGCCAAACACTCGGCACTCCTCCGTGCAACGTCTAGAACACGATGGGAGATGTTTTCTGTGCTTGCGCAGTTTTTCCTCGCCAGACATAGTAGAAAAGCTTTTTGCTAAGATGTAGACGAGAAGAGACGCTAAAGACGAAGGTACGATGCTGTCCGGAGCTAAGAGCCGCTCCCGGGCGTCTTTTGGCAGAAGCCGCGCTAAGGAGTGCACAGTGAGCGGCACAATCGTCTTTGCGCGAAGAAGCCGCTTCTTCGCCTCCGGGAGCCGGAGAGAGCGGCACCTTCGGAAAGGTGAAGAAGGAAGCTGTACAACACTGGGATTGTGTGCGCAGGTTGCCAACTGATAGAAAACAGTACCTTTGCACTCTCCTGACTTTTCCAATCACATGAACATTCGATTGGAAGCTGTTTTGGACAACTTTTCTTTCCTTCATGCCAAACACTCGGCACACCTCCGTGCAACGTCTAGAACACGATGGGAGATGTTTTCTGTGCTGGCACAGTTTTTCCTCGCCAGACATAGTGGAAAAGCTTTTTGCTAAGATGTAGACGAGAAGAGACGCTAAAGACGAAGGTACGATGCTCTCCGGAGCTAAGAGCCGCTCCCGGGCGTCTTTCGGCAGAAGCCGCGCTAAGGAGTGCACAGTGAGCGGCACAATCGTCTTTGCGCGAAGAAGCCGCTTCTTCGCCTCCGGGAGCCGGATAGAGCGGCATTTTCGGAAAGGTGAAGAAGAAAGCTTTACAACATTGGGATTGTGTGCGCAGGTTGCCAACTGCTACAAAACAGTATCTTTGCACTCTCCTGACTTTTCCAATCACATGAACATTCGATTGGAAGCTGTTTTGAACAAGTTTTCTTTCCTTCATGCCAAACACTCGGCACTCCTCCATGCAACGTCTAGAACACGATGGGAGATGTTTTCTGTGCTTGCGCAGTTTTTCCCCGCCAGACATAGTAGAAAAGCTTTTTGCTAAGATGTAGACGAGAAGAGACGCTAAAGACGAAGGTACGATGCTCTCCGCGGCTAAGAGCCGCTCCCGGGCGTCTTTCGGCAGAAGCCGCGCTAAGGAGTGCACAGTGAGCGGCACAATCGTCTTTGCGCGAAGAAGCCGCTTCTTCGCCTCCGGGAGCCGGAGAGAGCGGCACCTTCGGAAAGGTGAAGAAGGAAGCTGTACAACACTGGGATTGTGTGCGCAGCTTGCCAACTGCTAGAAAACAGTACCTTTGCACTCTCCTGACTTTTCCAATCACATGAACATTCGATTGGAAGCTGTTTTGGACAACTTTTCTTTCCTTCATGCCAAACACTCGGAACACCTCCGTGCAACGTCTAGAACACGATGGGAGATGTTTTCTGTGCTGGCACAGTTTTTCCTCGCCAGACATAGTAGAAAAGCTTTTTGCTAAGATGTAGACGAGAAGAGACGCTAAAGACGAAGGTACGATGCTCTCCGGACCTAAGAGCCGCTCCCGGGCGTCTTTCGGCAGAAGCCGCGCTAAGGAGTGCACAGTGAGCGGCACAATCGTCTTTGCGCGAAGAAGCCGCTTCTTCGCCTCCAGGAGCCGGAGAGAGCGGCACCTTCGGAAAGGTGAAGAAGGAAGCTGTACAACACTGGGATTGTGTGCGCAGGTTGCCAACTGATAGAAAACAGTACCTTTGCACTCTCCTGACTTTTCCAATCACATGAACATTCGATTGGAAGCTGTTTTGGACAACTTTTCTTTTCTTCATGCCAAACACTCGGCACACCTCCGTGCAACGTCTAGAACACGATGGGAGATGTTTTCTGTGCTGGCACAATTTCTCCTTGCCAGACATAGTGGAAAAGCTTTTTGCTAAGATGTAGACGAGAAGAGACGCTAAAGACGAAGGTACGATGCTGTCCGGAGCTAAGAGCCGCTCCCGGGCGTCTTTCGGCAGAAGCCGCGCTATGGAGTGCACAGTGAGCGGCACAATCGTCTTTGCGCGAAGAAGCCGCTTCTTCGCCTCCGGGAGCCGGAGAGAGTGGCACCTTCGGAAAGGTGAAGAAGGAAGCTGTACAACACTGGGATTGTGTGCGCAGCTTGCCAACTGCTAGAAAACAGTACCTTTGCACTCTCCTGACTTTTCCAATCACATGAACATTCGATTGGAAGCTGTTTTGGACAACTTTTCTTTCCTTCATGCCAAACACTCGGCACACCTCCGTGCAACGTCTAGAACACGATGGGAGATGTTTTCTGTGCTGGCACAGTTTTTCCTCGACAGACATAGTAGAAAAGCTTTTTGCTAAGATGTAGACGAGAAGAGTCGCTAAAGACGAAGGTACGATGCTGTCCGGAGCTAAGAGCCGCTCCCGGGCGTCTTTCGGCAGAAGCCGCGCTAAGGAGTGCACAGTGAGCGGCACAATCGTCTTTGCGCGAAGAAGCCGCTTCTTCGCCTCCGGGAGCCGGATAGAGCGGCATTTTCGGAAAGGTGAAGAAGAAAGCTTTACAACACTGGGATTGTGTGCGCAGCTTGCCAACTGCTAGAAAACAGTACCTTTGCACTCTCCTGACTTTTCCAATCACATGAACATTCGATTGGAAGCTGTTTTGAACAAGTTTTCTTTCCTTCATGCCAAACACTCGGCACTCCTCCGTGCAACGTCTAGAACACGATGGGAGATGTTTTCTGTGCTTGCGCAGTTTTTCCTCGACAGACATAGTAGAAAAGCTTTTTGCTAAGATGTAGACGAGAAGAGACGCTAAAGACGAAGGTACGATGCTCTCCGGAGCTAAGAGCCGCTCCCGGGCGTCTTTTGGCAGAAGCCGCGCTAAGGAGTGCACAGTGAGCGGCACAATCGTCTTTGCGCGAAGAAGCCGCTTCTTCGCCTCCGGGAGCCGGAGAGAGCGGCACCTTCGGAAAGGTGAAGAAGGAAGCTGTACAACACTGGGATTGTGTGCGCAGGTTGCCAACTGATAGAAAACAGTACCTTTGCACTCTCCTGACTTTTCCAATCACATGAACATTCGATTGGAAGCTGTTTTGGACAACTTTTCTTTCCTTCATGCCAAACACTCGGCACACCTCCGTGCAACGTCTAGAACACGATGGGAGATGTTTTCTGTGCTAGCACAGTTTTTCCTCGCCAGACATAGTGGAAAAGCTTTTTGCTAAGATGTAGACGAGAAGAGACGCTAAAGACGAAGGTACGATGCTCTCCGGAGCTAAGAGCCGCTCCCGGGCGTCTTTCGGCAGAAGCCGCGCTAAGGAGTGCACAGTGAGCGGCACAATCGTCTTTGCGCGAAGAAGCCGCTTCTTCGCCTCCGGGAGCCGGATAGAGCGGCATTTTCGGAAAGGTGAAGAAGAAAGCTTTACAACATTGGGATTGTGTGCGCAGGTTGCCAACTGCTACAAAACAGTATCTTTGCACTCTCCTGACTTTTCCAATCACATGAACATTCGATTGGAAGCTGTTTTGAACAAGTTTTCTTTCCTTCATGCCAAACACTCGGCACTCCTCCATGCAACGTCTAGAACACGATGGGAGATGTTTTCTGTGCTTGCGCAGTTTTTCCCCGCCAGACATAGTAGAAAAGCTTTTTGCTAAGATGTAGACGAGAAGAGACGCTAAAGACGAAGGTACGATGCTCTCCGCGGCTAAGAGCCGCTCCCGGGCGTCTTTCGGCAGAAGCCGCGCTAAGGAGTGCACAGTGAGCGGCACAATCGTCTTTGCGCGAAGAAGCCGCTTCTTCGCCTCCGGGAGCCGGAGAGAGCGGCACCTTCGGAAAGGTGAAGAAGGAAGCTGTACAACACTGGGATTGTGTGCGCAGCTTGCCAACTGCTAGAAAACAGTACCTTTGCACTCTCCTGACTTTTCCAATCACATGAACATTCGATTGGAAGCTGTTTTGGACAACTTTTCTTTCCTTCATGCCAAACACTCGGAACACCTCCGTGCAACGTCTAGAACACGATGGGAGATGTTTTCTGTGCTGGCACAGTTTTTCCTCGCCAGACATAGTAGAAAAGCTTTTTGCTAAGATGTAGACGAGAAGAGACGCTAAAGACGAAGGTACGATGCTCTCCGGAGCTAAGAGCCGCTCCCGGGCGTCTTTCGGCAGAAGCCGCGCTAAGGAGTGCACAGTGAGCGGCACAATCGTCTTTGCGCGAAGAAGCCGCTTCTTCGCCTCCGGGAGCCGGAGAGAGCGGCACCTTCGGAAAGGTGAAGAAGGAAGCTGTACAACACTGGGATTGTGTGCGCAGCTTGCCAACTGCTAGAAAACAGTACCTTTGCACTCTCCTGACTTTTCCAATCACATGAACATTCGATTGGAAGCTGTTTTGGACAACTTTTCTTTCCTTCATGCCAAACACTCGGAACACCTCCGTGCAACGTCTAGAACACGATGGGAGATGTTTTCTGTGCTGGCACAGTTTTTCCTCGCCAGACATAGTAGAAAAGCTTTTTGCTAAGATGTAGACGAGAAGAGACGCTAAAGACGAAGGTACGATGCTCTCCGCGGCTAAGAGCCGCCCCCGGGCGTCTTTCGGCAGAAGCCGCGCTAAGGAGTGCACAGTGAGCGGCACAATCGTCTTTGCGCGAAGAAGCCGCTTCTTCGCCTCTGGGAGCCGGAGAGAGCGGCACCTTCGGAAAGGTGAAGAAGGAAGCTGTACAACACTGGGATTGTGTGCGCAGCTTGCCAACTGATAGAAAACAGTACCTTTGCACTCTCCTGACTTTTCCAATCACATGAACATTCGATTGGAAGCTGTTTTGAACAAGTTTTCTTTCCTTCATGCCAAACACTCGGCACACCTCCGTGCAACGTCTAGAACACGATGGGAGATGTTTTCTGTGCTGGCACAGTTTTTCCTCGCCAGACATAGTAGAAAAGCTTTTTGCTAAGATGTAGACGAGAAGAGACGCTAAAGACGAAGGTACGATGCTCTCCGGACCTAAGAGCCGCTCCCGGGCGTCTTTCGGCAGAAGCCGCGCTAAGGAGTGCACAGTGAGCGGCACAATCGTCTTTGCGCGAAGAAGCCGCTTCTTCGCCTCCGGGAGCCGGAGAGAGCGGCACCTTCGGAAAGGTGAAGAAGGAAGCTGTACAACACTGGGATTGTGTGCGCAGCTTGCCAACTGCTAGAAAACAGTACCTTTGCACTCTCCTGACTTTTCCAATCACATGAACATTCGATTGGAAGCTGTTTTGGACAACTTTTCTTTCCTTCATGCCAAACACTCGGAACACCTCCGTGCAACGTCTAGAACACGATGGGAGATGTTTTCTGTGCTGGCACAGTTTTTCCTCGCCAGACATAGTAGAAAAGCTTTTTGCTAAGATGTAGACGAGAAGAGACGCTAAAGACGAAGGTACGATGCTCTCCGCGGCTAAGAGCCGCTCCCGGGCGTCTTTCGGCAGAAGCCGCGCTAAGGAGTGCACAGTGAGCGGCACAATCGTCTTTGCGCGAAGAAGCCGCTTCTTCGCCTCCGGAAGCCGGAGAGAGCGGCACCTTCGGAAAGGTGAAGAAGGAAGCTGTACAACACTGGGATTGTGTGCGCAGCTTGCCAACTGATAGAAAACAGTACCTTTGCACTCTCCTGACTTTTCCAATCACATGAACATTCGATTGGAAGCTGTTTTGGACAACTTTTCTTTCCTTCATGCCAAACACTCGGCACACCTCCGTGCAACGTCTAGAACACGATGGGAGATGTTTTCTGTGCTGGCACAGTTTTTCCTCGCCAGACATAGTAGAAAAGCTTTTTGCTAAGATGTAGACGAGAAGAGACGCTAAAGACGAAGGTACGATGCTGTCCGGAGCTAAGAGCCGCGCCCGGGCGTCTTTCGGCAGAAGCCGCGCTAAGGAGTGCACAGTGAGCGGCACAATCGTCTTTGCGCGAAGAAGCCGCTTCTTCGCCTCCGGGAGCCGGATAGAGCGGCATTTTCGGAAAGGTGAAGAAGAAAGCTTTACAACATTGGGATTGTGTGCGCAGGTTGCCAACTGCTACAAAACAGTACCTTTGCACTCTCCTGACTTTTCCAATCACATGAACATTCGATTGGAAGCTGTTTTGAACAAGTTTTCTTTCCTTCATGCCAAACACTCGGCACTCCTCCATGCAACGTCTAGAACACGATGGGAGATGTTTTCTGTGCTTGCGCAGTTTTTCCTCGCCAGACATAGTAGAAAAGCTTTTTGCTAAGATGTAGACGAGAAGAGACGCTAAAGACGAAGGTACGATGCTCTCCGGAGCTAAGAGCCGCTCCCGGGCGTCTTTTGGCAGAAGCCGCGCTAAGGAGTGCACAGTGAGCGGCACAATCGTCTTTGCGCGAAGAAGCCGCTTCTTCGCCTCCGGGAGCCGGAGAGAGCGGCACCTTCGGAAAGGTGAAGAAGGAAGCTGTACAACACTGGGATTGTGTGCGCAGGTTGCCAACTGATAGAAAACAGTACCTTTGCACTCTCCTGACTTTTCCAATCACATGAACATTCGATTGGAAGCTGTTTTGGACAACTTTTCTTTCCTTCATGCCAAACACTCGGCACACCTCCGTGCAACGTCTAGAACACGATGGGAGATGTTTTCTGTGCTGGCACAGTTTTTCCTCGCCAGACATAGTGGAAAAGCTTTTTGCTAAGATGTAGACGAGAAGAGACGCTAAAGACGAAGGTACGATGCTCTCCGGAGCTAAGAGCCGCTCCCGGGCGTCTTTCGGCAGAAGCCGCGCTAAGGAGTGCACAGTGAGCGGCACAATCGTCTTTGCGCGAAGAAGCCGCTTCTTCGCCTCCGGGAGCCGGATAGAGCGGCATTTTCGGAAAGGTGAAGAAGAAAGCTTTACAACATTGGGATTGTGTGCGCAGGTTGCCAACTGCTACAAAACAGTATCTTTGCACTCTCCTGACTTTTCCAATCACATGAACATTCGATTGGAAGCTGTTTTGAACAAGTTTTCTTTCCTTCATGCCAAACACTCGGCACTCCTCCATGCAACGTCTAGAACACGATGGGAGATGTTTTCTGTGCTTGCGCAGTTTTTCCCCGCCAGACATAGTAGAAAAGCTTTTTGCTAAGATGTAGACGAGAAGAGACGCTAAAGACGAAGGTACGATGCTCTCCGCGGCTAAGAGCGGCTCCCGGGCGTCTTTCGGCAGAAGCCGCGCTAAGGAGTGCACAGTGAGCGGCACAATCGTCTTTGCGCGAAGAAGCCGCTTCTTCGCCTCCGGGAGCCGGAGAGAGCGGCACCTTCGGAAAGGTGAAGAAGGAAGCTGTACAACACTGGGATTGTGTGCGCAGCTTGCCAACTGCTAGAAAACAGTACCTTTGCACTCTCCTGACTTTTCCAATCACATGAACATTCGATTGGAAGCTGTTTTGGACAACTTTTCTTTCCTTCATGCCAAACACTCGGAACACCTCCGTGCAACGTCTAGAACACGATGGGAGATGTTTTCTGTGCTGGCACAGTTTTTCCTCGCCAGACATAGTAGAAAAGCTTTTTGCTAAGATGTAGACGAGAAGAGACGCTAAAGACGAAGGTACGATGCTCTCCGGACCTAAGAGCCGCTCCCGGGCGTCTTTCGGCAGAAGCCGCGCTAAGGAGTGCACAGTGAGCGGCACAATCGTCTTTGCGCGAAGAAGCCGCTTCTTCGCCTCCGGGAGCCGGAGAGAGCGGCACCTTCGGAAAGGTGAAGAAGGAAGCTGTACAACACTGGGATTGTGTGCGCAGCTTGCCAACTGATAGAAAACAGTACCTTTGCACTCTCCTGACTTTTCCAATCACATGAACATTCGATTGGAAGCTGTTTTGGACAACTTTTCTTTCCTTCATGCCAAACACTCGGAACACCTCCGTGCAACGTCTAGAACACGATGGGAGATGTTTTCTGTGCTGGCACAGTTTTTCCTCGCCAGACATAGTAGAAAAGCTTTTTGCTAAGATGTAGACGAGAAGAGACGCTAAAGACGAAGGTACGATGCTCTCCGGACCTAAGAGCCGCTCCCGGGCGTCTTTCGGCAGAAGCCGCGCTAAGGAGTGCACAGTGAGCGGCACAATCGTCTTTGCGCGAAGAAGCCGCTTCTTCGCCTCCGGGAGCCGGAGAGAGCGGCACCTTCGGAAAGGTGAAGAAGGAAGCTGTACAACACTGGGATTGTGTGCGCAGCTTGCCAACTGATAGAAAACAGTACCTTTGCACTCTCCTGACTTTTCCAATCACATGAACATTCGATTGGAAGCTGTTTTGAACAAGTTTTCTTTCCTTCATGCCAAACACTCGGCACACCTCCGTGCAACGTCTAGAACACGATGGGAGATGTTTTCTGTGCTGGCACAGTTTTTCCTCGCCAGACATAGTGGAAAAGCTTTTTGCTAAGATGTAGACGAGAAGAGACGCTAAAGACGAAGGTACGATGCTCTCCGGAGCTAAGAGCCGCTCCCGGGCGTCTTTCGGCAGAAGCCGCGCTAAGGAGTGCACAGTGAGCAGCACAATCGTCTTTGCGCGAAGAAGCCGCTTCTTCGCCTCCGGGAGCCGGAGAGAGCGGCACCTTCGGAAAGGTGAAGAAGGAAGCTGTACAACACTGGGATTGTGTGCGCAGCTTGCCAACTGCTAGAAAACAGTACCTTTGCACTCTCCTGACTTTTCCAATCACATGAACATTCGATTGGAAGCTGTTTTGGACAACTTTTCTTTCCTTCATGCCAAACACTCGGCACACCTCCGTGCAACGTCTAGAACACGATGGGAGATGTTTTCTGTGCTGGCACAGTTTTTCCTCGCCAGACATAGTAGAAAAGCTTTTTGCTAAGATGTAGACGAGAAGAGACGCTAAAGACGAAGGTACGATGCTGTCCGGAGCTAAGAGCCACGCCCGGGCGTCTTTCGGCAGAAGCCGCGCTAAGGAGTGCACAGTGAGCGGCACAATCGTCTTTGCGCGAAGAAGCCGCTTCTTCGCCTCCGGGAGCCGGATAGAGCGGCATTTTCGGAAAGGTGAAGAAGAAAGCTTTACAACATTGGGATTGTGTGCGCAGGTTGCCAACTGCTACAAAACAGTACCTTTGCACTCTCCTGACTTTTCCAATCACATGAACATTCGATTGGAAGCTGTTTTGAACAAGTTTTCTTTCCTTCATGCCAAACACTCGGCACTCCTCCATGCAACGTCTAGAACACGATGGGAGATGTTTTCTGTGCTTGCGCAGTTTTTCCTCACCAGACATAGTAGAAAAGCTTTTTGCTAAGATGTAGACGAGAAGAGACGCTAAAGACGAAGGTACGATGCTGTCCGGAGCTAAGAGCCGCTCCCGGGCGTCTTTCGGCAGAAGCCGCGCTAAGGAGTGCACAGTGAGCGGCACAATCGTCTTTGCGCGAAGAAGCCGCTTCTTCGCCTCCGGGAGCCGGAGAGAGCGGCACCTTCGGAAAGGTGAAGAAGGAAGCTGTACAACACTGGGATTGTGTGCGCAGCTTGCCAACTGATAGAAAACAGTACCTTTGCACTCTCCTGACTTTTCCAATCACATGAACATTCGATTGGAAGCTGTTTTGGACAACTTTTTTTTCCTTCATGCCAAACACTCGGAACACCTCCGTGCAACGTCTAGAACACGATGGGAGATGTTTTCTGTGCTGGCACAGTTTTTCCTCGCCAGACATAGTAGAAAAGCTTTTTGCAAAGATGTAGACGAGAAGAGACGCTAAAGACGAAGGTACGATGCTCTCCGGAGCTAAGAGCGGCTCCCGGGCGTCTTTCGGCAGAAGCCGCGCTAAGGAGTGCACAGTGAGCGGCACAATCGTCTTTGCGCGAAGAAGCCGCTTCTTCGCCTCCGGGAGCCGGAGAGAGCGGCACCTTCGGAAAGGTGAAGAAGGAAGCTGTACAACACTGGGATTGTGTGCGCAGGTTGCCAACTGCTAGAAAACAGTACCTTTGCACTCCCCTGACTTTTCCAATCACATGAACATTCGATTGGAAGCTGTTTTGGACAACTTTTCTTTTCTTCATGCCAAACACTCGGCACACCTCCGTGCAACGTCTAGAACACGATGGGAGATGTTTTCTGTGCTGGCACAATTTCTCCTTGCAGACATAGTGGAAAAGCTTTTTGCT